>OU461583.1:25902608-27102608 GCA_911812115.1 Pristionchus exspectatus | reverse complement strand
TCATGGCTGTTTTAAACAAGGGTTAGCTGAGACAACGGGTCATTGTCAAATCACGACAATAATGCTTTGTACGTTTTGTAAACAATGACCTTTTTTCTCCGATTATCAATTTGCCTTTTCAAAATCTGTTTTTTGCAGAATCTAAACACCAACTAGAAGTTTGTGCGTGAAGGCGAGCAATGACTTCCATTCGATCATTCTTCCCGTCACCAGGTCAGTATATATGGGGGTGTAAATGCAATGGCTCTAATCCAACAACTAGTTGAGCGCTTTTCGTAGATTGAACTAGTCCAATTAGAAGAAATCTAACGATAAATGCAAAAGTTGAAACGATTTTCAACTTTTGCAACGCTTAACTAGGTGTTGGATTAGAGCCATTATATTCACACCGTCTTATATCAACTTCCACTCCTCCACTTTGCCTCTGAAATCCCGTTCCCGTAGTGACTTGTTTTTGCTTCTAGTCTTCCCCTACTAATACAGTTTGTCCCGATCCCTTGTCCATTTTTGCCAGTCACTACCCTCTTTCCGTGGCATTATTATTCACTGATCCTCACTGATTGTAGTTCTTATAGTTCTTGCAATGATCCTCATATATCCGTAGATCAACACTTGATAACACCACCGCACGCTAATTTTTGATCGAATTAGAAGAAACAGTCCTCTCTGGATGTTTGATCGCTTGATACGTCATCCTTAGCTCGGTTTCTCGTGTTGATCGCCTCCCCACGCTGTTTTCTCCACTAGTTATTCTACTTTAGCTCCCTTTGAGGCTCTTAAAAGACCGTTCCAATAAAATCTGCTTTTCATGGCTGGAAGAAATAGACCCTATCAAGTACCACACGCATTGCATTGTTACCATATCCCCAGGGAAGGGATCGATAAATGAGATTCGAAAAAACATACGATTACGGCATTGCTCGACCCTCTCCGAATGCTCCTTCTTCTTCTTTATTCCCCTTTCCCCCTTGCCACGCGGCAAACTTTGCTTCTTCTTTGCTTCATATGCTATTAAAAGTCTGCCAGAACAAGGGTGATTACGCAATGGGAAGAGATGATCACAGCTTGCCACACAACATCTAAGATCAGCGAGTTCTCCTTTCTCGCTCTATTTTCGTCCTCTTTCCGGGTAATAAAAAGCCGACCGCTCACATCACTTTTGTTCTATTTTAAAAGTCACATCACATGAACATTATCACCGTTCACGGGTCCCCCTTCCCCCCTCTCATCTCATTCCTCCTCTCAACTCAAAATCGCGATTTCCAGTTCAGATCAATATCATTTCACTCTACTACTCGAACCACCATTGCCTCCTCCTCTATTCCTATCCTCCTCCTCCTCCTCCTCATCTTTTCGCCCTTCCCCTTCCTCTCTAAATTCTCTCCTTTTCTGTTCAAAGGGGCGGAGTTAAACCGTCCTTCCCACCAGCCAACCATCTCCATTCCCCCAAATCTTCTCCTGTCCAGTGACCTACCATGGCTGCATCGCTTCCCAGCTCTCACGCGGAGGTTAGTCATTCCTCTCATTGCCATGATTAGTTAGCCCGTCCATTAATTAGTGAGCGCTTAATTAGTAGGCGCCTAATTCTAGTTAGCGCGAGCCTAGCGCGTAGTTTCACACACGGTTTCTCTCTCAATATTGCGCAGTTTCTACTCGAATTCTCAACCGGAAACGCTCGTCGTCTCTATCTATCACTCCGCTAGATCACAAAAAAGGGAAGAGCGAAAGAGAGAGAGAGAGAAATGAGCAGCAATTAGGAAGTTTGATAGATCGTTCGTTCCTTAGCGTGAGAGAGAGAAATAGATTGGGAACAATGGGATTTGAATGATGCAAGCGAGTAAAGAGAGAAAAAGAGTGGTGTAAGGCCATATTTATCGTTGTGTTATGCGCTGATCGCATTTACGATCGTAGATCACAACTGCTGAAAATATCGATTATATATCGCCTCTTCCCTTAACGATTCTTCTCTTGCTCTCTCCTTTATTGTTCTAAACGGTGCTTAATGACACTAAAGCCGCTACCATCGGGGGCCCTTGAGCGGTTCAGAGGTTGAAGATCACCGATAGATCGATTTCGATGCTATATTTGTCGCTTTCCGCGCTTACGAACTGCTTAGTGCCTCCCTTCTCTCTTCTCGTTGCACGCAGATCATAGAGAAATAGCTCTGAACCATCAATCGTTTCCGATCACGCTACCCTGGTTTCGGGGCATTTCGATGTACATGTGATCCAGGAACTCTACCGTAATCCCATATCCCATACCGTTTCCTCCGGAATGCATATAGTCGCTTCCACATTTCAGGAGTCACCGGAGGACCTGAAGGTCGCAGTTATCCTCACGCTAGTGGACGTCCTCAACAAAGTGGAGCATGTGAGTTTGCCACTCATTGCCAATTCCCGGAAGTAGGTAATGACAAGAAATATTGCTGAATCCTTTCGCCAATCGATATCTGATGTCTCTCCCATCAAACACCCTGCTTTATTAGCATGTTCCCTCTTCCTCTCTGACCGCCAAGAGTGCTGGAGGAAGATACGAATCAGTGTTTCGAGCATGTAAACAAGAGCTCCTCTCAAATTAGTCGATTTCGTCCCTCTTCCTCCTCTCGAATCGACCATTTCCTTCCTCTACCTAAACTACACCCATACATCGGAGATCA
Source organism: Pristionchus exspectatus (assembly GCA_911812115.1). NCBI lineage: Eukaryota > Metazoa > Nematoda > Chromadorea > Rhabditida > Neodiplogasteridae > Pristionchus > Pristionchus exspectatus. The sequence continues at coordinate 27,099,952 of OU461583.1, read as the reverse complement.
AACTTCCTCTCACTTGGGTGCGCAACACCCATTATACCTTTTTCGTTGCACGAATCGTTTCTCCATGTGACCGGGGCGAGAGAGTGTGCGAAACGGAGAGACGGACCTTGCACAGTATAGATAGAATTAGATGTGTCTCATGTGGAAATAATCAAAAATATAGATGGGAGAGGTGTGAATCTTCATTTTGTAATTTCTAGAACTTCATGAAATCTTCGTTCGAAGATTGATGATTGAAGAATGGCATTGTATGATAATGAGAGAGACCTAAGATCATTTTAGATCGTCCCGGACGAGAAAGTCGAGCCTATTGAGCAACTGATTCCAAGGAAGAAGAGGGAGTTCGACGCCACTGAATTCGAGGTATTTATCATCTTTGATCTTTGATCTATTTTTCTTGTCACAATACAGTTTTTTTTGTCACACAATACAGCTTAATTTTGTGAATTTCAGGAGCCCTTCCCTTTCATCGACGATATGAGCTATAGCGAAGAAAAGGAGATGAAGAGGCTCCTAGGCGGATTCAGCAACTACCCATCGAGAAAGGTACCGTGAGATTATTTAAGATTCCACTCGTAGACCTTTGACGAACGTTCGAGGGGCGGAGAAGGGAAGAGGCCGGGAGGAGGCTAGTGATCTACCTGCTCTCCTCCCCTACCTCTTCCATTCCTCTCTCTCATACGCTAACCAGCACATTGAGTTTGCTGAGCATTTCAAACGCGCGATACCGTATTCTCTTCTTCAGAGTATTATCCTTCCTTCAGAGTATTATTTTTTAATACAGTAATCCACAGAAAAATATCGCACTCTAACCGTTCTAACTTTGAATGGAAGTAGTTGAGACACGTAGTAGAAGAATGTACAGTAACCTTCGAGATAATCCGGTTCTCTCGAGTTGAACTTCGCTTGGTTTCGCAAATCTCTCAAAAAACGATATCTTCGCTCACTTACGCTCACAATTTCCAGTTTTCGCATTCCACTCGTTCAATCGGTTCCACATTCAAGATAGATATCACAAGACCTTCTTCCGTTCTCATTTTCGAATTTCATCATTTTCCCATTATTCACCAAAAATGATATAAATTGAGTGAAACCGCACTCTTCCGGTTCTAGGAGTGACATTCTCTCTTAATTTGACATGATATCTCGTTGCGTCAGACTGACGAGAGATCGTAGTGATTTAGAAAAGGAAAGATGGAATTTCACTCATTTCTCACTGTCTCTCGTCTACCAAGAAATCATTTTCGTCGCACACTATCTCGCATTATCACGCTACAGTATGCCTAGACATTCATTGAGATAATAAATCATCAGTGCACAAATATGATAGAACTTAAAGTAGATGTTTCACAACTGTAATCGCAGTTGTTGATACCAGTCTAACTCCTTCCTGGTTGATAATAATAAAAAAATATGTGTCGCATATGTAATTATAACGAGTCTCGAAAAGAATAGTCTAATTGTGTACATTTCGGCCTAGCGACAAAGTTATCGACAACCGACTACGATGAATCTAAGATAACTCCCTTCAGGTCACATTCTCTTCTCCCCTCGAGCACTGTCTCGAGTACATGCCGCCCCCTCCTCCCACAGTCATGCAGAGAACACTGGTGAATATTTCCTTCCGTTTCCACCTTTCACCTCCCTGCCTACTAACAGATCGACCAGGTTCCCAGCATCTCCATTCTGCGTCGTCTTCCCTCCATCCTCTTCTGAATCAAACTTCAACTCTCTTCCTGTCACTAACCAGAAACCGTTCTTCCGAGAATAGGGCATTGCCTCCTCCCCTTAGGCCCTCGCCCTCGCCCTCCCCCGCTCCTCCCATCAATTCCACGTGTGCTTCGCAGAAACCCTGAGATTGCAGTTTCAGAGCTTCATCCGTAAGGTTGGCCGATACCTGTGCATAACTGAGCCCGATGAGGAAGACTATTACGAGGAGGAGGAAGAGCCAATCCTGGACTACAAGGACTACAGGAGATACGGAATCAGGGGATAGATTCCTTCCTTCCTTATCTTTAGCCTTTCTTGATTCTCTTCCCCCTATTCCCTTCTTTCTTGTATTGAGCTCATGATAGGTCATGCTTCTCTCGCTGTTTCTCTCCATTCACTCCTCTCGCTCTCCTTCTTTTGTTCCCCCGTCCCCCTCCTCTCGGCCTCAGGTACGCTTCCCCTCCCTCCCATAAACCAACCTGAGGGAATACGGTAGCTGCTAGATCGCCACAATTTTCTTCGTGCATTTCCCGCATCTAATCAATTTCGCCCCTCCAAATACTTCTATTGATAAGTATAGGTTAAACTTTAAGCGAGATCATTCACTCTCACTCACTCGCACTCAACTTGCCCACCATTTCGTCGTTTTGTCATTTTACTATTTTTGTCATTTGTCATTTTCATCATTCGCCTTTTCAAAACCCACCGGAAGCCAAGTGCATATCAGCATTTTCAGATTGAAGTAGCCTCCATCGTATTTCGTATTCCACAATTATTCACCCCTGTACATTATTCCCATTAATTTCTTGACTAATGTAGATCAGTCCAATGTAGGTCCCCATTCACTCTATTCCTCCATGTGTTCAACATGCATGTATTCAACATCTCTTCCCAGCCCATTACATACATGTTTACCCATTAGCACTCCAATTTCACTCATCTTTTTACTCGCCCACTCCCATTCATGCACACGTGTTGTAGGCCATCTGTATTACCATCTGAGGAGAGGTACGGTCTATGACCCCCCTCCCTCTCCCTCTCTCGCTCCTTTACCACTTGTTAGGCCTGCCCTTCCCGGGGGGATACTGTAGCAGATTAAGGAGCACCACTTCTCACCTCACTCTCGCTTTCACTAGATTGAAACGGCTCTTTGAGGCATACCCTCACCGCCCAGCTTCACCTCTCTCTCCCTCACTTTTGACACAGAGCGAGATGAAATCATCGACCTAATCTCTCCCCCTAGGATACGGTACGGTAGGTCACTTTGCCTTTTAACCGCCCTTTCCATCCCTCTCTTTGTCTCCCCACATTCTACTCTGCCTCAGGGTATATTTCGTAAATATTGCACATCCAGGTACGTTCCAGTCATCGAGAGCTTGGCCCTCTAGAATGAACCTGAACTCTCACATTGCACCCGCAGCACCTCTGGCCATTCTAGATCCGGTAGCTTTAATCAACTTCGTCCAATACTAGTCATAATTATGTTGCCATTCCTATAGACTTTTAGTGCACTCCGTATTGTATACAATATTGGTCTGGCTCTCGTTTTCTCTAACCGATTATGAGGAGACTCAGATCGTTCCAATAGCCTTCCCTTGTCGAACCATCCCAGCATATTGTCCTTATCGACCCGATGATTACAAGCGATTCATATCTGTGCAGATTGTAGGCAGAAATCGATAAATCGAACTAATCTAGTGCACATACGATTTATACAAACAGCGATAGAGAGTGATTATTTTGGATTATGGGAGATATGTGAATACTAAATGGAAAGTACAAAAGACAAAGAAAGGGAAGGAGAAAGCGAATCACAACAGTCCACTAGTCTGCTTCTTTCTCTATTCCACCAAGGGCTACTCAACACAATGAGAGTCGTGTGGAAGTGAGAGAGGCAGCGCGGGGGAGGAGGGGGGGGGGAAGGGTGCGCAGTAGTCCACTCCATCTAGACATGGATCAAAGATCAAAAAGATCAAAGGCCGGAGTGGACACTGAATGGATTAGTCAGCTGGGTAGCCGATCACTTCCAACGCTCAAGATTTTTTTGTACGTGAAAAGGAAATAAGGTGAAATCGTCTAACACTGTAGCTACGGCGGTTCAATGAAGCATGTCGAGAGTCAGCTAATGTTGGAATTCGACTATCAAAGATCAACCGAAAGCCCAGAAATCTACATGAATATAAAGCATATAATAAAGCAATCGGGATGTGGTGGGTTCACCGTGAGCGGTTATAATACTGACAGTGAGAACTCATTGCAAATGTTGTAGTTAGGATTAAAGAAGGAGATATTGCATGGAGGGATGGGCATATAGACAGAATGTGGTGAAGAGATACCGGAAGAAAATGATGGTATACGGTAGTCGAGGAGGGATCTCAGAACACGGGGACAGTTGTTTACGGGGAAAACGATATTAGGCGAGAGAGAGGAGAGGGGCATGTGATTGACACAAAAAGAGAAGCAAGGGAAGGGTGGCAATAAAAGAGGGATTGTTGAGAGAGGCAGATACCGTAATCCACAGGTTGATCTTTCTCAAGTTCACTCCTTTTTCTCAGTCTCGTTCTTTTTCTCGGCGTTGATTCCGTCCTGAAAATAAGTTAAATTATCACAGTCTATGCGCCATAACCAAATACTCTAGATATTGCAAACCACAGACTCAAAAGAGAACTGACTGCAAATCTCACCTTCTTCTTTCTTCCTCATCCTTCTCCTCCTCCTCTTTCTCTCCTTCTCCTTCTCCTCCGGGATGTCCTCATAGTGATTCTCAGCGACTCCCTCAGCAATCTGTCTTCCACCACGGGAGAAGCGACGACGCACCACGCCTGCAAATAATTTTAAGATTCAGGAACCTTCACGATCCCGCTTTCCCAACTCGTTCCATCTGATTGCGTCATCCAGCTGCGTCTAAAGCAACACCTTTCGAGTGTTTCGTGCCAGGCAGAAGCTCGTTTTTGCGCTGTTAATTAGCGCTAAAGGGCGATTCGACAAGTGCACTCTCTAGCTTCAACACTGCAACTCTCACTGAGATAAGCGGGAGATTGGAAAGGTAAGAGAGCTTTACCTGGGCTGTGCAAAAAGTTGTTCGAACTCTCGTTTCGCAATGCTCTCTCGGTTTTTCTGACCGGCGAGATAGCATTGCGAAATGAGAGTTCGAAATTGTTTTGCACGGCCAAGATCCTTACCATCGCCCGACGAACAAGTCCCGGACGGGTCTGACGAGGAGGAGCGGTCTGCTCGTGAGGGACGTCACCGTTGGGAATGGGAGGACGAGAGATCTGGATGGGAGAAGTTAGCCAATGATTCATATACCAGGATATCATGGCATGGTGATACTAATAGTACCCCTCCCTTGCTATTGTACGACAGAATTTCATCATAGGAAGTAAGAGATATCATAATAACTCTGAGAGAACTCTTCCTCATCGTACCGTATCCGTGGAACTAGCGACAATGGATCCGGATCGCGAGTGTGCTCTTCTGCCCTTTCTAGACGGCATCTCGATCATTCCATTAACAATCTTAGAAGAGGGAGCAACGTATCCGGAGCCATCCGCAGCAGACTGCAAAGATCACTTGAGGACGAGACAGCATAGGAATGAAGAGAGTCGCACATCAGGAATATTGTTCCCAGTTCGATGCTATCAGCTAGTGTGTTTCGCACAGTACTTTGTTATTGCGATAAAGATATATGAAGGAGGGCGAAAGTGAATCAAAAGATAGAACACGAGGAAGTGAGAGAGTATGAAGAAAGAGGGTGAATTGTATCAACGAAATGCACCTCTAGGGGAATCTCCTCGGGGACCGTCGAGAGGGCCGAGTGGACAGAGTGGTGGTAGTTCCGGAGCCCGGGGCAGGAGCCGTCTCTCCTGATCCTGTGGCCCAGACCGGCGGCGGATGCTGGAAGGGCGGATCGACGACGGGCGCCGTGGGAAGGCGCAGCTGCACACGCTGCAAAGGAGATATTAGCTCGATCTGAATCGATAGCTCTTTGTGCTAATGAACCATGACCAAACCCATCTCACATGTCAGCTAGAGAGCGCTTCAATCTATTTCTGTTTCAGTTCCAGACTCACATGATGAGGGACGGCCGCAGAGCCAGAAGCCTCGCCGTCGTTGGGCGTCACTGCCACATCACTTCCAGTTTGGATGGGACTCTAAGAATCACAATTCGCATAAATGAAAGAATTTGCTCGTTCGGAATCAGTTCTTTGTCAGTAACTGTACTATGAGTACTATTGACATTCATTCATCCCTCTAGAGCAATGAATAACTGTGTTTCGAGAATCCTCCCTGACAATGTCAACTCACATGAGGAGGGACGACGGGCGGCGTCTCTTCCTCCGGGGCGCCGCCGTTGTCATCGTTCACGACTTGCGTGACGTTGACGAAGACGGTGGATTGGTGCAGATGGGGCACCATGCCAGCCATTTTCCATTTGCCCACGGCATCGCAAATGTTGCCGTACGTCTCCCTCATCTTGCCAAACAGACCCTGCAAGATCAAGGACCGGTTTAGACTAATCGATTGCAGATATCTTCGTTTTTTGAACGTTATCAAAATCGAGTGCGGGCAAAGACTAATCGATAGTAGTTATGAATCATCTTCGACGTATCGATCAGATTGCGCGATTCGGGACGCCGCGGTCTCTTCATTTCACATACTTTCACGCGGCTCGACCGTCCAAGAGAGTGTGTGAAATGAAGAGACGGCGACCCGAATTGTGCACTCTAGATCGATGGCTCACCTTGGGCGCCGTGGCCTCATCAAGAACATCGAGAGCCTCCTTGGCATCCTCGAGCTTGAGCGACGCTTCCGCCTGAGACTTCTTCATCTGCTTCTCGAGAGTAGCATCGCGTTTCTAAAATGGGGAGACAAAAAAGAATTACTTAACCGAAAACTCTGAGAGATTCCCACCCGGGCCTTGCCGAGATCCTTGGTGAGCTTCTTGTGGGCCGCCTCAACCGTGATCTTCACCTTCTCGACCTTGACGGCGATCTTCTGGAATATCGTCTTCTTCTCCTGAGTTAGACCAGAGAGCTTCTGCAAGACCAAAGAGTAAGCCGTCTGTCAGCTTTTCCTTACCTCTCCATCGATTAAGTCGAGATCGGATGCGGCCGATGCCCAGACATCATTGTCAGACTGAAATGATAAACGTTAATAGCAATCCATTTGGATGACGACACCATGGTTCCATCCTGACTTACCTCGTCAGAATCAGGAAGATGTTCTCCGAGATGAAGGCCCTCACCGTGGCTCTGAACAGGCAGAGATCGATAATAGAACAAGAAGTGGGTATTCGAGAATAATAGAGAAGTGAATTCTCACCTGTTCCTTGTCCATGAGAGCCAAGCGAAGCATGCGATGGAACTTCTCCTCAGCCCGCCACAGTTTCTCCGCTTTCCTTTGGCATATGTCCTTGAGACGTTCAGGGTTGAAACGAACCTGAATGGGAAGAATTCTTTGATCAATAAACAGGATCATAGATACACTATGAATATTTTCACTGACCGCAACATTGCCCATGGCCTGGCGATAAACTGCTCTTGCCTCCGCAAGGTCCTGTACGGCAATCGCAAGGTTTTTTGACAAACTCTTCGATTTCATCGTAGAATGACTTAATTGACGGAGATCAAAGATCATGTAGAGATCGAAAAAGTAAGGACAAAATTCAGGTTGCTTACATCGGTCAGCTTTGCATATCTGTAGAACCACTCGTGTTGGAGAAGACATGGCGGAGAATGCTGCTCGTGATTGACGATAACCTCCTTCATCTGCGTCTCCCACTCCTCCATCTCTTTCACCATCAACTCCTCCTCTTCCTTGATCAACACCTTGCACTCCTCATCCTCACTCGGAGCTCCGTCATCTCGATCGCTCGGAAGGGGAAGAGTAAAAGAATGGCGTGAAATTCGCACTCTCCTAATGTGAAGCTGATATCAGTCAATAAATTCGTATTTTTCTCTCTCAAGTTGTACTAGAGGTCATTTTCGATCAAAAAATGGAGACTCCCAATGCTCACCTCTCTCATCATTCTCATCCATGTCCGGGTCGACACCTCCTCCTTCTTGTCGTCCTCATCAGTCTCAACCTGATTTCCATCTTCCTTCTCATCGCTATCAAATCTTCCTTATCCCCCTTCGTCTCTCCTAGGTCCGACTCACTGAGGGAGCGACGAAGCACGCCCTGCATTGAAGAGATCAGAGATCAAAGATCAAGTGGATGAGAAAACAAATGGACACCTCCCTAATCGAAATTCGATGCTATTCATACGAAAATCGATAATTCAATAGTTTCTGTCACTTTCTCATCAAATGCGTTCCTAGCTTCTCGACTCTCGCTCTTACCTTGGTGCCAAACGTCTTCTCCTCCTCTCTCTTTGCTTCTTCCACAGCCAACTCACTCATCGAATGAGATCTCTGGAAAGGGATTAAATTTGAAGGGAGATATAACTGTAATCGAATCTAATCATAGACTTTGTGGAAAACAAATTGAGCCATTGAATCGAGGAAAGAAGCTGGTACGAAACCTAGGGATATGGTATGCTAGGGTTACGGTAATCAAGGGTACTGTAGCTCGAATGCTACTGTATTTTCTCAACAGACAAATTTCCCCAACCAGGCAGAGTATACTTTAAAATGGTAGATAATAATTAGATAAATGAATTATTCGCTAGTCCTTGATCACCCATTTTGTCTAAGCGAACGCAGTAAACTCGTCGTTTTGAGCAATACAATGCGCACCCTCTGAGGTAATTTGGGTCATCACTCTCTCGCCATTGAAAACCACAATAACGACATACGCGTGACGAGAAGCGCACGTGTTTTGGAGGGTGAGAATGAGCGCTAGATAGCTTTCGCGCACTATCGGCGCGCTTCGCTCAGCTTCGCGAATTCCACTAGAAGCTGCGATATGGCTAGTGATTAATGTGAAAGTAACGATGAAGAAGAACATTTTGAAGGAAGCCTCTTCAAAACGCTGCCTGGGTACTGTACTTCCCGAGCGAATTTTCAATGAGTATTCAGCCAATCGATAATTAGCAATGATTCATCCAAAAATTAATATCTCAGTATTCAGCGCGGGGTCAAGTTTCAGGGAAGGCAAATGGCGCTCGTCACACATCTCGACCGTTTCTCTCAAAGCGCCATGAAAGAATCAGAGAGCACGAAATTTGCTTTATTGAAAAACCGGGTTAAACGCTGACAGGCTACTGTAGCATCTGATGAGTAATCAGACAATTCACAATCATTAATGATTCATCAGAAAATAATACCCCTGCGATAATTCATTTGGCTATTGAAAATCGTGACGTGAAATTCCTCCTCTATCCACTCGAATTTGATTCTAATTGCCACTTTCTCTCCAAAATTCTTCAGAAATGATAAATTTGAAGCTCTCATGGAGAGATTGAAGCGTTTTGCTGTCACCTGCCGGAATGCCTAATTTTCCTATTCTCACCCCTGTCAAAATAACAATATCACTAGGCATCCAAAGACCGCGCGCTTTTGTGGGAAGAATTCGCGATATTTCAGGTTTGACACACTCTCGACATCCATCGCATCGCGCCTTGATGAAAGGTTCAAATGGCTGAATCGTGCATACCGCACTCCCCGTGTGATAGAAAACCGTTAATGATACGCCTCAGGGCTCTAAGATGGAGTTTGGTTCAGAATGGGAATAAACTAACCGCCGTTCCCGATCGATTCCTCTTCGGTTTGACGGCAGCACGTCTCTCGTCTCCTACGATGTTGTCCGACATCCTTCTCGTTCTTGTTCCAAGTCCTCGGTAGAACTCTGGAATAGCCGACCGATTACTAGTTGATGATACTGAATGAGAGGGAAATGTAGTCTATGGACGGATGGGACAAGAGGGAAGGGGTCTGAGACGGAAGGAGGCGAGGGGAGTGGGGGAGAGAGCGGGGGGAGAGGGGTGGCCACGCCTCCTCGCATTCGCTGAATCTCACTTTCTTTCTCTCGCGCTCTCTCCGATTAACATGAACCCTAGACTCGGCTGTGAAATCTACAGTACTTTTCAGAGTGGAGAGCGAATTTAAAATGGGGATTGAGTCATACGGAAGGGGTAGCTACGGACTGTTTAGATGATACAGTATCAGAGTTGAAGAGGCTCAAAATCAAAGGGGAAATGAGTCATCGGACTTCGGTTAGGAGACAGAATGAATGAGAGGAGATCATGAGACGACTGGTTTGAATAGAGAAAGGGAAGCGACACGACCTGTTGAATGGAAGTCGTACCACCCAAAAAAGAGGAGTAAATCTATTGACAACACCTCCGCTTCTGTGGGGTCCTTTGATGGTCAGTCATTGAAAGGAAGCAGTATCCTCTTCTCCCCCAGTCACTCATCCAAAAGAGAGGCGAGGGAACACGCAAGATCATGAGTGGTGTTGTTTCTCCCATCCTTGGTCCTTTGTACCATTCATCCTTCTGATCTTAGCCGATTCTAACAGTCCGAATACTCATCGCGGAAAGAGGAAATGCACAAAAAATTGTTTATCGGCGACTTCGAGTTATGCACAACAACACGACGAGCGATCGATTGGGGTCGAGCTATTATTGGAGTGTGAATAATGAAGCTGATGAGGTACTATAAATAACGATTGCATCAAGCAAATGTCTCGTCTCTCAATCTCGCATATTAGAGGCTGTGAGAGCTGGGATAAGTAAGGAAATATCGATTGACTTAAGCTCAGAGGAGAAACGAGGACTCGATTGGGGAGAAGTGACAAGAGAGTGAGAACCATACAACACGGGAACACTCGAAACAGATATGGAGTCGTGGGGGAAAGGGGAGGGTCTAAAATGGGTAGGCAACGCTACTCTCGAGGGGGGGGCAGAACTGTAAGGGGTTAGAGAGAAGACGGAGGCGGGATTGAGACTAAGAGGCGGTGATTTAAAGAAAGAGATTTGGGAGTCGCTGAGAATTGCTTTAAAATGACCTAGCGAGACTAGGATTGTCTACAAGTCTGATGGGAAACAGGAATCGGAGGCGAGGCCAACTTTGATTCAGAGAAGGCACACAATGTCGCCTCGCCTCTCCATCCCACACGTTATCTGTTAAGTCAGAGTGGGAGAGAGAGTGGGGATGGGGGAGATACAGATAATCACTGGAAACATGCATGAGACGACTAGCGTTATCGATGGAACCGAAACTCAGAGAGGAGTTTTTAAATACTAAGAGAGAAGCGACTAGACAAAGAATGAGGGTCAGATTATGACGCTGCTTGACGATATTTGTGTCCGTATGGAAAGGGGTGCGTGCCGAGATTATGCAGATATTCGGTCAAACTGTACATGAAGACACGCTGAGGAGTAGCGGGCAGCTCTTGGAGCGGTGGTGGATAGTAGGCAGCGTACTGAAGAATAGAGATCATGATTTTACACGTGGTGAGCAAAAAAAAAGCAAACGAGTCAACTGGTTCACTGATCTTAAGCGACAATGAATAGAATTTAAGGTCGACAAAATATTGATTTGATCAGATATGGATTACTAACCCATTCATCTGCATCCTCCGGTGTCTCAAATCCCACCTCGAAGACTACTGGACGCGCCTCTTCATCTTGATCGTCTTGAGCGGGAAGATCATCAGAGGGAGGATCAGGGGAAGGAGGCGGAGGAGCGCGGGGAGCGAGAGGATTGACCTCCTGCACTTCCTTCTCGACAGGACGATCCTCTTCTCCCAGACGAAACGCGACGTGAGATTCCTTCTCCTGATTCTGTTGACGATGCTCAGGAAGGATGTAGACGCCGTTGACGAACTGACCAAGATGTCCGCCATTCCGACACTCCGCCTGCAATGAGTCATACGGTCATATCCATTGATTGGATTACCCTCGAACCGAAGCCATCGCATGATAAACTCAATCAATCATTTCAGGTGGGTTATCTGTTGATAGATGCCGTTCTTCCACAGATCACATGATTTGTGGTCATAAAACAAACAAAGAAAACGCTCACAAGGGGTCTAGCTTCCTCCTCCCTCTGGCTCTCGGCAGGAGTATCCTCCTCCGTCTCAGTGTTCTCCATCTCAGAAGAAGAAGGGGACGAGGAGATCGGAGAATCAGTCTCCATCGTCTCAGACTGAATATCGGGAGGAGACGGAGGCGATGTCTCAGACTCCGTGGTCTCAGTCGTCTTCACCGTCCTAGTGTTCTGTCCCTCGGGAGGAGTAGGGGGAAAGGTCTCCATGGACTCTGTCTCGTCGTACTCAGTCGAATGAGTATCGTAATTGACGGGAGAAGGAGAGTTCAGAGGCTCAGTTTCCTCGACGGTCTCAGTCGTCTTTATCCCTTCAGGAGGAGCAGGTGACTCGTCAGTCTCCTCGAGCAATGACTCCATCTCGTCGTCGGACTCTGATCTCTGAAATATTTTTTATCACGGACAGTCTCCGATACTTCTTCTAGGCTAGTACTCTGATTGGAAGCAGGACTGGAAAACATGTAACGGATCTCTCATTTCGCAATGCTCTCTCGTTTCTCACCAGCGAGGGAGCATTGTGAATTGAGAGCTCCGATAATGTTTCCCTGATTGGAAGTAGAAAAAGCAACAAAGAAGCATATGTGTCCCTTTGATGATCTCGATACACCCGAGAGAAAGAACCATATGTGCCCAATCGCCGTGTTTAGGCATCCTGACCTATTCAAAAGAAGAAGAGGAAGAAGTAGAAAGAGCCATATGTATCTCTCTAGTGGGGGCCAATCTGAGTGCGGTGAAAAAAGGAAGAAACTAACGCAGCAGCAGATCAATTGAGAAGAATCTTGACAAGATTACTTCCGAACTTCTTGAAGTGAGAACGAAGAGTGGGCTTCTGAAATGTTTAACGTCTCGATAGATCATGAGGACTAGTGAGGGAGTTCAAGTCATCAGTACTCTCTCCAATAAGCCTCTTCTCTCGCTGATTGGTAGGGGAAGAGGGGACTTGGCCCGAGAAGAAACAACAAAGGAATGTACACTCTCCGGTTCTCACGTTCTCTAGTTGAAACCTAGGAGTGGGGGAATGGGGACTACATGGACTTGCCTCAGGGAGTGGATCCGCGTGGAAGTCGACCAGAGGAGGCTCGTTGTCCTGATAGTCGTTGTCTGACAAGTATTCGGACATCTTAAGCTTGTTGACGGAAAGCTGAAAGGAAGGAGTGAACTCGGCGAAGAGAAAAAAGTGAATGAATGAGATGAGTCAATGAATTCAAAGGGGGAGGGGTCACGAGGGATACGGTAGGAGCCGGGGTCCAATCGAATCACACCACTCTGCTTCTCTCACTTCCACATGCACTCTTTGGAGTAGGGGCACCTAGAGGGCGGGTGACCTTTAGAGAGGGGGGAATGGAGAGGGATGGTATTTCTGAGAGAAATTGAGAAATGATCACAACAAGATGAGTAAAGTAAGGCAAAGGAGGAGGAGAAGGTGGGACTTTAACCTCTCCCTCGTGGAAATTGTTGATATGTTTCGTTTATTCCGCCCTCACTCCTGGACTCTCTCTCTGAGGTCAGATCAGTTAGGGAGCGGGCGCAAAAATGAGATCGTGACACTTGCGAGGAAAACACGTAGCAAAAAGGCATGGACAACATGTAAAAAGAGGCATTGTTTATTGCGCACACTGTCGAAAAACACGAGGGATTTCAGCACAGATCATGTGCGAGGTCTCTTCAATCAACATTTTAGATCATGGGATGATTGCTCGATACGATGGATACGGTTTGCGATGAATCTTCAATTTCATCATTTGAATCAGAAAATGTCTTCTCCCCTCTCACTCAAAAACTTTGTCAACGCTCCCTTTTTGCTGTACCATACCCTTCCCAGCACTTGTCCTCACAGTTTCCCATGAATCACTCCTCGAACGGCGGCTGCAATGGTTGAGAATCGGAGAGAAGAGAAGATACGTGGGAGAGGAAATAGTGCAACTATGAAAAGAAGTAAAGGGAAATGAGAAGAGACCTCCTTGAAGGAACTCAAGGTGTGCGCTGACTCATGGTCTACCTGTCCCACCTCTACCAGGGAAGGAGAAGTGAGATCGGTTTCCCAGATTCCGACCAGATTCCGGATCTAATTAAAATGCGAATGAAGCATCGAGAACCAATCTCCTTATTAGCATAGAAAACGCCTCGGGGGCATCACTTTGATCCACCGATTCTTCCTCATTTCATCTAGATTCTCCCCTTGTTCTCCACTCCTTTTCTTCCCTCAGACATCTCAGACTCGAGAACGTGAATAGGCTTCATCTCTCAGTCGTGTAAACCTTTGCGGCATGCAAAAAGGAGTATTGTAGCCAGCCCCTTCTTCCTTTCCGCTAATCTGGTCAGAGATACTGAGAGAGTGAGTAAAAAGAGAGACCATCGTGTTCATAAAAAGACCCTGATTGTAGTCGTACTCTCCACTAGTTGGCTCCACAATCCCTATCGCCATTTCCTTCCCTCGCTCATTAGCCCTTCTCCCTTCTTACTCTACACGCTCATACATATAGTTAGTTGCGTGGCAGGTGCACTGAGTGAACTACTCTCTATTGATGCGCTTTTTATCCCTGCTTTGCTCGGTTCTAATCGCAACATAGATCGGATCTCATTAGACCAATTCAACATGATAATCAACTGATTTCGTCTAGATGACGGAACTGCAGCGCATGATCAAGGCGCTCGCCCTGCTCACACTCATCCTCACTTTCTTCATCATCATCTCCTCCAATGCGGTCGCAATCAATGCTGGTACGCTAATTTCCCCTCGACGCCGAGCGACAATTCAAATAGCAGAAAGGGGAACGGGGATTCTTTACAACTGCGCATAGTCGAGAGTTTCTCAACTTCGCGATGCTAAACAATCTATGGAACTTCTTCGATTTTTGGCCCACGCAACAACCGCTCCGAATGTGGAGGGGTGGGGATTGAGAATGATAAGGAGAGAATACTCGGCGACAAAAGCCTTGGCCAAAAATCCAATCGCTTAACACTGAAGGAGTCCAATCACTCTCAGTGACTACTCGCTCTCTGCTCAATTCGACGATGAATCGTTCAATGGATAATTGTGGATTCACTGCTCTTCCAGCCGACGGCAGCAAGGTCGTCTTCCCTCTACTCGTTATCCTCGGACTGGTCGGATGCACGTGGTGGTGTATTCACTTCTGGTTAGTTATCACCCCCTCACTCTTCCTGACTCTCCTCCTTTCACACACTCTCTCGCTTTCACCTCCATCTAAGGTAGACAAGAGTACAGTATTCCCCTTCTTTCTGAGAGGGGAATAAGATCACATAGGAAGGTTTTCGAAATTTGGGCGTGGGGAGGAAGACCTGTCTAAGAAATTAGGCGTATTCCTAGTGAGATCCCTCAATCCTCCTTTTCGACACTCTCTAGCGCAAAGGAAGCCAAGAGTACGGTAATCCTCCTTTCACCCAACTTTGTATATCGGATCTCAATTCTGTTCACCCCTTCCCCCTCTCTTTTTCTCTGACCCTCGTCGATTCCCTCGCTGCCTCGTCTCGTCAATCGATGGCCTATGCTAGCATTGGGTCCCATTCCACTCCTTCTTCACACCCTCGCGTCGTAAAACCAGGCAAAAACCAAAGGGCGATGTCAATAAGGACAGAGGTAGTGGGGCTTGTAATGAGTACCGCGAAACGAGCCTCCCTCGAGCATCATCCCTTTCTTTCCTACCTCTATCTTCTCTACCTCACTCTAATCCCCTCCTTTCAGCCCGGAACACCTCGAGGACACGGAGGCTGAGGAGTATGAGATTCTCTGATCTCCATCGATGACATCATACCCCATCCCCCATCCCACCCTTATCTGTTGATGATGAAGTACTTGTAGTTAACGAGTCATGTTTGCACTTTGCAGCTGTGGCACCAGGTAGGGAATTAGGGGGAGAAGTTACAGATGGATGGGATGAAAGGAGAAGGGTCCATTCACACTCTTCTTCTTCCCTGCTCTCTCCCTTTCTCTCAGATGAGGGTTAGTGGGAAATCTAGAGCGCTATGTCAAAAGTTAGAAGTGAAGAAAGGAATACAGTCCGCTTTGTTCTTTCCTTCAGACTGTCCTTTCATTTTCCCAATTTCAACGACATTTCTTCATTTGTCAAAGGACTGTCAAAGGGCAGATGAAAGAATGAGAAGGGAAAAAGGGAGGGGCTAATCAATTGCAACTATCGACACTAATTATGAAGTGGCACGTAGGGGTGAGCAAGATATTAGATACCTACCACTCACCGCGATTAGATTGGAAGTTTCGAAGAGAGGAAGAGCGAAGGAGCGAGTGACTCTTCGACTTCAAATCCCCGAAAATACAACCTTCCTCAACGGCTAATTTGCGTGTTCGCACTTTCAAGCGTCGAGGCCCCTATTTCTTTTTATCAGTGGAGATCCCCGAGATACACGAGACCCTCTCAAAGTTGTAATTAGAGGTATGGGAAGTACGAATACAATAGAGTGAAGCATCAAATCATGGGGAGAATCATTATTCACGAAGCAATGCTGAGTCAATGGGAGAAATATTGATACTGGAGGAGGAAAGTGGTGCCAATTTGACTATTCGCTCACTATACACTTTATCAATTGGACTCTTCCCAGGTGAAAATAGCCTATTCTCCCCTCCCTCCGCTCTCCCTATTCCCTCTCGACAACTCTCCCTCCCTCTCCCCGTCAGCTACCGTATACCGAGTGACCCAAGACCACCCACCGTAACCCTTGAAGAATCACGGAGAAGATAATATAATCAAATAAGCGCAATTTATCAATCAAAACACTCACACTCGGTTAATAAAGGACACACACACGGACAGGAAAGGAGATGAATCTAAATGGAAATGAAGAGACGCGCTATTTGAAGTGTTCCCCCTCAGGGAAAGCAGAGAAAACGAGAGATGGAGAGAAAGATATAGAGAAGGGAAGAGGCAGGGGGTTGATCTACCGCTATAGGGGAATGTCGAATATTCGAATGCGGATGTGGCAGGAGACAATGAGTGGAATGCGGGCATAGGGAGGGGATAAATGTATATGAGATGAATTGGACGACGAATGGGGGGGAATCACATAGAAGGAAGAGATGGGGGAAAGGGGGAAGGAAGAACGACAGAAAAAGGGGAAAGAAATTATGGCCGAGGGGCATGGGAGTTGCCGTGAGAATCGACTGATTGAGTGGACAAGGAGATTGGGAAGGGAGGGGTGCGAACAAGGGACTTAGTTAGGACGTTTTTCGATTTGTGGCCCAGCCAACAACTGCAGTGACTATGGATCTCATATTTACTATGATCAGGATGGGAAACCAATGAAGAAGGGCTCACTACCTTCCACACGAAGTGCTAGATATTCGCCATTCGCACTTTGGTAGTCGAAGGAAACGGTATCTTCGTTCTGAAAACGGCTGATTGGAATAGTGTTAATCTCTCTTTTCTCATGATCTCACTCCTTTTTCTAACCTACGTGATGGCAAGTATAAGTAAGGCCATTCCCATTTCCGTGAGTAACCAAATGAATAGTCTGAATCTCACCCCGAACTTGGTGAACCAATAGGGTATTGGCACCTCGGGATGACGGGACCAGTAGTCACAGGTCATGAAGACAATGAATCTAAAAGTGAGAGAGAGATGAGGAGTAATTGGAATGGAACAAGGGAAGAAAGGGAAAGATGCATGGGAAAATGATGAATCCGTTCATAATCAGAAGATTTGCAGTGGTGGATCGAACAAAGGACAATTTCCGACCATCTTAATGCCACCTGTTCCCCTACTGTTCAAGACACAGAGATTTCACGAGGATTAGCGGGAGTCTTGAGACCATCCCGGGATAACCATCACAGGGTAATTGCACTAATGGAACCGAAGGGGTGATTACTAGGAGGGCAAAGGTAGCCGAGAGTGGAGGGATGGGTAGAACCCCTCTGGTTTCTGCTTCCCTTCGCCATCTTCTTTCCTCCCAATCTCTCATTATATGCCTCAGCGAGAAAGAACGTGTGTGTGGCTGGTTTTGAATTTAGGCTAAATTATGTTGAATTTAGCACATAAAGGAAAGTTGAATTTGAAACAGCGGTATCATTAATCTCGTAACTGTGGAATGAATTACCCCTCTTCCAATTTGTCTATTCCATGCAAATTTATCAAATGAACACGCAACAAATAATGCTGAGAAACAGCGACAGCGAAAAAACTAAATATAACTAACGACAGAGCCTAAATACGCCTCTTCTATCAGCATAGAAGAGGATCTTCTTCTATCAGTAGAGAAGAAGATCCGGGAAATTGGCTCAAACGGGGAAGAGGTGATCGTGGACTCAGTAAATCGAAAAGGAGATAGAAGATCAATGATAAATTTAAGGGAAATGGAGCAGACGGAGTAAAAAAATTCGAGTACGAGAATAAATTCCAAAAGAAATACACGATCTTTCACAGAGGTTTTGTGTAGTAGAGTGATACATGAATGGAGTAGTCTAGACAAAGGGAACAACCGATTGTAAAGGGGGAGATCCTCAAACCTAACAGGCGTCCTTAGAGGAACGTTTCCTGTTCCTCCTCGCTCGTGTCACTCCGATGTTGACCGCGGAAGAAGCTCTGTAAAACATAGTTTTAATTGTTTGTTTATTTACTTCGATACTTATTGCGACAAAGTTGAAACAGTTACAGAGGTTATGCCTACGCCTGATCCAAATTCATTGCTCTGGCCAACGGAGGTCAACATGATCTGGGAGACCACGTGTGAAAGAAGAGAGTTTATTCCCCGATTGAAGGAATATAGACCAACAGCTTCTCATTGTGGTAAAATACCTCCAGATTTACATAACGGCCGGACAAAGAATAACTGTTCCGATCAAATGAGCGTTATCTAAACGGAGGCTGAACCAACCATATGGAGGGAAGTCAAAGATCAAAGAAAAGGCCGTTAACATCCTGACTGTTAATAGCCTGGATTGCTCTTGACTTGCTGTTTTTTCCTGTGAGTGTATACATAGATACTACTAATACTCGGATACTCGGTAATTCTTGTCATAGTGGAGAAGTACTGTAATCTTCTCAGTGTGGCTCAAAACCCTCTTGTCAATAAGAATACCACAGTATAGATGATGCTGGATAATGTAAGCGAACCCTTCTATTGGCCGTCGGCGCCGGAGGAGGTGGAGGAGCGGCAGCTCTCGCGAGGGGCTGAAGACGAACAAGGCCGAGTTGCGAACGAGAAGTTCTCACTCGAGCGAGTCGACGGGCCTGGATTGAATAATGTAAAACTCTAATCACTTAGTAACACTCTCGAATGAGAGGTTAATAGGTCTCAGAGGGGAATAAGTCTGCAATTGCATAAATCTAGGGTCGCAAGGGATGACTTATTAAGTTTTCCCAGGTTACCCGATATTCGACTTATCTTCCGGTGAGGAGGAGCTTACCTTCTACATTTCCACCCGAAAATCAGGTGGTGATGAACGCTAGTTAATTCATAGAATTATTGGAGGTACCGGCCGTCGGGAATGAAAAGTAGTAATAGTATATTAAATAGCAGACCTGGAGAGAAGGCACGCCCATCTCGACATACTCAGGCTCTCTGGCCTGAGGCGGCTGATGACTTCGAGCTGTGGCCGCCTTCTGAAACAAACACTTCACTAGCTCATTCCGTTTACCGGAATTTTTAGATACAAAGTGCAAAGAAGGAGGTTTCTAAAAGGAAAAGAAGCGAGGAATGAATGAATCTAATAGGCACTCGAGGTAAATATTTTAAACGCGTCGTTCTCACTTGAGAGCGAGCAGGCGTAATTGTCCCAAGAGGTTGTGAGGAGAAGCGTGACGGCGGATTTCCCCTCTGTCCCTGAAATGACACTCTTGATTTGTAGTTCTGTCTTCTTGCTCCGCCTTATCACCTGAGCAGAGGGAAGAGTAGCAAAGAGACGAGGAACGACTCTAGGAGCCTGAAATTGTTACTCTGCCCTACTCTGTTCAGCTACATTGACACAAAACATATTATCCGTCCTTCCGGTTTCATGACACCGGTTTTTTAAGTTGTATTCGCACAATTTCCTTGTTGCGATAAAGATATATATAAATGATGCCATTCCCGTCAATGCTTGCTCATTCCGAGTTCCAACGTGCCCTAGTTGCACAGATTGCCCCACGTTAGAGATTGCAAACACACACGACTTGGCTCCGCATGAAGTTGTTGCTCACTTGTCGTAGAAGTGATTGTCTTATACCTCTGCACGGTAAGTTGCAGGAATTCCATCGCCGTCGGACCGAGCAACGAGCTGAGCGCGGTAGGGATGTTGACGAAGCGTTACGGATTCAGTGGCACCATTCTGCAACGTATCATTGTAATACGGAAGAACTGATCAACACGGAGCCGGGTAGGAAGGGAAGTCTGAATGGGCATGGAACTATATTGACACCCGAATCTCTCATATTAGAGCCATCTAATTAGTCCCGGCTCCCCCTTCCCTGCTTCATGCAAGTACTAAAGGCATAGAGCTGCGCGGAGAGATTGCTAACTACTTACCGATACTAAGCTATTTGACAGGAAGCAACTGGTCTTACCTGTCCCAGCCTGGTCAAGAGTGAGCATGTGCGCAGCTGAAATAAAATATTGGTGATCTTAGTGATATTGGTAGTGTCCACAGCTTGTTTCCCACTAGATCACTGAGATCAAGGACACTATGCTTCTACTCACGGTTAAAGATGGCGACTCACCGGTACGGGTGGGCGGACTCCGAGAGTGGATGAAGAAGGAGGAGTGAGGCTCTGAAATTGATACTGTTTTGCTATGAGCAAGCCATTAACTTCTGTCAAATTCAAAACCTTGATATGATGAGGTGACAAATGAATAGGAGAGTCTCCCTCCCTATCGGCAATTCGCTATGTTCCTCTTCCTCCTCATATCCCCTTCTTGCAAGACTAACCAACGATGTCGACGGAGACGAGGTGCTGGAGAGAACCTCCTCTGTGGCGGAGAGGATTGAGCGCCGATTGCTGCTCCACAGCAGCTGTTCGGCAAGAGTTGGCTGGTGCTGCAAGGGGGAAATGGAATGTTGCCAACCCTTTAGATCATGTTGAAAGGAGCAAAGAGAATATTGATTATACTCTGAAGAAAAATCACTAAACCTACTGTGATTTGATTTCAAACTCGATAAGAAAGAGTGTGAATGGAAATAGCTACAGTACATCTCCCACAATACGCTTTGACAGAAATGGAAACAACTAGAGAAATACAACACAGTACAACGGGCTTACCCTGAGGCTCAGTGGAGGAAGCGGATGAACTTCAACCTCGAGCCTTATCATCTCTTCTCTACTCGACTTCCTGCTCCATCTTCCATCCACTTCTTCATTGAGTTGATCGAGGGCTTCCAGTATACAAACACTCAGTCTTCTCAGTTCATCGACCGAATTGGAGGAGGGATTGGACGAGGAGCTTTCAGTCCGTGTCGAAGGCTGACTAGATCTCGGACCAGACGGGTAGAAGTGTCTACCGAACGGCTCCACAAGAGGAACGCAATACGAAGCGTCGGGAGATGGAGGAGAGATAGGAGTATATCCATGCTAAAAAAAGAATGAGCCTGGAATGTAGAGGAGCACAAACACCACACACGTTCTAGTCACTGAAGAGTAGGAATGAAAAGGTGAAGGAAAGCGAAAGCAGAGTAGTAGTGGTATTTTCTATTCATCAATCTACTCCTCTCTTACTCTTACTTCATTTCACATCGAATCTGAAGGAATCTTTGAAGACAGAAAAATATATCAAAGATGAAATCTTCCCTTCGCCTCTTCTCCAATTTCTCCCTATTGATTACCACTCAAACATAAGTTGTCCCCTCTCACATCGCCCATAGCCGGTCTTTCTGCATTGAATGGACGTTCATTGTCTCCCTGATTGGAATGCTGATGAGAGGAAGGCACAGGAGGTTCGAATGGTTGAACCTGAATGAGTGACATTAAATCTGGTCTTGAGACAGGTCCTCGATACTCCTCTCCAAGACACATCACACTCCTCTCCCTTTTAGCAGGGAAATCAAAGTCTCTTTTGACCGAGAAACGAGCTCGGGAACAAATAGACACTCTCAATTGAGAGGATTACGGTACTCTCCCAATGGAGAGGTAGAGCAAGTTAGGGAGGAGGGAGGCGAAAAGGTTACAAACCCGAGCCGTGGGCAGATCACGTCTTGGGCCGTTTGGTAGTTCCACGGCAACGTGCGGACGGAAGTGATCATTGTTGTGCCTGAAGAGGCGAGTCCGAATCCGAGCAATCGATACGGGCAATCGTCTTAACATTTCGCAAAGTCTCTCAGCGGCGAGAGAGTGTGGGGAATGGAGAAACGACTACCCGTATTTCGAACACTTCTGAAGAGTAAACTTGTTATTTTGCTAGCTCTGTGCAGTCTTCACTTCAATAGGAAGTGCATTCTATATAGCACTCTCTTTCTGCTGACGATAAAGTGTACATAATGGTGAGGCGTGAATACAATGTTTCCACTACAAACCGATCGTCGCGAATCTCCGCTCCTTGAGAAATGCACCGGTCTCCAACTCCGATGCATACCTGGCCATTGAGAGAAGACTGTCCGAAGCATCGAGGGCACGTCTGGAAAGCACATGTGTTCACCCTTCATTCTTCAGTTATAAATTAAATTTTGTGGAAAAGGAAAATTTCGTAATGGGGAAGTTGGGTGAGATACTGTAGTTCTCTTGTATGAGAGGATTACGGTATTCTCCCAATTGAGGTGAGTCAGAGGGGGAGAGACGAAGAGGGGGAGAAAGAGAGAGAATGGACATGGACGGTGGAGGAGAGAGAAAGGGGAAAATGTGTAGACGGCAAAACTTATCCCCCCATTCCCTCCTCTGTGTTTGGGGGAATATGAGAAAGATGCGCAGATGGATATTTCATTCCACATTTTCTTTGCAAAGTTGCTTCTCAATACGAACTCATCCTGACTTCGCCTTTGCTCGTATCTCACATGGCAAACCCGGGTAGACTATATCATTTCTGAATACTGTACTACTCCTCTACCTTGATTAGGTCATCTTATTTTGAAAGAAGTAGAAGGAAGTAGTGAAGGGGGAGGGAGAGGGAGAGGATATAATGAGGAGAGGGGAGGAGCATGAAACATCGTACACAGGTAGGTTATTGGACCTCACTAACGCAGGCTGCGAAATGGGCGCAGGGAGACAGTGGGGAAGACACACTTCATCACTGCCTTACCTCTTCAGGAGATTCATTCGAGCCATACGAGGAAAGAGAGGACGAGGGAGGAGTGGAGGATGGAATAATGGAGGTTGAGGAGATGTCCCCCGTCTGCAAATACATTTCATCATCCATCAACTTAATCTCATTGCGAGTGATCAGTTATTCCCCCTCCCCTCTCCCCTTGTTGCCCCTAAAACATTTCTTTCCTCCATTGAGACTACCGTACTCATAGTGCCCTACTGACCTACTTGAGACACAGTACTCCTCTCTGCCGCAACGCACCTTACACCTTACTCACCACTCCCTCGAAGAATCTAGGTCGGATGAGAACAATCGGATGAAAACAACCGACCTAGTTTCCCGTTGAGTACAATAGATGCCCCTGCCCATAGAAAAAATGATATCTAATGAGAAATGGAGAGTGCGTGGGTATTGCACACGTTGTCCCTTGCAAAACGAGGGGCGGTATTCCCAGCCCACCTGTCTACCGTATCCCACTCTACTCACCTCCACATCGTCAAAGGTGCGGGAATACGTCCCTTCAGTCCCTTCTTCGATCTCCTCCTCTTGATTCCCTCTACAGCAGCATAGTTTGGACAGCATGGACTGAAGTGAGAATAGAGTTCGAAATACGGGAAATGGTCTCTTCATTCTGCGCGCACTCTCGTCACTATGACCGGCGAGAGAGTACGAGAAATGAAGAGACGATAACTTGTATTTTTGAGAAAGAGGGTCGCACAATGCCACGCAGCCCGATCAGAAGAAGTGAAACTGTGTCTTTCTTTCTTCTTCCCCAATCTCCTCCCTCATCCTTCCCCTCTCTGCCCTTTTTCAACCCATCGTAAACTGTCCTATCCCTCGTCGTTCCATGTTGGCATTCCTTATGGCGGCTCAAGCAGATGCACTTTTGAGGGGGATTTGAATGTGACTGGGAACGGTTATGGAAGAGGGGAAAGGGTAGGTCATAATTGGACCAATCCTCAACCTTCTTCCTCTTCAAATGATGTTGGAGTGCGTTGCAAAATGCGTCACACTGCAGGTACGGTATTCCATCGCAGGTGTGGTCTGAGAGAGGAGAAGAGGGGGAGATAAGACATTCCAAAGAACGTATTCGTCTCTCCTTTTCGTAATTCTTCTCTTCAGTATGAGAGGCGACAGAGTGTGAGAGTGATAAACTCGTATTCACGTTGAGGGAAGCCCTTTCTTTGTTCTTTTCACTGTGTAGCTCAAAAACAAAAGCTCAAAAACACCTAGGGTAAAGGAATAGCGAACAAAATAACGAAAGGGCATCGACCCTACATGGAGAAACCATCGTTCGTCTTACCGGTTGCGCAACGATTCGACGACTCTCTCGCATCGTTCGGGCATAGTTGAAACTGCAAAAAAAGAGACGTGTTAATGGGATATGACTCTCTCACTTTCACGCACTCTCTCGTCTGTTCATTTCGAAAAGAGTTCAAAAGGAAGAAAGGAACTCACTCGGGATCGAAGTATGCCAGTAGACTCAGACAAAGGAAGAGAGCGAATCCAATCACAAATGCAATGCAGGCAAAGTCGAAGGTTACGGTAGGTAGCGAATCTGTGAATGTCGAGGCTAAAGACCTCATCGCTAGGGGGAAATGGGACTCCCCGTATTGCCCTCCTTACTCTTCGAACACAATTTGTATGCTAAGGAGCCTTTTTCATTTATAGTCCAACGAACGAGAGACAAAAAACGTTGAAAAAAACGGGAAATGGAGTCAAATGACTCGAAGCCTAGACTACGTCGACGCTTCAATATTCTGAGAAGGAAGCTAGTGAAAGAGGGGAATCGGCTAGGACTATCAGAAAATCATCAATGCTTTGTTTGGGTTTTGAACTACCTTATTGTTTTATGGAAAGTCTGCTTCTCTTTGACGTGTCCCATTCCCAGAATGTCACGGCAACTTACTGTGTTCCTCGAATATAAGATAGAAGCAGAGGCAGATCATGGAAAAGGAGAGCACAGCCGAGAGGAGTATCAACATCCCAGAGTGTTTCCTTAGTGCCAGGTACAAGAATGGGAACGTCATTTCAACCATTGAATATGGAGAAGGAGTGCGTGATATTCGTTTCGAAGAGTGGGAATACAAGGGACGATGTTTGCGGGATTCTCCTTATCAAAAGGAAGTTCACTTCCCGTAAGCAGTAGTCAATTTCACGTTGATATGAGTTGCGGAAATTGATGAGGAGCAAAAAAGGGCCAATTCATATTTCTCGAGAAATGTGATCTTTGATCTCTAAACGAATGAGAAATGCACTAGAGTGAATACGGTAACGGAAGAAAGAAACGACGTTGATCAATCACGCGTTTTCCCGGATTTCCCAGGCCATTCTATCATCTCAATATCTCTTAGAGCGCCGTTGTTTTTATCTCGCTGCCATAGTCACACTTCTTACCGCGGAGTATGTCTTGTTCATTGTGATATCGTCAATCGCGGAGATCAAGCACAATTTTGAAAAGAGAATGAGGGCTCTGGAATTATTGATTAGACGAACACAGACCGTAGTCACAAGGAATGACTGGGAAAGGGAATGGCTATGGGTGGGAACGGATGGGACTGAGAGGAATGTGTCAATAGTGTTTACTTCAATGGTATACGGACCTTGTTGCATCATCTTCATTCTCATTCATTCATCATCTCATCAATAAAACGCGAACAGTGCGTGCAAAATAGTGAATATGTCAGAAATAGTAATATACTAATCTAAGTCAGGATGAAGAATGCAATGAAACAAATCTATTCATTTAAAAAAAGATAATATGAGAGACTGATGGGGAACGGAAGGATCGGTTGATGGGGAGGATGTAGAAGTCTTTTTCTGCCACTTCTCATACAAATCAATGAAGGCCGTGAGTCCCTCCTTGATCATTGACATCTGAAAGAGTAATGTTTTGTTAAATAATCCAAAAAGTTTGCGAGAATTGGAGAAATCAATAAAATTAGTCATATTTTAGGGTAATAATAGATGCATTCTTACATATTTTCGCGCTTGTTCTATTTGCTCTTCTGTGAGTCCTTCCATGAGTGATGTGAGATCCAATCCGCTTGCCATAATCTCTTTCATAATATTTGAACTGTCCGTGATATTGGATTGCCATTCTTCGAATTGCTGACGATATTTGGGAGGGATTCCGCTCATATCCAATTCCGCTTCTACCGGGTTCACTTCCGTTTTGATGAGACGAAGATAGATTTCATCATCATCTCCGTCAGCTCTCCTTTTTCTTCCTTGAGAAAGAGTTGGTGCGCTCTCGGAGTCTTTCATGTTGGTCTGGATCTTGCTGTGATTGCCTCCTTCCTGTGGGTCAGTCGTCTCCTGATTCGGGAGGTCCTCAATCTCCGACTTCACCGGGATCGTGGCGGCTGTGGGAGGATGAGAAGTGATGGAAGACACGGGAGCATCCTCGACAGAGTCATCTGAAGAATGTGAGGTTGAAAACATCCTTGAATGATATACCGAAAGAGGACAATCAATCAAGTTTTGGTTGGAAAACTCACGTTGAGGAGGAGCCGCAAATTCGTCATCGTCCACTATTTCATGCTTCATAGCTCTCAACACCTTCATTGAGAGGTCAACAACTTGTCGAGCACTCTCAGAAATCGGCGGTGAGCGGGAAGTCGATGAGGAGTTCATCTTCGTCGGACCTGAACAGGATTCGCTAAATCGGGTAATTTATCAATAAACCGGATAAAATAGTATTGAAATAGATACGAAACCAATGGGCATATTATTCAACGCTCCTATCAATATTTTCCTCCTCGCCAGAATAACCTCGCCAGAATATACCAGAGGGATGACAGTCTAATACAATCTGATCTCTGAAACCGCTGCCGCATCCCATCCTACGCTTTCCCAACTCTCACCCTCGCTCTCACTTCCCATTAAAGTATACCTCCTTCTATACCTCCTTCTTCACATATACCTTCTTCACACCTATCATTCGAAACATTGCCAGAATATCCCATCTAATCGTCGAACCCAGCCAGAATGCTGACAGTCTAAAACAATCTAATATGTGTTATACCTCTGAGGCATCCCATGCAACGCATTCCCATCTCTCGTTCCCACATGTCACATAACTAAAGCTATTCGTCTGGTGATGCTGGTGATGCCCGAATGCTGCATTTTCACACGAAGAATTTTCCAAGAACCTGGGGAGCACACCAATGATAAACGGAGGAGAAATGAGAAAACCACGTTATCCAGAGACATAATCAAATCGATACATGAAACAAATGCCGGATGTGATCTTGAAGAGCAGAGAATGCCTAACCCACAGCTACTGTGTGCGAGCAGGGAGGGAGGAAGAGAAGGTGGAAGATTTAGGTACGTAACACACTGCCATGATAACTCAGGTTTTACGTTAAAATCGAGCCAGGGCAGTTCCGATAGGTGGTTGCTAACTCACTTGTGGGAGGATGCGATGAAGCGAGGAAGTTGTAGCGATGAGAATAGGGCAGCGAAGTGAGCGAGTACAATTAGGTGCGGGGACTTCTGAATTGGGATGACTAATGACTGAGTGATGCGAAATCTAGTAATTACGACGAATAAGGAACACAAACAGTAGCAAAAAAACTGATATGGGGCTGAAAAGGAGGAGGCGGAGTTGGCGAAAGAAGGGGCGGGGGCAGGGGTGAAGCGAGGGAGAGGAGGAGGCGGGGCCAGGTATGAGGGGCACACGCACACATAAAAGACATTGCCGCGAAGGGATGATGTTCACACATCGAAGGTAATTGTACCTTCCCTCTGGTTCATCTTCGAAGTTCTCACCATCTGGTATCATTCTCCTTAGCTCTGGGGATTTAAGATTCTCCTTTGATCTTTAAAGTTGAATAGTGCGAAATTATACTCGGGATTATCACGATTAGTATTGACCCACTGGTTGAGGAGTGGAAGGATGCGATAAAGAGAGGAGATGCCGGGATAGTCAACCTCACTGTCAATACTCATGATATCGCACTTCTCTTCAGTGACGCATCGCTTCTCTCTGGGGTGAGAATGATTTAACGACGGAATGATTCCATAAATGGTACGAACTAGCTAGACATACAATACGATTACAGTACGGGAGAGAAAGGGAAGAAAGAGTGAGTTCTTCTTGGCGATTTTGTCTCATTAATACGCAATAATATAATAACCGTCGCATTATGGAGTGGGAGGGAATTCATCAAGGTACGAGAGTAGCCCTTCTTCCTTCTTATTCCCCCCTCTGGAGCCTGGGACTGATTGTGTCGCTGTGAACGATCATTGGGCGCCCAAGGTTACATGATGATGCATCTCATCCAACGTTTGAAACACCGAGAGTATTATGACTCCTGGTAGAGTGATTGATTGCATTGCGTATTGCCGTTGCTATATAGGCGTTGAAACCTTAGCTTTACTGCATCGGATTTGTCGAGTTGTCAATCCATGTGTGAAAGGGAACAGTCGTCGAGGGTACTCCAATAAGACGAGCTCAGACGGAACAACTATTTTTTCACCAAGCATGCCCGATCGGACCACCCAAGGAATATGAATAGGGAAGAGAGTACGAAGAAGATGAAATTCCTTTCTGTAAGGCGAATGGACATACTGGGAATTTTATCATTGGTTACTATCATTGCGGATGTCTGAACATTGCTAAAACTCTCTGTTCCTCTACATAAGATACGAGTATTATGTTTTCGAAGGTCAGCTTTATTCAGTAAGAATATATCGGAGATATAAATATAGTTGCATGCGAATCGAATATGGATTATGAATATGGGAGATATCGTGTGGATAAATGACATTCAACAAATATATCAAGGAGATCTATATAGTGGTAAATAATTTATAATTTTCACTTGAGGGGTGATTAATTCAAGTTGAGGAACAGTAATAATGAGAGAGTAAATTCGTTGTATCATCCTGTACCATATGAAGACACTTTTCACAATCCGAACTGGTCTACGTCCTCTCTCTTCACCGTCAGGAGAGTTCCCAGTTTCTGTAAAATATCGTTAGATTTTTTAAAGCCTCTCATTGATTCCTCTTTAGTGGGTTATAATAAGCAAAGCTGTAGAAATAAATTTCAACGAACCTTCTTAGAAGTAGTATCCATCTCGAGTTTGATCCTTGGGACGATCGTTCCATTTCGAGACCGATGAGAAGAAAGTATGCGTTCAATCCCTTCCTTCACATCGACTCCCAGTCCTTCATTTTTCTCGCTTTTCTCCTTCTTGATCTGTACATTAAAATCTTTTCAAGGGAATCGAGAAACTTTTTGATTCATTGCACACCTCATAAAAACAGATTTACTTGTATTATATAGTAAATTGGGTCGATTAATGAATCAAATTATGAATAATGGCGACAAATAAGCAAATTAGTATTCTCCGCGAAAAAGAAAAGATCACCATCTTCTTCGCCGCCCTGAACATCGTAGCCTCTTCTCTCCACAGATTGACTCTTTTATTCACTCTCTTTATTTTTTCCTCGAGACGTTTTCGTTCCTCCTCCCACGTCTGTTTGGCCTGATGATATCCTTGTCTTTTTTCTTTCTAACAAGATCATCTTTTTTGTAACAACATCATTTTTTTATTTTTGTAACAACATCATTTTTGCCAGCTCCGAGCTTGCATTACTTCCATCCAATCTCAGAAAATTATAAAATGACTATGAAAATGTACGAAAATACTAGTCAATCAGTATATTAACATTCGATCACCCACCGTATTCAATGTTGAGTTAAAGTTTTCGAGCACGCTCAGCAGCTTGAACTCTTTATTCGCCGCCTCCATCTCCCTTGCCTCGAATCGCTGTCGCTCTTTCTCCCATTCTTTACGCGCCTGAGGAAATGTGTTGCATCACAAGGGAAGACTGCCCCATCAGTGTCGCTTCGCAATTCTCTCTCGTTTCTTTCACTGACAACTCAAAAATGAAGTGGATTCATTCTTTCTAATAATCTCAGCATGAATGCCTTTTCTAAACCCACACTAACTTACTATATCCTCAGTTCAAGATTACCTTTTCCGCATCTCTCAATCTTGCTTGCAAATTGTCTCGCTCGTCCATCCACGCAAGCCGAACCTGATATTATCCTGATTTTATGGATAGTAAATCTCATTTCTCTGACTAAAGAAATATTCATACATAAAAAGGAGAAGAAAAGGTGACACTAACTCTCTCAAACTGGGCTTCGGTCATTTCGCACGTATCCTTCGGTTTTATGATCTCGGTTGATGGCTAAAATATTGTCCGTCGATTTTTCATGATGCGAAAAGGCTAAACAATAGACTCACTTGCGCTCTTTGCTTACAAGCCGGTGCGTTCTTGGGACGTGCGGGAGATGACAGCGATTTCTGGCAATATTAACGCCTAATTTAATCATCTAATTTTTCATCTCCGTGGAAAAGTTCAGAGAAGACTGTACGTAAAATACTGATTTATACCGGCACGGCATATCAACGTTGTTCTTCTGAATATAGGTCACATTCGGAAGACTCATCACGGCCTTTCTCTCTTCTCCCTGGATCAACTTCTATAATCTCTTGATCATATGAGCGAAGATGTTTTCGAATGTATAAAAATTTAGTTGATCAACATACCTTGTCTCGATCATTAAGTTGATTGAGAATTTCCATGGCTGAAAAGAAACTGTTTCCCGACGAAAATCTATAGCAAAAGAGGCGGAGGATGCATAGGAAGTGGATGTTGTGTGTGATGGAGACGAAGGTAGGATAGGGGAGCGAGAAATGATCGGAGATGACTGAGATGATAGGAATGGTAAAGATTTCGTGGTGTATGAAGAAGAAGACCAATGAGAAATATCAAAAGAATGTGATTGAAAACGGGAAATGGATAATGATGGGGAGGAAGGATGGGATATGGATCTGAGGAGATGTGAGATAGGAGGAAAGAGACGAAGAGGGGTAGAAGGTAGGAAAGGATGATAGGAGGAGAATAATGGTATCCAAGGAAGAATAATGAAGATGAATAAGGGAAATACGATCGATGGTCGAATATAAAAGAGCATTGGAGGGTGAAGATAGAAGGATAGAAGGAGAAGTGTAAGAGGATAGGATGAGATGGAAGTGTTGCTAGGCATCGGATTGTAATCTTGAAGATAAGAGAGGAGTGCGAGGCGAATTCATGAGGACGTCATAGCTCCAAAACGAGAGGATATTGGAGAGACAGGCAGAGTATGAATGAAGAAGGAAGGGGTCCATGACAAACGTGAAAACCAAATTCCCTTTCAGGTTGGAAAGAGCACAGTAACGTATTGTGAACTTGTCATTCCATTTTCCTTTTATCACCCGAAGACTCCTTGCAATCGATATTGAGAGAGGATATTGAAGAGACATGCAGCGAATGAATGAAGAAGGAAGGGTTTGATAACAAAAGAGAGACCCAAATACCATTTCAGGATGTAATCAAACACGTCAAGTATGGAACAATTTTTAGTGACTGGGTAGCAGCAGCTTGGAATTATACTTATTATCCCATGGAACCACGGAAACATCACCGACCTGCCCTATCTTCATCCTCCTACGGATATGATCCAATTAGAGATGAATATTCCTCATTGCACACTCTCCTAAGTCTGCCGGTAACTTCACTAATCTTTTTGAAGTATCAATCGAACATTGAATTGATACTATTAATAATAATAGAATTGGGAGGAATAAAAGTGGCAGCGGAAAGGGGAAATTCGAAGAATGCAATCTGAAATTTTCTCGCGGCGTTCACTATTATCGTGAGATTATTTCCCATTCTACATGTAGCTGCTCTCCTCTCCCCTACCTCTTCCGTTCTCCTCTCTCAGACAATTAATAGGTCGCGAACCAGCACACTGATTTTGTTGAGCGTTTTAAACGCACGAAAAGAGCTTTCGCGAGCATGGAAAGTAGGATTTCCGGTGACTTCATGAAAGTCAATAAAATGTCCTCACTTGATCCATACTTGGGAGTTTCGAGGGGAAGAGGAGGGAGGGAAGGGCGATAGGAGGAGGTTCCCAGAATGATGGTTGGAGATGGATACGAAGAAGTAAAAGAGTTAAGACCGTTGATAAGTGGATAATGAGAGGTGAAGAAGGGTGAAGGGAGAATGATAGAAGGATGTCGAAGAAGGATACGAGGATGGGAAGGGAAGGGATTGTTGCTAGGCATCGGATTGTAATCTTGAAGATACGAGAGGAGTGCGAGGCGAATTCATGACAAGGACGTCATAGCTCCAAAGCCAGAAGATATTGGAGAGACAAGCAGAGTATAAGTGGAGTAGGAAGGAAGGGGTTTGAAAATAAACGTGTGAACCAAATTCCCTTTCAGGGTGGAAGTAAACTGGAAGGAGCACAGTATCGCGTTGTGCGCTTGCCTTTCGATTTTTTTTATTTCCCGAAGACTCCTAGCCAACGACCGCCACAAATCGACATGTTGCATCGAATTTGCGACATCGATCTGAACGTTTTCAAACAGTTATCGTAATATCGCGATAAGGAGATCCGTCTATGATTTCGAAGAGTACCGGGGATATGTGACATCGATTTGTACTACGCCTTTAGTACTACGTATTAGAGCGACTCTGTGTCAATAAATCCAGGCAGAGATTGCACCATATCGTTAATTCATATAGGTTTCAATCTCATGTCGATTTTTAGGTAGTACCTAGAGGGTAGATAAGTAGAGATGAATCATTATTTAGCATTTCGGTCAAATATATTATTTTATCAACATTCTACAATAGATGGAGAATATCTAGTCAACCTATGTCACATAATCTTGCCAATAGAACCACTGAGTGTGCAAACGTACTGATGAAAAATGAGCAATCTTAGCAGAAATATATGATATCAAATGATGAGAATATTAATGAGCAATCTTATCAAAATCTTTTAAAAATTTTGCTGATATTGTTACATTATTATGGCTGAGTCACTAAATTTGATGTGCTGTGATGATAGGAGGACTGAACAAGAGACATTGATGGCCTTAGGGGATATATCACATATAAGTGAGAACAATGGACTAGAATACTGTATTTTGTTGAATTGTTGGATAATTATGAACAGATCGGAAATGGGAAATCATGACGCAGTGAATTTAGATAAGTAGTGAATTTAGAAAACGACTGTCGCCGTTGTCTTTCCTGTCCTAAAACATGACAAGAGGCAACTCAGTTTGGCACATTGATTGCCACTCAGTCATGAACTGCCACTAGCAGTGACTTTGCTGCTTTGGCGACATTGTATGCCGCATGGCAAGTCTCTTCCGAGTCCAGTTGAGGGGAATTGCACTTGGCGGAGAGGAGAGCAGTCGCCGAAGCAAGCGCGTCTACGGTATCCGTTATCGATTGAGAATGGAGATCCCCGGGGATGAGTTCGATGATGTGCGATATGAGAGATCCGATCTGAAAACACAAACATCAGTTACATTCTCAGATATTAATGATCCAGAAAATATCTACAAGTACGACTCAGTTATTACGAAAGCGAAGTTTGCTTGCATGGTCACCACGCAAACTAAACCGCAGTCAGGAAGTGAAGATGTTAGGATAACTCAATGTAATATTTGAAAAGTTATTTATTAGTCCTAATGAGCTCCTCTAAATTGTCTCCGAACATGAAAGGCGATGATGTGTAATTGGCACTATCATTATTATTTGAGAGCACTTACATTGTAAGCGTGTTTCTCTGCCACACTCGCTAGTAATCCCTTTTGTGCATCAGAGAGAAGTTGACGAATGGCGGTAGTGAGGCACTCCGTCTCACGAATCAGATTGTCAGGGAAGCCTGCAATTTGATACTTTGTGGCAATTGAAGAACTGTCCGAATACAATAAGTCATCGTTACCTATTCTCTAGTAAGACTGAACATGCCATTACTAACCAGCATCTGTGAAGACTTGATCAATTCGTAGTGAATTGTTGAGCATCACGGTCATTGGATGAATTTGCAGCCTTTCTTCTTCTCTTTCCCTCACGTGATCGACTGACATTCTTCCCGAGGGAGGAAGATTCTTCATCATTGGAGTGGGAGAAGTGACCATTCCACCTCCTCCTCGACGAGGGAATCGATTGTTGTTGTCCAGTGAAGTCTCTGCAAGAAAACGAATGGTGGTTATACAAACGAAATAACTGGAAAGGGCCTGTCTACATACTAAAATCGGTGTTCTGTTATTCATCGAACGTCATCCGTCACTTCTAAGTTTTACTTTTTTGTTCCAGTAATTTGCTTGTGTGCATACCAAGGATGGATGGACGGGACATCTTCCTTTCGCTGTTGTTGTTCATCGAGACTGTTGATGCACTCATCACGGAAGATGAAGGAATCGCAGGAGATGGCATCCTACAATTAAAAAAACATATTTGTGAAAAAGAAATTAAAAATGTAGTATACCTCTTTGCCATATTAACGTTATTCATTGCTTCATTGAGTCTCATGCATTCGTGTTGCAGATCTCTGTAGTCAGCAGAGTTTCGATCGATGGACGTTTGCATTGAATGGATCTTCCTGAAAGGATTTCATCCCATCACTTCTGTTTTGCAAACAACCCTTAATCTCAAGAGTTGGCATGTAATGCACTTGTGGGTTCGAGAGACCGTCCTGTTATCCTACTATCGTAAATTGAAGTATTTCGAGGGAGCCTGACTCACTTGTTTAAAGTGTTGTTTGTGCTCATTAGCATCTGAATTGCCCCCTCGCAATCCGCGAGTCTCTCTCGCAATTCGAGGACGTCATCAGACGGCAGTCGGGAGAGATCCTTATCGAGGAGTTCGCCCGATTTGAGAGATCCCATAGATGCTCGAACGAGTCCATTTGTGCCGACTTGTGAAGATCCACTGGTAATATTATTTATTGCTATCTTGTCATAAATAGTCAATACTTAACACAATTGTACTGTCAATAAAGAGCAAATTTATTAATATTTTCATTTTTTTTTCAATTTTAAAATAATTAATTTGACTATTCTAACCGTCCTCCACTGGATCTCGCTCTGTACTCTGCTACTTCATCGTAGTCACGACTCGAGTTGAAAGTGCGATTGAACCTGAAAATAAAAACATAATTAAACCATCCTAGATCGAATTTTCTTTGTTGCCTATGTTGCAACAACGTATCTCATGTATCTCGTTTCCCCCGTACCCTGTTTATTTTCGTTAATCACATGATAAATAATTATTATTATTCAGAAAGAGGAGAGATTGCGACCTTCCATTCGAAATAATAGTATAATTTATGTATTCATTAAAATTGTGAACATACTCATTCGTAGAAGCGAACATTTTCTTGTCCTCTCCGTCCGTTTCTTCGATTTCCAATTTGATGCCGAGGTGTCTTAATAATATAATTAAATAATTTAAAATATATACGAAAATAGAAATGGTCAATACGTAATATAATCAAATTGCAGAGCTAAAGACGGTATGGTCAGTCCAAAGTTAGAGATACGATCGAATGGAAAAAGAGAATGAATGGGCGCACAGGTGTCCTATACAGGGCTGAGTGACAGGCCGCGCTCTCGTTATGTTTTTGTAACCTTTTCCCCCCTCGCCCTCACTAAATGGTATCCCTCTGTCATTCTTTAGTCAGCGAGGGAATAGAGCAAACGCAGAGGGAAATCGCAAACAACACCTGCAGAAATGGCAGAATCGAGAGGGGAAGCTGGGCTCTGCTAGAGTTTCATTTTAGCAAAGAGGTCCAACTATGGCAATCATTGCTATGACTATCCTATGTACACTGATGGAATGCAACCTATTACCGACCCCTCTGAGCGCTATTGCATGACATGAATAAATTATATGTGATCGTTGCTCTGACCTTCTCTTCGATTCCTTCAGAATATCAATGATCATGCAGGCGAGTAGTCGTGGAGAGTACTTGGCCAACTTCTGTCGCTGTTGATTGCGCATCGCAGGCCACGACGGGTTCAACTGAATGCTCTCATTTTCTTCCCGGGCAGACACCATCCGTTTATCTCAGTCAATAGGAGCACTTTATTGCCGAAAAGTTAGGGGGAATAAGCAAAGCCGTAGCAAAGCCATCGAATGGCTAATGACCAGATGGAATTGAATGATAGTTGATTCATGTCGGATGATTTTCTCCCGAGAGAGGGTTCGTACCGGTAGAAAGACAGCAACACATTGTTCACTGGCCAGATGCTTGGCCTCTTTCTCCCTCGATGACTCCCATGCCGCCACGTTTTCACGACGTTCCACCTTCAATTATGCATTTTATATTTAGAAACTATTCAATAATAAAAATTATGATCAGTCTATGAAACCGTCGACGCCTCCCTCAACGCTACCAGTGAAAGTCACGAGTGTTATAACTAATATTATCGTCATTTTAATAACTCATATATTCGTCAGTTGTCGAGCTCAACGCCACCTATTAGTCACAAGCTTAGACCTCATCGTAAACATCCTCAGCGAGCGTCTCGAATTTATCGTTGGGTAGCTGTTGAAGATTCATGCGAACCCCTTTGAGCTCCTCACGATCCTTTCCTGAAAGAATTTCAGATTTATTTCAGATTTCTGAAAATTTCTGACTTCTCACGTTAGCATCATCTACTTCTGACATCGAGAGAACACCATCGAATATATTCGAAATATTCTCCGAACAAGAACATTTATCTTGACATGCTCATGTTCCTCAGTAAACCCATTGCATCATCCCACCTCAAGCCCCATTTGGGGGACAGCGCCCTATCCGATTCCGCCTTGAGACGTCAAAAGCACTTCATATTATTTTCAGCTGAAGTGTGTTTCCAAGGTTACGAAGGGGAAGAAACGAAGAGAGGAACGGCTCACCAACTAGATCGGGAATGAGAAAGTGCTGGTTCTTGTGATGCTCGGGCTTCTTTCCACTCAGATACAGTGAGAGCTTGTTGGTGATCTCGAAGCACAGTTCGGTCAGACGATTCCCGAGCTCGTACTGAAATTGTAAATTGTTCTGATCTGGATCTCGCTCTGGTTCTTTATTTCTATGATTTATCCGTTCCCTCGTCCTAGTTGAAAATATCTCTTCCTCATATTTTTTTATTGCATTTGCCTAGAAAAAAATACTATATTTGTTTGCATTTGACGCAGCTTTTTGAGAGTGATCCTTTGTCCATGGAAAGCGTTAACCTTACCCATCACCTTTCTTCAAACAAAGAGGAGGAATCATCTTGAACATACTCAAACTCCTTCTTTCCCCTTCTTCACACTTTTTCACTCTTCTTCCCTTCTTTCTTCACTTCTTCACGCAACCTTATGTGTGAACGGGGATCCTATCGGCTCCGACTTGCCTTTGAATCATCGAAAACAGATCGCGTTTGGTTCATACTACTTAATCCCACCTTCTTCTCCATTTTCTCAACACTCTCACACCTCCTCTCCTCACATCTTCTCAAAATCTTTCCAATCCGTTTTGTTAATGCTTCTTCTACACAAGAACAATCATCCACATATGATATCTCTTTCGTCCACAATTCTCTCCTTTTTAATTTTTCTCCAATGGTCAAAAATGCGATGAATTGGTCTTTCTTGCACCTCTTCTTCTCTCACCTCTTGCTCTCTAATGATCCCGAAGCGCGACTCTCGGGCGTACACATTACCATAATGTAGAGTAACTCACATGTCCCTCACTCTTCGCCACTTGCGATGGAGTCTGCCCTGCGAGATTTGTCGCCGTAGGGGACGCGCCGTAGATTGCAAGAAGTTCAACCTGGAATTTACAATATATTTTCGAAAATACGCCGTTCAGCACTGGTTCTGTTCTATTCCATACACTTTCTGTTTGCCGGCCACATCACAGCTTTTTTAAATCAAAGTTCCAGAGCCATATTTTATCTCGTAAATATATAAATTGCATGAGGCGCTTATGAAAGATATTATGACAATGAGGATTCGGCATTGGGCATTAGACGCAGCAATTTGGAACGCATCATTCTTTTTTGATGTTGGTACTCTCTTTCTAGTTAACACCCTCGAAAGCCCTTCAAAAAATTCTCTGGAAGTTTTCCAGCCTAGATCAACCATCATCCACAATCCTTATCCATTTTTCGTCAACTCAATTCGTTGTTTCGTAGAATGAACAATGACTTATACGATATGCATTAGGTCTGATCTCACTTCTCATATCATTGATAGTCCTCAGGACTATCATAATTGTTATCCCTAGGCGCAAAACGACCCCCAATCCTCAAATAAGCACGTATTTGATCGAAATAGCCCATTGACTATTTTCGGTACTAAATAGCAATCAACCGCCATGACTGTGCCCACTTCAATCTTTACTTATATCGCCATTTCGCGCAATCATTCATGGACATCTTCTAGCAATTCAATAAATTCAGCAAACCACTCCCAACAACTCGATCAGCATGGCTATCTCCGAGGTGAGTTTCACACTACTACTTCATAAGTACGGTAACTCCTTCATTTTCAGTTCCCCTCCCTTCTCATCTCCATCGACACCATCCCCTCCTCGATCCACTCCCATGGCGGAGTGGATGAGAATAACAACTCCACCGGAGATGTAAGTCGATAGGAAAGAGCTCCTTGCGACTGTAAAATCGCTTGAGCGTGGACACACCTTCGCCTTTCTTAACCTTAGGAAAGATCACAAACTAAGAGCACTGGTTTTTAAAGATTTTTTAAAGGAGGTTTTTAAAGGCATCTGATCCCCCCTCTTGAGATTCTATCTTCATTCAATCAAACCCTTTCTAGGCTCTCGAGGTCGTCAAAAACGAGAAATCCGCCAACACCGAGCACCATCCCGATATCGGCAAGGAGAACTAATTCATTGAGACGAATCGCACATCATCGTCCATATTCACAAGTTGCCTTACTCTCCTATTTTTGTTATATAAATAATTTGTTGCTGACTAACTGGCGCACACAATTACTCTTGCAAAACAATAAACATAGTAAACATAAGATGGGGATGATAGGCGAAGTATTTGCTCAACCTAGAAGATCCTGAGAAGAAGAGAATGGACAAACCTGCAGCAATTGTCCCTCCTTGGCTGCCACATGTAAAGGCGTGTTGTGCTTCTCGGGATCGAAGTAGTTCGCATCGGCACCAAGCACGAGAAGACTGCAAATTATTTCATAATGTTTATACCTTGAGCCTACTCGGCTATGACTAGTGTAATCACTCAGATCTAAACTATTCAAATTATTTCATTGTTTATTTATTTTTACTACTAAATAATATTGAAAGTTGACATTTTTTATTTACATTATTATCTTTATAGAGTGTGTATTTCAATTTGGCATTTGCTACACCAAAGCTACCCCAAAAATCAAAGTCGGCACTGGCTTCATATACCACTATTGATCGATGAAGCGAGCGACCATGTATATTGGAGAGAGACTGTTACTATTTATCTCTTAACTGAAATCACCACTCCTGACTATTATTTATTTCCAATATACGGCATAAAATCGCATAAAAATGGTTACTGGCTACATAAACCACTATTGATCGATGAAGCGAGAGACTAGGTATATTGGAGTGATTTTGGTCTTTCTAACACTTACTTGCACTCAAATACCCCTAATAATTAAATAAAGTAAGTAATAAACAATAAGGTATTTAGAGATAACTAACCGTAGTGTTGTGTCGACATGCGGTGCTCTCACGCAGCTCCACAATTGTCGATTGAGATCTTCCACGTTCACCGGGTCGTCGTCCTATAATTATAATTAATTATGTAATTAGCAGGAATGCCAAACCAAATCACATTCAATTTATTTTGTGTCTATAAAAGTCTATAGTACTGGCCAACCCAAACCAATTACTCTTTTTTCCCACATATCGGGCATTGAATTGGCATCATTATTGTATTTGTTGCATTAGTTTTTGATTATAAAAAGAGGATAACACAATTATTATGTACCAGCTAAACTAATTGGAGACCCGAAACTGTCAATTATCCGCAAATGAATATTTTAAAATAAATAAAATATATAAAAACAGCCAACCTTTCCCTGGCGGATGGTGTATGCTTGGTCGACATACTTGGCCTTAATGAACGTCTCCTTCGTAGGGAAGACCGGATCGCTGAAATAATATAGCAGAATTGTTAAAGTTGAAAATTTTAAAGAAATATTGCAAACACTCAGTACTTGCTTAGTCACATCATTACTTTTATCGAAAAACTAGGAAACTAGGAAGTGAAAATACCCTTTACAAAGAAGATAACGCAAGTTTTTTGCACTTTTAATTTATAAATAAATAAAATAAATACCTCGGGATTGGCTTCTTCACAGACGTCAGGAATTGGGGCTGAGTGAGTGCATGCTCCCATATTCGATTGCTTCCCGATCGATGCAGTAGCTTAATCAACTCCAGCTGCCCACTGTCCCAGTGTGATTTCTTCAGACTCTTGATTTGACTGATATATCGACCTGAAAACACAACAATAGTTGAATTTGGTTGCTGTCTAGTGCTAACAATGAATCATGAACTGCAAGAAGACAATTATTTAAAATAAGGAAAATTAGATGACAAACCAAGATTCCTGTGTACAAAGCAACAATCGGTGCAAACGAGGACTCCTCGATTAAGTGAAGCCCACGATGGGTCCTCCGTACCACAATCAGCGCATTGTGGAGGAGGTTCAGAAAGGGAACCTGAAAATTCTTAATTTGCTTTGTTTTATTCATATTTTCCCAATGACGAGCCATTATAAATCCCTATTCCTTTCACATTTTTCCTTTAATCTCCCTTCGCTTTTACAATTCATTCATTTACTAATATTGTTCTAACTTCAACTTATTCCCATCAAACGGCTCCCAACAGACAACAGTGCCACTGGGTATTGATTAGAGGGATTAGAAGAGTGTCTTACCCTGCATTTGGAGTGGGGCGAGGCGCGGAGGAGCGAGTGACCTAGAAGAGCACGCACCCTCTCGAGGTGTAATAGAGAGAGCCTGGGAAGAGAGAGATGGTTATCTTGCTGACCGTTGGTGGTGAGTAATGGAACGATTAATTAAACAAAAATGCGCATAAAACGCAATTGAAAGTCAAGTTAGTGCATTTCACAAAGCAACAATTGTGTTGATGCAATCAAGAGCCTTCCATGGATCGTTGTAATGAAATTACGATTCTATTTGCTAAACAGAGGTTGCCCAATGGTTCCTGAACTTTCTGGGCTTGTGTTCAACGTAATTTCGATTGAAATAAGTGCAATAAACTGTAAAATCGAAGCTTTAACGAACGAGCGATTCGCAACCGGTTCCGGGGAAAATACACGACTACCGTAGTAAGTGAAATGGTGTGACAAACACTTGATCGAAGTCATTTCAGGAGCCCTGTATTATTTGCAACTAATTAATTGATATTAATTTTTAGTTAAATATTAATCAGCGCAAAAATGTAAAGATTTGAAAAAAATCAAATAGTAAACCAAGCAACAAACATCTATGTTATACGGTAGCCCTCAATTATTAATAACTAAGAGTTAAATGGATAGCTATGACCTACCCCTACTCTGTTTTCAACATAGAGAGGCCTTCGTCGAAGTTCTCTTCGCAACTCAGTTGTTCGATCCTCTTCACGACTTCCTTCACCACTATCGCCAATCAATCCACGCAGTCGACGACCCATTTCTACTTGAAATTAGAGGATTAGCAACGAATGTTTTAAGAAAAAATGTTATGTAAATTGGGCGGGACAAATCACGGGATCGATAAATTCTGCCACAAAAGCAATGAAAACAGTTGATCGAAAGCGAACACGACCTAGAATGATTGATCGACAGGTATCACTTCTCACCCATGAATCATTCGTAATTTGCAGCTCAAATCAATAAAACAACTACTATTATTCAGTGACAGGACCGGAACACAAAGTCATGAATGATGGTTGCGCAACAAATGTAACAGTGCGAAGGAGGGGAACCAGTGAATTCTCCCATCCAATAGCACCCCCTCACCTCACCCCATCCACATTCTGACTGTTCCCAACCACATCCAATTCGCTCCTTCGAAAGTTCAGCGCCCAAAGAGGGATGTGAATATTAAAGATGTGAGAAGAGAACCGTTAACGACGATGAGAAATGTCTGCGCGGGAAGGTGGAGTAAGGAGGATAACTAACATTCTGTCTCACTCAACCACCAAATTCTCCAACCAAAAACATCCCTCCCCTTCTCATTATCTCATCCACAGTCCACGACAATCACGAGATGGTGGACAGGCAGGGTATGCGGAATAGTCCTGATTCCATGAGGATTCTCAACTGAGAAGATGGAGAGAAGAGCACCGATCTATTCTGTCAAAGGTCAGTGCTTAAAGTAGATACTATTTTCGACTGTCGTTGTCAATCAGGTTATGACAATAGCCAACTGGGATGAATCGATAATACACTGATCAAAAAAATCATTCAGGTCATGAACAGCATCCACGCGTTTTACAACCCTGAACTGTGGTACATAAGAAAAAGAAGAGACGTAGCAGAGGAAAGAGTCCAATCGTGGCTCACTCATTGCTCTGGATGGCAGTCGAAGGTGAAAGCAATTTACTCCCATTCCTCTATACAAGCTTCCTCTTATTTTCCACTGTCGGCGATGAGGGCTAGTTGCTGTGAGGGGAAGAAGAGGTAGATACGGTAGCAGTGT
Organism: Pristionchus exspectatus; assembly: GCA_911812115.1. Taxonomy (NCBI): domain Eukaryota; kingdom Metazoa; phylum Nematoda; class Chromadorea; order Rhabditida; family Neodiplogasteridae; genus Pristionchus; species Pristionchus exspectatus. The sequence goes on along the minus strand of OU461583.1, from coordinate 27,057,506 downwards.
AAGGAAACGAGTGAAATGGCGCTCTTTCCTGCGAAGAATTGAGAAAGGACGACTCGTTTCCATCTTTCTTAAATAATTTGACACTCGAAACGAATCTAGATAAATTACTGCAGTATTTGTCCGATTATGGGAAGAAATGAGTTATCACTTCTCGCGATCTACGTAATTTTTGTTGTTGGTACACCAACCATTCAGTGCCCTTCCGCTCCTCAGGCGTCCTACACTGCGGGGCTCCCTCGGTTCTCCACTACAGTATGGTCGTCGCCACGTATTTTTGCTGACACCCGAGACAGTGATCTCTGTTCAACCTTTTTTTCGCACATTTCATTTATTAACATCTGTCTATGGACAAAATCGGATTGCTTGCAGGTCTCTCCATCACACAATGATCTGCAGAACAGTGAGACGGGCTCGGATACTCCTTCAATTCCTCCTTTCTTTCTGAAGGTCCAAACTCTCACGGACTCACGAGAGATGGACTGAAGAAGATCGGGAAAGTCAGCTATTCAAAGTAAGAAGTTCTCATACTTTTACTATTGTGAATTCGGTTAATGGAGCTCTTTCCCTGGTAACCACTGGCGAAAAGAAGCCTATCCTGACACGAAGCAATGCCATTCTAACATTTCTTCGTTATCATCCCTTTGCAACTGCTCGATCAGTAGCGATCGCAGTCGGTTCGCGTTATCCCCGTCTGCGGAATTCGCCCCAGTCTGCCGTCGTTCCATCAGGAAGAGTGGAAATTTTCCAATTTGGTCTTTCATTTGTCAGAATAGAACATAGAGGTGATCGTTGTGAATTGTAAGCTTTGCAGGTTGCTGTGGGAATCTGGTGTGACGAGAATGGAGTCGATGTCTCAAAACTCTCCGGAGGCTATCGATATCCCCACAGCTCAGTGACTCCCGATCACTACCACTTAGTGATTCCCGATCAGTACCATTCAGGAAGTGATAAACCAAGAAGAATGAAAATTAAAAAGGTAAATAAATCATTTCTCAGTTCGGTCCTGGTTTCCCATCGGTCCGGTGAATGTCTTGGCGCAACGCGACCGCGTTGCGCGAGATAGCGCGAGATAGTGTGGTGCGAGAGGAGAGTGGCTGACGCGCAAGAGGCCACCCTCTCGGCCCCTCACACTCTTTCCCTCGTCAGTGCAATATTCAAACGATCCCCTTGGTGTATTTAGCTTTTTTTGTCCATTAATGTTTGAAATTGGTTTATTTGGTGATTTCATATAACCGATAGAAGTTGTGGCTCTCTTTCGCTGTCCTTTACTGATCCATTCTGTCTGGCGTGTGTTTTTCTACGCTTTACACTCAAAAAAATATAAAATTATTGCAGATTTACGGGTACTTCAGCGACAAACGCCATCGTTTTCGCTCAAGTAGTCATCTCCCACTCTCGGTCGTGCTTCATTGCATCTGCAGTATTGGTTCGTAAACAATTTGCAACCATTTTTATTTATTTTTGCCTGTTTTCTCTCCTTCGGAGTCAGAATTACGGGTATTGCAGCGACAAGCGATCGTTACCGCTCAAGCAGCCTTCTCCCAATCTCGATAGTGCTCGGTTTCATCTGCAGCATTGGTTCGTTAACAATTTGTAGCTATTTTTGTTAATTTTTGTTTTTTTATCGCTGCTCCAGCCGATTCGAGATCAATAAAAGTTCTGTTTTGCGTTGTTGTTCGCTAAATATACTTACAATAGTTTTCCAAACCATGTAATTGCAGTGCCATGGCTAATATGGCTCAATGGATCGTTGTGAAAATAGAGGTGATCGTATGAAAATAAATTTATGTGAGACGATTTCAGGACGGATTTACTACGATTACCATGGAGTGTTCGACCGAGGAAGAAGACGTATCCGAGATACCTAGCGACGTGATATACCGTCAGTACTCCGCCATGGAGGATCACGGGTTGCGAAGCTGCGTCAGCGTCAGGGTATGGTTGATTTGTTTATTTTTTTAGGTTTTTTTTAAATTATTTTATTTTGTTTTTGCAAACAAAACAAAGCGTGACCTAAACATTGAGCTCAACATATGCAAATTTATTTAAAAATTTCAACAATTGATAGAGACCGCGATGGTTCGGGTTCAATTCTTTTTCTGGCGAGGGAGCTTTTTAGTAATTAATAATTTGAATTTTTAAAAATTTCTACGGTTGATAGAGACCGCGATCATTTCTTTTTCTGGCGTGTGGTTGTTCTATAGAAATTATTTTTATATTAAAATTACCATCATTTATATATTTTGTAAAATAACAAATGCCACTCTTTCGATGGAGCTGCTATATCTAGTTTGACAAAAGCGTTATCGTTCCTCTTTGCAGAAATGGATCGTCCTCGATGGAAACATCAACATCAACATCAACGAGAAATACCAGGTACGGTAGTTTCTACCGTATCATTACTAAGTGAACTCTTTGCAGGACCGTCGATACAGGAAGAAACACTACGATTTGATGCGCCAATTACTTGAGAATGGGAAGGAAGAATTTATAACCGATGTGAGTTGTAGCAATTGAAACTTTAGTGGGCACATAGAAATATTTTTCCTTTTTCCGTGAAATTTAGTTATCTAAATTGCAGAATTGGATCAGAGACATCATCGGTCTAAAATGCAGTCAGAATCCCATAATCATGGAATGCGAGAACGTTTCCAAGGTACATTCTTGAAACCAACCTTTCCATGATAACTCTACCTCATTCAGATCCAGCACTATCCGTGGAATGTTCGAAAGCCTCTCGCGCTGATGGATCATGACTACACGAGAATTATAGACTTCCTCAAGATGCTGATGCTTGTGAATTAAATTAATTAATTTGAAATAATATTTAATATATTAATTATAAAATTACATATTGCAGATGACATCCAGAAGCAAGAGCAAGACGAAGCCGAAGCTGTCAATTATCAATCTTGAGAAGATCGAACTCGATGACGGAGTGCTCGAGAAGAGGGAGACAGGCACCGGTATGTTTTTTTTCTTTATACTCCCTAGAAGATTTCCTAAAAACAAAGCATGTTTAGACTCACTGTTCCGTAATACTATGTCCACTCTCATGTTTTACACCAACTTCCTTTCAGCTGCTCTGCCTTTGCTTGTCTCTGTCTCTGAGTGTGGTCTCTCTGCAGCAGTCTCGATCCTCCACGAATCCCTCTTCTGCTGCTCTGTCCTTATCGCCTACATGCAGCACGCTATCGTCGCTGCCCGAGCGTCGGAGCTGCTGAAGGAGATGACGATCGACTGGTAAGTCACGTTGAGCGATCGCAAAATGATTGCTCTCAACCAATCAACAACTATTTTTTCAGTGATCTCGACTTCATCGAAGACGAATGGAGAGACCCCCGAGAGTTTCGTCCCTGTGGAATGGAAGCCCTGCCGATCCCCACTTCCTTCGCTCAGGAGATGGAATTGACTGTCGGAGGAGGAGGAGGAAGAAGAGGAGGAGACGCTCATCGCCCGACGCTCGCCCGTCTCTTCACTCCTACCACTCTGACAACCAACACGGACTCATTCACGAAAGAGAGCCCTCGCCTGCACTCGGCTACTAAGGGAGGAGGAGAAGGAGGAAGCAGTGGTCGTCTGTGCCCACCTCTTGACGCTAGAGCCCCGCACCAATCGTCATCGGTCTCTTCATCTGCCCTCTCCCTCTACGTGCCTCCATCTACTCGGCCGTCAACATCCACTTCGGGAGCATGGAACAGGGAGAGGAATGGACCGGGCAACCCCTACTCCCGGTACCCTCAGTACGCACCCTCCGAGAAAGAAGCACGCAAGTGGGCCGGAGCCCTTCTAGAAGAACATGGAGACAGACACCGACTTGAGTCGATCAACGAGAGATGGAACGTTGCCGCACCATCTGATGACGTCATCGAGGAAGCCAACAAGTTGGACGCCGTACGCATCGATCCGGCCACTCTCAAGAACTACGTAGCATTACCCGTTCATTCGACAGAACGTTTCGTGCGCAATCGGACGCCCTTCAACCCTGCCGCCACTCCGAATCGACGCAGTTCGCCCTTTCCCTACACCTTCTATCCTTCGCCCGTTAACTACGAGCTACTCGCGGACGGACGACCGAAGATGATCTACTTCGTCTGGCAGTATGACGATGACGACTTCGACTTCCTCAATCCGTTCTGCAGCAATCCCATCATTCCCTTCCCCGAGGGAGATGCGTCATCGGCTCATTGCCCGGACCTTCCCTTCTACGACGGAGAGCCGCTCTTCGAGACGCCCTTCAACGGGCACAAACTGCGTCATCCCGTCTCCCGCTACGCAGCCATGGCCCAGGTCTCCTCGTTCACGCACTCGGCCGCCCGCACGTACTTCCGTCTGCTATCGGAGGAACGCTTCGACGTCCTGTCCCAGATGGACCCATTCCAACCCGGCTTCCCCCATAGACCGCATCTCTGGATCTCGCCGCCTCACGTCGCCCTCTATCGGACCGGAGAACCACTGCAGGATCGCTTCAAGGACGTCTTCACGGCCAAGGCTTCCCAGCATCGAGGTCTGTACAATCCCGGAGGATTCGTCCTGAAGAGAGGAATGCTGTCGGAGCACGCCGCGCAGTGGCAGGATCACATGGAGTTTCTCGCTGTGGACACGCTCGATTGGTTCGATGCCTTCCCATCTGTCCAAGATCGGGACGAATTCATGCGTCATTGCGCCCGAGTGCGCGCCAACGACACTGGCGCACCGGAAAGGATCATCACGTCGACGAAGGAGCTGAACAAGAAGCATGGACACTACGTGCCCCTTCCCTTCCGATACATTCGCGTTTCGCCCGAGAACGATCTGCATGACCCGATCGACCCCTACGCCCTCGTCGAACTGCCTCATGAAGGAACATACGAGCGACCACAATGGAAGGCGTTCAAGTTCACTAAGCCGGAACCGTTCCCTGGAGATGAGGAAGACTCGACTAAGAAGACGCGACGAAGCTTCATCCTGAAGATGTTCAAGAAGAGGAAAGAACGGAGTGTCTTCTCTCGACCCGCCTGTCTGGGAGGAGCGGCGCCTCGCCGACGTCTTCTGTGGAAGAGCGACGACAAGCAGATGGAATATGAGATGAGGATTCACGATGGATGGATGGCTGCCACGTACCATGAGTGGCCAAACGAGACCATACTTCTGACGGAGAAGCTCACACCCGATCAGATCATCAAGGGCATCGAACTGCGTGCGAGGAGGGACAACGCGGCCAGGACCGGCCCCTGCTCGACCTCTCGTCTGGTCCCGAGTGCCCCGCTACTGGATACTCCGCGTCGACTGCATCCTACTGCTCCTCCATTGGAAGCTCACGTGGAGGTGCATCCCAAGTTCTACGACGAATATCAAGAACCGGGAGACGGGTCGACGTCGTCGTTCTCCGACGGGAACGATTGTGATGATGACGAGGACGAGGATGAAGAAGATCTCGTTGAGGAGATGGCCGCCATGAGAGTTAATGATGAGCATCCGAGGGACGTGAACGTAGAGGACTGCCTGCATGTGGGAAGACCGATCGAGCTGAAGAGGAGAATCGAGATTCGATCGAGACGCGTTGTGTTCGAGCCCGTGGTTGAGTGGAGAGACGACACGTGGGATCATCTCACAGCAGAGGAGTGGAATCGGCAGGTCAAGATACGAGAGGAGGAAGAAGAGGCGCTTGCGAGAGAGATGCGAACAAGAGAAGAGGAAGAGGCTGAGGAGCTGAGGAGGCAGGAGAGGGGGAGACAGGAGAAAGAAGAAGCTGAGGAACTTGCGTGGACGTTGGAGATGAGCAGAAAGGAAGAGAAGCTGAGGCAGTTGATTGAGATGAAAAGGCGTCGGAAGAACCAGGATCAGCCGAGCTCTTCGAATGATCTAACGACAGCTGAAGAGGCATTGGAGAGACAGCGGTTGGAAGGAATCCGAGAAGAGATTGTGGCGAGAAGAATTGCCGTGGCAAGAAGAAGGAATGAGAAGGCGGAGAAACCAATCATGGATGAGGAGGAGGAGTTGCTACTGTTGGCCGGTTCGAGAAGAAAGAGGGTTCGCTTCAACGAAGAGCTCTCTCAAGACGAGCGATACGAATTGATCAACGATTACATCGACAGGAAGAACAAGGCATTCGAAGATGCCTGCCGGAGGTTCCGCGAGGAGAATCCTTATGGAGTGGCTTCACATCTTCACCAGACTACTCCGTCTGCATGGGAGATTCCTATCATCGCAAACGCGGCATCGGACGTTTCTTCTCTACCACTAGCAGCAACGGAGACCTTCTCCACCGTCTCTATGGACAGTGTGAAGAGGGAGATCAAGGAGGAGGACCCGGAGGAGGACCCGGAGGAACCAGAGGAGCCTCTACGTACTCCCACGCCGCCTGACCCTTCATCTTCGAGACACCGTGACGCCATCGACGAGGGCATCTACAGCGATTTCGACCGGAGCATGACGCCCGAGACCGATCCTTCGCCCGTCCGATCCTACCGAGTCTGCCCGTTCCCGGGAGCGAACAATCCGCCTCCACCATACATCAATGAGACGGATGAAGTGGACAAGGCGAATAGAGGAGAGCGTGCGCCTGACTACAAGAAGGAATCGGAGGACGTCTTCAGTCACGGTCCTCGCCTTCGCCAAGAGATGGAAGTAACGCCTCTGAGGGATCTGGCGGCACCAGCCGACACGACCATCTCGCCCACCACCGCTACCGTTTCCCAACTGACCGTGCTGGACATCGCCCCCGCCATGGCTGATGATGGTGGTGATCGTCACAGTCCGTCACCCGATCTCACTGTTCTTCCACCCCTTCTTCGCTCTGCCTCTCGTCGATCCATCGCCGATCCCCTCCCGATACAACGGAAGCGCCCGTACGCCCACTTCGACGAGCCCCCGCCCGACCTGATCATGACCACGAATGAGGAGAAGGACGAGGAAATGGGCTACCCGGAGTTCATCGGTACGGATATCGCGTCGATCGTGCACTTTGGCGCGTGGGGCGATCGGACTGCCGACGACTCGACCACCTCTCGTCGGCCTTTCAGCAACGAAGTGAGGGATGGAAGGAAGAAGAAGGTCGCCCGAAGGAGAACGCGCTTCTTCGACGAGGCAGGAGAAGTGTGCAGGCGGCTGGAGGAACAGCGCGACGCGAAATTCGATGAACGCGTCGATCTGAGACTTCACTTGAGGTCGATGCGCGACAGCTCCCTCATCCCGCATCTCGTTCCCTTCCGACTCCGCAACGAGGAAGAATTCGAGAATATGCGTTACGTCCTTCATCGCGTCTGCAGTCAAGAACAATTCGCTCGAATGGATCGCGATTTGAGCAGATTGCGTGAGCGTGAGCAGTACGTTATCGACCACGCCAGTTTGTTCGCCGAGAACTGGCCTACTCAATTCCGCCTGATCCTCTCCGGCGTCTCTCGTGCCATCTTCGATCGCAGCTACCGCCCGGACACGGATCCCCACGCCCCGCGCATGGTGCCCTTCCTACAGCAGTTGTTCCATCTCGAGGAGACTTCACGTGTTGGGCAGATCCGAGCTGATCAACTGGCCCGTCGAGCGATTGCCATGGGAGTGCGTGTGGGCAACTACCGAACAAGGAGAGGCCAATTCCATGCCATGCTCGAGGCCCTTCGAGCGCGCTTTGGAGAGTATATCGTTGATGAACGCGTGTGGAGAGATGAGGAAGGACGACCGGTCATTCGCCCGTTCCTCCACGATTTCGATGGGCTGGACGAGGCTGGAGTGCCGCCGATTGAGTTACCTGAAGAAGACCCAATGGGCGACGATGACATCTACGCACGCGATTTCGATTCCGAATCTGAGGAGGCGGAAGAGGAGGAAGAAGAAGTGATCGTGGAGGACCCGATGGAAGAAAAAGCGCGTCCTGTGGATCCATTGGAGGTATATATTTCATGCAATTTTGAATTTTAGCATTTGGAGTAGTTAAAGAATAAAAAGTACTTAAAGACCTTAGAGGTAATATCAGGAGTTACTAAATAAAAGTCTTGCAGGTGCAATGGCCGCGTCATTCTGTGCCCGCCTCTCACTACGTCTGGCCTTCGCACGACTTCCGTCGGCGTATGAGCATGCGCACTCTGCTCGGAGCTTCTCGCATGTTCTGGAGAGACGCCTACGACCGTCCCGACGACGCTCCCTACTCTGAACAGGCCCAGAAAGTGTGGTACGCCTTCTTGATGGCTTCGGGAAGAACCTCGGCCCGATTCATGCCCGCCCTCTCCCAGCGACAGATCTTCGTCATCTTCGTCCTCATGGCAGTGATAGATGAGCGATGGACCTGGCTGAACGCCCAGTTGCTCCCTCCCCGAACGATTCTCATGGAAATCGAGCAACTGCTGATCAACCGTGCCACCCTCTCCATCCCGATCAACACTCTTCCCTCGGCGCTCGCAGCCCTCTCGCGCATCTCGAAAGTGGCCCGAGTGAGGAGTTTGGCCGTATTCCGCCTCGAAGATGACGACTTCCTCTCTACTCTCATGACTTTCTTCCGCGAGATGCCCCCGTCGCAAGGAGGATTCGAAGACGTAGAGATCAGGAGTGAGAAACTTGCTCACCCCGATGATGAAGTACGTCTTCGGCTTAAAGAAGAATCGATTCCGGAGGGAGAGAAGACATGCAGGGAGCGCGACACCCTCCTCCAGTTCATGAATACTCGCTTGGCGCGCTGCACGGGTCTCGCTCAGTCCGCGAGAACCATCGCCCAGGTCATCGATCATCTCAAGTCGATCAGTGCGGAGCGAGTGCCGGTGCCCATCGATTTCAACTGGACCATCCATCATGTGGTGCAGATGTCGCCCGAGTTCGCGCAGAGATGGCCGGCAGGAGGTTGGGATGGAGAGAAGGGAGAAGACTGGTGGACTGTGGTGGGAGGAGGAGTTCCTCAAGGACTTCCATGTGAGTTTCATCATTTATTCTAAATAATGTTGCAAAAAATAAAATAATAGACAAATTTTGTGAAGTTTTTTTACAAAGAAGCCGACGTATTTATCGAATGAATTACAGGACATGATCGCTTATCCCCGCAACGATTTGGCCATTCGTCGTCAGAAGAAGAGAGCGAGATCGATGAGTCCAAGAAGATCCGCAGGTGAGTCACGTAGATTAGACGTAGATTTTACTGTAGATGCTTATCTTTCGTCTTCATTGCAATGTGATACAACAAGTTTTGGGTTAATTTCGGACCATTCCAGATCATTTGGGTGGCTAATTCACACTATCATTACTCATAAGATTCTTTAGTTCATATCTTCGTCATTTACTGTTAAATAGAGATAGCCTATATTTCAATGCATTTTTATCTCTCAGATTCGACCGTGCGTGCGGATTGGCGAGCGACACTCAGACTGCCGGACCATCCACTTCGAAGAGAAGACATTCATCCGCTATGGGCCTCGAGAGCTGCGAGGGTGAGTAGTGCAACTACGTGTAGCATGCCTATCTCATTTTGTGGTCTCCAAACAGTTAGATTAGTGTAATTCGAGAAACTGAACGAGCCCGAGTGTCTAAATAAAATAAAATATAAATGATTTATTATCATAATAAAATTAATATTTCAGCACGCTCGCAGCATCGGCAATCGTCCCATGCCCGTAGTCGACATCTGGGATAGAAATATGGAGAAGAAGGACGTGAGTGTTTGGAAAGTGACCCAACATCGGAAAGTGTGCAAGTCAGACCAGATGGGATAAAATATTCGAGAAATGGCGAAAAAGAGTGCGTGGAGCTCATCTTTATGTGAATTGACTTGACAAAACTGACCTAATTGCAGGGCGAGGGCTACCAGGCGGGATTGGATGTGCGAAGATGGATGATAACGGTGAACGCGCCGAGCAATGGCGAACTGCCTCGACAGATGGTGCGGAGCTAATATTTTCAAATGAAGTATATGGGATATATGTGGGTGTGATTATAATGGCTCGTATCCAACAACTAGTTAAGCGTTTTTCATAGATGGAACTAGTTCAATTATAAGAAATCTAACGTTTAATGCAAAAGTTGAAACGGTTTTCAACTTTTGCATCGCTCAACTAGTTGTTCTATACGAGCCGATATAATCATACCCCCATATATTCAAAATAATGTACTTGAACGCCTTCGTCTTTCAGGCGGCTGAGCTGGAGCAGCATCGTCTCAGTCGCATGGACTCTCTCATTCGACAGTTGATCACGAGAAATCGGAGTGGTCAGATGCAGTTCGGCCAGGGAAGAGGAGGGAGGATCCGAGGAGAGGGATCTGCAGCATTGCTCGACCTCGATTCGGCGAGTCTCTTCAGCCACTCGTCCACGTTCTCCAATGAGTGGACGAATTGGAGGCTGTCAAGACCGGAACCGAACCTGGGTAAGCACTATTTATCCTTTTCGTAATTAATTTAACTATTACTCTCGCAGAGGACATTGGCATGGAACTGCCAATGGCATGGAACTAAAAAAAGTTGGCTTCTTGCTATCGCTTTTCAGTTTTTCCTGGTTGTGTAGAAGTCTAGTCGCGTTGTTTCCTTAGACTCGTATTCACATAAAAATCTAGCGAATTGTAGAGTTTGCAAATTTTATCTTCATGCTCCAATTACAGATCGAGCAGACGCTGTACGATACCGAGCGACCGTCCGTCAGCCCACAGAAAATCAGCACTATAAGAAGGAGGAGGACTGGTGAGTGTTGGTGTGGAACGCTTTCGAAGCGGCGACATCTCGCGGCTATTTTATATAGGTTTTCTTTGCGATAGAAACAATCGAAAGCATAACGAATTTATGAAATCAGGAAGAAGATACAATTGAATCATTTGCAGAGCTGGAGAGCCCGAGTTTGATCCGCAACTGCCCCTTCCACTTCTCTTCTACTTCTATTACGTCTACTTCAACTGATCCAAACCTACTGATCTACAATCTACCAATAAACTGAATCTCTCTTCCTTCCCTTTATGCAATTATCAATTTTCTTAGTTGTAGAATTTTCGGCGCGTTGTTTCCATTACCCTTTTCCTTTAAACTCGTATTTTCCTAAACTCTAGCTAATTGTATAGTATGCTCTAAATCTAACTAATGGTATAGTAATTCCTCACTTTTATCTTCCTCACTTTTACCTCTCTTTTATCATTTTGATCTCCAACTATCGTCAGGTGCATGGAACTAACTACATCTTGTCTTTCAGTGTTACGTTTGTTTTATTTAGCAATTATGCAGTATTTCCACTACTTACAAGTATATACACACATATATGCATCGATTTCTCGTTTTTTTCTTTGCCAAATTTCCTATCCCAAACAGTATGAATAAATCTCTTCTTCTTTCTTCTAAACTCAACCAACAATAGTGCATTACTTTGGCAAAAGAGTGCTTATCAAAAAGATTCAATCAACAGATTTCTTCTCAAGATGTTCTTTACGTTAGTTTTGCTTACTAGGCTTTCCGATTCATAACCTCAATTCAGCCGTGGTTAGTTTCACTGACTTATCTGATTCATCTGATTCGTGAGACGGAGTATCATAATACTTCGATTGTCAACTTATCTTTGATGCTCAGACAAGAGTACTAGCTAATGTTGTTCATTAAACCATGGTCACCAAGTCACTTCTAGTGAAAGTTCATGACTTCTTGGATGAATATCATTGTCGCCCAGAGTTAGAGAGTAGTATAAAATCTATAGTTAATTAAAGTTCCGATTCCACTCAGCTACCTTTTTTTCTACACTCGTCAAAAGGATAAGACGCCGGTTGACTTGAGAGTGTTCCCCCCTCGGTGAATCAGTTAAAACTTCGGGTTCATGAGCTATTGCGGAGCACAAGTAGAGGTAGGAAGCAGCGGTCACTGTTCAGAGATGACCCAATACCACTTATTCCCTGCTTGGGAGTTCTTGATCCCAAAATGGATTCTCACATTTGTTACCGGCCCCTTCCTTTCTTCCTCATACTCTGCCTCTCTAATATTTTCTGGCTTAGGAGCTATGACGTCCTTGTCATGAATTCGCCTCGCACTCCAGTCTTATCTTCAAGATTACAATCCGATGCCTAGCAACACTCCCTATCCCATCCTATCCTCTTACACTTCTTCGACATCCTTCTATCATTTCCTTCTCGCTCCCCCTTCATCATCATTTCATATCATCGCTCTCCTTGCACATTCGCCTCCAATCACACATCCATTGTCTCAACTCCTTCTCTTCTTGATTCTAATCGATCTCATCCATGTCTCGCTTTCGTCCAAACATGACATCCTTTTTATTTTATCTTCCTCTCTTCCCCTCTTCTTTCCTGTCGCTCTCCTCAGATCTCCCCTGCTCTTCACTTCACCCCCAACTTTTCTCATAGTATTCAAATTTGTATATAACACATTCTTTCCATTTTCACTCATCCTCCTTTCATACTTATACTTCCTTCTTCAACACATATCACCTTTCCTGTTATAACAATCGCCCTCCATCACCTTCCACCCTCTCCTACTCCAACCATCTACCGCCTCGTACACCACGTCCTCCTAGCGACAGCTCCTCTCCATCCTCAGTCGCATCGCTCGCTTCTAATTATCGCCAGCAAATAGCTCCTTTTCAGCCTTGAAAGGTACAACAAGCCCACCATGAGTGTGAAGCCTGATGTATGTTGATCAATTTCATTTTTTTTTGATATTGGAAAACTCGTTTCAATTTTTTTTGTTTCAAAACAACGTTTCAAAACTCAGGACTTCCTGAAGGACAGCAGTTCCTTCTCAAAATCCCTAATCTACCCGTACTACGTGGAATACTGCGAGAATCAGGTACAATATGTCCGATTTTCTTCGTGTGCCCTAATTATCGTAATTAACTAATTATCGTCTAATTAATATTCTCATAATGTTTGATGATATACTGAGGACGATGAGATCTGAAGATTTCCCTTTGCGAAAACAGCATCTCTCTATTGTGTATTCAATACAGGGAGAAATGTGTAAAGACGACGAATAGAAGGACGATGTGATTTATTTCCTTATTTCTTCAAACTGTAGTTGACTCATTTATGATCAGTGTCCACAACTCTCTCAGGCACCCACCATGCACCTTTTTGAGTTGGGCGTGAATGATAATCTCAATATGAAACACACGTGAAAATGACGTTCCAGAGGACTCAGCTGCAAATCCAACAAGACCACCAGTCTTCCACTGCTCGGACAAAACTGCATCCTGTGGATGAGGTTTGGATTCGCACATGATCAAGGGATAAAGCAGTTGATCCAGGAAGAAAAAAAAGCCGTGGAGAATCTCACGAATTTGGCCAATATTCAGAACTGCAACGTTGATATGCCGTCCCGGTATAAAGCATTATTTTACTAACTTATCAGACTTGTATATATGAGCGGATCGTGAAATTGGTAGCGTAGAACCGTGCATCCTTCCAGGTATCGTTTACTCGTCCCAAGAACACTAGAACGCAAGAACTCGTCACGGCCAAGAGAAGGAGAGCTGTAAGTTCATCGATTTGTTGTGTTCACGTTGCCCCTCGGAAGTATTGACTGTTAATGTTCTCAGACACAAAACCAGCGAGAAAATGACGAGCGAGCAGTGAATCTGACTGGCATCGCATCAATGGAATACTTCGATCGAGAGGAACAGGTATTTTCACTTTAATTGATCGCGACAAAGCATTTCAGTGCAATGAACTCTCCAACCAACTTTTCAAGAAGGAGGAAGAAATCAATCGACTGGAGACGAAGATTATGCGAATGGAAGCAAATGTGAGTCGCAGATACGAAAGAAAAGACTGAGACTCAAGCGGTAAAAGTTGAGACTGAGATAGATTTAAAGTGGGGGATTTGTGAAAAAAAGAGTGCCACGTTAACGTTGGCAATGTTTCAGTTCGAAGTCGAGCTGAGAAAGGAGAGGGAAGCGCGGAATAAGGCCGAGGCTCACTTTCAGAAAGTCAGTATATTTTCTCGGCCAAATTATATGAGGCCGTTCGCCTACGGTTCAACAAGCCTCCACAGTGGTCGGGAACAGGTAAAAAATCAAAAGGTCTGAAAAGTTGCCCCTAGGGGTTATTTTTGACCCTCTACACGATGGTGCACTCGATTTCGCAATATGTCCCCTCCCCGCTCCAGGAGGGGGCACCCCCCATTTCGCACAAAACCGCGTTTTTCGATGTTATTTCTTTAAAAATTGGCCAAAATGGCACGAAATCTCGCGTACCCGACCAGAATTTCGAGCTCTATCTTGTGGTGATCTTGAAATGTCAGGATTTCTTTTCGTTTTCGAGAAAAAGCCGTTTTTTGACCCAAAGGATAGCGCAAGAAAACCCTTGGCCAGTTGATAGAGCTGATTCTGCTGATCATTTTGGTATATTGGACTATGGGTTTGAGTTTACATATTGATGTTTTGGGGGGTGGAGCAAAAATGGGACACAAAAAAAGTTCGCGAATACCCTCGTGTTTGTGCTCATTTTGTAGAGCTCATTGAACTGATCATTTTTTGTGTTGGACTTTTTCATGGAAACGTTTCCTTAGGAAGCTACAATCGCTCAAAGTTGCATTTTTCACGAGATGGCAGATAACCATTTTTTCGAAAGCTGTAACTTCCTAAGGAAACGTTTCCATGAAAAAGTCTAACACAAAAAATGATCAGTTCAATGAGCTCTACAAAATGAGCACAAACACGAGGGTATTCGCGAACTTTTTTTTGTGTCCCATTTTTGCTCCACCCCCCAAAACATCAATATGTAAACTCAAACCCATAGTCCAATATACCAAAATGATCAGCAGAATCAGCTCTATCAACTGGCCAAGGGTTTTCTTGCGCTATCCTTTGGGTCAAAAAACGGCTTTTTCTCGAAAACGAAAAGAAATCCTGACATTTCAAGATGACCACAAGATAGAGCTCGAAATTCTGGTCGGGTACGTGAGATTTCGTGCCATTTTGGCCAATTTTTAAAGAAATAATATCGAAAAACGCGTTTTTGGGCGAAATGGGGGGTGCCCCTCCTGGAGCGGGGAGGGGACATATTGCGAAATCGAGTGCACCATCGTGTAGAGGGTCAAAAATAACCCCTAGGGGCAACTTTTCAGACCTTTTGATTTTTTACCTGTTCCCGACCCTTGTTGATCCTAACCCGGACGGCCTCATATGTAGTCATCACTCACTTGTTTAATTACGAGAAACGTGATTATCTCTCCATCTTCCTTAAATTAGTCTAAGTCGGATAAAATTCCACGTTATACGATAATATCAGGTGCAACAAGTATGGTTAGACGAAAGGGCTAATCTCAGGGCAAGGATGAGAGAAATGAAGAAAGCGTCAACTAAAGAGAATCCAGAAACGGTTAGTATAATTTTCATGTAGTGAGTTAGTTTATGATGGTATAGAATAGGCACTCATGTTACGATTTGTAGATAGAAAGATTTGACTCCCTTAGACTCAGAAATTGAAAGAATATTATGATCTGTCTGGCTAATGAGTCTAGTGAGTCCGTATTTGTTTTCACGACCTTATGGAAGCAACTTCGTTATCGTGAGATTATTTTTCATTCGGCGATTATCTGAGATTTGACGATCGTTAGAGGAGACAGAATTAGGAAGAGGCCGGGAGAAGGAGTCTACCTGTCCTCCTCGCCCTTCCTATGTTTCTCGGGAAACCGATAGATCGCAAACACAGCAAATTTAGGTTGCTGATGATTTCAAGTACACCATATCAGTAGATGCCTCTCTTCATTTTTTGTCGTTCTAGGCTGATGAATTGCAGGAAGAAGAGAAGAAAGCGCTGAACACGAGAATGAAGGAGACAGCTCAGACGGCCACGCAAAGGAGAGACTGTATCTTCGAGTTCCAGTCTCAGAATGAGAATGAGATCTGAAAATAAGTCGAGAGCCATCTCTTCCCTGCTTCCTAACTGATATGCTTGAATCCCCCGTCCATGTTCATTGTTAATTGTTTTCATCACAAAGGAAATAGATAGCAATGTTTTCTGACTGCAGAGCACCCTTGCTCAATCCTTGATAATTAATTAATTGCGGAGGTCAAAACAGGAAGAAATTATTTAAAAGTACAGGTGATTGCAATGGATACATAAATTTCAACAGTTGTACGCCTGTAGATTCACCATGTTCTTAGACTTGGATCTTCGCTCACAAATCCTGCTCTGAAATTCACAAATATTTCTTTTAAAAAAACACGTTCTCTGCGTTAACAACCTAACCTAGATAATTTAGAAAACATACAAACATAACAGAAAATAAAAACCTTTTCCTTCTCCATTTCTTCGGCAGATTTGCAGAGTGCTTTGAGCATCTTATCGATGTTATCGATATATAATTGAACTTGAATGAGATCATTCGATTCGGTGATCAACTTTTGAATTTTCCGATGCTGGAAAACAATGCAAATTATTTTTAATTCATCTGATTTGGAATATTTCTACGAGTCGTTGTTTCTTTCACACCACTCACCAAATCGAGAGACGGTTTCAAATGTTGACCAAGCACTTCCTGAGCCATTCCATAGAAAGTACGTTGCTGCATCTCTACAGCATTATCTAATATATACATTTCCTTTATCTGTAATCATGACTTTATAAACGTTTTTATAATTGCCAGAAAGTTCAGAAACCTACTACTTGAGCGGAAATGGTATCATGAGCATTGCATTCGGCGGGTACACTGTGGGTATAGATTCCTTGACTGAAGGCCCAACTAGAACACCAATAAACTTCCGGTTTCCAATAGGTTACTTACACTGAATATTCGAAATAGGCAAACTTCAATTCCAACAATCTTTTCACATCTTGCTTAGAGGTCGCGAAGACTTCAATGGCATCGTCGACGGATGTGAAGACTTCTCGTCCGTTTGAATTTCCGGACTGATCGGTATCGGTCTGCAATATGCCAAAATTTCCGAAGTGAGGAAGAGCGGAAGAGCGAAGCCAGGAAGAGCGAAGCAGTTGCCATTGAACTAACCCGCGTTCTATCTCGGTTGTTGTTGTTCAATTTCTTCGCTTTTGCAGTTCTCTGCTTGCCTACCATCGCTCGACAAAAATTTATAATTAATTTGACTGCTAATTAATTCGACTGCTTCAACGATGTGAATTGTTGCGAATCGATTCATGCGTTCACAAGAGCAAACGGTGTGGCCGAGGCCGAGTGGGTTGAAAACTATGAATTCACTTCTTCTGAGTGAAGAATTTATGTAGACCTGACTGTATCGAGTTCATCTCTCTCTTTTTTCGCCTTTCAATAGAAAGTGCACACTAATATTCGGGTCAGATATTTGGCAATAGGTGATTGGATAGCAATAGAAAAAAATGGGATTGAGAAATTGAGTGACTGGTGGAGATGGTTGGGCGGAAATTGAGAGAATTATCCCCGGACTATTCGGTAACTAGGGAGTCTTCTTCTGAGCGAAGAAGGACTATGACATAACTAATTGTGACAGGAATTAGACTCGTAATGGGCCGAGAGTGGATTTTCTGTATCAAGGGCGTTGGCACAGTCAATGGACCTGAATCATATTGCACTGTTTTTACACTCTCGTCTCTACTTTTCAAGGGTATGTAGAGACAACTCAAGCATCTATGTTTACTTCCTCAACATGCGGGATTCTTGATTTTTTTGCACTCATAGTTTCGCACAGCCATCGAGAAAAGGTCAAATTAGTCGGTGTGGTCAACAACTATCGAGTACAACTAGCCTTGCCTTCACCACAGCAGCCAGGTGGGAATGGAGCACGAATACTGTGGCGAATGAGGCCCTTTGGGTAATTATTGACATCATAGAAGTGTTCTCGGAGGAGTACACTTGATCATTTTTCTAGTCTCTTCTCGTTCTGATCGTGAGCACGGTATCGCTTTCGGTCCCCGCTGAATCATATGTTGATGTGCCATATCGCAGAACGATTGATTCTCGTTTTATCCTTTGCATATATTTATTTGGTCGCTTTCTATAATGCTCTCGTTGCAAAAACAATTCCATTATTGACGCAATAATCGAGGAATTAATTTCATGAGAGCGCGATAACGTGTGTGACTTGGGAATGCGGACACGCGACGCGTGGAACCACGCGTTGCGACTATGTGTCCCGTTCAAACTGAGAGACCCTTACATGTTCTTTACTCTGCTTTACCTTGTTTCATGGTCTAACCATTCTCGTTTCATTATCAGAGCAAGTACATAGAAACGGTAAACCTATTTAGTATACTCTTAGAACGTAGGGCTTTGGTTTTCCTGGAAACCCGAGATTTCCCAGTTCATAATCGTTAATGTAGTAAAGGAATTGATTCCTTGTCTCTCTTTCCTCCATTACGAATGTTCTCACTGTTTTCACGGCAGTTCCAAACTTTGAAACCCTCGCCAGTCACTTCTTCGTTTGTTGTGCTTTTTCTATAGCCATCTTGGACTAGTATCGATCTATAGAGCGAGAGAGCCTTCACACCTCGCGTTAACTATTCATGAACCATCTTTGCCAGTATCGCTGTATTGTTGTTTCGTATTTATTCAATTTCATTCATGATTTCAGTTGACGTAGAAGATGGAGCACGAGCAGACGCGAATCTGGTACAAGGAGTCAAATGCCTCAGAGGAGATCTAGTATGCATTCGTTTTCTTGCACTCAAGTATCATATCATTGCATCGCATCATTAAATATTCCTCACATTTCCTCACATTGCGCCCATTTCCAGACAAAATATGGAATTTTCGAACTGAATCTTGATCTGCGTGCGTTAATAAGTCGAGAAAGTTAACAAGTATCGATGCTGAGTTCTTGAGAAATTTTGCTTGAGTTCGCGCGATTCCCGGTGGTTTGCAATATCTAACGATCGTTGTTCAGTTGCACCACCGTCGAGTTCGTCCAGCAGTGGTACGATGGCCACATGATTCTTCTCGGCGCCCGATTCAGCTTCGATGAGGCCAAAACGTGGGAATCCATCAGCAAGTCCTTTTTATAGTTTTTTAATAGTTTTTTTAGTTTTATGTAATTAGTTGCTCAATTTATTATATTATTTAGAGTGTTAGGAAAAAGTAGCTGAGCTGAGTGCATTATGAATCATTCGACTACTCGATACTCTGTGGTTGGTTATTCAATTTTGTACAATTGCAGTCGATCTTCGCAAACGGAACGGCCTCACCTACCCGTTCGTACCCAAAATCGATGGAGCAGAGGAGGGATTGGGGCGCATCGCGGCTGCGAGACGCGTGAGACTCCTCCATTAATTCTAATTCTTAAGAAAACCATTGATTATCCTACATGGCCTAGTAGTAGTGATCTCCCGCAGGACGCATATGCCTTGATTAACGGGATGACCTTTGAAAGAAAACCATATATTGATTTAAGTTAATAAAATATTCTAGGTGATCGCTATCGAACGCGCCAGGGTCGAAGAACTCGAGAGACAAAACGAAAAATTGAAAACTGAGGTGGAGGAACAGGAGAATATGGTCGAGAGGATGGTGGAGATTGAGAGGGTATGTCAACTTTCGTCGTATGAATAGTTCGGAAAGCGTGATTGTACTCTTGAATCATCGAAGTTTGAGATAGATTTGGCTTCGACTACTAATTCACGCGAATCATCTTATTTGGTTGCGGTTGCCTTCGCCCATCCTTTTTTTTAGGATGATGGTATGATTTATAGTTTTTATTGCAGAAACTGGACGAACTCAAGGCGCCGAAGGCGGAGAAATATACGCAGTACGATAACGGTTTACTTGCGTTATTTCTTTCTTTAACGTTATTTTTTTATATTTTACAGAATCGAAGGGCGACAGTTCAAGATCGCTAATCGTGGGCAGAAAGAGAATCAAGATGCTGAGAAAGTAGTTTTCACTGGCTTAAATTAAACGATAAAGCTTAGTTATTTATTTTCGTTGATAATACAATTCTATCTTCAGAAGACTGTCGACAAGGTAGGCCAAGACAAAGGAAAGACGAGTGTGGAACCTAAGAAGGCGGTAAGTTGTAATTAATTAAGTTTTTTAATTGAAGATTATGTTTAAACATTTAAATAATTCCAGGTCAAGACGTTCACGAACACTGCGTTCACTAAGAAGGGAGTGGCCCTTGTAGAGAAGGAAGAGACAAGGAAAGAAGCTGATAAGACTGTAAGGTTTTAATCATTTTAAAATTTAAAGAATACTTTGAAAGATATAAAATTACTAAATTCGTCATAGGTCAATTCGGTCGCGAACGAGGTGAAGGTGGAAGTCAAGGAAGAAGATAAAGCGATCAAAGGAATGGTGGATAAGAAGAAACCGGAGACAATGATGCCAATGTGAGAATATACAATTATGATTTCATTGTTGTCAGTGAGCTATGGTTGCTATGATGTTTACAGCAATATCATTTGAGCGAAACATGAAAAATTAAGTTGCAGCACTCCTCGTCTTTCTTCTCCTCCTTCACGTCTCTTTCCTATGCTGCAGACTACAACCATGCCGAATGACTATGCAGGTAACTATACGGATTGCGTAACTTATGGATCTCGAGCCGCCAAATTACTGTGACCAATCATGTTTCTCGGATGAAAAATAAATAATATATTGCAGCGAACGACTCGATTATCACACTTCTTCGCTCTCTGGTAGAGAATGGAATTCCGACCGCGTCCATGGAGGCTACGACCGAAATGTTCGCTCATGTAAGAGGAGTAAGGAAGATCGAGCACTCATATCCGAACACTGGTTTTTCTTTTCTGATGGTTCTCAATAGGAACCATTCGAGAGACAATATTAAATTTAAAGTTGGGGATATTGCTTTTCTCAAATGATTTGAAAAATTAAGAAACCCATGCATAGAGGTGTTTGAATATGATGAGTGTATTTTAGATCGGCATTGTACAGTGAGATGACGGATTCCAGTACCTCTTCCTTTCAGCATCCCACTTGCTCATATTTCATCCTTCAAATAAATTAATAATTGAAGAAAGGGAGAAAAATATTCATTTCGCTATCACATTGAAAAAGTGTTTGGGTGCAAAGGCTATTCGATGGGATTAACGTTGTACAGAAAAGAATAGTGCGTCATTCAGCCTCCCACTTGCTCGGTCTGCCCCGACGCTCGTCCTCTCACCGATCTCAAGTCCTTCCTCGATCACGTACTCGATAGCAAGCACATCCGAAATGTGAACAATATTTAATTTTCTATCGCTTTATCACAGGCTTTACAGTGATCTCCGTCAGGATGCAAGAGCCTTGATTAACAGGATGACCTTTGCCTTTTACAAAAGGGGCGCATAAGTACAATGGTATAAGAAGAATTTCCAGACGATTATCATATTTTGTTCAGATCAATTCAACGGGCGGCAAGATCTCCGTCGGTCAGGTCTTCTACTGGAAGACAATCGTGGAGACCGGGTCAACCACCAGGAAACCTGTCTAATCTTTGATCTTTGACTGGTTCCCGAATTTTGTTTTTTTATATTTTTTCCGAAACCTTTTTTTTCTAGGTACTTGTTCCCATGATGTCATAATTCGTCTTTCATTCTCAATATCTTCAACGTTCTTTCTAAATTTGGTGCTTACTCTGTCCAATTATTTGTATTTGACTATGACAATAAATATTGAAAAATGGTCGATATGAAAAATCTTTTTCAATAATGAATTGAACTCTCGGAGAGCTCCGGTCTCTTTGAGTTCAACAGTCTCGATAAAAACAGTGATGATATTGATTTTGGGTGTGTACAATGGGATAAACTGCAACCAACTCCTTGAGACATTACGAGATGAAACGGCAATTCATCAGTGATAATCATATTAGATCAGATTATATTTTTCCTGTACAGATGACACTTAGAAATATATTACAAAGCATTTGAAAGTAGCCTGAATTCAAGAAATATGAAAGAAAAACAATTAAGATAATTCAGAAATATCCGTCGAAGTTGCAAGTTTGAAAGATAATAACAAAATAAAATGAGATAGATAGTTGCTGAAAGACAAAACAAATAATTTGAGATCACTTAGTATCAATCTTGAATTGCAAAAAACACAAATTATATATGAAAAAATATTCCTAAAACTATATACATAAAAAATGTATAATTCCTAGAAATAATGACTGTAAGACTAAAATTGACTATGGATTGCAAAACAATTGATATACATTACTAACTCGACTCGGGTCTTGAAGAAAATGAGAGGTAAACGGAAGGAGAAGAGGAGGATGGGAGTAGAAGAAGTGACAATAAGAGGAGAAAAGACGAGAAGAAGAGCAGTGAGGGGAATTTAATCAACGAGCGCAAACTCACTCTTCAGTTTAAAGTTGTCGAAGATTTGTTGAAGAGTTTCGAGAGGAATCTCCAATTGCGTGTCATAGTCCTGCAATGATTAACCTTTCAATATTTAGCTGTCTACGATTATCGTTGGTTACTGAGATTTTCAGAGTAAAAACAGTCTCACATCGAATCCTTTCCCGGCCTTCCAGATGCATTTGGCACAGTAGGTCTTAACCTCTTCTTGCTCAATATTCTCTTCCACCCTCTTTTTCTTATCATTCGTCTTTCGCTTGGCCTTCTTGCCTCTGTTACCATCCGCCTTGATCTTTGTCGTTTCCGAACTGTCGCCTACGGCATTCAAACTGGCCACCGAACTGGCCTCCTTGTCGTTTGATTTCTTCTTCTTCTTCTTCTCCTTCTTCTCCTTCTTTACAAAGAGGATATTGAAGCACTCGACCTGCAATTTATTGTTATAAATATGGTTGCAGAAATATGCTTCACATGAATTTAAACGAATGGTTATTTACCTCGCAAGAAAAGTACGCTGCCTCGCCTTTAAACTTCTCTCCCAATTGCAGCTCCGGTGTGCGATCAGTTCCTTTTGACCCTTTTCCCTTGCCACCGGTTTGAGCGTCCTTCTCAACTTCTTCTCTACATAATTAACCATCGTGTAGCAGTTGGCCAGACTGCGCGAAAGCGTGGCTTTAACAAGGGCGAACACCTACAACAATTACATTATCCATGAATTAAGAATAGGAACGAGTTGAGATTGATAGTTGATGTTCGCTTACTTTGGGATCGGTGATATTATTCTTCATTGCTAAAATCCAGAAGAAGTATTGAATAGGCAGGAGAGACTCGTACTTCTGAAAAAGAGACAAACGTTCGTTTTCCTGTACAGTTCTAATATCGCGAATGAGATATAGAATATATAAGGATAGATGCTCGTGATATTTTCAATATAGGAGTTTATATCCCTGAAAATATATATCACACCTGATGAACGTTCCATTCGTACTGGTGAATCGCCATAGTGAGTTGAGCATGTGTACTGGGACAGACGTTCCACGCTATGTTACTGCACCATCTGGAGTTGTTTGATTGATTTTCAGTCAGTTCAGTAGCCAAATGGGCTCTGTACGGATTTGGTGGTCCCTTGAGATTTTGGTGGCTCCTTGAGACCAAATCAGTACAGAGCCGCCAAATGTACGAGAAACGAACCCGTCTGCCTGTACCCAGTGAGGACTGCCTGGTCCAACCATAACGATGTCTCCAGGATACTGCGTGAACCTTAAACATTATTAATCTTATTTTAGCCTGCTATTCTCTTGAAATGCCAAACGGAAAAAGAGAGAAACAAACTTGTTCACGGGAACCCCGATAGAAAGAAGGAGCTCGCTGTCGGGCCACCAAGAATCTCTCTGGAAATGCATTCCCTGAAATTTCTCTTCTGTTTATTCAATAACACATTATTGGCTGCATGAATTAAGCGAATAGCTTACTCGTCTCTTCAGCTCCTCGTTGATGTATCCCCAGTACCTGAAGTCACATCCAAACCAAGTACAAGTGCCTGGTCCAATATTAATATTCACAGACGTAAGATTGTTATTTTCTAAGTGAGCTGGCGTTCGATTTCCTGGCACCTGAGAGAAACATTCTGTTAGTCAGAAAACACTGTTTACTAAGAATAACACAACTGCTCGAAGTATGAAATAAGACAGCGAGAAAAGTGCCGGCACCTTGTAATAAGCAATCCTGAACATATTGACTCACTTTTATGTATGCCTGTGGAGTATTCACACCGTATACAATGTGCTCAAGGACTCCGAGGAGATCCCTTTCTGAGCTCATTTGACAGAAGGCTGGCAACTTATCCAACTCCGAAAAACAAAATGATAAAAACTGTTATAAATGAACGTATGGCTTGAACAGTATGAAGATAAAGGTCTTTGCAACGGCGGCATACCCTGAATTCGGGCATGAATTCGGCCTCCTCACGAGTCATGTCGATGTTGGTACCGAATTTGATGTCCTGCAATAAGCAAAAAAAATAAACAAGATTCAATCTTTATTTAGTTTTGTTTCATGCGTTGAATTTTTTTAAATGCTATCCTCGAGAAGTATAAGTTCAAATTAAGGAAATAGAATTCAGAACTAAAAGAGAAAAAATATAAAAAAAACGATACATTTGCTTACCTTTCCATCCATAGTTCGATTTCCAGAGCCGAGAACTCCTGCAATAACAAGGGAGTTGCTTACTAACAAATGCTACACATGATCGATGAGTATTTTTTTCCTTTTAAGAAGCAGAAAAAAGTATGGATTAGATTTCCAACATTTATCGTACCTTCCACTGCCGTTTGTATGCTTTCTTGATACATCTTCATAAACCCAGCGATATTTTCCTCCTCTCTGTAAAGTTGCTTTCGTTTTGAAAGAAAACTTCACGGCATGTTTTCCCTGTTGTTTCTCCCTACATTTTCCTTCTAAATAGACCATAACTTATCTAGAATGTAATGTTTGACAACTTTTAATAAAAAAACAAAATAGTACACACTTATAGCTTGAGTACTCCCAAGTCTCCTTCCCGCGACGGGTCAAACAGGTGTCGACATCAAACTTGAGTTGTGTTCGAAGCTAAACGAGAGGTTAAAACGATCGAAATGGGCCATAACTAACTACATTTAAGCAAAAAGTTGTTAGTTCACCTCGACGTACTGTTCAGGATGGTTTTTGTGAAGGGTCTCTGCCGAGAATATCTCCAGGTTTATTCCCATGGCTGCAATAACTCCGCTGAAATAACTCATTTGTGGTCTCGGTAGCAGAACGGACACGATAATTATCGCTAAAATCTTACCGTAGCATAGAGAGTGGAAGATTTTCCACGCATCGGCGTAGTTTCTCGGAGTTGGCCTCTTCTTTTGTTTTGACCTGAAAGGAATAAATCATTATCCAGTCTGATCATCGGTCTTTACCGTAGCTAATCGAGACATACCATGATGATGGGTGTAGTTGCGTACTCAGTTCTTGGTTGGAGAGGCGGATGTGGAGGAGGCAGAATGGGAGCAGTATTCGACTCGAACAAATCCTCGAAGTGGGAGCCAGCAAATTCCACAGAATCTGACACGATTCAAAGAAAGAAAAATCAAATCTGTTACAATTTTCTATTCCAGACATTTCCTACTTACTTTCCCTCCGAGGAGCGATGATGGAGAATCCTATCGGTGGTCTGATGCCATCATCGCTCTCAATCTCCAAATCCGAGTCTGCTTCATCCGCATTCACGACGGGTCTCGTCATTGGTACTATAAAGGGAATACTTTCACTCTTCGGAAAGACCCACCTGTGCTATCTGACTCTGCTAATGGTTGTCCAACAAGATTTCCATCGGAATCGAGGGGCAACATCGAGATGTCGAGCTGTTGCTAAAACAGGTGCGTAAACATTGAAAAATTAAGACCGGAAATTGTTAACTGGAGATCACAATACTCCGTGAAATGATTTTCAATTCAATAAATTGTAGTAACCTCAATCTGATGCAAGGTGCTCATTGTGTACGTCTTGGTATGACTGTCGACTTGCGGCTTCTGAAAACTCAATTGCATTAAACATAATTCGAGATTGTATCAGTTGACAACGAGTCAACAAGATCAACAACAGGATGAGAAGAATGATAATGAAGGATTGAGAATATCACAATTCTTATCACAAGGCTCACGACCACTCCTACTTTTTTGCCCAGACCGATTTTAGAATATTTGTTGCGGTATTCCATGTGTGTTTGGAACACAGACTTACCTGCTTGTACTTCTTTTCGAGCATCTTGAGAGCATTCCGCTTACAATCTGTCCCTTGTGCGCTCCTCCCCCGGTGTGTGACCTTCGTCCTCTGCCGATCTTCCTTCAAGAAAAATGGTTACCCTTTTTACATCAAATGATCGTACCTTCACTAGCAGGAGATAGAGCTGCGGATCTTCGTCCTGGCTCAGCTGAAAGATCAAAGATCAATCCGCACCTAATTAGCAACGATAAAAAAGAGTGAATTAATCACCTGTCCCATCGTGCGTAGCTGCGATCTTCCTTTGCGCGGTTCTTCGTTTTGCTGCTGGAAATAGCGCTCATCTCTTTACAGTGGCACCTTTCAAGTTGATTGAGATAACTAATCACAGAGGGCGAAATGGATAAATATACAAAAATGTACCTGTGATTCGATCGCTTCCGAGGCGGAATCATTGGATGTGAAAGGCATCTGTAATTAGGTTCATCCATCAAGTTCTCTAGTTTCTATGGCTATAGGATGTGTTCTGATATTTACGTGAGATTCTTCTTCATTCACGGTTGATTTCCTTGGTCTGCCTCTTCCTCTAGTCTGCTTTGCAATCACCGGCTTCGCAACCTTCTCCACCTACAAATAGTGAATTAGCAGAACTGAAATTCCGTTAACATCCGGAGGAAAGGGTAAAGGTAGAGAATATACTTTTACCTGCACATCGGCCTTTGTTTTCGGTCGGCCCCTCGACGCGGGAGGCCTCTGCAATTATTATTTTCATATTTGCGAAAAAAATTGTATTTTTAAATAGCTATTGAAATTTAATAACAAACCTTATGAATTTCTCGGAAAATCCTCTCTGCATCAGTCATTGGTTTTCTTCCACGCTTCTTGCCAACGATCTTCTGCCCATCCTTCGTATCCACTGTTTCGTCCTCATTCTCGACGGGCTCGATCCTTTCAGTCGGATCCGTTTTCTTAAAATAGAGAATGGATAAGTGAAATTGATCAATGAGCACCTGAAGAGTAGCACTTTCCTCGCCGAGATCGAGACCCGGACTTGAGGAGGCAGAGTTTCCTCCTAGGGAAGAGCCTTCGGTGTCATCATTCTCTTCGGAGGACGATCTGTAAAAATATGAATTGTCACTTGGTCTCTCTATCTCTGGATAATTGTCATCTTCATTGCGCGATTCAATGATTTCTAAATACTAGAATGGGGGACTTGAGGAGCCACTCTCCTTCTCCTTAAGGGATCACTCACCGGCTCGAGTAGATCTGCCTCTGCATGGTCGATTGGAGATGAGTGATTGAAGCTGCTTGCGCCTGATAACGATCATACTGTTTCGTACTCTAAGTGTTTACTCACCACAGGTAGGCTGTCTATTGAGAAAGGAGTCAACGATGGCGAAGATCTTCCAGATTGTTCCTCTCCCGTAGTCAAGTCAGAAGCAGGCGTAACTTTGGTATTCACGAACTGCATCAATGATGGAGAGACGAGCGAATGATCGTTGGAAGGAGGAAGAGACTTGGAGCGCTGAAACAAAGTTATCACTTGATCTGATACACCACATTCCATAATATTTTAAACTATGTTATCTACACCCTCTACTTACCTCGAAGCACTTCGGTTTATTCTTCTCCAGATTAGAGGGAGGCCCATTCATCTTCTGTAGATTCTGAATTTCATCATTGTCACCTCTATATATTTCTTCATTGTTTTCGTAATACGTGCGCATCCATACCACACATAATGTTGCATCATAATTCGGATTTCGTTTTGAACCCTATCAGTGAATAGACTCTCACCTTGCTCATTGTTCCAGTGGAGAAGTCGTGAAGAAGTGGCCGTTGAGCTGCACGTTCTTCCTCACTCAACGATGCTAGAAGCACCTGAAATGTATGGGAGTAGCAGGAATAGTCACCGTAGAGATGAATAGAACTCGCTTGTGCAGTGTGGTCTTCTTCTTGTCCGTCGAAACAGCTATCTTTCGGATCTTGAGAAGAAGAGATTCGGTGTGCATTTGAGAAAGTACTCGCGCTTCCCGTCAGTGCAGAGTCAGTGGGAGGTTGCTGAGCTGCCGGTCCTCCGTTCATAGCACCTCCAGTCTCAAGGAGCTGCGTCAGCTCATCCAAAGCCTGTATTTACGTCGCAATCAACGACTTATTCAGGAATAGTTGCGATACCTCGGGAGGAACCTGCTGGAGAAGCTGCTGCAGCTGGGTGGAAACACCGACGGCCTAATAGATAACGGTGTGATTCAGTTCTTCTGATTGAAACTCACAGGCTGTTCGGCGATAATCATTGCTCCCCTGCTCACGAGATCAGCCACCTTCGCTAGCTTGGCGACGCAACCGTCGGTCGGCACAGTCGGAGGAAGTACCTGCAGAATACAACGCTGTAGAAAGAAGCTACATACTTCTCCGTTTCTGCGTGAGCGCGATTCATTCAAACCAATGAAAAAAAATCCCGGTAGACCCACAGAACATCAATCAGTGCAACAATCCACCATAATCATGATAATTAATACTAACCTCGCTCGGAGGCTCCTGCAGGGGAGGAATAACGGGAGTCGAGTTATCGGGGATGGTGTGGGAAAGTGGTGGCGGATCTGTCGATCGCCTCTCGGACTCATCTACTTCCTGTATTTAGTAATTTGCAAATATTATTTTAGGAAATCAGTCGAGAGTTCTGAAACACAAATTAATATTGAGTTTATGCTAAAATCACCAATGTCTCTGCTTTTTTTACCTCATCAGTAACATCCTCGACGATCTCTTCATGATCGAGACTAGTTTCATCGAGAATGTAATCCAACTGATGTTTCTCGCTGGTATGATCGAAGTTGGGTATCAAGCCGACGTTGTTCATCTGAATTTATCTTTTTCATGCGAATTAAAATGCAAAATTTCCTATTCATTTCTTGAATTTAAATTGTCAAAGTACCTTGTGAACTCCACTTGGTACGCTCGCCTTGTCGTTCTTGAGTGCATCGAGCATTTTCTGTTTCTCATCTCCATCTCCTATTTCGTCATCTGCATCATAGTTCAATTCCTCCTGCAAAGAATGCCTATTTCTTGATACAACATTTTGATCGATACATATATGTGATATTTGAACAAGCAAACCTCGACGGGCGTCGGTGGAGTCGAATTCTCACTCAGATTTGAGTCCTCATCCACCATCAGAGCATACATGGAAGAGATTGTGTTGCTGAGAGCTTGTCGTACGACAATCGGCGCCGTTGGAACCTGTTATCGTGCGTTTCAAATGCTCAGCAAACTCAATGTGATGGTTAGCGTATTGATTGTCTGGGAGAGAGAGGAAGGGAAGAGGTAGGGGGGGGAGAGCAGGTAGATCACTAGCCTCCTCCCGGCCTCTTCCTAACTCCGCCCATCGAACGTTAGTCAAAGGTCAACGTCGAGTGGAACGGAAAATAATTTCACGATACTTTCCGTTAATGCTGAACACATTTTTGATATATCTCACCTCATCCTCGCCATCGCTGAGGGTAATGCAGTCAATTGATTCGGTCGATGCAGGCTGGACGGGGAACATTTTTGTTCTTCATCATCCACTTCCATGTCGGCATGCTCACCATCATTCGGTTCCTTCAATGAATCCAATAGAGAACATCGCCATCTGCACTAAAACCCTAAGAAATCCCCACCCTAATCACTACTAAAAATCGACATTTTTGTTTGCTCGTCACCAATGATCATGATTTGAGCTTCACCCTATCATTAACGAGATTACTTACCGGTACGGGATCCAGTCGAGTGGTCGAGTTTGCAGGAACCTGGAGAGGCACTCCACTGGCACGCAACCAGTGGCCCGACTGCACGTGCAGCTGTTCTCCTCCACTTATCGAATTGAGATGGCTTGGTTGAACTATTGCACTGTTCCGATCGGACGGTGCTCTCTGGACGAAAGAGGCGGGAGGGCCATCGACGGGTATGGGAAGAGCGTTTCGAGCTGGAGGAGCCAGCGCCGAAACGGGAGGGGTCCGCTTGGCAGCGGTGGGGTTGCGAGGGGGCGAAACGTCGCTTGACTCCTCAGGGGATGAGATGCATTACATGTGCTGACCGGTTGCGTCACGTAATCCGGATATTCTCCGTCAATTGGACCAGAAATCATGGCCACTGGTACTGTATTCTGCGGCGCGCGTCGTCGCACGTATTCGGTCGCTGCGTCCGGCGGTAGTTTCGGGGTGGCTTGTTTTCTCGGCCTTCCGTGCTCATCAGGATGCTTGGTCTTTCTCTTATTGCACCCTATCGGCTTCTCCGGGGCTTCTTCGGTCTGAAAACATTGCTGTCATTGTCTTGGAATCGATTAGCTCTCTCCGTTTCACAAGCTTTCAAGTTTTTCGCTGTTCAATCGTGAGCACATGTTATTCGTTTTTGATCGCGCTTGCGCACTTGCGGATAGTGTAATATCGTGATGTAGAGCTAGACGAAATTCATCACGAGTAGCAAAAGAAAACGGTAGTCTCAATGCTAACTCGACATCTTGCAAAATTTGGAAAGGGACTGTTGGCTATGGTGAAGCTGGATAGTGCCCTAACAATAAGTGTATGCTCTCACCTGTGATGGGAAATAATCAAATGTGGTCGGCCGATCTACCTGACGATTCTCCAGCCTACGCCATGTTCCATGCTTGAAGGGCCTGGAAAATTATCGTTGTTAATGCTTATGTGACCCCTTCATCGTTGCAATCCAATAATAAGAAAGTTTATGAATAGATTTCAAGAATCGAATACAATTCAAGATAATATGTTTTAAAAAATTGTTTTTTCGATCGCGGGATTTTTATTCGTTGAGAGGTGGATAAGATCATTCTCACCGCTTATGAATCCTGTTTTCTCTTCTGCGAGTGTCCAATCCCAATCGTTCATTTCCGTATCTCTAATATATAAACCAAGCCGTTCTGCCAGCTGAAAAAATCGCATCGTTCATGTTAAGTTGGCCCTAGATAGGTCACCTCCTCCGCCTCGTATTTACGGACGAGCCTTCGCCGCTGGACTCCATCTGCGCCCGTGTGGACCCACCAGAGTCTCTGTAATATTGTATAGCAGCTCATCGAAGCTCATTATTCGGTCATTGCTTCTATCTAAATTTCCTCGATTCGATCATGCAGGATAGAGGTTTCTGAAAAAGCACACGGAAGCTTTTTATCGGTTAATTTGTGTTGCCTTAATGTCGAAGCAGACATGAGAGTCCATAATTGAGAGTCCGCCCGCGTTTTTGCGGCCGAAAAAACGCCCAGATTCCCCGGTAAGTTACCTCATACTTCTCTCGATACTTAAATTTTTGGATGTAAAGCTTCGATTCTTCGTACGCACAAGGACGCGACGGACGAATGGCCCTAATCTTACGAAGACGGTTCTGCAAAAATGGTTAATAGGATAACTTGTTTTTGGAGGATAAGTTGTTTTTTAAGTAATGCTGTGGAAAAAGTCAAAGAGAAGAGGAAAGATTTGAATACCCGCAATTTTATATCTCAGCTCCCCGTATAAACAACAACTTGAAATTCGGAATATGGAGTGGAAATCTAAAAAACCACCCCAGAAACCAAATTTCAAGTGCCTAGCACCACTGGGAGCCGAGATATAAAATTGCGGGAATTCAAATCTCAGCTCTTCTCTTTGACTTTTTTCCACGGCATCAGTAAGCAGCGGATAAGTGGACAAATTGATATATAAGTGGCTCACATCGCGATCGTAAAAGGGTGCATGCTCATTGACCGCCAATGCGCCTGGCTCAAGATACACTTTGCTTCTTCCTTCGTCCAGTTTCCTTGTCCTGTGAGTTGGTTCATCGAGAGGCCCGTCGTCCTGAAATAATGATGTGGTCAACAGCATCGAATCTACAGCCCGGATCAAATCGACCAAGGAGTGCAAGGAAAGGTGAAGGGGGTGGATTCCGTCTAGTCACCATTTGAAGCGAAGGGAGGGGACTCAATAGTACCGACGCCTCATTCCCCCCCCCTAAACGGGAATTTGAGGAAAGAAATAGAGTGTACCCTCCTTCTAGAGCACGTGCTCGAGAAAGATAGGAAGGTCTTGATGAGCTCGGGAATGCGCTCGGAAAAAAAGGACAACCGTAGTATGTACTACACTGCGATCTAGGGAGACGTGATCTGAGGAGCGTGCGAATGGACAATATTCGAGATTAGTTAGCCGAGTAGCCTTCTAATAACTCTTCTTTCACCTTCTGATACAAAGAATTCAAGAAAAGAGGAAAATTTGAACGATAAGTCGACGTAGTTTTAGATTTGCGCACTTACGAAAGAGGAGTGGCTGGTGGATGCATCATTTGAAGGCATTTCTCCCTCTTCGACTAGAAACCCTTCATCGTCCTGAAATTTGTACAGGGTTGGCATTGTATAATACACGTATGCCCGATAAATGGTCGCACTCTCATACAGCCCAATGCATTTTCGATTTATTATCGTCGAGAGAGCTAGGCCCGAATCGGTTCTCACATCCTCTCATGTTCTCCGCTCCTCTAACAGACAAGATATATGGAGGGGTGATTGCAATGGCTCCTATCCAACAACTAGTTAAGGGATTTTCATAGATTGAAATAATTCAATTATAAGAAATCTAACGTTAAATGCAAAAGTTGAAACGGTTGCATCGCACAACTAGTTGTTGGATAGGAGCCATTGCAATCACCAAAGTGACGGTATATCAAAGTGACGGTATGAGAGCAAGAAATTTGGGTTTGTTCTCACCTGTACCTTATTGTTTTTCTTGAACGCGCTACTGTCCAGAAGATTTCCAGAGGAATCCTTGATGAAGACATTATCGGCTCGCTGCATCTGTAACTATGCTTTTTTATTTCCGCGAGATTGTCTAAACGCTTTACAAGCGCGCCACATACGAATGATTTTTTCCTATGCTCTCTCGCTTCTCTAACCGATGAAAGAGCTATAAGAAATGTGAGGTACACAATTTTACACCTATGTATATCTCTCTTTTTTCATACTCTCTTGCGTATCTGACCGACGGGAGGCCAAGAGAAGAGAAAATCGTGAAATCTAAGTAGTCCAAGAGCAAAAATATAACTCACCGCTGGCTGTGCACCTTGCTGTCTCTGCTGGTTGAAATATTCCCGACTGAATTTAGGCTTGAAGTCTTTGGGAGTGGCTACCTTTCGCTGGTAGTGCGATAAAGGGAAATTATTCACGATGGTCGTGGGACGCGGACGAGATTGCTGGAACAGTGATATATATCATAGATTTACTAGGGAAGGTCGCTAGGAGGATATGGAGTTGCGACATGAGACTTTTTTGGTCGATAGGTACCCTAAATAGAAGATCTTTGGCGCTATTCAAAATGTTAGATTGTTAGATCGTAACAGGGAAGTTGCGGACCCGTAATATATTTAAGAGGCCTGATGCTCACTCACCTGATCCGGAGCGGGCTGACAGGTCTGCTGGGTGATGATTGGTGAGTTTATGTTGTATCGAGCTGCGATCGGTGGTTGTCCTTGCAGCTGTTGCAATTGCTTTTTTAAAAAATAATTTCTGATTTTCGTAAGACTTACACGACTGATAATGCGGTCTAACTTCCATACCTTTGAGACGCAATACTCTCAGTCAATCGACTCTCTTTTAAAAAAATGCCCAGGCAACTCGAACTTCTCGGGATCCTATCTCTATTCCGACGGAAGGCCTAGAGCGACTCCCCAAGAACCCTACCGTCTGCCTTCCCCATGCTCTATTGCGTTTCTGAGAGCTAGACAATATGAGAGATAGCCTCATGGTTTGATATGACTCTCTCGTTTCCCACACTCTCTCGCTTCTATAATCGATGCCAGAACGATTGGCCAGTGAATAATTTGAATCTCATATGCTGTCAGCTTTTTCGAAACGACAAGAATATAGATCTAATGAGAAAGATATAGTGATGTGCTGCTCACCTTGCGGGAGGCAGCAACGAATCGCATAGGCTGGGAGGTCCGAGGCCTTCCATCGTCCACCACCGCTCCATGACGCGCATCTTGCTCCCACATCTGAAAATGATCCGCGTTCATTCATTCATTTCCGTTACTTTGCAAATGTACAAGAAATGTGGCTAGATTATTCCAGAATTATAACTACTAGTGTTATTTGTGACTAGGGCAACTTAAAATCGAATGTTCACTTACCTCTCGAGAAGACTGGATCGCGAAGATCTAGAGAGACAGAGTCTCGCCTGAGTCCTAATCTGCACGGTTTATCTAAACATCGCGGCTAGAACTGAGAGAAACTGCGAAAATCGTGTGAAGAAAAGTTTGTGGGTAGATCAGTGAAAGGTGGTAAGACAGAAGAGTGGGGGGGAGGAAGGACAGTGACCATCTGCCAATGAATGACCGAGATGGGACTTCTATCCTCTGCCTTCTCATCACTTGGACTCTCCCTCCTCCCCTTCTCTCGCCTCCCACTCCCCCTTACTATGACCTACCTCTCCCTCCTCCACTTTTCTCTGATGTCCACTCTCCCCACCCCTGAACAATCTCTTCCCCTCCGACCCATCTATCGCCTCTCCACTCCTCCGACCTATCACGTCCCTCTCCCTACTCCAAATGTCTCTGATGTCCACTCTCTCGCCCACTGACGTCTCTCGCTTCTCTAATTCTCTCCTCGGGTCACTTCCTCCCTTCTCCTGCCTCTCTCCCTCCTCCCCTCCCTCCACTGGTCACTCTCTCTCTCTAATTATCGCCCTACTCCCTTCCTGCTCTCTCCATCCTTCTATAGTGCATCGGAAGGAGAGGAAATGCAAGAGAATATATTAACTTCCGAGATCGTAGTGCCATCAAGCAATACTACTCGTGAGCGTGTATATAGCAACAATCGGACAACTCGAGATTAATGTATCCATAAGAAAGAGAAAGTAGAAAGAATGAACATCTGCCAGGCCAAGCGTGGGACGGTTGCCCTGGCCCCTTCTTCACCCCTCTCTACCTTCGTCTCTCAATTCTCCCTTGTCTCGCTTCCCTGCCAGGGGATAACCTGTGAGAGTCATTGATAGATAGGAGTATAACTCGCAAGGGGAAAGAAAGGAGTCATTAGGACTGTTGTCCAATGTGAAAGTCTTGTGTGAATTGCGCTTGAAATGGACAGACAAACTCTGGGAAATGTAGTCCCCTTGCAAGCCGCGGAAGTGATTATGATGCCAATAACGAATGCACCCGGTTGAGGGAATATCAATAGAGAGATGAGAATCAAAGGGGAATCAGCAATTTTGAATATTGCAAGACCGATAATTTAATGAACAAATCGATTTTTTAGAGAAAATGAACGAGGAAGAAGCAAAGAAGAAACACTGGAGAGGAGAGGAGAGGAGAGGGGTAAAGGGGAGATGGACTTTGAGACACAGTGGACAGACGCGAAAGGGAGAGGGAGTGAGCTAAGGTAAGAGAGAGGAGAGAGAAAGACAGTGATCCCCTCATTGAGTCTCATCGGGTGTAAGAATGAGGATTATGTCCCCAATTAGAAAGGTCAAACTTTCTATCCGTTCCAATCTCTCTCTCTGTAGTGTGAGGGTTTCACTCAATAAGCGATAAGATCTTCTGTCCTCTACACCCATTCTCTCTTCTGCGATAGTACTAATTTTTCAGGGAAGGGTAGGCGGGAAGGGAGTTGCAGTCTACATCGGAAAGATTCAAAGCGTTCTGACCCCCATTGTTCTCTCCAGATAAGGATGAACAATGGATGCAAATTTCGCGCCAAAATCCCGACACGAATGAACTGCAATTTCCCGCTCGATTCAAACAACAGAGGGGAGAGCGGTCGCTCCTCCCGCCCAGACCTTGCAGTTCGATTCATGCAAAGTGAGCGAGTAGATATGCAAAGGTCTCCCCCCTTCTCTGTTGGAGGAGAATGCTGTGGATTGATGTGATGACCAATGCCAATATTGAGGCATAGACAAGGAGGGAGTAGAGAAAGGATAGCGGGAAATAATTGGTTTGCCTGAGGCTGCGGTACACATGTGCACATCTTTGATCTGATAAAGAGACCATTTTTGAGGCTTTTGTCTCTGACAAGGGATATATATGATGAGATCGGAGTGCATATCATTCAAGCCCAAGATTCTTCCCAGACGTAGGTGCAGGTTTGTAAATAATGTCTTTCACATAGCTAAGGAAAGGCCGTTAGTTATGATTACAACAGAGGGGTGGAGGGTACGCGGCAAAATAAAAAAAAGAAACAGTAAGCAAAGACGATCAATTACCAGTCGATATCTCGAGACTCCTCACTCTTTATCCCTTTCTCTCTCTCTTCCTGAGTCCGATCGTGAGACGAAATTATATTATATTTTGCAGAAATCCTTACTTCAGTAAAAAATTGCCTGAAAAGTGATCTTGAACTGTTTCCTTCTCTGTACGTGGCTATTTTCAAGACAGAATCTTCAAACCTTACCTCTCACTCGACACCTTCCCATCATCCCTCAAATAACAGTCGATGCTTGTTCACTTGTCAGCTTCGCTTCTATTCATACAGATGTCATACTACTTTCCTTCACGCCACTCTTCCAGAGATCAAAGAGGAAATGAACTAGGAAGTCAAGAGAAGTAGTAAAGGAGAAGGAATAACGAGGAGCGATTTCTCCCCATCACTGTCAGCTTTTTTTCATTTGCCAGACTCGCTATTGTTCACAAAAATGTTTTGTAAATCGCAGTAAACGAATGTCGATTTTCGTGTGATTTGAGAGTGCGTCTAATCTGATCCCTCATTATTTCGATTATGAGCAATCATTTGTGAGTTCAGGAAGCATCAAAGATTATTGCAGCAATACATTTCGCCAAGTAAATAAGGACGGGTCTTCCGCTCCTTGGCACCCCATTCGATACACTCATTTTTCACAGCGTTTCCGGACAATTTGATCCTCCTCTGGACGGAGTGCCGCACTGCTTCACTACGATCATCCATCAGACATTCTCTCGACGATTAGAGCAGCGAGAGAGAATGGGAAAGGGAGAGAGTCAGATCATTCAGGAATGCCATACTCGGAGTCAGAAGGATGGGATTACTCGTGGAGCAGAGAAACACGCTTATAATGTGAGTTATGGTGGCAGATGAGTCACTGTGGACCACAAGGACCTCCCAAACGCTTATCAGATCAGTCATCTAACACTTGCAATATTATCTTCATAATCGCCCAGTCAACTATTGATTTTGAGGCCAATGATAAATGTGATAAAAAAAGTAAAATGCACACAGAATCATTCCTTTTTAACATTCATCTGCTTCGATACCGCCTATTTAGCTAGCAGTTTGAGGTAAATATTCGCCTCCAGTGATCAATCCCTCCCTTTCATGGCTCCCAACCGGCAGTATTATTGACTATGTATTCAATTCAAATATATTCACCTCCGATGATCGTTCCCTCCCTTACATGGTGTCAAACTCACTTCTTCTTCTCCTTCCGTGTTTCTTTCTCCTGCTCGCCTCTCATAATGGCCGCGCTTCCATCTGACAGCGCAAGACAAAGAGGGTGGACTGATCCCCCCGAGGGGATTACCCCCCCCCCTCTCCTCCCTCCCCTGCCTCCTCCTCCCTCTCCCCCTCTCCCCCAATCTGCCGTCGATTACGAGTTTGGGCTTAAGGACACAGCACGGGTCCCGGCCGAGTGTGGTCGCAATTCACTAAGACTCCATAACTCTCCCCCTCCCTCCTCTCTTTCTCCAATCTAATCGGCTTCTCGTTTACTCCTCCAGTGCACCTCCCATCTATCCCCCATATCCATCCCATTCTCCCCTCCAAATTGACTCACTCTTATATTGAAAGTGTGTGAGGATCCTCTTCCTTGCCGCGCACTTTCTCGTCTGTTTTACTGAGTACGAAATGCAGCCAAGTATGTAAATGGTGAGTTGTTTATCCAATATCTTAACTGGACAAATGATTGCAGATCTGGCTATCACTAGTTCTTCTCTATTCGTTGTCGCCGTCAGTCAGCGCAAGTCCTGATGAGTATCGGCTGCTCAGCGATTTGAGGTATTTTTATGCAGTATTTCTAGATAAATTTCCTATTCAGGCACAATTACGATCCTTATGAGCGACCAGTCGCCAATTCGAGCGACCCTCTTCAAGTTTCCATCAAATTGTACCTACAGCAGATTCTAGATGTGGTATGTGTTCAATTATACCTATTACATAACTAAACACGAATATAAATTCTAAATGATGATATTTCAGGACGAGAAGAATCAAGTGATCACTCTCGTCGCGTGGATAGAATACGTAAGCTGTTGTCTCTCTTGGTGCATCCACTCTTTCATCGAATTTTCTCACACTGCGCAGTCAAACTCACATTAAATGTTTTCAGATAAGACGAACTGATTACGCCAACGTGATTTTTCAGACCTGGAGTGATTACAAGCTGAAGTGGGATCCGTCCGAGTACGGAGGCATCAGAGACATTCGAATACCGGGAACAGCAAATGCCATCTGGAAACCGGACGTGCTTCTCTACAACAGGTCGGCGATTCTCAGGCATTATCTAACGATGGCATTGATATGGCGGTTGTGTATCTATGCTACGTACAGGTCAAGGAAAAGGTACTTGCCACATTCGAGACTAGCTCGCGGTAGGATACTGCTATGCCAGTTTCGCAACGTTTACCTTGCGATTTTGGCCTAGTGTAATTACTACCCGGTTCAGATTATGATGCTAAAGCGACTCGATAACCAACCCGGGATTAGTTCCCAACATTCGGACGTTAAATGCTTAATTCCCAGAACCGCATATCTTTTTCCAACTCTTTATCTCATTCGAACATGCGGGGTCCACTCTCTTTCTCAACTCCCAACGGGCGCAACTTTTCACTATTCGTCGCTTTATTGTGGCCTCAAGAAGTAAACAGCATTGGAAATGGAGATGCTCAGGGTGAAAGACGATTGTGAATGCAATAGTGAGCAGTACTCACAGTATTCTCGCTGTAAAACAACGGGAAAATTAAAATCAAACATGGTTTATGTGACGAAAAGATTAGAGAAACTGCTAGGAAGAGACTAGATAATAAAGGGTTCCTGAAGAAATGCGGTTGGATGTTTCGGTCCATTGGGTCGTTTTTTTGATGTTTCGGTCCTTTGGGTAGTGAGAAGTGTCAGTTCAAACCATCTATAACCTGGTGGAAAAGTAAAATATTTCAGTGCGGATGAGAACTTCGACTCGACTTATCCGGTCAATTACGTCGTCTCGCACACTGGAGATGTACTTCACGTGAGTTGAATCGAGTTACCTCAATTTTCCGGAGATCCGTCCCATTCGTTTCGATTAGTTTCCCCGTCAACACTGAGCAAATTCGATTTCCGGTGAACTGAAGACGATCTTTGTCCTGGTTTGAGTTGAAGCCTGCACTTCAACCCAATCATACCTCATGATAAAGTATTGATTTATTAATTGATTGATTTCCAGGTGCCTCCAGGCATCATGAAGTTGTCGTGTAAGATCGACATTACTTGGTTCCCATTCGACGACCAAATCTGCCATCTAAAGGTTAGCATGCCTTTCAATCTATATTACATCACAACTTGGGAAATAAAAGACAAATCGAAATGATGCGAAAGTTATTGAATGACTCAATGAATCACACGAGATCGGTCTGTGATCGCTTATCTTAGCATATTTTCCAACCAAGTTTAATCTATCCCTTTCTCCCTTCCCAGTTCGGTTCCTGGACGTACAGTGGCAGCTTCATCGACCTTCGAATCAGTCCGCCCAATGACACGATCAGTTATGAAGTGGAGGGAATGGACCGACAGTACTTCGTGCCCAATGGAGAGTGGAATCTGCTCGGTGAGATATATGTTTCACATAGGTATCGTTACACAAACTCTGTGGCAAAATAAACGTCATATACGGCTTGCTTTCGATAAGCTCAACATTTTCGCTAATGGATTGGGCTATTCGTTTGGATTACTATTCAAGGAAGTAAAAACACTCCCTTCATTCAGCCGTCCCCGCAAAGAACGAGACAAAGATCTTCGATGGGGAACCGTACCCAGCCGTCTTCTTCCTCATCATTCAGAGACGAACGCTCTACTACGGTCTCAATCTCATCATTCCCTCTCTCCTTATCTCGCTCATGACCGTACTCGGATTCACACTGCCTCCGGACGCAGGAGAGAAGATCACTCTCGGTTAGTTCATACTCGTTCTTTACTCCATGTGTCAGCGGAGGCCAGTCACGTAGTAAGAGACTAGTAAGAGAGTTGAATTTGACTGAATCGTTGTGACACGGAATAATTAGTAGGGCATGAGAGAAGAAAGGGAGGATGAAGAAGAAGTGCGTCAGATGTGATACCTTTCAGAGATCACAATCCTGCTCTCGGTCTGTTTCTTCTTGAGTATGGTTGCGGATATGACACCACCGACGTCCGAAGCAGTGCCATTGATTGGTTCGTTTACTTCTTGCCCACATGAATGCACGAAGGAGCATCTCATTTTCCACTTATTGAGTTGTTCGTGATCATGTTTGATCATAATGCATTGTGGAAGCATAATTTGAAACGACGACGGTGCTTTGGGCATCTTCGACCATACTCTTGCATT
Organism: Pristionchus exspectatus; assembly: GCA_911812115.1. Classification (NCBI taxonomy): domain Eukaryota; kingdom Metazoa; phylum Nematoda; class Chromadorea; order Rhabditida; family Neodiplogasteridae; genus Pristionchus; species Pristionchus exspectatus. The sequence continues at coordinate 27,017,064 of OU461583.1, read as the reverse complement.
GCAGGTGCCTTCTTCTCCTGTTGTATGCTAGTCGTCTCTGCCTCCGTCGTCTTCACTGTTCTCGTACTGAATCTGCACAATCGCAAGCCGGAAACGCACGAGATGAGCCCCATGGTCAGTCAATTTCTTTCTAGTACTCGGTCGTAGAGCTCTCGCACATCACAGCTCTCACGTAACTTGACCTCTTGATAAATAGTAAAAAATAGTAATCGGTCGTAGCAGAATTCTTTCAGTGAATGCTTTCAAAAATAAACGGTGTGCCACAACAGCACCGGGCCTGGCATCGCCTCTGTACACCATCAGGCGTGGTTGTCTCATGACATTTGTGGAAGCAACTTCTCCTCTATTTTTACCACAACACAGCTCCACAACTCCCTTTCCAGCTCCGTCAGTGCCTTCTCATCTGGCTTCCATGGTTTCTGATGATGCGACGACCGGGAACGACCGTATTTTCGAGGCAGAATTTCAAGATGATCAGAGCACAGGAAGTTCGTTGTCATCGAGTGCTCACCGTTATCTATTATGTTTACCCTGTGACAGTATAGAATGTAATTCTTGCGGTATCGTGAGATTATTTTCCATTTCACTTGTAGCTGACCTTTGATGTACGTTCTAGGGGGCGGAGGAAGAGACTGGGAGGAGGCGGTAGATCAAGTATCCTCCTCCCCCCTCTGCCTCTCTGCCAGACAATCGATAGCTCGCTAACCAGCACATCTCACTTGCTGAGCATTTCAAACGCACGATACGATCATGTAGTAAATATATGCGATTTAGCTCTTGTATTACAATAATAAGCCATGTGAAAGGTAAAAGGTGACGTAATTGCAGGAATCACGCAAGCTCACTGCCCAAATAACCACTGCCCGGCAGAGTGATCGGAACCAATCGGCTGATTCCCTGGGACTGCTTCGTAGTGTTCGAGTAGAGAAGACGAGTGGATTCCACTCGCCTCCGGATCCTCCGGAGTATAGCATGAATGGTGAGAATGGAACAGTCTTGTGAGAAAAATCTTAATACGGAACAATAATCAGTTGTACTTCTATACACATACAGACATATTCAAACAGCAGTCCTTTCCAGAGGTTCCCACCTAGCAATGTCTTACGACTGTGAAATCGCTTGACCTGGATAAACATTTACCTTTACATAATTAGAAAGATGGGACAATAGCCCTTTTGAGGCTCCTACTGCACCCATACTGGCGTCGTAACTACCACTCACAACTGCATGAAGAAAGTGAATCCGGCCAAGGTGCATCAGACACTCGCCCTGCCTGTCAAGTCGCCCATGGACTCGTCCGATTCAGATAACTCGGGTGAGAATATCGAATAAATTTCCTCATTTTTTTGAAAAATTTTCTTCTCGAGTCTCTTTCCATCAATTTTTCTAATCTTCTTCATCTCACTCCATGTTTCATTATATTACTTGATAAGTAACATATCTTAATGTCTGTCTGTCTGTCTGTTTGTCTGTCTGTTTGTCTGTCTGTTTGTCTGTAACGTCTGTCACGCTTTCGTTTTTTGCCCATAACTCGGCTCAAACTGATCGTACACGTCTATCTCCGGTACCATTGGACTCCTCATGGACAGGCAAACTTTTTGCAAAAAAAATTTCATCATCATTACGTAATATGACGAAATTCACCTCTGCACCGTTTTTCGCGCCTTTTTCGATGGGAACTCAAACGAATCAGGCATGCAACATACCAAACTACTCGTCATGAAGTGTACTTTCACTTTTCACACGAATTTCGTCATCCTTACGAAATATGACGTAATCCTTAGGCAATAACTCGTTATTTCGCGCGTAACTCAGCGCAAACTCGACCAATCGAGACGTGCTTAGGCTCAATCGAACCGGTAAGTGTAGCGCCACTAAATTTTGAATGAATTTCATCATCCTTACGAAATATGACGTAATCCCTAGGCAATAACTCATTTTTCGCGCTTAACTCAGCCCAAAATCGACCAATCGAGAAGTGCATAGGCTCATACGAACCGGTAAGTGTAGCGCCACTAAATTTTGAATGAATTTCATCATCCTTACCAAATATGACGTTATCCTTAGGCAATAACTCGTTTTTCGCGTGTTTTTCAGAATGATGTTTTCCTTGATGTCTTTTTTTTAGGATATTCTATACTATTCTATATCAATGTTTTAAATACATAACCCGGCGACGCGAAGCACTCGCAGACGACTATCACAACCCGGCGACGCACTTTCCTGCGAGCGAAGCGAGCCTGCGAGTCCCTGGCGGAAGGCTCGTGGGGCCGAGGGCAATCCGACAAAAAGATGGGATGGGGCGGAGCCCCATCCCATCTTTTTTCGGATCGCCCGAGGCCCCACGAGCCTTTCGCGAGGGACGATGCCAACTCGGTCCGCGACTGTGAATGTTTTATCTTCCAATGTAGTCCACCAGCCCAAACGTAGTTAAGGCCTCACGAGCATTTCGCAAGCGTTCGCACATGACTGGGATAAAACTAAACGCACAACCCGGCGACGCGAAGCACTCGCAGAAGACTATCACAACCCGGCGACACACGCTCCTACGAGCGAAGCGAGTCTGCGAGTCGCTGTCGGAAGGCTCGTGGGGCCGAGGGCAAGCCGAAAAAAGATGGGATGGGGCCACGAAGTGGCCCCATCCCATCTTTTTTCGGATTGCTCTCGGCCTCACGAGCCTTCCGACAGCGACGATGCCAACTGGGTCGGACCCGGCGACACCTAGCCAGCGTAGCTGGCTATTATATATGTGTCCTAACTTTACGAAATTTTAATAAACCTATGCTGAACGGTGTCAAATTTAGAGAAAATAGGTATTATGATGAAATGCAGGCGGTTTGATGTCCGAGATGAACCGATGTATGCAGAAAGCATGCGTTGAATTGAAGAACATCTCAGTGCAATTGGGCACGATGAGGAAGAGGATGAGGAGGATGAGAGGGTGAGACAATTTCGATTTTCTTTAATAATAAAATGATGTGTCAAATTGATGTTTGGTCTCAACATCTCTTCCATTCCAATTCAGTTATTTGTGCAGACCACAATATCCCAAATATCTTTTCTAGCCTTTTCTTTTCTGTCTGCAGTCACTTCTTTTGTGGTGTCTAGACACTGAAGTGAGAATAGGGAAACCAATCCTCCAATTTCCACTTTTATGAGCCGTAAACTCTTTCAGGTGCAGAGTAAAGTAACTCTGCCTCAATAACACAGAATATCATAAAATATTATTAATTTTATCCTCATAGGTAAATTTAATGTAGTGGAGTAAATGAGCTCAAAATACGACCCTTTGAATTAAATGAAATAAATGAGTTAAAAATTTCAGGACGAGCAAGCGGAAAACGACTGGAAATTCGCAGCGATGGTCGTCGATCGCATGTGTCTCATCACTTTCACCATTTCATCGTTGTTTCCACTTGCGGAATCATGTTTTCATCACCACATCTCATCGCCTAACTCTTCTTTGATAAATGTATTTTCTGCATAAATTCTAGTAAAGGGAAAGGTAAATGTCATCCCGTTAATCCAAACTGTTGCGTAACTGCTAGGCCAGTGAACATTAGTCCAATTCAGTCCGGAGGACCTAATCTCACATTCAAGTTAATTCACGAAAATGTAGTCTTCACTGGGGCAGTACTCACACAAAATCGTCCTTAATCCTATCTCTTGACTCTCCTTTGATACATGAAATGCATGCAAAATTCAAATGAATTGGCAAAAATGTAGTCTGCATTGAAGTAGTCATCATCCATAATCCCCTTGATTACGATTCGAATCTCGCGCATTACATAGTACTAGTAGTATACGACTCGCTTCATCGTAATTAATCCCTCTTGCCGGCAGAAATCTGAGAGGCATTCAATGGGAGAAGAAGAAGAGAAGGGATACTTTTTTATAGCCAGAAGCACTCGTCACAATCAAAGTTCGTGCTTTTCGTGCAGAGGAAAGAAGAAAAGAGCTCCAGCTTAGCCACAACAGCCCCCTTTTACGACTGACTGAGGGTATCCATTTCAACTTTATTTTGCTCCATCGGATTTACTGGGATATAATTAGAAGTTCAATCTCACCAAAGTCGGTGAGTATTCGTTTTTGCAGATCTTTTAGCCTTTTAGTCATTTCACATAAAATTCTAAAATGATGATTCTCGCCCTCGAGAATCATTCTCGAATCAGCACCGATTATGTTCCCTGAGGACCTCGCCGCGCCAATCACCGCCCTCATTTGCATATCGCTCATCTTCCAGTGAGCAGTCGTTCCCGTCTAATTGGCAGATTCACTTGCCTCTCTGCCATTCATCCCTTGCTTCCTGCTTTCTGTTCCATTCTTCGCTCTTCTCGTCTCGGAACTACCACCCAAATCCGTAATACTATTACAGCAAGGATTCGAAAGCCGCAACACACTGTTTCTTTCTCAATTTTTGCATCAACTAGATATTTTCCCTCGGATTTTTATCACATTCCGATTCTCACAGTTGTTGCTCGAATATGTGAGAATGTACGAGCATGCGATTCAACGAATCCTCAGCACTTCTTCCCTTCTCTCTCCGAGATTCTTCCAAATCGCATCTGTCCCGACTTCTCCCCTTTGAATATGCAATCATTCTCTGATTATTCTGCACTACTCTTCATTTCGCCTCTCTCTCCTCAGTCCATAATCCTCCCCATCTCCTCTCCTTTTCTCTCATCAGAAAAGGATAAATTATCTCAATGAGTCCTTCCAATTTCGCATGCATTAGTAGTCCTCCTTCGGACGTTTTTTCCAGTTAGACACTAAAGAAGGTCTTGTTTCCTACATCTGAACGCTTCATTGAAGAACGCTTCTCATGAATCTTATTTGCTTCTTCAACCCATCTCACTCCCCAGGGTGTGAACTCCTCAAGCTGCGCCTCATCCATCTCTCCTGTTTTCATCCTCAAGAAAGCTTGGACAGTCTCTTTTACGAAGCATCGTTTTAGCGATGCCGATTTTTATGACGATCTGTTACTGATCTACACTCTTCCCTCCTTGCCTTGTCGTCGTCACAAAATCGGAAACCCTAGTCTGCTGTAAACCGTGATTCTATTAGGCAACACGGTTTACACAGCAGTATCCGGTTGAGCTCTGATTCCTCATGTCCCTTTCCCCTCCCTTGCCTTCTCACCCCGTTATGTCGTTTCCGGTTTGTGTCACTTCCCTTCTGCAACTTTCTCTGACTATCCGTGACCAAGTATCTTTCTTAGAACCCACTGATCTTAACTATTAGTGACAGATCGAGGCTATTCTCGGTACTATGGATAAGAACCGTCGGATGAGATCCGACAAAAAATTTCTTCCTTTGTGGTATTTCGTACACCCTGATAAAATACTGCTTCCTCAAAAAATTTGTGGTTCTCATCCGACCTAGTACCCTACTCTCAGTATTTTATGGAACCAATCTTTTCTGCATTTGCTGAGATTTATATTTATTTGTTGCAACGTTTAGTTGACTTTGGATAACACACTACGAGCTGATTCTCTATACGAAAGGTACTTTCCTGCTCAGCTTCTCTCCCTCTCCCAGCAGCCAGTCGCTCATATATATTCCGAGTAGGTCTTCCTCCTTTCCTTTTCTCTGTGCAGCTCAAGGCCTCCCTCGAGAGCTCTCGTCTCGCTATCATAAACAGTCGTTTTTCCGCGCTTACCCACTACACGAAAATATCCCTCTTGCTATTCAGCTTTCAGAGCCTCATTTTACTCACTATTTTTCTCGTAACTGAGATAGATATCTTGGTAATCGGCGTTCCTTTCATCTCGCCAATCACCACTCTCATCCATCTAAGAAAACTTCTTCCTTTGCTAAAGTATACGCTTCTTGCCAAAGGTAACCATCAATTTGGGGCTAAATCTCTCCGCATGTGCGATACGAAAGTCAGTCTTCGGCCACTACTAAAGGCTCTCCTCATAGGCAGAGAGCGAGATCAAGGGAAACGTCGAGAAGGCGAACATTTCTTACTAATCCCTTGTATATCACGAGATTGCCATCCGCTCCGATTAGAATCAGTCTGTCTCTCGCTCTCCTCGCCCGATCTCCCTAATCTCAATACAAATGATGATGAGTGTAGCGCCTCTTTGACCATCTGACCCCATCCGAGAGAGAGGGTGTGAAGGGACTAGTAGGGAACGGCTTCCTCTTCCTCCTCTTCTTACTTCCCGCATCAAAATAGAATACAAATATCACTTTCCTTTCACAATATCTGATATCTTATTGATATTGCACGACTATTCCCATGGAGACAGTAGGACTCCTTTATCACTGAGTATGAGGATCCCATTCCCCCATATTCGTTTCTCTGCAAGGGCAGCGCCTGAGGATCAGGATAAATATCTGTATCTGTATATCTCCTTAAAGACCTCCTCCCGAGTATCACTCCATCACTCATTCCTTCCAACTTCTTCCTCTCTATCCCCTCCAGACCACCCAATCATCGCCCCTCATATCGTATCTCTCTCGTCTATCACTCTTCTCCTTCTTAACCCATGCTGCCCTCATCCAGTCCTCTCAAGGGAGTCATCCACTGACTTCATCATCTCCTCTTCCTCGACTCTTTTGCCCCGCATGGAAGTTGGCCCGCGGTCACTTGCGCGTCGAGTTTGTATTGCGTCGTGCTATTGGTTTTTGACACATTTCCCCAGAAATCCAGAATTTTCCAAATGAAGAAGAATGAGAATCACAATGTGTTCACCATTACATTGCTTTGAAGCTGCTATAGCTCGAGTTCTATCACCGAAATCAGTCCTTCTTCCCAATCTGTTCCTTCCTGACCTCCAAGACAGCTTGAAAAATAGAAGGACCGAGCAGAATCTAGTCTCTTTCTGTTTCCTCATGATCGCAGTCTTCCTGTGTATTATCCCCCTCTTCCCCTCCTCAGTGTCTCCTTTTCTCCCCCTTGCTTCAAGGCAGTCTCATATTAATGGGTGGGTGTTCCTTCCTAATGAGTCTGTGTCTCTGCTTTCCCTCTTTTCATTGAGCGGTCTCTCTATTCAGCATTTCCTTCCCTTCTCCTGTTCTGGGAGGGAGAATGGAGAAGGGAGAGACGTTTCCTGCTCGTATTTGTTCTGCCACACCGTGAGCGCTGCTCCATTTCAGTCGTGTAATGGAGTGAGCAGTCGAAATACAATGCTCCCTCCCCCCTCTCTCTCTCTCGTTCCTCCGATCTTGTGTCCACTCCCTTCGGAATCTCATGTTCTTCTTCGTTCGTTCTTCTAGCATGAAAGATTCATGCCAAAATTTGACTATTTTTCATGAGAATCTGTATGAAGCGTACACAAGCAGAACCATTATGTAATCGCGTAGAGGTCACGCGAATTTGATAGAATGCCTCCCTTCCCTCATCTCTCCTATCTGCACTTCTCCATCCCTTCCGTCGTCCTCATCCGATTTTGTGGCATCGCGCGCGACCGTGTGACTTTCGGCCTCTCTCACACAACTTTTGACATCGGGAAGCCAAACTCTGCTTCTTTTCTTCTCCCTCAACTGAAAACCCCTTGCCTTAAAGTGAGAAATGTGTTTTGACTGTGCTTATTGCAACTCTCCACTCCATCATTGTTTCCCGTCACTCACACAGAGTGAATCTCCACCTCTCTCTCTCTCGGTCTGTTCGAGAGTGGACAGAGAGGCAAGGGGGAGGAGGGAGAAGTCGCATATTCTTTGACTGATGGCAGCCGCCCGTCGTCCTCTTCCCCCGTTTCATCTCATATTTCCCTGCTGAGCCGAGATTTCATCCCCTCTGACCACTCATGCGAAACAATTCCTCCTTCGCACAAACTTTATTCGAGCATGATCATAACCTCCCACTCCTCCTCTCTTTGAAAAAAGGTCTCATTCGGAAGGAAATAGCCTATGAAGCCTGTGTAAGAAGATAGTCATCATCATAAGCCATTCCGCTTCTGAAAAACTGTGTCAGTCCCAGCGAAAGATCCTATAAAATAGTCATGATCCCCTCATCTGAAAAAGTGTCTCATTCGGAGTGAAATTGGATGTAGGTAATAAAAGGCCTTCGGCTGCCCTCGAAGAAGAGGGTAATTATCATCCGGCCTAGCTTCCTGAGCCATTCAATTCAATTGTAGCACCTTCTGTTCCCTCGCGCTCTATCGTGGTAGTTCTAACTCCCCCCCCCTCTAAAGGACCCTTCACTGCTTAGTCAGAGTCTGTGAGGATGAGAGAGATTTTGAAAACTTTGTTCTACCACGCTTCCAAGGCTTTGCTTACACACGAGACCTCCTGTCTTTCTTTTCCAGATTGTATCTCTATTATCTTGCTGTGAAATATCCCTCTCTTTCCTTCTTTTATTTATTCCTTTCAGATATCCGTACTTCATTTTTATCACGATTTTGCTGTTTGTCGTCCACCGTTTTCCACTTTAACTGTATCACCATTCTGAGTGATGCCCGGACTTCATCTCTCCTTTCTCCATCCTATCATTGATATTGTCTTTTTGCGTCTATTGCTCCTCAATAGTGTATATGCTAAACTCATCCTTCTTCCTCCATTTAGACGATGTCCGTTCTGTGGACCTCCTCTCCCCTGCTCCTTCTCGTCCTGTTGTTGCGGAATGCGCTCACTTACTCGGAAAAGTGCCCGGCCGTCTGTAATTGCACAGGTGAGAAGAAGAGAAGGTGTTTGCGCCAGAGGTGTGCAAAACTATCCCGGCCTCTCATTTCACAGTGCTCTCGAGAAAGAGTATGGCGAAATGAGAGAACGAGGTTTTTCACAGCCCTGGTCTGCGCTACTCAAGGAGTTGTTGCCAAACAAGGCTTCTGGTGCTAAGATGGGTTGGGAATGCTGCTCGAAATGGGGTTCAGCTTCGTCAAGACATGGGACTTAGGGGCGGTTCAATTCGCTTTTGAAAGAAATATAGAATTTTTGATTCTTTCTGTGCTAATATAAATCATATACAGAAAATAAGCTTCGTTTCAGTCTCATCGTTCATCTGCGCATCTCTGAACGCTTCGACACTTCACAATTCCCTTCTCTATCTCTCTGCGCCCGATTCAATAACCATTCTGAATGTGACACTAAGAGGAGGCGACGTTGCCAGTGTCAAGTACTTTCCCTTCATGCAGAACCTCGAGTACGTTCAAATTCTCATTCCATTCCATTTCCTTAGACAAAAGTTGCTACTCGACGATGGGGTGACTAGCTCGCATTGCGAGGATAATGCCTAACACCTTAACCTTTAGCTATATTTCACTTACTTTCTCCAAATTTGGTGGAGAGAAAGCACGTGAAATGGAGAGATCTCATAAAGATTGCTCTGCCAATGACATCTTCTAATAGGTTCTTGGATATCTCGGGGACTTCTCTAACTCGAGTTGATTTCCCCTCCGAGATTCGCTTTCCGAGTCTCCGCACCCTCCTTCTCAACTCAAACAAGATTGAGGTCAGCAGGCCCTCCTTATAATTCGTTCAAGATTCGGCCCTTTTAGGAGCTCACTGAGGATTCTTTCGCAGCGTTCCCGAATCTTGAAGTTCTGTCGTTGCGTGACAATAACATCTCCACACTGAGCTATGAATACCTGAAACTCATCAAACTGAGACGACTCGATATGTCGCACAACAGCATAAAGGTAAAAGTGGTTGCTTACCATGAATCTTTATTGTAACAAAAACGTATGTGCATAGCTTGGAACTGGCAAAACATTAAACTTGGTGTGATGATCATGCCATCAGAAAGGCCAATGGAAAGAAAGTGAATTTGCGAAGCCTTATAACATTCCAATTGAAGAATCTTCCAACGCGGGTATTCCGACTACTCTCTAATCTGGAGCATTTGGACTTGAGTTTGAATGAGATGAAGCGTGCGATGAGCAGTGATTTCCAAGTGAGAAAATAAAAATAAAAATTAAAAAAAAAAATTACTATAAATTAAAATTTTCATTGAAATCTTGGTCATTTTACGTAGACGGTTCTCATCTGTATTCCACGACATTATTCTCTTTCCTTGGCTTGGAAATCCCTGAAAACAGTCTAGAAAAACAGTGTGTTTTCAGTCACAACAACGCCTTCGCCATCTGAATCTCTCGCGAAATTCGCTCGTCCAATTCGATTTCGATACTTTCGCGAAGAATGTGCGGGTGAGTGAATGGGAGGAATTCAGGAGAAAAGATGACCCGCGTAAATTGGATCAGAACGAAGGGTCCTTGACACTGCATGTGCTTTGCAGATTGAGGAGCTGGACTTGAGCTACAACCAGCTGAAGAGGTCGCCGGGGAGCGATTTGAAGCAGGTAACGAAGAGAGAAGACCAGCAGTATGAATAAGGAATCATATCAGAAAATGATAAGGAAGGAAGTAGATTGAGGAAAATTGCACTAATTACTGAACGTGTCAGGTCGTGAACCTTCTCACCCTCAACATAAGTGGGAATCCCATCGATAAGATTTCGTCGTGGGACTTCGAGTTTGACCGATTACAAGTGAGCACTGTATTTTAATTGTTCTTAATTTGTCTTTCGATGAAGGCAGCAAAAATCAAGTAATATAAACGAAAAATGTTATCTGAAAAATTAGTGCATTACGATCCCTGTGACTGTGCCTTACCTGTGCACCTCACCAAGTATGGTTGTCTCATGACAACTGTAAAATCGCCCTGATTGTGGAAGCAACTTTAAGTATTTTATGATCCATTTCAGATCATCGTCGCCTCTGATATGCCGTCCCTTCGAGTCGTCGATGCATCTGCATTCAGCAAAGCGAAGGATCTGAGATTGATCGATCTGTCGAGAAATCCCAATCTCTCCTACATTTCGCCTTCTGCTTTTGAGAACTGCTCATCTGTGCACAGGTTTGTGGTTTTAAAAATCTGATAGAATTTCATTTTTCTGCATTAAAATACACATTACGATTGTTTTTGCAACAACAACAGAATATGAATATTAGGTAGTAAATATCATATTTCCTTTATAGTCTCGACGTGCGCGGCTCGGGACTCGAGGTGCTCTTCGCTAGCAACTTGAAAGATGTCGCCCAGGTTGGAATACAAGAGACAATGATGAATAGAGAGATCGTAGTACTATTGTTCGCTCACACTAATAATGAGTGCTTCCAGGTGAAAATCGCCGAATCCTCACTCAACTGTGAATGTATGCTGGCGGAGGTAAGAATGGGAATATTAGAAGACCGAATCTCTCAATCGAACACAATCTCTAACAATGAGGGAGGAAGAATACAATAGGAAAGACGACCACAGAGCATGGGATTTCAACGCATCCTGGATTAGTTGTGTGCTTCAATTAGAGGGGTTTTAAAAGAAAATGGGAAAATACTTTTTAAAATGTTGTATCCTCTATAACTATAAGGACATTCAGGTGGACAACATTGCATCCTCAACAATCGACGATTGGGAGGACGTCACTTGCAGCAGCAGCGAAGGGAATAAAATGAAGTGACTACTGTACCGACTTTCCTGCGAAAGACGCTACCCAAATACCAAATCAATCAATCCATTATTCTATTCCATTTCCAAATATAAAACCAGTCCATGATACGATCCTGTCAAATATTGACTTACAGTAATCCCAAAATACCCATTCAAATTCCCGCATCGCTAGAATCAGGGAATTTCGGCGTGGGAGTTTTCCTGCCTACGTGACTTTTCCATTTCTCGCGATTGCGGATGATATTTCCTCATTCTTCTGTTCTACCGCTGCGTCGGCCGGTCCGTTAGAGACCGCAGTCCGTTCCCAAGGAGGCCGTTGGATCAAGGAAGGCTATTCTCCTTCCAACCCGCTCAATTCACTCGATGGTCGCCTAGTACCCGTGTCAGGTGCCATTTATTTATTATTTCCTATTATTTGCTTTATTATTTCCACGTAGTTTGAGTCAATTTCCATCACTACCTAGCAAGTAGTTGGAATCGACACAGAACTACTCCATTCCATTCCCTTACCACCTTACTATTACCTTTACAAACTGGTCACTCCATTAGATCCAGTATTTCGTCACCAACTGTAATCCATTACTATTCCTTCCATCCCATCCACTTCATTCTCGTCCCTCCCTGCAGGATCAACTTCTTCCCTTAGTTACTAGCGTGTGTAGTTTGTAGTCTGTTACCCGTAATAAACTTTCTTTGTTGCGTAATCAGTTCAGGCTTTACACCGCGAACACACACACATTCCTAGTTTCCGTAGCTGATTTCTACCCGTAAAAGAGGTGGAATTCGGTATATGGTGCATCATCCAATTCAAGATCCCATCCAAACTCCGCGTGGCAGGCACCCCATTCCATCCAGTGGCAGAAACAAAGCATTCTGGTTCCACTACCATTGATTCATATCCAGTGTCATCCAGGGACAGCTATGTCTTCCCAGTTTGAATCCCATTACCATAACCTCCAGTCTATCCTTTCCACTCTCCATTACCATCTATCCGTTCACAACGATGCGATCACCCAGTTCCCTTACTGTGACTCATCCAATGACATCTTCCAACTCTCATCCACTACGGAGAGAGCATACATGGAGGTGTTATCCATTTTGGATGATTACGAGGAGGTGACTAGAAGCATCGAGGAGAAGATCAGCGAGAAGGAGGACAACGATGCAAAGAAAGAAGAGGAACAACGAATCTTCTCGTCTTGGTCGTCGAGCACGGACGGAGGAACGAATCTACCTGTGAGTTTACCCCTGCTGGCAAAGATTACTGCCAAGCAGGAAACTAAGTGTGTTCGTGCCTTCAAGGCAGCAATCAGTAGAGTAAACATGCTCTCACTGTTGCCCATGGCACGACCATCCAATAGTTCTCCATCCATCCAACTCGTTCCTTTCCATTACTGCGCATTCGCGTATGTACCACATCCATTCGTACCACGCCTCCCTCCAGTGCGCATTAAGCGTCATGTTGTTGAGAGTGCGTTCCATCCATCCAGTTCCAATACTGGAATCACTGGAAACTCAGATGCCCAGGTCTCAGAAGCCGTTCAATTCGACCTGATGACCAGTTCAAGCACCCATTCAGTTGAGGCAATCGATCAAGACCCACTTGGTATCCATCCAATGGCTGTTGATGCCCTTCCAACTACTGTCATCCAATTCATTAGGGACGAGTCAATCTCCGTACCACCATCCATTCTCACTAGTCATACGGTATCTCCAGAGATCCTTCTCGGACTCGATTTCACCCATGCTCTCACTGAGAATTCCGAATCCATTAGATCCCCAGAGGACTCGAACTGATCTCCAGTCATCTTGATCCAACCATTACCGGATCTAAGCCATTCCATTCCATACAATCCAATGTGAAAAAGAAAGAAAGTACCCCGCTGTACAGCGGTGGACTCTTCCTTTCCCATCCATTCGAGCCTGATAAGGCTTTCAAATCCATCTTCAGTGCCCATCCCAATAGTGAGTACGACCATTACTACACATCATTCCACGACTATCCACCCTAAGCCTACGGGCCTCCATTCTTTCCCCCGCCGGGAGGATCATACTCCGTATGAGCAAAATCCAATGTAAATTTTATTGTTCCGTTCAACTGTCTATTTCTTGCCTAGTTCGCCTTGTGACCCTATTTTCTCTTGTTTGTGCCCAAATTTTTGAGTCATCAACTACATCTACACTTCAACTACATCGACAATGATGCCCATATCTTCTATCTTCTTTACCATCGTTTTTTCCATCCATCCATCTTTCTCTTCTTCCGCCTCCCCCAGTGTACCGACTTTCTAGCGAAAGACGCTACCCAAATACCAATTCAATCAATTCCATTCCATTCCACTTCATTCCATTACATTTATCACTATCAACAATCCATACCGTACTCCTATGTGGTCGTTGTCGTCCAACGCCACATTTGCATGTTGGTCTCTCCCTCAACTTCTGATCTATCCAATTTGCATGTCTAGCCATCGTCTGGTAATATTCCAGTAATTTCATTAGCATATGCACTCTATCCCAATCCACCATTTGCATATCTGCTCTCCCCACTCTCCCTCCATGAGTCAAGCTCATCCTCACTTTACATGTCCATTTACATACCCCATGGACAATATAAAAGGGTTTCCTTATCTTCAATCATCAGAGCTTCACCGAACCTCTCCTCGTCCACGGATGAGTCCATTTGTTTCCACCCATTGAGTGATAGTTCCCAAGGCCCTCGGTTGTGCCACGGGTATCACTTTTACCATCCATTACCTTCGTTTCCATTGATCCTCAGGATCTCGATTACCCCAGTACCATCACTTCTACTACAGTATCCACATCACACCTCCATTCTTCTCTTCACTTCACCACTCATTATTGTACCCTTGTAATCAGTTAATGAATTCTATTTGTTAATTGATCTTTGATCTTCGGCTCTCACGGCTCTCACGAATTTGGTACATGGTACATCGAAACTGGCGAGAAGAAGATTGAAAGCACTCCTCTGTATTGCGGTGGAGTCTTTGTTTCCCATCCATTCGAACCAGATGACCAAGCCGAACGAGATGAGAAACTCGATAAGGCATTCATGTCCATCTTCAGTGCTGAGCCCAATAGTGAGTACGAGGACTCTGATGAAGAGTACGAATACGATGGTGATCACATCCCATCCCTCCACGACTATCCACCCTAAGTCAACGGACCTCCGCTTTCTTTCTCCCTCTGGGAGGATCATACTGCGTATGAGCAATTCAATGTAATATTTTTGTTTCGTTCAATTGTCTATTTCGATTGCCTAGATCATTTTGTGACCCTATTTTCTCTTGTTTGTGCCCAACTTTTTGACTCTTCATCTACAACAACAGTAGTTATACTAGTATTCAATCTTACCAAATTGGCAAGATTAGATACTACCACTTTTTCAAGCCTCATCGCCAACATTTCTTCAATTCGCAAAAAGTTTTCCCTACCATTTTTCTGGCCCCATTGCCAATTTTTCATTGCCAGCATTTCTTCAAATTATTCACGCCATGAATATTTCATTTTCAATCGCATGAAATTTCCATTGAAAAACAAACAACCTGCAATCATCCAGTATATCTGTTCCTTTCAACCATAACGTATGCATGCCTTTCCTTTCACTTTCCTTTCCCTACTCTCTAAAGGGGCATTAGCCATTGCTCACCCTGCGTATCCCACAGGGTGTCTCTCACTGCCAAACCGTTCCTTTTATACCCTCAAGCTGGTGCTGATGTAAACAGGAATGTCGGAGTGTGCATTACCTGAGCTAGCTGAGTCATCTCAGAACTGTCATCTCACATTACTTTGAACTTTTGAACCACTAAGCGGGGTATATAAGGAGGGAGGAAATTGAACACTGCCAAACCGTTCCTTTTATACCCTCAAGCTGGTGCTGATCTAAGCAGGAATGATTGGTGCGTATACCCCCCGAATTAGCTGAGTCATCTCAGAACTAGTCCCTCACGTTACTTTGAACTTTTGAACCACTAAACGGGGTATATAAGGAGGGAGGAAATGGCATAGAGCAGTCAACTTATCTGATCTCTTCTACACACGCACAAAGCACACCGATCAGACAGTCTAAACAAGGTCAATTCAATCCTCCCAGTCATAATGCCAATACACGATTCTGAATCCTTAAATTCTTCAAAAATTCTCCATAATATAAATATTTAGGGTATACGGGTATCATTCGATTCCTCTCAACAAGGGGAAAACAGCCAGCGAGGTCATAATGTCAGTGCTGAAATCTGGAGCTGAATTGTCGTCATAGGTGAAGTAAGTCCTCCTAAAATATACATTTTCCGCCGATAGGGATATCGTTCGAACCGTCTCAACGAGAGGTATTCAGCCTGCATGGTCAAATTTCTTCCTTGGGCCTAATTTTCCAACGCGCTGTCATTTTTTCTTGCAAACTTAATCGCCTTTGCCTTTCCTATTTAATCTCGACAATCAATCAATAATCAGTCATGATTTTCCTTCTTTTGCTGGTTGGCTGTCTTGCAAACGCAAGCGAAGAATGGATAAACAATGAAGAATCATTTCTTTTCGAACAAAACACGCTATTCCATATCAACAAAGAAAATCAAGTTAGATTGCTTGAAAATGTCCAAGGTTATCTCTTTGACAATGTCACCAAAGTCATCTTCTACAAACATGAAGGGGTTGTCTACTCGTCATTCGATAATTTGCCTGTAAAGTTAGGGTCGAACCTCTTCTATCAATTGTTCACAGTCTGCAGTACCGTCGCTAGCATTGTCTTGTTATCATACTGTCTAGTACTGCGAAGAAATCTCGAGTCGGTCAGCGCTAGTCGTCAACTTCTAGGGGTATAAGTACTCTTTGCCTATTGTCGAATCTGTCATTAGCGCTGCTATCAGTCGTCATGAGTGGTTGGACTTCTCCGTCGTTCTCTCCTCCTGGTTATCTCTCCATATACAAGACTTTTCATCCCGATGATTCTGCTGGACTAGCGCGCCTTGTTGAACTCATTCTCTTCGTTCGACAAGGACCAATGTCGCTTAGCTGTCTGGTTGATATACTGCGCGATATGAACGAAGCAATTCAACCTAGCGATATTTCAACATTTATTCAAAGAAATTGCCATAACCTGTCCTTTGTCATTGTCGACGGAATGGTTAAATGCAAATTCAACAATCGATAAATCATTAGTCAAATGGATTCCCTTGACATTAGTTCATTGTTATCTCATATTCCCAACTTCCTGGGAGTATTTCCGTCAGACTGTCTTCCTACAATTTCTGATAAATCAAAGAACTTTGGCCTAGTTGTAAACACTGATTCTTCAGACAAGAAGGGTACTCACTGGCTAGCCATTGTCGCAAAGAACGGAGTTTGCCATTATTTTGACTCGTTTGGCGGTCTTCCTAAGATCAAGAGTATTCGCACTTTTTGTGAACAGTTCAAGAGTTGTCAGTTTAATAGGGAAAAACATCAGCAGATTGAGGAAATTACTTGTGGGGCTTACTGTGTCTTTGTTATGAACGAGATGTTGTTCAGAAACAAGTCATTCCTTTCAGTAGTTTCGACCTTTCATCGTATAAAAAGGGACGATGTTTACGTACGAAAGTACCTTCTGCGTAACTTTTCCTTTCATTTGTCTTCTCTGCAGTCACCCTGAGCGGTTGTGTCATGTTGCACTGCAATCTTTGTGAATCTCAAGTCACTGACCTTGCCGGGCACTTGACTGAGAAGCATTCCAAGCTCTACTGTTCTACTTGCAATCGGCTATTTTCTTCGTCGTTCTCACGCAATCGTCACAACAAGGTCCACCTGCCTAAGGACGTTCCGCCTACTATCGTTCAGCAAACAAAGCCCGATATTCAGCTAATCTGCAATCTCGACGTCTACAAAAGCCCAGTCGACGGGACTATTTTAGTCAAAGTCAATTCGCCATGAATAGTCGTATAATCCGTCATTCTGATTTTCTAGTAAAAGTACTTCGTCATACTAGACAGGCCATTAAACTTGCAAATAGTTCTGAAATTGGTTGTCTTGTTGAACTCTTATTTAATATTCATAAGATTGCATTTAATCGTTCTGAGCGTAACGATATTGTCAAATTCTTGCCAATCATTCGATATATCGGCAAGTGTAGAGAGGTTGATAAGGCCCGTGATTTACTACTGACCTTTGCTCACCATTTTATTCGAGTCATTGTGCAAGTTGTCTTGTCCTCGAAATGAAGCATACTACTCGAGTTCAACCGTTTGTCGCAGTGACACAAAAAGAGGCTAATGCTATCGAAATGGAACAAAGGCTTGATGAAATTGTTCGCAGAAAGGATATTGACCCTCATCTTAAAATGAGATTGTATCAAGATCGGCTAGCACGCCTTATCAACTTTAGAAAGGAGCATGATCTAAAGGATGAACACTCTGAACAAGTTTCTGAGGAACTCCCTCCACTCATTGATTTTTACACACCAGCCAAACAGCCGTATATTGATGATTTTAAAGTGATTCAAAATTATAATTATCAGCCGGTAGTTCGGGAACCACCTGTTGTTAGCACACCGGTTCGAGAACCCAGACCCACACTTACTCCTTCTCTTACTTGGGATGATGAAACTTTGGGATTTTCTCCAAAGAATACTCCGAATAATGATCAGAAAAAATCTGCCAAGAAAAATAGAGAACTCAAGAATTTACAAATTCCAAATTACATGATGCCTAAACAATCAACAAGAAGACAAAAGGGATCAGGCCCTTCCAAAAGGCTTTACGTTAGAAATTGGATTTAAATTGTTGTTTTCTTGCCCGATAAATCATAATGTTGAAAAGGTTATACTACAATCTCAAAGAACCTACGGCCTTTTCGTCTGCAGGTCCTCTGCAAAAGGCTAGCAAAAAGTCTTTCAAAAAGGTTCAGCAATTTCTTGAGAGTCAACCAGTCTACTCTAGACATAAGCAAGTTCGCTACAAGTTCCCACGTCGTAAAACTGTAGGAGATTATGTATTTTCTCATGTCCAGGCAGATTTAATCGATTTAAGCGCACTATCTCGACAGAACAAGGGTCATCGTTATGCATTATCTATGATTGATTGTCATTCGCGTTTTGCATTCATTATTCCACTTTTTCGCAAAACTGGCGTGGAAGTAGCAGAAGCATTGTCTAATACATTTGAAAAATTAAAAATGTTCCCTGTTTTTCTAGTGAGTGACAGGGGAAGAGAGTTTGTCTGTTCACCAGTGAAGGATTATTTAAAATCTAGACATATCAACCTAATTCATCCAAATTCGGACATTAAATGCGCAATGGTAGAGCGGTTCAATCGCACCTGGGAAACACGCCTATTCAAGTATCTCACAGCTAACGGTACAAAGAAATGGATCGACGTAGCTAGTAAATTAACAACGGCAATCAATAACTCATACCATCGAATCATAAAGTGCACACCCCAGCAAGCATTTTCCGGAGAGAAAAAGCCCGCAGAGATTCCACTATCACCACCTAAAACGCCAAAGTATAGAGTCGGCGAAATGGTTCGAATGAGTCATCAAAATAAGGCATTCCGGCGCGGATATAAATCGGGATGGACAGATGAAGTATTCCAAATTGTTCAAGCGCTATCAGGATCTCCACCTACTTATCGATTAATTGATAAACTTGGCGAAGAAATCACTGGAATAGTGTATGAGCAGGAAATTGTCAAAGCGGCCTAAATTTACCTTTTTTTTGTTTGAACTTGCAATTTATATAATAAATGTATTTATCTATATGAGCGCATCTATATGGGGTACACGATTATCATCAATGGTGAGAAGAGAATCATATTCGCAATGGAGGATACAATACAATCCAGAAGCGGGAACTTGCTTATTAAATTTGATATTAAAACTAGTGGTTCCAAGGTTGATTAGGTCAAACGTTTCCGAATCAAGACTTGGCGAGATTTCAAAGACAAAAAAGGCACTGCCATTCTTGTACATTTCCCTTGTAATTCCATTATTTCCAACAGATCGGCCCATTCCCGTCCCTTCCAGCATATTCAGGTAAGCAGGCATGTACCGGTTATTTTCAAAGTCCAAGTTGAGAGGGCGGGCAGGAATAGTACGACCACCGCAATCGATAAACGCCTCCTTTACATCAAAATGACCAAAGTTGAATGGGGTTTTAATGTGAGAACCTAGGTAGGACTGAGCATCTACCATGCACATAACTACTCTCTTAGGGAGCGCCGAAGTAAGCAGACGACATTCTGGACTGTCGAAACGTCCTGGTGCCACGTAGAAACTGCGCATGGCAATGTTTGTAAGCGGATAGGTAATCATCTTTTCTTGCTTGAGAAGTTGTTCAATTGCCAAGCTAGCCGAGTCATGCAGTTCATACTCGTGAAGGAGTAGTTTCATATCCATAATCTCATAAGTATAGATTGTATCGTTAGGAGTTTTCTTGTCCTTGTCAGCCTCGAACGAGTCGATAACAAATTTAGGGTCATTCAAATAGGCAATAAGCTTAAAGTCTACATAGTTGAGAAGAAGTCGAGGTTGATTGAACAAGTTAAGATTGAGAGTGGCTGCAAATTGAGCCTCGCCATCTTTTTGAATCCAGCTTGATCTTGTTTTAAAACCAGCCGATGTAGGGCTATTGAGTTCATCCTCTGAGGCATATCCCGCAAGGGAAAGTGTACTGTTCTTGGTCTCCTTGTCAAAATTAAGCTCAGTTTCAATTATGCTTCTCCATGCATATAGAGGCGATGAGTCCTCCACTAATTGACCTCCCAAATATATTTGAAATTGCTTGAAGAGAGTCTTGCCAATCAATTGGCAAAATGCTAGCGGGAGCGTCTGGCCTGGTTCCACTTTAATCTTTTTCCATCCTTGTCTCTAAGCCCAATTGTAAACTGAACATAACTACGTTGAAGATTGAGGAAACTCTTTTGTAGATTGTATCTCCACTCTAGAGGGCCTTGCATTGAACCCGAAGATAGGGAATTTGACAGAGGACATTCAACATATCGACTATTTACTACGCCAACTGAAGTATCGGGGATACTGAAAAGGTCAAGCTCGGGAACAGTAGCCCTTTTAGATTTGGGATTGATAATTTTCTGCATTATGGGGCAGGAACAAAGTACGACCGCTTTTCAGTAGGAACGAAAGAAGGACTGGGTCGTTTACGACTGCCAAGTCCAGTAAGATTACGGATAGTACGTCTGCCGGCCCGCTTAAATGCTTCTGAGGCTGACGACCCGTTAATGACGTCAGTAGCTACGCTTGTAGCTGCTTGCGTTACTTGTTTGCCGATTGGCGATTCAAGAAATGAAGGAATTGCTACTCTGAGTCGTTTAACGATTCCAGCAATACCACGTCCTCTTTGATTCCGAACGCCTACAAATCTACCTCCATATTGCTTGCTATTTTGCAAAAGGATAGTAAAATCAATTTTATCATAGTCAAATTCTTCTGAACAATTTACGGCAGGCATTACGACCTGATTTTAACGAAATGTAAAGTACAAATGGTTGATCCGAAATGGAATTTTATAGGGTTTCCATACGCATCGCAAATTTTGATCCTAATAGTATCTATGAATTCCTTGCTGATTGCCAAATGCTGAATAGGGTTAAAAACTGCAGAAACAGTTGACGAGTGATCTGAAGTAGGAATTATGCGCAAAAGTTGAGACTTGCAATTTCCCACAATCGATGGCTGAACGCAATCCGCATAGACATAGATTGCAGAAACGTTATTATTAAAATCGATTGAATAAGGCGCGATAGTCTTGTACTCGTCAAGTATGAAAGGTTCTTGCTCATCCTGCATAGAGAATCCACATAGGTATGCCAGCTCGGGTGAGAGTTCAAGGCCATTTAGCACGCTCCTATTTACATAAATAATAATTCTATGTAAGAGTGGGTCGAAATCAAACGAGAATCCAAATTTAGAGTATTGTTCTTGAGCCCGCCCTAGAGAATAGCCTCTAACATTTGCCTGATTTGCAATTCTTTTAGAATCAGCTGCGTTCGCTTTTTGAATAGCGATAGATTCTTTCATTAACTCTTGAAGTTTCTGGTTCTCTTCGCGAATTATGCTTGCATGTTTCTTGTACTCATCCACTATTTTTCCTGAATTGATTTTTTCCTCTTTCGCAGTGCTCGCGGCAATTGTTTTGGCGGTGTGAATTGAATCTTGCAATAGTGCCTGCACTTTTTTACTCTCTTCGATTAATCTGTCAGTATTTTGCGCCGAACCCTTGATTACTTTAGTGCCTAGTGAATCTGATTGTTTGATAAACTTGTTTACGAGATTATCAAATTGTTCTTCATATTTTGTGTCTACGGGTTTGCTTGGTGGTTGACTAGGAGGTTGAGTGGGTGGTTGAACCGGTGGTTGAACAGGCGGTTGAGACTCAGCTGGTTTAGGGATGTATGCGGCAATGTCTGAGGCAATAGCTGATCCTACAACTAGAGCTGTGGCTTTTGCTTTTCGTTCCTCTATCTGTGCTAATTTTGCAGCAATTTCCTCTGCAGTAGCGTGTCGAATGTTTCCTGCTCGAGCCAATTCTAATATTTTATCTTTCTCTGTAAGCGGTTTAGATTCCTCAGTAGGAGCGCTACGCTTTCGCCTATTTGAAGTGATAGACGATAGCGATTCAACAAGTGCTAGCGCATCTCGATAGTTACCGGAAGGAAGGTAATAATCGGTTCTTTTTCCGCTTTTGTCAATCGCCGTAAATTTTAGTGGATCCGGGATATTTTCGAAACTATTTGTATAGATAATCTCTGCTAGACCACATTTCCACTTTTCACTCTTGAGCATTATTGGCTCTGGTAGGCGGACTAGAAACGATGAGGTCGAGTTCTCTGGATGATCCGGAACGTTGGATGGAAGAGTTATAAAAAATTCCGCCATGTCTAATAGGAAAAGGCACGATTAATGCCAGACAGCTAGAAAGAAGGCCAAGCCAGAAAGAACGCTTGTCACTATTAGGAAATAGCGAAATATTTACTAGCGATGTAATTATACAGACTGAAACGATGGCCAGTTGAAAGAGAATAAATAGCGTTGACCGTTTTGTATGGCTTGATAGAATCATTTGAAGGCAATGGAAAGCGACAAGTTTGTTATAAAGACTCCATGCTTGCTATATTGTTCTGGGGCTACCCAAACCGGAAAGACGACATTATTGCGAAGGATTTTGGAAAATGAAGTTAAAATGTTTGATAAGCCAATTGATCGCATAATTTGGTGTTATGGAATTGATACTGGAGACTTCCCAAGGAATGATAAAATTGAACTTCATGAAGGCCCTCCCGATATGCAAATGCTGGAAGGAAAGGGTCATAAACTATTGATTTTGGATGACCTCATGTCCTATTATCTCAAGAATAAGACTGAACTAAACAACCTGTTTACCCGAGTGGCTCATCATTGCAATTGTTCAATCATTAATATTGTTCAGTCCTTGTTTGCGCAAGAAAGAACTGCTAGGGCTAACAGCACTTACATTTGCTTGACGAAATCTACTGGAGACAATTTGCAAATTCAAAACTTTGCAAGGCAGATATTTCCCGGCAAATCTAACTATTTTATGGAGGCTTATGAAGATGCGGTCAAGTCCCAACGATATGGTTATTTAATGTGCGATTTGCACCCCATGACAAGAGAAGATCGTAGGCTATGTACAAATATTTTTGATGATTCAATTATTTATTATGTTGAAAAGGTGAAACCATAAATATTTGTTAAGAGATGTTTGTGCACGCAAAAGACAGAGAGACAGACATGCCATGCGAATTGATGAATTGTGGTGATAGCTGGCGATATCTAGGCGTTAGGAAAGTGAAAAGTAAAAGACTCGAGAACGTGAAGTTTTTCATTCTCATCTACAACCATTGGGAGGGATTGATCTGGTTTGATCTTTGTCCACATTTCGAATTCTTCATCAACTGTCATTATTCTGGTCCATTGTCGTGACTTTTGGTGATTAGGAAGTTTTACTGCGATCTTTGCATGATGATATTGATTGTCAACAACTCTGATTTCGGAATAGCAATGTTTTTTCTCCGGTTCATTTCCTTGTAACGTCTTTACATGCCCAAACTTGTTCGCAAATCGGAATAACATTTTAATTAGAAATTTCACTTCCTCATTTGTTAGTTTATCGAGAGGAAATGCGCTAAGAAAATCAATAAGTCGAAAGGAGCGTAACGACATGGTTATACCGAATGCCGAATTTAACGAATGCTTAATTTTATGCGATTGGAAATGAAATATTCATGGCGTGAATAAGAAGAAATGTTGGCAATGAAAAGTTGGCAATGGGGCCGGAAAAATGGTAGGGAAAACTTTTTTGCGAATTGAAGAAATGTTGGCTATGGGTCCTAAAAAAGTGGTAGTATCTAATCTTGCCAATTTGGTAAGATTGAATACTAGTATAACTACTAACAACTCTCTTCATCTACATCGACTATGATACCCATTTTTTCTTCATTTCCATCCATCCAACACGTCTTCCCCCTCCCCCCAGTGTACCGACTTTCCTGCGAAAGACGCTACCCAAATACCAAATCAATCAATAATCCATTATTCTATTCCATTTCCAAATATAAAACCAGTCCATGATACGATCCTGTCAAATATTGACTTACAGTAATCCCAAAATACCCATTCAAATTCCCGCATCGCTAGAATCAGGGAATTTCGGCGTGGGAGTTTTCCTGCCTACGTGACTTTTCCATTTCTCGCGATTGCGGATGATATTTCCTCATTCTTCTGTTCTACCGCTGCGTCGGCCGGTCCGTTAGAGACCGCAGTCCGTTCCCAAGGAGGCCGTTGGATCAAGGAAGGCTATTCTCCTTCCAACCCGCTCAATTCACTCGATGGTCGCCTAGTACCCGTGTCAGGTGCCATTTATTTATTATTTCCTATTATTTGCTTTATTATTTCCACGTAGTTTGAGTCAATTTCCATCACTACCTAGCAAGTAGTTGGAATCGACACAGAACTACTCCATTCCATTCCCTTACCACCTTACTATTACCTTTACAAACTGGTCACTCCATTAGATCCAGTATTTCGTCACCAACTGTAATCCATTACTATTCCTTCCATCCCATCCACTTCATTCTCGTCCCTCCCTGCAGGATCAACTTCTTCCCTTAGTTACTAGCGTGTGTAGTTTGTAGTCTGTTACCCGTAATAAACTTTCTTTGTTGCGTAATCAGTTCAGGCTTTACACCGCGAACACACACACATTCCTAGTTTCCGTAGCTGATTTCTACCCGTAAAAGAGGTGGAATTCGGTATAACTACTGACCTCAATATAACAAATTCTCAGAGCTTTCCGATTTGTTTTGCTGCATGTTTTTCATTGTTTCGAAATAGATTTTACAAATTTATGTAGTTGAAATCACGTTTCAGACTCTCTGCAGCCAAGTCGGGAGTTTGCGAGCCCCGTCCCATCCTCCCCTTTGGCTCTCGTCTCTCTGCCCAACTCGGATCCACCTACTATCTCTATTGTGGAGCGAGGAGTGAGAAGGATGAAGTGTACTGGAAACTGCCCAATGGAACGACGATGAGAGGAGCCGAACCCATGGTCTGTTATACATCTTTAATGAATGCGCGTATGGAACTGGAATGGAAACAATAAAATAGATGGATTTAGTGACGAAAATGTAGATTGTTGAGGTCTACTCTTGGCATTTGGAAACTTATTAAGACAAAAAGATACAATGACACTGAAAATGTAACAAGAAACTGAGAATGTCCATCAGACAGTACAGTATCCTATTAATTCCTCTCCTTTGTAGGATTAAAAAAAGAACAAATGGTCAGTGAATCCGAAACATGTTGCATTGTGAGGAAGTAAGGAATAAATCAAACATAAACCTTAGGGAACTTGTCCATCCCTCAATGTCCCACTGGTCCCTCGGGTCAACCACGTTCATAAAACGAAGACTGAAAAAGACCCCTCATCACTAGAAAGTGCAAACGCCATCATAAGTCGAGCGTACTCTTCCAATATTGCAACAACACTTCCGTTTTCTCTTTCCCGGAATAGCGCTTCTTCCTTTTTGGAATTACTCAGTAGTATTTCACATACGCAACCATTTCGGTGTGGGAAGCTGACGAAGTCAGAAATAGAAGGAAGTGCGCATTTCTGGTGATCAAAAGAGACTACAACTGAGGCTGAATGAGATTACGGTAGCTCAAAGAAGCTGTTTGCTTACACAAATCTTGTTCTTGTCTACAATTCAGATCAGTTTATCAGTTCGTAACAGTTGAAAATTAACTGAAATATGAGTATCGCGGTATGAATGACGGTAGAAGTAAGTGGAGAGAGCTTAGAGAGCGATCATTCCTCAACATCGCTGACACGGTTACTCAGATCC
The DNA here is from genome assembly GCA_911812115.1 of Pristionchus exspectatus. NCBI lineage: Eukaryota > Metazoa > Nematoda > Chromadorea > Rhabditida > Neodiplogasteridae > Pristionchus > Pristionchus exspectatus. Next base: position 26,991,305 of record OU461583.1, on the reverse strand, counting down.
GGGAAATCGGGCGCGCAGTGTCCGACGGTTCCATTGCATCCGCACCAATGAGGTCCTTCGATGGGTCCGTCCCAACTGTGACCGTTCCATGCCTAAAAAAAGGTAAAGGTAAAGGTTCACCCCGTACTCAAGGCACATTTGTCCTGCGGGAGCCCACTGCTAGGCCTTGTTTTTATCTAGTTGTCACCTCATAATGAACATTCAACGATTGAGCCTATCGACACGGAAAATCGACACAAAAGCAATCACTGCGCGCTAATGACAGCTGAACTCAGTCCATTATCTATTTTTTCTCATACTTCTCGGATTCACTAAAGTCAACCGTAGTACTTGCTGCTCTAGAATCAGCTTTAATCGCATACTTACCCCAATGCAATATTGTCCACTCGTTGGCTTGATCTTGGTCGTGAGGCAAACTTCGTGCCAGGCACTGAAGCAATCGAAAGCGCCGCCATACCACTGCCTGAATTCGAAGAAAAAATATCGGAACTAATTCGAAGAAAAGTCACGAAACCTCTTAATTTTGTTAAATATAGTGGCCTAATAGTGCTGCAAAATATATTTAAATTTCATTTACTGTGATCTTAGTGAGAGACTATCTTGGAGGGCTGTATTCACATACCGAGGAAAAGTATAACAAGTTAAAATAAACAGTTTGAATATTGGTTCACCGTACCAGACAATCGCGCAACAGTCTCCCTTGTTTGGACACTCGACGAGTTTGAGGTCCTTTCTTCTCGAGGGTTGACCGTAGACGTTGAAGCCCTGGTAGCACTGAAGAGCGGCGCAAGCGAGAACGAGAGCAGAAAGAAGAAGGAAATGACGCATCTAAAATAATATTACAATTATTTGATATATTATTGGGAGATAAAAGTACACAATCAAATCGCAACATCGTCACAATTAGAAACTAGTGATTGGGTGATAACGATGATAAAAGTACAGAAGTGGGTCGCAACAATTGCGTACAATCAGATAAGTGAGAATACACATGGAAACTGATAAGCCCCTGCAACGGTTTGGCCTTATCAAATTAATGATATAGCCCGTGCAGAATATTCGCAACAAACCATGTGCATACGAAAAAGATAATATTGCCTTATCAGACTAATCTTACAAGGACAAACGAAATTTATTGCAGAAACCCTCAGGCGTCTCTGTTATGGACTACTTCTCCAATTCCCTCTACCATCCCGACTCGCAATTCGTGCCTGCCCGACCCAGAATATACCCATCGAAAGAGTGGTTGAGGATTGATGTGGTGGCGGAGAAGGACGAGGGAGAGTATGAGGTGAGACATGATCACTAGTGATGTCACATCAGGTAAGAATGGCGTAGAAATTGGAGAAAGTGGATCGTAACCACGTTAAAGTGAAGGTCAGAATGAATTCGGAAGTATACCAAAGTGGTTTGGAACTACGTGTGAATGGCAAATGATGTGCAAAATTGCGCCAATTGCAGTGCATCGTCAAGAGAGGCAAGCAGAAGGTCACTCGTGCACTCTCACTCAGTGTCGAACGAGTGGCCATCGAGATCGAGACCCTATCGGTATGTGAGAAAGGGGGCGGAGCTTGAGGCTAGTGTAGGGCATGTAATTAGGCCTGTTGAAAAGTGAGGGAAGGGAGAAGCTTATGCAAAGTTAGAGTAACTAATGAGTCTTTCGGTATGACTCTTATCAGCTGAATATTCAGGAGCCTCAGCTGAAACAATGAGTTGTGTAATCATTTGCAATGTTGGTAGAGACTCAATCATTGAGAAGATAGAGAGGTCGGATTAACACGGGGATTCGCACTCTCACAACCTCTCAGCAGGAATTCTACCTTCTGGGATGGAAATGAGTTGCAGTGACAGGATTAGTGAGTGGATAAAAGAGATTGCGTCCCTCGAGTTGAAGATCAATTAGACACGATGAGTTAGCGGGGCTCTCGATCACAGAACATACAGAGAGGAGTAAGATTCATTTAATCTTAGACAACTTTTAGATAGAGAGAAAGGGCGATTTGGACAAAGTTGTCAAAATACCAAATGACTAAAAGAATGTCAAAATCACAGACCGGCCCACACTACATCTCCCTCTCATGGAATCAGACCCTGGCCATTCAAGCTGTTGACAGAGTAGCTCTGAGGTGAGAAGAAGAGAAGAGATTAGATCTGCCAGATCTGCCTGCAATTGGTACTCTACGGGGTGCCGACAATGCAAGGGTGCTAATAATGATCACTGAAGTTATCCAGGATTGTTTGTGAAGTTATGACATTCAGAGATCTAAAAATGAAAATACTAATGGGGATCATGAAGAAATGAAATGAAATTTGCAGACTGAGAATCATCGATGCTAAATCGAACGAGCGATTGATTCAACTATCTCTGCACAATCCCTGGACGACCTACAATGTGATGCGACTGAGGCCGAATATGGTAATTCTTCATTCAGTTCCCTTTATACCCCGCCGAATACATATTTTATAGTACGATGTCTAGGTTTTCCATGTTTTCGTACATTCAAAACCGAATATTCCATTCATGTTTGCCAAGACATTCGTCATTTTGAATTCTGACTTTTAACTTGTTACAGCTTTGCGTTTACACAAACAAGTCAATTTTGCCAAAACTCTGTGCTTTCCATGAATCTATCGAACAACTCGCAACTACATTGGCACTCTTTAGGCACAGCACACAAATTCCCCTCTCCCTTCCCCTCTGTTTCTCCCACTCCACTGGAGACTAGAGTGTCCTTCTCTCACCATCTCTTCCGTGTGGAGAGATGGCCGAGCGGTCTAAGGCGCTGGTTTAAGGCACCAGTCTCTTCGGAGGCGTGGGTTCGAATCCCACTCTCTTCAGATTCTTTTGCCGGATTTTTGATCTCGACTGATACAAAATACATTGCAGAACTACACGATGTGCCTGGAATACTCGCTTGCTGAAACGTTGGACAAGCCTCTTCTCAGTTCCTGCATTCAGGCAGCTACTCCTCAGGTAAATTTTCTCATCAATAGGCTGAACAAAAAAAAAATCAATCAAACCGTTATGTTTGTAGACATTTGTTATGATTTTGCAATATTTTTTGCAGTGGGCATATTCATTTGGGCATTTCTGATACTCTCTTATTTCAGATCCACTCGCTCTTCTCCTCAGTCGACACTTCCGTTATTGTAATCTTCCTTGGAATCATCGCTCTATTCATCGGATTCAACGTCCTTCGATTCGTGTGGAATTACCTCCACATTTGGCAACAAACGAAGAAAAGGTCAGTTGCACGATCTCCGATCAACTAGTCTCTCTAAATTTTACCGAATTTGTTATTCTTGGGCTGGTTCAATGATCCAAATCCTCTTCCTCCATCACTATCTCTATCACCGCGTAACTCGTCATAGAACGTGTGGAATCTAATGATTCTCTGTCCTTTCGTCTAGGTTGAATGACGCGTCTGATTGGGTATCCTGTGACATTTCGGAGCTGGGAAAGACTGACGTCGCTTTCTGATTCCCAATCACGACGCTTGTTGTGCAAGTATCGGAAATGATCGCCCCTTTTATGAGTCATTTATTAATTTTATGATTAGCTTTATGAGTGCTAAATACGACAGACAACAGGGCAGTACCGCGTTGATTGCCATTTTCTAGTGTGTATCAATGAGGTGAGAAATTATGGACGGTGATGCGAGGAGTGATTACGACGACCTCGCCCATGTGAAAACATCGACTGCGCGTTAATTTATTGACTTGTAATGAGGGAAGAGTCACCGTCCACACCCAATGATTTGATGGTACATCACTTTCGGAAAAGCGAGATAAAGTGATGAATGGAAGGTGTTACTAAGCTCTTGCGCGACAGTCAAAGCAGGATTACCAAGCGTAGCGAATGATGTCACTACTACTGTATTCGGATCAGGATAAGAACATGCATATTGTTTTGATGGTCATCTTGAAAAGTACCGTAACCTCCACCATATTCAGATCTCGCATGGCGGCTTCCCTCTCCGGACAGAGTATCGTCTCCCATTCTTCCACAATCAACGGAGTCACCTACGAGAATGAACAGGTAAGGGAGCTGAATCAGCAACCAGTTTCAGAAAGTGAAACTGATTCATCCGGTTTTTTGCCTATTTTTCTATTGAAAGTTAGAGAGACAACGAAGGAGCGCTGGGAATGAAGAGTTTTAAGGAAAGTTTTGAAAGAATAGAGAACACATTCATCCCTCTCAACATTGCGCATTCCAGTTGGCATTGCGCCGTGTCGACTCGACGTCAGAAACGAGCGCCTGTCTCCTCGCAGGAGGCAGTTCATCATCAGGAACCAGTGATGTTCCCGTTTGATGACGTCATCCTCCCCTCCCCCTCACTCTCACTCTCTCATTTCCTCCCCCATTATCTGTGCCCATATTTGACCACCGGGAGCCGAGTCGCTCCTCAATTCATTCTCCGGGTTTCCCTTAACCATTCGCTGTATCTCGCTCTCTGATCTCTATCCACTCTAGCCCATTCCTCCGCTCTCCATTACTAGTCATGTACCCATTAATCGTGTCCATAAACCCTCTAACCTCCCATCACAGTCATCGATAACCTAATCAGTTGTGTAAGAGCGCCTCGGTGCTTGAGTGGACAACCCAGTTCACCTCACCATTCGTTCGTATTTCAAAAAGATGGCCAGTCGATAGTCTTATCACTCGACAGTAGAATCCCCCCCCCTTCCATCCCTTCTCACTAGGCTCCCTTTTTCTTCTCCTTCTTCTTCTCAGTTTCCCGTCCGGGTTTGCTTTCCTTGCCTATCCAATTGTAAACGCCCATTCATTGATGATAAATTGGATCCTCCATTTGATTCGATTCAACCTTTGCTTTCTCCGTTTCAATTGTTTCCCGACGACGCAGGGAAGAGGGGGAGGCAGTATCAACAAAGGGAATCCATCCTTCTCTTCTCCTTTCTCCCTTCTTCTCTTCCACATCTTCTTCCTCGTTATCTTCGCTTCCGATCGTTAAATTATTATACATCCCCATAATTCTGACAGTTCCCGATGGAAACAATGGAAACGCAATCACCCCTCGGGGCCTTTGTTTCTATCTTTATCCTCCTTTCCCTTTCTTCATCACTGATTAGAAGGACGTCGTCGTCTCGTGGTCATTCCATTCCTGTCAGTATATAAGAATGCCATCTAATCCGCTCCTTCCGGTCTTCCCCTTCCCTTCTCTCTTCTTCTTCTTCCTTCCTTCTTCCCCTTTCACCCGTTCGCTCCCACCTCGTGCTTGTTCAATAGGCGCCTCCTTCTATGGCAATTTCGCCCCACTTTTTCGCTGTACAGTTTCTCGGAGTTTCTAGTCGAGTTCCATCTTTATGTCCTATACATTTTAGAAACGACACGAAATGCACACAATGAGACGGATTTCTCTCCATCATCACACGTCAATCGCCAACAGGAAGAGGAGACTATCTTCACTCAAGGGAGCTTCCCAGACCAATCTACTCAAGGAGACACAGCTATTCAATTGCAAGGTAAGAGAAGTTTCTTGATCGTTGATCTTTGTGTAATTAGTTGATCATTGGAACGATAAGCGGAAGTACTTTTGTGTCCATTCAAGTTGATCGACGGGCGCAACAATCGCATTAGAATCACTAAGTAACTTCTTACTCTCTATCTTCCGTCTCGATCGATCTATCGATTGACAAACTACACGCGGGTGTTTCCCTCATTGCGATATGAATCGTGCGATGGAAGAGAGATAAGCGCGATCAATGGCGGCTTCTGACGTATTTCCCAATCAAAAGAGCACTCTCGATACCACGAGAAAAGATTCAAGCTACAGAAGTGGAAACTGAGTAATTCCCGTGATAGTGTAGACTATGACCGTTGTTCTTCTGAGTGTGGCCAGGCCAGTCCGCACTCCTTTCCGTTCTCTCCCGCTGGCTAAAATCAGAAGAACAACAGTCATAGTCAAGCTGCAAGAATACTGTAGTCCCATCCCTTTCACTTCCAATTTCACACTTGCGCCAGCTGAGTAATCGGTGAGATTGCGAAAGAGAAGCCAAAGTGGGAAAATATCTGAAAAGAAAGGGAAAAGTGATTCATGACTGTTTTCCAGGCCGGAATCGCGTACATTGCCTCCCTACTCGGAGTTGTCATCTACAGTATGGCCAAATGAAGAAAAGATCGACTGCCGTATCCCCGTATTCTCCGTAGCTCGCTAGATTACTGTACATGACTATTCACCTTACACGTGTCATCCAATTGCCGCCTTCTGGTTTGCTGCCATGTCATTCGATCCTCAGTGCCCATAGCGCTTTCCCACTTCTTCCTCTCCGCTTTTACTCGTATTTACTCGTACATTCGCAACATTCGATCGATCGACTCTCCGATAAAGTGCTCAGATTTACTTGGTAGTTGACGGAATTTGCAGGGTTTTACTTGCTATTGAGTTCTAAGTTCCCAGTTCTTTGCAGTATCAAAAGTAAATCTCAATGGATCGAGTTTTAGTCATTGGATAGTTATTTGCTCTACGTGCAAGCATCCCACTACTAGTAGAAAGAGGGAAGATCAGGAACGTTACGGTATACCTTTTCAATTCGTCTGCAAATTGAACTATTTTTCAAGGAGGAAGAACCATCAGGGGTCAGGGACAATCTTGGGGTACGGTATACCGGTGCCAAATATCTTTCTGCAAGTTGTTCCTAATCCCGTCGTTCTTCTCCTTGAGACAAACAGCGGATCAGAGTGAGCAATGTTCTCGTTTCTTCATTTTGCCTTGTCTCTCGTCGGTCAGAGACGACGAGAGAGCATTGCGAAATGAGAGAGGCAGACAATCCATGGATCAGAGTGAGTGCGCATCAGCTGTTAGAGAAGAAGATGGAAGGAGGGGAGGGGAACAACTGTCGAGAACCTCGGAAGAGGCAACTGACTGAGGGGAGAGACGACTTCTTCTCGCAGTATCTATCTGTTTACTCGATATCTTCTCGGAGGAGGAGACCCACTCGTATCTCACTTCTAATCCCCGGTCATTCCTCCCCTCCTCATTAAACTCCAATCCTTTTTTCACGTAGACTCCCCCTGAAGTGATCACTATTCTGATCAGCTTGATGGAAGTCTTCCACGTCTCCCTTTTCATGCAAGCATATTGTGTCATCCACGTCTCCACACTGTTTGATCCCTTTGAACGCTTGAACCAGAGGGAATGATCACGTAGGCGCTAATTTCCAGTCCCGCGCAAGTCACGTACACTAATGCCTCCCACTTGTCAATGACGCGTTGATCGTTCTCTCTGCTGCTCCCTCTCTGTTGATCGAGGGAGAGGGGAGGGCACAGACAGTAAAGGCGAGTGAAACAGCCCACTCTCCCTTTCCTCTCTCCTCTCATCACTCATTACCTCTCTTCTGCTCCTCCTCGATCAAACTCTCAATGATGCTCTTTCATCTTTCTCTCTTCGTTTCGTCGACACGTGTAGAGAGTGGCATTGACACCCACTCCCTCTTCCTCCTTCCTCCATATGCCCAGCTTCATCCTCCTATTGATCGGGTTTCCCTTCCCCAGAAATGAGAACAGGTTGACCCCCTACTGATCTGTCACCTCTCCTCTCCCCCCCCCAGACAGACCCCTCTCCCTCTCCCTCAATGGGTATCTATCACTCACCCTACTCATCGATTGATAGGCTCATTCTCTCATTCACTCTACTCATATTCTATTTCACTATTTGTTCTCGCTCCTCTCTCTCGCTCGTCTTGTCCACGATTCCTGTGTGTCTTCTAATCTTCTTTTCTTCTTCTTTGCTACATGCAACTCTTCCCCTTCCCTCCTCTTATTCGCTCAACTCTCAGATTAACGATGCATAAATTTCTGCTCGCCGATGTCTCCCTCGCTTATTCCTTCCCGTCCATCCAGTCGCTTCCTCTTATTTTCCTCCTCCTCACCCCGACCCTCCTTCCTCCTCACCTTTGTTTTCGCATTAGAACTAGTGCGAAGTGCGCACATCATTCATGTATCGATCTCTCACCTTTCGCTGCCCCATCCATATTTATGAGAGTTGTTCGAATGGATGATCACTAGCTCCCATTCAGCAATAGTGTGTGCCGAATGGAAAGTCGTTTGAACACTGCTTTCCATTCGTATTTCGCAATCGCACCGCTGACGCACCCTTTTCGTTGACGTCTTTGCGTGTTGTGCATTTCAAAATCGTGTTTTTTTTCAATTTAAAAACAATATTTTTATTTGAGGATGTCCTTGCTTCCTCTGACTGTGTTCGATTGCATTCGACGCGCTTGTCGATACAATCTTCTCGATGCGTACTCACCGGCCGATATGGAATACCAACTGGCCGAGCGGATACTCGCCCACGCGTCGCTTGCTGATTTACTACGGTATTATCGATTTATATTCTGGTTTGGATACGATATCCCGTCAAGATTTCACTCCAAAATGGTCCACTTTATCAATGCTAACACGGATTAGTAGCTATAACCGAAAAGCTCAGAGAAAAGCACGCATTCCATCCAAACCTGTCACCATGCTGTACCTTCAGTTCAAAAGATCAAGTAGATCGAAGATCAAAATAACAATCGAACAAGAGTTTTTTTGCCATGAAGAGTGACGGCTCATTGAGTTCAAAGCAGTAGATCGTTGATCAATGGCCCCTCCCAAACTGCTTTTTCTGCTATTTTTAGCCACTTTTCTCGCATCGAGGACGTGTTTAGTATCACTTAAATCAGAGAACAACAGCGTATCGCCCATAACAGCAAATCATCTCATCAACTTTCCCAAAACGTGCAAAACACCGTCGGGCCGGTTCTAATGCAAGTGATAATTTAGGCGATACATTAAGTTGATCGGTGAACCTTTCCTAGTCTCTCCGTCACACTGAGGTGTGAGTAGTCACGAGATATTCACTATTACCTTCCAAAAGGGTATCAATCGCACGTAGAATCTCGAGAGTTTTAAAGAATTATTTGATATTGATGCAAAATTATAAAAGAAACAGTATTTTTTTTCAGATGGCGAAGCGTCTCCGTTGCCTTCCGAAAGGCCGCCACAAAAAGAATCTCCAGCTACTGTAAGATGCACATTCGAGTATACGACGGACTGACGGAGCTGAGGGCAAAGTCCAAGTGTGAGTTACAATCAATATTTCCATATCTCAAGCAAACCTCCATCCTAGCTAGACAAATTGACAGTAAGTGAGGGACTCCGTCCAAAGATCAATGATCATTCTGGGTCTTACTTGAATTCTATCCTACTCTGATCTACTATGATGTGATAGATGATGATAGTTCGATCAATGTTCAAAGTCCGCCTTCGGGGGAACGAACTTTGGTTGTTCTATGTGTAGCAACTCGTGTCCCATGTGTGTGTAGTCACAATCATTCCTCGCTTTCTCCCTCCCTCTCTCCCCTATCAGCCTTGTCACTCTCCCACTCTCTCCCTCCCCTCAACCCTTCATACCTCTCTCTGACAAGTGTACTTTGGGTTCGCCGAGGATGAAGAGGGGAGAGAAGAGGGGAGAGAGGGGCGACCGCTATAAGCATATTGAGTGTCGAGAGTGATGGGAGGGATCATCTTACCTGATGGGAAAGAGAGCGAGGGCGTACAGCGCACATATGAGTCCCTCTGTCTAAGAATAGATTCGAGTACGCAATGAGTGCGGTCAAGGTCGTTTTTGCACAAAAAGTCAACGAAATTTGATCAACAGAAAGTAGTCATACTTCGATGAGCGAAAGTTTTGAAATTTCTATTCATTTATCATAAGAAATGTCCTGGACATTCATTAAACTACATCGAACGTTAAATTGTATTAAACTGGACATTTTATAGGCAAATCCGAGTGGCCCTGCTCCGCCAATGTTCTACTCTGCGAAATGGACACCGATAGTGTCGGAATCTGCATAGATTCCAAGCTGAATTGGAAGGATGCAAAGGTAGTTTCTTTCACACTTTGCATGGGTCAAGGAATCGAATAGGTAATATGAATGAATGTTAACGTAATTTTGATATTATGTTTATGTTTCTTGCAATCAATGTCAATTCTTAGGCGATGATCTCTCTGATTGCCATCTTCCGTCACTCGGCCGAACAAGTGTACATGGATTCTCCCGTCGTCGATCTTCTTCTCAAACATGTTCGTTCCCGTTCCCTCTTTCTCTAAATCTCCCCTATTCCCTTTTTCTCTTTTCTTATCTGAATGTGTATAGAAAGAGTCGTTCAAATTTCCTTCCTCGTATCTTCCTTTTAGTCACGCGGTGCCAGCTTGCAATGGCTTTGCTTGCAAATACCGAGAGAACAATAGCCGTTATCTGGCCCCTTTCTTTCTCGAAAACACCTTTTTATCGGGGGGCTCAAGCGCTTTGTCGATCCCTGTGCTTCGGTTTTCTTTAGTGCCGATTGGGTTCCGAATCTCGCAACTTTTGACTTGCCATTTAGACAGTGATTGAATCGAATCGGAGCTGGTCGGACTTCCTCAGGTTAATAAGAGCGAAGTTTAGTGTTGATATGCCGATGAGTGGATTAGACACACATTCGGGGAAGGAAAAGGGCAGCGGGCAGAGAGGGTAGAGAACCATCGAGAAGGGGGTGGAAGAAAACAGAGCTGTTGACGATGGGCCAAATCGTATGACAAACAGGATGCAAACAAGAGCGGTTCTCTGCGTTAGTGAGAGATGCACTTCGGGATAGTGATCCGATTACCATTGCACTACGAGCGTAGTCAGCTTGCATAATCTGGGGATTGATTGCAAATGAGGTGTGAGGCAGGGTCGATCTACTATATTCCTAGCGCTTGGAGTACAGCATAAATTAGTTCAAAACAAACATTCAATAAAAAGAAATACAATTACAGAAGCTATCACAATGACCTGACCTGATGAACGAAATTAACACGGGAAATTACAATATCTGTACATGAAAGAAGATAGTAGTTCTGGATCATTAATCCCATCCATTTCAGCTGAACAGTTCGAAGGTGCATTCACTGCTGCAGCTTCTGACTCAGAAGCGTCGTCAGTCCTTCTCCCTTCCCACTCCAATCTCATACTTCCTTCCTCTCGATGACACTCACAATGAGTTGGTCCTTCCGAACAAGACCGCCGTCGAATCGGGACCGTTCTTCCCGAGACTGAAGAAGTTCACTGTGACGGCGGATGTGAGTACCGTGATCTATTTTTTAATAACTCAATATTAAATTCAATATCCAGTCGATCTGTATACCACTTATCACTTGCATAAGTTCATGCAGTGTCAAATCCACACCACTCTATGATAGTTACCAGTACACAGTTCCCAATGAATCCTTACAGAAGTCGCAACTCACCCATCTCTCCCGTATCATCTCCTACTGTGTTGCAGTGGAATCAGTGTTCGAGAAGGAGGATGTCGACCTTGTTTGTCTACAGGCGAGTTCGCTAATCCCCTATCAATCCTGATCCTGTATGATCATCGGCCTTTGATCTTTGCTTCTTGAGGGGAGATGATCCTACCTGGAACTTGACAAAATACTTCTTTTTGTATCGAATAGGGGATCTAGCATAACCTCGTCGTATCAAAACAATCAGTGGCCTTGAACGACAAGCTATTTGTGTTGTCGTATTCGTCCAACTCCGTTTGGATTACTAAACATTATGCAAACACCCCCCTTTCCATTCTCCGATAGCGATCACTGGTCTTCGACCTCTCCCCCTTAGTCCTTTGAACTCGATACGAAGCGTGGTCAGAGACTACCCAACCGGTTGCCCGCCATAACCCCGAGATGGAAGAGGGGGGAAATGGGGGGGAGAAGTTCAAACGTCTCTTTTCTTTTTTTTTCTGCAATGAGGCAGAGTAATCAGTGCGGAAGTATACCACGTGACAGTGAAATGTGAGAGATCTGTCACTTCGAATCGATTGAATCTCTCAATACTTAAGAATTATCGGTGCGTGTATGGGACGAGTGAACGATAAGAATTTGAAATGGCACCTCAATAAACCGAAAAAACGTCCTTTTGGGACGATTAGCGATTGATCTTCCTGACCGATTACTCAGTGCACTCCAATGGACCATCGAGCTGGTTGCTATTTGCATTGGTATGACACAGCTATGCTGCTCGGGGGCATCGAAATCCTAGCAAGTGCTGCCTATACTTCCTGTTTGATTAGCCTTCACTGACTCATTGCTGACTAAGGGTTCCGTAAAGGACATCTCTTCAGTGCAATAATCTAGGCCACATTAACCTCAAAAACGCTAATAAGCCAGTGATACTCCATTCTTAACCATTTCATACTTCAGGTTGTCCTCGGCGAGTCGTGGTGTCGTTCCAAGCAACGACTCTTCCGTCATGTCTCTTCATTCAAGCACTGGCTCGATGCTTCCTCTCTGGGTGTCAAATACGTCCAGCAATTCCAAGGAAAGCCCAAGCGCCATCGGACGATGTCCCCGGCCAAGTGCTGATTTTTCTGACTTCTCATCTTCGGATGAGAGTTGTCAAATTGAGCAATAGTCTGAGCATCACTCGACATGCTGTCGTGATTCAGATCGTTGATCTTGTAGATCGCCCATAGTTCGTAGTTTGTTAGTTGATCATCTCTCCGTTTTGTTGTCCACTCTCCCTATCAATACGTGTATTCCGCAGGTTCATATGCTATCCGAGGTACTCCCTGACTAGTTCGTCCATATATACACCCAACTACGCTCCTATCCACACGAGTTACTCCTTCTCTTACTATACCCACGGATTACGGTAGACACGATCGATCAATATAGTTGTGTAGCTGCCCATGAGAGACTGCATCTCCTGTGACACACTCAGAACCTGTACTACTCTCGAGTTTATCATATAAAGCAGTTGCTAACACACACACCAGACAATGGCCGCCATAAGAGAATCAGAAAGGAACACGTACAACAATTTGTACACTATTTCTACACAACCTCGTGTGTATATGCGAGAGTTGAGGGTATGGGGAAGAAGGGAGGTGGGAAGAACAGAAGACCGGTATACAATAAGAGAAGTAACTGAATCGGGCACGAAAATGAGAGAACAAATCTCTTGATTGAAGATTATGTGACAGAATACTACTAAATTAACAATGACAACAACTGAATATGGTCAAGAACGAGGTAAAAACTACTTGTTTTGTTAGGGGTGAAGGGAGGGAGTTTGATTGACTATGGGAATACCCCTAAAACATTTTTGAAGAAGTGAATTGGTGGAATTTGATGAATTTCATGAGATAAAACGAGCAAACGAGAAGATAAACACATAAAAATTGGAAAATATGCACTATTTTCTACATGAACACGGCGTCGTTCGTTGTTGCCGAGCAGATTCGATGGTTTTCGTATTCGATATTGGCGAAGATTCGCTGAGGTTGAATACGAGACGAGGCCGAAGGCACGGGAGCATTCCAGTACAACACGTAGCTCTTCCTGCAATTAGCTGTTTGACTAGATTTTTTCGCATGCGAGTTTGTGGGGAAGGCAGCTACGGTAAGCACACACGACCATGAATGATAGGGCTATACCCTCGTTAAAAGGATGAACCTTCGATTTTTCCTTCCGAGATTCAATGTCCGAGATTCCCTAGTTATAACCGATATATTTATGTTTCATTTCCACAAGTTATTTTATCAATTTCCGATGACATTTTCCGCATGCCTAAAGCGTTAGTCATCTATCAAATCATGCCGACTCTGGAAGAGATGGAAGATTCTGCATGTAGTTTCACGAGATGAAGCCCCAAATGTCGTGTATTCCCCTCTTTTTCGAGTTCTCTGCTGCCTTCCCCTTGCATTTCCTGTCCCCTAGATGCAGAGTGATTGGATTAACGCATCGTATGAAAAGTGCGCACATAATGTAACGAGATGGCACGAAACTCTATGTTGCAGAGAAATGATAGAAATATTAACCAGCCGTTCCCTGTAATCTTCTCACTACCAAGATCTATAAGACCCGAAAATTTGGTGAATCCATTGGGGAAATGATACAAAGCATCATAAACGACCAAATCCTCTCAAGCAGCTCAATTCACCATGATCTAGATCAAGCCGAAGACCCGGAATTTCAGTGAATCCATGGGATCGCCTTATTTACCCATCATTCCGTTTGATCTAGAAAAAGACCGAGACCCGAAAATCGAGAGATTATAGGAATCCTTTCGAGAAATGGTGAAATCTCCACTCTCAGTGAGTGGTCACTATCATTATAACCGTGACCAAAGCCTCTAGCAATTATGGCCTATTCGGGATTGCGAGGAACGGATTTTGGAATGATTCGAATCATCGATAAATATATAACCAGTTCAGATTCAGCTCATGTAGCTTAATTCCAAGTAATGTGCCATGATTCTACACAGGCCTAGTTGACTTCACTGAAAATTAAAACGATAACAAAAATGGAAAATGATCCTTCTCAAGAAACCACGCACGTAAATTCAATCTCAATGCTCTCACTGCTACCACTTTTTTAAAAATTTGTCCAGACATAAACTCAAACCGTTTCTGCTAGATTTCGATGCATTTATTCAATACTTTTTTATGTTTAACGTAATCTGCTCACCTCATGGGCGTCTGATTCTTCCTGATGAGTCCATTCTGTCCCTGGAAGTCTCCTCCGATGATCTCTCCGAGGAAGTGAGAAGCGCCTCCACGAAGACGAATTCCCGTGCGGAACATCGCATCGGATGATCTGCAAGAGATCAAAGATCAATTTCTGAGTCCGGGGATCAAAGCTTAATTTTCGAGACCAGAGATCAGAGATCAAAGATCAAACCGTACCTCTCAGTGTCGCTCTCCTTCATGATGTCCTTCACCAGCTGTCGAATCACGTCCTCTTCCTTGTTCTTCTTCAGGAACTGTAAACGAAATCATTTAAAAAACTACTATTCTGTATTCGCAGATGAATTCTATACATACTGAAGCCGAAAAAATCGTCAACGATGACTTTTCAGTTTCTAGTTTTCTTTCAGGGGAAAAATATGGGTAGATCAAGGGCTCTTCCTTGTTTGGTAGGGGGTTCCTTGTTTTGTAGGGGGGTTTGCCTAGCTTGGTACGGGTACAGTTCTCCTTCACCGTACCTGCTGTCTCCAGAATGTCTTCCACAGGTGCGAGTGGAAGTGCGCCAGTCGCTCGTACTTCCGGATGTGGTGCAGCGCCTGAAATATATATTGGCTCTGTTACAGTAAAAAGTTTCCATGAAGATAAAAAGGTCCCATGACGGCAAAAAGGGCCCATGACGGTAAAAGGTCGATAAAAATGGGACTTATTTACTGTAGCAGAGCCTATATATTTTATATATTTATGCAGAAGAAACCCTGTGGCAGAAAAGCGTCATTTAACAGGCACACCTGAGACTTGAGTAAATTATGTCTAATGTCGAATGTCTTGTTTGATAATCAATCCTCAATCCCAACTTCATCAATCATCTCCATCAATCCCGACAAACCCCGCTAGTCAATTGAATCTCGATTGAACTCGGTCGAGGAACTACACAAGTACATGCCATTCTCACGTTTTCCGCGAATTCACCCGTCTGTTAGCCTTGTCAGCCATTGCTCTCGCAACAATTCTAGTCTCGTTAAAGATATTATACCCGGGTCGTTTCGATCACTCCGAGCAATTTTATCGCCTTCTCTCGGAAATTCTCACGATCTTTCCCAAAATTGTGGAACACTGAGAAAGTGTAACATCGATACGATTCGCACGGGTTTTCAGGAGAATTTGTATGTTGCAGTGACACATATTGAATAGCTCAGTCAGATCCCCGCTCTGACCTGATAATAAGACTGCTTGGCGGGTTGAGATCCGTCTCGGGTCGCCCGAGAGACGAGCGAGCACATCGAAGCCCCTTCAGCCTCCACAATCACTTGGCCATCTGAAAATATGATTCAGTGATTCGCGCAAAATCCGTTCTAGTAAAGCTCCTAAAGTGCACGGTTTTGATGATGTCCCAATCCTATTCTCGCACATTCGCATCAGGGCGGATCCATAGTTATGACGTCTTTTCCATTGTTTTCTTGACGATCCTATTCCCAAGACATAATTCTCTGTAAATCTGGAGCTGTGGTTGAATGACGAGAGAGCCCTTGAACATTGTTGCGAAGGTAGGCGCACTTTAGACATCTCTTCAAAAGCTTCACAGATGGCGTCACAACTTCCCCGTCGTCTCTCCCTCGAATGTTTCGAAAGTCTTACGTGGACCAACACTCAAACAATACTCTCTAGCTGACGCGCGTTCGCAAGGGTGCAATGCGCACAATGGAGGAAGAAGAAGGAGAGAAAGGACTGCAGTCCTTCCTAGTCTTCGACCCACTGGCCAGACCCAATTACGCCCGAGAGACCTTTACGAGAGATGCCATGGGTCTTAAGGAGAATTAGAATGAGCTATGATCTCGGCATTTTTACCTATTTATTTCCGAAATATATCCTGCGATAATGTGTTATGGCCATGGGTTTTGTTATTGCCCATCTCTACCTAAATTGTGTTATCTACGGTGTGAGATTCAGGCGAACCGGCCGACTTTCTAGCATAAGCGATCGAACAGCCGTACTGACCGTGGGTCCTACCTAGCGTTGTTTTACGACTGCAAAATCGCTTGAGGTGGATACACCTTTTACTTTTCCCATTAACCCTCTGGATAAATATATGTTGTCTACGGAATAAGTATAATGAACCTTCGTTGATGAGTTGGAGGGCTGTCTGATGGAAGAGAAGGGGCAGAATCCAGTCCGCAATCTGCGCAACCGTCGCGTGCTCGAAGACAGACAGAATCTGGAAATGAGCTATTCACAACTTGTTGATACTCTCCCGAGTCTGTTTTTCTAGAGACTTTGTAAATAACAGACAGTCTCATTATAAATTTATGCACATCTGTTTTACTATGCAAAAGTATGCTATAGTACGCCTACGTCATCGACACTACTTTTAGTTTACCATACCATATCTATATATCCTGTAATGATCATCAGTCCATGTCTAAAAACTCTTCCTTTTTCACGAAGTACGCTGCTGCGTCACGAAAGATCCTCATGAGCTAGCCTATTCATAATCAACGGCGCTTTTTCTGAATTCGTTCGAGAATGTTGCCTAATGAGCCAGAGACTCCGCGTCACGGCTAACTAGACCCAGCTTCATACTTTTGCTGATGATCAAACGTGAGATATGGAAACTGGCAAGATACAAGCTCAGTGTTGTTGATGCAACTTGTGCAACTATATTACCCCCTGATCGCAACAGAATTTAGTAACATATTCACTCTCCGCGAAAGAACGCATGGTTCGCTAATACAGAACCATAAATCTACTCCAACCGAATACTGTAAACTCTAATCATCCACTTACTCCTTCCGCGACAGTGGCCTCATTGAAGTGGGGTTGCTGATGGATGGCAGGTAGTGGTGTGGCCTCTCTCCAGCATCTCTCCCACGCATTGTCCGTGATACGCATGCGATCCGAGAGTTCACCTAACAATTGTTATTGTTATATTGTCCATCACCATTTCACGTTATACATTTTCCAGATTTGCTGTGGTTCTGCAGTCTCTCCTACGAGTTATTCCTTTCATATTGGGAAATCCCCCCCCCTGCTATCCCCTCCGATTTTCGAAGTTCACCTTCAGGCGTCACATGAACGCCCAGACAATGGACGCTTCTGAGAGTAGGCGAGTCTCAAAAACATGCGTAATTGTCACTCCCTCTCCCCAAGTCAACTACCGTTTTTTTCGAGTCCACCTTGATCCCTCGAGACCAAAAATAGTTAATGGGCACTTTTTCCCGGAACTGTCCTTTGCCTACGATACACCATTCTACTTTCTCCATACTTTTTGCTTTGCCAACTTTTTCGCTGCGGTTCTGCGATCTCTCCTACGGGCTGATTCGCAACATTTTGTAGTTGTGCCAGTTAATCCTAATCGTGTTACCGGGCCCGTTAACGGGAAAGGTGAGAATGAGTGCGGGAAATTGTTGCGAATTCTCTCGCGCCAAACCCGCCGTTAACACGATCAGGAAGAGCCGATTAGGCCAGCAAATGAAGGCGCTTTTTTTTCCTGGAATCTCAGCATATTCGCGAGTTTCTCACCCGTCTCTTCGTCGAAATCCTTGGGCGAATGCCAGCGGATGAAGTCGACCAGATCGCAGCCCGGATTCGCAGCCTGAAATTAGTTAGCTAATTAACGGATAAAATTCCGCAGTATCATGACATGTCAAGACAGCTAGGAATATTGAGATACTCAGATTTTCGTCACAGATTTTCGTCGTCACACGCTTAAAGCGAAACTGAGCTATTCCAAAAAAAATCATTCTGGAAATCGGGAAGAACTGTGTAAGGCCTCAACGAGCAGCTTTCAACTAGCGATTCTGGCTTCCCCCTCTCAGCTCATCAATGACAAATCGAGTACTGTGTACAGTAGTACATCAACTTCTCGTAGATTCGTCACAGTGCAAGAGTCATCGTCGTTATCTTCTCCTTCTCTATGGGAATCCTTCCACGAACGCAGCAAACAAGGCTATTCCCCCTGACATTTCAGGCCTATGTCCACGCTCTCTCGTGAGGTTGAGAGAGGCAACAGAGTGTGAGAAAGTGAGAGAGTCCGATCATTATCCAGGATTAATCAAGAGGCAAGCACGTTCGCAACTTGATGACTACTTCCCCCCTTGGATCCTATCAACTGAGCTCAATGTGCCATCAAACCATTGCCATTGGTCTTCGGCCCTCGTTTATTGAGCCGAGGAATCGTCGGATAATTAATCCCTATCCTCATGAGATCTATTGGTTGGTCTAGCGAAGTCACTCGAGACCAGAGACTCGAAGGCAGAAGAAAGCTCAGCTTAGTGGAAATGTCTTCGAACCGATCTAAAGTCCCAATTCGCGTCGAATAATTAGGTTTAAAGCACTAAATGAACAAACAATTATAATGAATGCTCTGAGGCATTGGGCTCGATCGGAACATTGCCTAGCTAGGTTATCTAGGAGAATCACCCCCAATGGTTTACAGCGGAAATCACTATTTGCTCTCAAAAGTCTCTACACCCACGACCGAACATAATAACAGATGGGAAAATATCATGCAGTTGCAAGGAGAGATCACAGGGTTTTGTGTGTATCACACCGCCTGAACTTTCGACCGCAACATCTCTCTTCTCCCTCTGCAAACTTCTTCTGAGAACGATGATATCCTTGTGACATTTGCTGACATTTCGCGCTTCTTTCCACTGAAATGGGCACCTCCGAGAAGGTCTCGCAACATTGCTGCCGATGCGTGTTGCGTGTACTTTACTCCTCCCTCTCTCCGCCTCTCCCGCGCTTCTCCCTCGCTCCTCCCGCCTTCCCCTCCCGATAAGGCGGAGTCTGCCCTGAGGCCTCGGCTTTTTCAGCAGTGGGCGGAGTCTCTCGGCCTTCGAATGTTCGCAACTCGCGCATTCTCATTCAGTCTTGTCCCCATCTGCGCTTGAGGCCGATCACCTCAACTGCTCTTCTCTTATCTCTCAAGGACTACTCCACTTCTTCCCTCAAGGTAGGTAGTCCTTTCTTGCTTGCTCTCATAGTATACTGTTGCAACTTGATACCGTACCCAATAGTACTGTAACTAGCAATAATGTATTGTTCTTCCTTTTGTGACGCTTCCATCCTACCGTACCCATCAGTTACGGTATCCTTTAAGATGTTCCACATCCCTGTCTACTGCGAAGATGTAGAGGACTGCCCTGACATGTTCAGCCGATTCAACGCCCTCAACGGAGCCAACCAAAGCCAACGAGCGAAAGCCGTAACAGCCAAGAAGAACTGAGGCTACAGTAACCCTCAAGTCATCAATCACCCTATCGCTTTCTCCCCCTCGTTCTCTCTCTCTCTCGATTGGAGCACTCCATATCGGCGTAATTAATGGCAATCACTCCTTAGTGGGCAGTATATTATTATTATTACTAATAAAGGCACACGACGACTGTGTATAGAGCACTTGTTCTCCCGTTTCTCCCGCTCTGTTGTACATAAACTATGTAAAGAGAATATAAATGGTTGAGTATACGGTAATCCCCTTTCGCAGAATTGGGCAGGGGAATGGATCGACAATTCTGCGAATCTTCTTGACTCCTACCGTAGTCTGCAGCAATCTAGTCTGTTCCATTGAACCCCGTGTATCAGGGGAATCAGACCTTCCACATCATACACTGCTAATTATTGCATATCTGTTGGACCCCCCTAATTCGACGTCTTTGTTCAATTTACAACGTCACACAATCTGCCATGAGGGATTCCCATCCATTTCGTTCTCTGCCTTTCATCTGGGCCACTCTCCCAAATACCCAATGCCTCTCGCTTCAGCTGCTCATGCAAAGAGCATCCCTTTCTGAGAGTCTGACATCTCATTGCGCATCGTCCTTCCGATTACGCTTGTTCTCTCCAATGAGATCTCTTTTTTTTTCTCTCCCCTTAGAACGCAACATCCGTCCCTCAGAAAAGGACGATTCTTCCGTTTTCGTGCTCAATTCACCCGAGCGGAAAGAGAGGGAAAAGAGGGGGGGGGGAAGACTGCTGAACATTGCAACATTCGTGTCGGCAACTTCCGGAAGCTCGTGGTCGGAAATAGACACTCGAGAGGGGATCGCGCGTTGTCTGGAAGAAGAAGAAGAGAAGGAAAGCACAGAGGTCGTGTTGTGGGCTTTTTCCCATGGTTTCCATTCATCCAAACCCTTTCAGCATACTTGAACTGTTCTAACTACTGTTTCGAAATCCAGAAGTACCGAGCAGTTCTCTGTCAAGGTGCGCATTCCTCCACCTTCACCATTTCTGCCTATCAATAATTCAGCCCCGAGACGGGAATGGAGCAGCCTTTTCTGAGTGTAATCACGCTGCTAAACCATCTGCCCCACTTCCAATTTACCCCCTGATGCCAGGTGATCGGGAGCCGATAGATTATAGAAAAGGTATTACCAATGCAGAACCTCCGAATAACTTTTTCGAGAGAGAGGGGAAGTGAAGGGGGGAAGGATGGGCTCGGAATCATTTCCTAGGACGAGCGGATGCTAGGTGATGATACCCGAGGAAGGCAAGTGCTCTTGGTAACATCACTCCCAGCTTTGCAGTGCATCACGGGTGGAATAGTCATCACGATGAAAACTAGCCGACCATTGCTCGCCATTTCCTCTTAAGGCTCTTTTCAAGCTGCTTGTCTACCGGTCAGACACTCGGTATTTCTTGCAGCGATTCGATTCCAGTCCCACCTAGGGTCGCTGGAACCGGAATCTCTCCACGTAACGCGGCTACGAAACGACGAGTTCCCAGGAAAAAACACGGCACGATTTAGGCCCGCAACCTTATCGCACTTTTTTTCCCACCACGCGCCGCTACAAATTTCATCGCTGCATCGTCAACGAAGGATATTCACGGAGTCTGCAAGAGCGTTACCAGTTTGAAAGGGCACCCATCACTGCAAAAACCCTCCTCTACCATGACAACACTTTGTCGTACCCGCCTATAAGCTTCCCCCCCCCCACTTCCTCCTAAACCACCAAAGTGATGACTTTTGATCTTTCTAAATGCGAGATTCGTTGGCTCGCTCGAGATCATTGCAGCAGATGACAACCCAGAAATAAGATTCTACCTAGAAGGAAGACATTGAGAGCACACCACAACTCCATGTTCTGTGGGTTATATATGTACAAACTATAAAAACAACAACAATAAGATTAATACCAAAACAACAAGTACCTTGAATGCCTGCATATCGCTCCTGAGCAGTCCCAGCTGCGCCTCCGTCCTCTCCGATCCCTCCCTGAGACTGGAGATGTGCTCAGCGTGCGCTTGCACCATGTCCTCCGTCATCGGACACGGCATCTGCAATGTAGTCAGTTTGTGATCCGGAAACTACCGTAACAGCTGACCTTACTGTGGGGGTCCCACCTAGTGTTGTCTTACGACTGTAAAATCGCTTATCGTGGACACCTTTACCTTTGTAACCCCCATATCTCCCATGACTACAGTATTCCATCTGCAATAAAGACCGTTTGTGATTCTGAAACAACCGTATCCTAGGAGGCATTTATTGTGTCTTTCGCACTTATAATTACTTATGATCGTTTCAAAGTCGTTTTTATGAACGTTTCTTTCCCAGAAAATGATGAGTCAATGCGTCCTGCTTTCAGAGTACATTTCCTTATTTCCTCGAAATCCTAGAGGATCACCAATATCCTCCTTCGCATCTCTCTGACCACACAATACCAAGAGAGGGAGTGGACTAATCCATGGCATCATCATCTTTCATCCTCTTGTTTTGTATTCTACGAAGAGTGTACACTGTATCACACCTCATGAGACAGGAATAGAAGGACGCGCGCCTAAATTGGCGGGTTAAAATTCCCTGTAATTCGCGGTTTTCGGTGTGCTGAGGTGTGTTTCGACGCAGATTGCCACTTTCTTCAACTCGCTTTGAACGGGTAGAGTGCAATTACGGAGTGTGGGGGAAGGGGGCGGGAAGAGTTTTTCGCTGCAACCCACGCTGCGAATGTTGCTCATTCCGTTGCATCCGATAGTACAATGGGGGTGTGGGACTACGGAGCCGCAAGGATCTCATCAATTCCTCTCCCTCGCAACTAAGCCCTCTCTCCCGGGATGAGTCGTGGGCCCATCACTATTTGATGACCTAGAAGGCTCGTGTGTTCCTCTCAGAAGAGGGGGTCCGCGTGTCCAACAATAGCCTCCGGTGAGGAAAGACGTCAGCTTCCTTAGTCTCACTCCACTGTCTCTCTTGTTGTGCTGTTAGGTGGAAGGGAAACAATTGCGGGACGAGGTGTCATGAATATACAAAAGAGACCCACACCCAATATCGCCTTTCTGACCTAGAATGTACGGTTTTTCAGATAAAAACTTTCAGTTTGGGGGATTCTGGACCCAGAACCTACCAAAAAAGTTGCTCAACTCTCACGCGGGCAACCTTTAGCCTAATCTGCCCTCAAGTGTGGCGAGAGAACTCTCAAGCACCTGCTTATTATGCAGCGAACCCCATGACTTCCCTTGCACACTTTTGAACGCATATCTTATGTTGCGGGCAGAGCTCCCGATGTTTGCCACTATGTGTGTGTGCCCTTTTATCGTGAGGGTGTCAGATACGTGACACGTTATCCGGCGCGATTATCCCGGAACGTGTACACTTTTCGTGAGCAATGGTCAATTTGGTTCAATGAAATGCAACAATGACAGCATAACGTTTGATGCGTAGAAAATGAGCAGCGCAACACAATAAACTTCCATGAAAAGTTCTTAATTAAGGACTGCTCTTCATGTATACCTACTGCGTGATATATGCGATTTTCTCATGAACTTCGACCCTGTGATTTATCCAATCATCCATACCTGTGTATTGGGCACGTAGAGAGGGACGCCGGGTCGAAGATGGAGCGTCGCCTCTCCCATTCTCTTCTCCCTTCCAGCAGGAGTTCGATCGATGTCATTCGACGTCTTTGCCTCTTCAAGATTCTCCTCAGCATCGAAGAATTCCTCTGCAAAGACTGAACCACTTTCATGAGACGATCGGGTACCAGCACTAAAAAGATGAAGTTGAAGTGGCTTGCACAATCAATGCGATTTTACAGTTCTCATGAGACAACCACGCTTTGTGGAGTATACAGGTAAGGCCGGGTACGGGTACGGTACCAGAACTACTGTGTACTACCTCAATATGTAAAGTAATAGTAAACAAAAGTGATTTTGCTTTAGCATAAGTCTTGAAGTTTTCCTTATGTATTAGCAGCCCGGTTACCTAATATCTACCAAGTTACAAGAAGGTTTTTGACTATTTCATCATTTTTTCTCTAAATATGGAAAAATCCGTGATGTATCAACAAAATCAACGTTTCCCCGTATTCATGTCCATTCCTAAATACGGCCTATCCGCCCTGTCATGTGACAGAACAAACACAATGGAGGGAAGGCGGCATCTTATTTGGGGGAGTCCTACGGTCTTTCGCATGGTTTATTCTGAGGATCCGTCATCATCTTCACCTGTTCTATGAAATCACCACTACTCCCCTTTTAGCCTCACATAATTAATTCCTCTTCATTAAATATTCGGAATCAGGAAATTCCTTGGAAAATCGTGAGAAGCTGTGATATATGGGTCCGATGAATTATTCACACGTGGACTAGCAGAACCCGAATCATTGCTTGCAAGTTGAATAATTCAGCGAACTCCTTTTGCTTGTTCTACGCTCATGCGCGGGAGCTCATGTTGATGTTGATGTGTTTTCGACTTTGAATGACCGGGCGAAAACAGAGTGTCTCTACTCTGCGTTCATCTTCAAGTCTAATCTAGTCTCGCATCATTCAATCCATCTCTCCCTCTCCTCCTCCATCACATTACTCATTCAATAGGGCAGCACGGAACTCGCAACAATTTTTCTCCGAATTCAGCAGCAAAAGAGAAAAGGAAAGGAGGCAGGAGAGGGCCGACCTAATCCACCCTCGCAGAGTTGATAGAGGGTTCACATCATTCTATTGAGAGGGAGAGAGAAGGGCAAGAATGTTTCGGACAGAATAGACTTGTTGCGACACTCTCTCTCGACTGATTGTGTCGTAAGTGAGGCTAAATTTGGACATGTGCGAGTGACTGCTTCCGAGAAAAGAGCAATGCTACTTTGAGAATGAAAAGCGCGCGGACGCTAGAATCAGGGAAATACGGTGGCTAAATGTAAGGATTGTGCGCAACAGTGTATTCAAGATATTCGAGCGCGAAGAATTTTGAAAGGTGGACTTTGGAAACAACAGCTGGCCGATCGGGGCTAGCATACGATCCAGTCACGGGATACGAACGTACCGTTAGCGTGATTCTCGTAGCAGGCCATCCTCTGCAGTCGCGCCTTGATGCAGCACTGGAGCATCTCCAGCTTCTGGTTGAAGATGCACGATCCGAGAGAGGGAGCGGCGACGGAGGAGAGACTGAATGGGAAGGATTGATCAGATTCGGATCGCCCCTTGATCGCCTTGATCCCACAAGCATGTTTCCCTCAAAAAGTGTCATTTCCTTTTTGTAGAAGTTCAGAAGAGATTTTTCCATTTTTTTTTCATAAAACGTGTGATTTCCTTTCTGTAGAAGATTTCATGCGATTTTTGCTTCGTTTTTTCACCTGAATTTAGTCATGTTCGTAGCGATCAAGTCATCTTCCTCCGCCTAAACCTCAGTGAGCGGACATCATTCTCAACCGTCGCAACCTTATCACCCGACATTATCAGTATTTCGGTATTATCAGCATTTCGCTGCTCTTTCGTCTGTACGGCTCGCTTCTGAATGCCATTTTCCCCATTTTCTCTCACTATTTTCAGCGTGCGACCTATCACTGCACGTCTTGCGAACTCCTCTCTTTCAGAGTGTCGACAAGTGACTCGAATACCGGAGTCTCTTCATTTTTCGCTCTCTTTGGGCCGCTCAGCTCAGTGAAAGAGAGTGTGAAATGAAGATAGGGCATTTCTCTAGCTCTACAAAGATGACGATGTTTTCGCATGCACTTGGCAGAGTCGCGGCACTTGTCAACGCCCAGATGAAGGGACAGAAATGACGGGAATGACGAGGGAATTGACCACAGATGTTCTCCTCCGAAAACACAATTCCCCCCTGCAGACCAAAGATGTTTCATTTCCTGGAGAAATGTCATCCGGTCATTCCACGTATTTTATGCTTCGAGTAAATATAGCATGGAAGTTCTGCAGAAGGAAAAAAATGGTAATACATCACTATGAATAAGCTAACGCGAACAGTCTTTGCGTGCACTTGGTGTTGCGTCAAGTCGTTGTCTAAATACTGGCAGCTCTTCCCGAATGACGTTAATCGACAACAAAACTACGTGTGCGAACGCCGCGCGAGCGAGACCTTCGAAGCTCGTTGTAAACAGCATAAATTATGCGAGGGTCAGCCATTTGTCACTTCCCGCTTCCTCTCACGACGGAAACAATGGCTAAATTTGGGAAGGGGATTCCAAAAATAAAACTTGAGGCGAACAAAGGAAGTTTAGACGGGGGAGTTCCAGAGCACTGTACAAGGTGGGGGCAATTATTATTCTTACGCACGCTGGTAGACTGGTTGAACTCAGTGAACTAACACTTTTGAGAAAGGGACCCGATATATAAATCTAAAAATTTCCATTTCTTTCATTTTCGTTTCATTAGTTTTTGAATTACAGAATTTGAATATAATTATACTCTTACTTGGTACCTATGACTATTGCACAGCCGGTCTATCCACATCATTGATTGCTCGACTATCGACAGAATATTGTTCTTTAATATTGTTTTATTGCATGTGCTTCCGTAGAGTCTAACGTTGTTTGCATGCTTCTAGCTACACTTATTTATCAATCAATTCATAATGATTATGACTATATTTATCAGAAAAACATCATTAGTGCTCACCCCGGCAATTCCTTGTTGTTCTTCCAGTGTTGTACAGAATAGTTCTTCTAATGCTTTTCCAAATTTTATAAAGTATGAACCATTTTTCAAAACATTTTTGCTGCCTCAAAAGGTTGCGTTTAAGGTTGCGTCTATGTATTCTTACCCCGGCAATTCCTTGTTGTTCTCCCAGTGTTGTCTCAGCAGTCGAACGAATGAGATCCACTTGAGGGCCATGTCCGCCTCGTCGTCGATCACGTGCGAGATCTGAGAAAATTTATGTTATCATTTCCAAATTTACAAAATCATACTCTCCCGTGTTTTCCGTAGATCACGTGCGAGATCTCAATGAAAAAATACTATTAATATTAATCGTTGGCCTTTTTCTTGCAAAATAAGCATAATATTATTTTTTAGCGTATTTTTGTTAGTTTTCTCATATTTCAATAAATAATGGAATATAGGAGAAAAATTTTCCGCATCTATTTCTTGAATTTTCTCATTACCTGCACTGCGAGCCGCGTGACGATCGAGCGAGGAGGCGCGGATTTGATGTGGCGGAGATCCTCCTGCAATTCTATTTTCACAAATCGATCTCTTCAACCGATAACCCCTTACAGACGACCTAACTATGAATGCATTCTTGTTTATCAAATCTGTTAAGTTGCAGATGATAATCTAGTATCTGTGATAACCTACCAGACACTTGGCCAGGGCAGGGTCGCTCGTCGACTGTGGTAGAAGAGCAGAGGACGTCGCCCATGAAGGATACCGACGATCGTCGTCACTCACCTTACATTGATCATTTATAAATTTGCTTATTTTGTTCGTTACCGACTAACACCCTGCTTCTCTACTACTGTCCTACACTACTGCTCTACTCACCCTGGTGGATAAAAGATTGAAATTGTTTTTTAATATAAATTTTACCTCGCTGAGCACCTCGGCACCGAGCAGATTCGACCAGTCTTCCTTGTTGAGCGACTGAAAATAAATGACTTTATTTTTAATAATACATTAACTCTAACCATCCCCTAACGATATTACATCCTGCAGGCTCATTACTCAAACTAAAGATAAAGGTCTTCCCGTTAATCGAGGCATCCTACCAGTGATTATGATTACCTAAAGCAAAAACTGTAAACTGACCATCTGGTCCATCATCTTGGTCGTTTCCTTGATTGGATTGACTTCATCGGAGGGCGAAGGAGGAGGAAGGACGAAGAGTTCTTTCGCCAGTGGAGAAGACTCGTTCAGACAGTGAGCGAGAGTCGTCTTCAGAATGTGCGCTGTAATTATTCAAATTTGAAATATAAAATTCTGGTTAGTTTTCAGAATTTGCTCTTTCTATTTTTACTAAGTTATATTACCATTCGCAAACAAAAAACTTGACCCCTTTTGGGTCCTTATTGTGTTTTGCCAACTTGAAATTTTTTAAGATTAATTTTAATTTTTTTCGAGATTATGAAACCACCCCTTCCTCCAATCCAGAAGTATAAAGCTATGTTTGCAAAACTTCACATCAGGAATGGTAAATAAAGCCGGCGAAATGAGGCTCGTCTTTCATTGGAAGATTGGATTCGCCCCCATAAATTACGGGAACCATTATTTCTAACGACTACATGTAATGCGCTAGAGTTCAAACAAGCAAAAATTAAAATGAAATTATAGCTAGAATCACTTACAGATAGTGATCTATTATGCAATAAGAACATTAATGTGGTATTCTGTGAGAATAGAGGATTGTGTGTATTGCTCAACAAATAATGCATTGATTTCCTACAGGGAATGAATCTAATACTACGTTACTATTTTACCCATCATCTACAAACTCACAAAATGGCTGATGTCTCGGATGGAAGTTGGCCGTGATCTCCCAATGGGACGAATCGGCCGGTTCCAGATTCGAGAAGGATTCGTTCTCGTGCACTCTCGTCTCGGGCAGATACTTCCATAGACAGATGAGAGTCATCTCGCTGGAAGGGAGATACGGTTAGTAAGAGGATACGGCATGGAAGAATACGGTACCGTCAAGCGGGAGGAAAACGATACGCGCACGGTATTTTCCGGTATTTTCCCGGATTTTCGAGTACAGGCTCGCAAATCGTTCAAAGTTGATGAAAAGTTCCAATTTTTGGAGTATAGACTCTTGGAGTGATTACCTAAAATGCGTTTTCAGCGATTTTTGATTGGACAATTCCGGACCACGGAAACCAGGTCCGATTTATCGGGTTATAGGTGGTACGATATAGAGGTGAGTGCGATGTTTTCAATTTCGGTATCCTTTTGACTTCTTTTAATTGTTGTTGGCTTCCATTTAGTGTAAAATGTACTGATATATCAAAATAAATCGTCCAAAACAAAGAATAGCACACCCCTCTATTTCGTACCACCTATAACCCGATAAATCGGACCTGGTTTCCGTGGTCCGGAATTGTCCAATCAAAAATCGCTGAAAACGCATTTTAGGTAATCACTTCAAGAGTCTATACTCCAAAAATTGGAACTTTTCATCAACTTTGAACGATTTGCGAGCCTGTACTCGAAAATCCGGGAAAATACCGGAAAATACCGTGCGCGTATCGTTTTCCTCCCGCTTGACGGTATGAAATAGGAATGTTACATCGATAGACTAGCCAGTGTGTGGGTGGTTTGCTATGGTTTTACCACGGAAGACGCTTTTGAATAGGGCATGAACGGAAAAGCAACGGTAGACTAGCATCCACGGGGAAGACTTCGGTAATACTACGGTAGATTGGGTATAGTAAGCAGTAGTATCGCGAACTGAAAGTGTATCTCACAGTGCATGTCGGCAGTCTCTGCAGTCCTTGATCAGCTTCTTCTCATCGCCAGCGAATGACTTCTTCGGGCGGTCGGGCTCCTGAATACGATTGATTAATCTATGATCTTTGATTTTACAGCTGGCCTTACGCGTGGGTAACCACCTAGCATTATCTTACGATTTTAAAATCGCTTGACGTGGATACACCTTTACCTTTGCCTTTGATCTTTAATCTTTGAACTCTAATGACTCACCATGATTTGGTATTCGAATCGGACGCTTGCTCGAACCTCCTCGAGATCGACGACGGAAGCTTGCGAGCGCTGAAATTTTATTATATTTAAATATTTCATTTTTTTCCCATTACTTTCCTTTTAAATTGAAGAAACCCTCCTACGTACTGGGTAGTCTACCCTATTTTGCATCGTTTATTTGGCTCATCGCAATGTGATACATTCCAGATCCCCCATGCTAGGTATTTTCTCCCTTCCTTCCTCAATCTCTTCTCGGAAGGAGGTCGTGAATCATTGACGAGCGGGAGAGCTCATTTCGCTTTCTCCCTTCGTGTGTCCCTCGTGATTCATGTCCCCAAGGCAATACCCGGCAATGGGATTGCACGCTCTCACGGGTGCACACTCTCTCCCTGGGTAGAGATGAGATTAGGGAATGAGACGAAGGTTGCTCTCTCATGCCTGCACACTCTTCCCCTTGTAGAGACATACGATTACAGCGCCGTTTCCGCTTTTTTGCTTCATGCGCTATGAGCAAGAGGTAATGTCCTATTCCGTGATTAAATCGGAATTCGCTTGCTCTTATAGGAAAGATTCCACATCAAATAAGAGATCTTCACTAGTCACAATTTCATCTAACGCTAGTGACGATAGTGACAGAAGATGCATCACGAAAACGATCCGAGTGGGAGTCTAGATGTTGATTCGGGTTTGTCCTATCTCATCATGAGCTAGGCGATATTTTCAAGTTCACTTACATCACAATGCTCTCTCGTCAGTCAGAAATATTGAGAACGTTGTGAAATGAGAGACTGTAAGATTTCCGCTAAGTTATGTTCCCATGATCCCTTCACTCACCACTTTCTCCTTCATGAGTCCAATTAGGCCGGTGAGATTCGTGTGGCGGGGCGAGATTTGGTGGAGATGCGTGGGCAGGAAAGACATTCTGAACGATGTAAACATTATTCCAAGACTGACTCCAAGCGGACAATGTCCGCCGGACATGATATCATAAGAATTAAGGCAAGAAGTCCTACAGATGGTTAATATCGTTACACACATTGCTATATTTGGCTGGTTTTTTGCTCCAGAAATATGTTTGAGTTCTTAGAATAATTAGATAAACTCACGTTTGCGTGCGGCTCTCTGCTGATCCGAAGTAGAGTTCGCGCTCGGGAGCACCGCAGAGAACGAAGAAGGGCAACTCACTGGAATTAATTTTTATTATTTTATCGATTTTTTTGATTTTTCACTGCCCAGATCTTGTAATCTCTTCAAGTTTGATTTCAATGATTTATATTTCTTAAGGAGCCTGTGATGACTTCAACGCACCAAAAAAGTGTTTTGTTTTCGTTGAGGTGTTGCCACTCGACGGCAGCATCGTCTCACACCATTTCGTGATGCGTGTGAAACAGCTCCCTAGTCTCCCGACTCACCAATTCGTGTTATTCAGAGCGATACGGACGGCGCTCATGACGAAATCCTTCTGCTCGATCGTCGCGATTCGATCGTTCGTCGAGTGCTCGCCTTGTAGGACGAGGAACTCGAGCACGCCGTACTGCAAAGAGATTAATAAAATTAATTAATTAATTCTTTTGTGTTTTTGTTGGGTGACTCCTAATGTATACTACGTATGTTGATCTGGTTAGAAATGATGATAATGGTAGTTGCGCTAATAATCGCTAATAATTCGAAAATTGGTTAGTCTTTTTTATATCATTGTGTGTTCTTGCCAACGTTGAGAGTGCTCTTTTATAAAATTTTCAACTTTTTCACCAATTAAATTGCTACCAAAATTGTGTCTTCCAATTGTTTCCATTGTCGCTACGCCATAATGCATGCCAGATTAGCAAGTGAGTAAGCCCCGCATGGCGTCTCTCTCCTAAGCCCACATTGCGTTAATTGGCGATGCGTCTCTTTTCAGCAGCGAAGCGGTCTATTATGTGTGCAGATGACAATTACGGCGCCTTTCTACTAGGAAAGGAAAGCGTTTTCCCTCTGCCTTCAAAATTACTGCCAAGAAGCGACCCAGATTCCGAGTACAAATTACAGCAAAAAGGTGTGCGTGAGAGTGTTTGTCTCAGTAAAGTGCTGGGAAGACGACGTTTGATCTCAGAAGGGCAGCAAAACAAGAGAAAAAGCAGCGAAACGAGTCAAAGTCCAAAGATCAAAGACCAAAACAAGACAAAAAGGCAACTAAACGATTCAAAGACCAAACATCAAAGATCACTGACCATCGCACAGAGGTTGTTCTTCGTGCAGAAATCGAGTGTCGGCGAGGAGATTTGATGGGCGGCAGATGAGTAGTGATTGAGATTCCTGAAGAATACGATATTTAGAACTACTTCAGGTCAAGAACAACTTTAATCAATCTAATCATCAACCAATCACAAACATATGCCTCGGAAGTCACGCAGTCACTGAGTTTTTGATAGCAGATTCGTGACTAAAAAACCACTGCCCCACTCAAGATTCCGCAATCAACTCACGTCACTTCCTCCTCTTCGTTCTTCACTTCATACTCATCCTCTTCGTCCTTCTTCTCCTTCGGTTCCTCGACGATTTCGGCGTTCGGTCGATACCATCGAACGAGGAAAGTGTTCGATTCGTACGTCACGCGTCGCTCCGCCATCGACAACTCCCAATCGCGAGGCAGCTTCTGAAAGTAATCGTTCATGTATTATATTTACATTTGCATTTACATTTATCCTGGCATTAAGGCAATTGGCCTGCAGGAGGAAACATCATGGGGGAGGGGATTGGGATCTTCGTACTCAGTAACATTTGGTCAGGGAATGGTATCTTCTTAGCTTTTAGTTGTCGAGTTTAGTCGATGGCTCTTGAGTATCGAAGTAGTCCATCCAGCCGCCGAAGTCCTGACTTTCGTGGTTAAGAGTAAACTCACGAAGTATTCTTCTTGAATGGGGCTTTTCTTGACCGTATATCACATGAGACGATTAGAATCCGTCCTGGGTCCTCCTCTTGATGATCCAAGTGGGCGATACTCGTCGGGTTGCCCAAGCTGACGGACGAGTATTCCCCAAACTGGAGATGGAAGAGAGCGGGGTGAGAGCCGACCGCCCGTCGCGAGCGCAAGAATGAAGAATGAAGATTGAAGATTGAAGAATGAAGATTGAAGATTGAAGATTGAAGATTGAAGATTGAAGATTGAAGATTGAAGAATGAAGATTGAAGATTGAAGATTGAAGAATGAAGATTGAAGATTGAAGGTTGAAGAATGAAGAATGAAGAATGAAGAATGAAGAATGAAGAATAAAGAATGAAGAATGAAGAATGAAGAATGAAGAATGAAGAATGAAGAATGAATGAAGGGGGAATGTATTATATAGTCTTCGATAAATACCTTTTAGTACAAAGAGAACCATGGTTTCCTACCTTGTATCCAAAAATCTAACCTAACTACTACTCAATATCTAATATCAGAAGCGGCTTGTGCAAGTGATCATTGAAACCATGCAGCAATCACTCACTAATGTATTCCCTCGAGGACTTGTAAACATCACATTTTATGATGAGAACCACTGATCACAACCAGGTTTCCTCCTCATCATCCAGAATCAATCGTACAAATTGTTAGCCCATAGTTTACATTTCACCGTATCGAAGCCAAACAAACATCAGGGATTCATTACCAGAGTATTCATCCTACGCCCACGCAAAGTGAATGAATATCAGCGATCGGTGTGTATTCCCTAACAATTGGGTAGTCAACGGTCTAATCAGCATGTTTTGCTCGTCAAACACACCAAACAACGCGATTACCGGCATAAATCAACGCCTATCACGTGCAAAAAGAGGCGGCAATCACTCACTAATGACTTCCCTCGAGAGCATTGGGCTTGAAATCACTATATTTTTTAAAAACTACCTATTTACACTCAGGAAAGATTAGAAATGAATAGAAACAAGCGAAAAAACTCACCGTTACATCGTAGTTTGCCCTCGATCCTTCCAGATTCATGTCGTGAATGGCGACTTCGACGGCGGAAACGAGCGTCTCCAGAGGGGAAACGACGGTGAAATCATCGATCTCGAAGACATCATCGTCGTTCGGCTCGATCTCCGCCATTCCACACTGAAAAGCGCAAATTGACTCGAAATCGGGGAGAAATGCGGGCTAAAATACGCGAAAAACACGTAAAAATGCAACAAAACCATGCGAACGAAGCAGACTATTCAATAACTGAGTGAATATTGCGCGTGGGCAAGTGGGGAAGCTATGTTTTAGAGAAAATAACTCAAAATCGACAGAGGAAGACCGAAAAACAAACAAGAAAACAAGAGTGGGTAGAAAATAGGCGATAATCAGCGAGGGAATGAGTTGTTTTGCATGTACTCAAGTGCAAACGGTGCGCGAGGGGACGGGGAAGAGATTTGGTGAAAAAAATATAATTAAAATTATCATATAACAAGGTCAAAAACACATATAAATGGAGCAAACGGGTGTCAGCTTGAAATCAGCTGATGGGATCGCGAACTGAAACTACAGTATACCCGAACGGTCGTAAGGCGCGTTGCGCTAGGACCGGATTCTTTTCAGATTTAATTTGTTTCTCAACTATTGTATTTATTTAAATATATATTTTCATGATTTTTTTCAGATTTTTATCAGATTTTTTTGACCCGTGGTCGTTATTGTAACGAAATATTTATTCAAAAAAATATTAATTCGATAAAAATTGGTGAAAATCGTTGTCTTTTTTTGCAGCGTTTCTATCTGAACTCGCCTGAGATTTTGATGTTGTCTTTACTACCTCACGATTAGCCGGTATTTGCGTGTTACTTTTCATAGTAAGAGGGAAGGGAAGAAGCGCCAATGCATCAAAGGGATGTCGCACTTTCTCATTACAAGTCCTTTCTTGACTGCTCTCTATATGAGGCCGTTTGCGTTAGGATCAACAAGCCCCAATGGGGGTCGGGAACAGGTAAAAAATCGAAAGTGCTCAAAAGTTGGCCCTAGGGGTTATTTTTGATGCAAATATTTTTTTTGATACAAGTGCAGAAAATGTGCATATCCGTAACCCCTCATGAAAAGTGGACCTCGGTCTGTTGTAACTTCTGACAAAGAGGTTTAAATGATATGTTATCTTCACAGAAAATGATCAGCTCAACGAGTTCTTCAAAATGAGCACCAACACGGGGGTATTCAGAAAATTTTATTTTTGACTTTGCACAAAAATCGATATAAAATATCTTTTGCCTCAAATAAATACCACTTTCAATAGCGCAAAATGATCAGCAGAGCATGCTCTTTCATCTGGTGAAGGGATTTTTTCCGCACGCAATTGGGTCAAAAAAGTTTTTTTCTCGAGAACGAAAAAGAATCATGACAATTCAAGGTAACCACGAGATAGAGCACAAAATTCTGTTCTGAGTCGCGAGATTTCGTGCCATTTCATGAATTTCCCGGCGAGATTTGGTCGAAAAACGCGTTTAAAGAAGGCGTAAACTCCAAATTCGGGGAAGCACTTCCCTGTGCAATCAGGGGGAAGTACTGTAAGAGGGTGAGAGTGACAGGCGCGAGAGTTTTTCGCTCCTCTCCCGTCTCTTCCCATCTCCTCTGCGTCTTGACCTAGCTCCCTTCCCTTTGCACCGCGCATCTTGATTTTGCCTGTGCCCTGTAGAAACTTTGCGCGCGTGTAACTCAGTACAAAGTTGAGCTAGAGAGTTCTAATTTTCAAATTCGGAGTGTGGTTTACGGAAACCATCGACGATGGCGTCAGATACCCCCCGAAAATATTGAGTTTACTCCTTCTTTAAGGGCGAAATGGGGGGTGCCCCCCCCTGGAGCGAAAATGGGACATATTGCGAAATCGACCATACCACCATACCGTTGTTCAGCATCAAAAATAACCCCTAGGGCCAACTTTTGGGCACTTTCGATTTTTTACCTGTTCCCAACACTTGTTGATCCTAACGCAAACCGCCTCATATAAGAACTGGTACCGTGCGAAGAATACTGTGTCAAAGAGGATACTGAAGACGAAAACTATTCAAAAGCGTAGGCGCTACAAGAGTGAGACCGTTAAATGAAGGTCTTTGATGAATGAGTAGGAGTCAAATACCAAGTGGAATGAGTTAATGATTTGAGTGTTAAATACCAAGTGGAATGAAAAATAATACATATCGAGCGTTTCTGCGTAATATCAGAAGAATTTAAGTGTTCACTGCAATATTCTGAGGCTATTATTCATGTGACCATGTTTGTTTTTGCTCGATGTGATTAAATGATTTATCACACATAGCATACAATGGATGATCAATGGGATATTTTCGTTCAGGCAATATGATTCAGGAAATAATTCAGCCACATCGAAGTGCTCGGATTCCTGAAAAAGCTTCAGTCATACCAAAGAACGCGTGCAAACCCTCACCAGACATCGCGACCGGAGACATCCATTGCCATCCGTAATGAGCTTCTGCTGGCCGACTGATTGAAGGTTTAAATATTGAAGGTTGGGATGTTATTGAGTTGAGCCCGTGTAGAGAGCTAAAACATGAGTGATTGAGTGGTATGAACACAAACAAGTTGCGAAAAGCGGTAAAATACAATGGAATTTGAGTGACTGGTAATGACATGCGAGTGACTTGGAAGTAGAACATGTTCAAAGTATAAATGAATAAGAAAAATCACCAATCACCGAAAATATTCAATTTTTGCGCGGATAACCGAAGGATAACCGAGACTAACCCCTCAGTTTTGAGTATTTAGCATGCTTGGACAGAATTTAATTATATATTCAGCGCGCGAAATTCTATAACGAGTCGAGAGACGGGATTGAGCGAAGGAAAGGGACTAATATAGAATAATTATGTAGTAATTAAAATAGCAAATCAAACCGAAGACTCAAATATCAGCTCAAGGCGGTGAACCAGTGGTAGTGTCTGTATACACAAATTCGTGCAACAAGCTCATCGTGTCAAGAGCCTCAACAAACCGTTCAAATGTTTTTGTTGTAATTAAAATATTTTTGATTTTCATGCTAATACATGATCACCTCCATTTTAACCAAATATTTGCAACAGATAATTATCATCGCAACAAAATATTTATTCGACAAATACACATTAAAAAATAATTGTTCGGATCATTTCTACCAGACGGTTCGCAGTCGCTCGAGGGACTCGCATATTTGAGTGTCGTCTTTGCATCCATCGATGAACTCGGATCGAGTGATCTTCCCATCACGATTTTTGTCCAGTTTCTGAAAGCATTGATAATCAGAGAATTTTGAAGTTTTAGGCACAGCATCGGCACTCTCGCTGGCTTGTCAGCACTTAGACTTGGATTGATGGAAAACCCCACTTGGAATTGATGTTTCAGATGTCTCTTGAGCTTGATGGGGAAGTGTTTCTCCTTGTAGTAGTGAACACCCACGAGAGCGTACATTGCACTGGAAGGAAGATATAGCATAAAAAGAAATATAGTGATTGCTATTCTATGAAACTGATTAATGAGTCTTGGCAAAATGACTCTTCGCTCGCTTCTCGGGATGCAAATTCACTTCCAGGAGCCCTACGCAGTTCTACACCCTAATCCAAGCACTACAGTGAACAAATTGAAAAACTAAGCTCAATTCAATCACTGAATGCCAAAAAACAGCATTTCAGCAAGAAACCTTAGGAAAAAATATAATTGATGGACAACCAAACATTCTTATTGTAAAAAATTCTGACCTGCACACACACATGTACTCATCTTCTTGGATGTATCCTCGCCTCGATTTATCGTACAGATCGAATAACCAGTCAATCCGCTGCTCGAGAGTTCCCTTGTTGAACATGGACAATTGCACCGCGAATTCCTGTGGTTTTGTGGTTTTCATCAGAAGATCAAACATATCAATTAATGCCAGCTAAATGGTCAATCCAGGAGTTCCCGGATAGATTCTCTCAGGAGTTCTCATGTAATCTCCAATAATTCGAATTGTGTAATACTCACCGAAAAGATCCTAATCTCCTAACCAAAGTCTCCTTCCTGCAGGACCGTTGCATGACATAAGTGAAAATAACCATTGCATGACATAAGTGAAAATATCTCGAATGCTCACCGAGAAGCTAATTCTTCCGTTGCCGTCATCATCGAAAGTGTTGAAGACGAGCTCAGCGTACGGACCCGCATCTGAATTGTGTTCGAAACAGTGCCCACCGCAACGTCGCATAGCTGATCGTCCACACCATTCACTCTAACCAAAGCGGTAATATCTGCCCGGTGATCCCTAGTACTAATCAATCTCGTTTCGGTATAATATTTTCGTTTTCCCTTCTCTCTGACATCAACTGACAACAATTGTTGGCTGCGAAAAGTTCTCCTCTCCATATAAAATCGATTTCATCATGTTTACAATGATGGGACTGCATGATCAAAGCATCACACTCACCTGACTTTTTGTGCATCACAAAGAACTGCCGGAATATTGCGACGAATTGATCTCGAGTTACGTAACCAGAGGGGCAGTTCTGGAATGTATAGGTAATGAATTTGGAAGGCGATGACCCAGAACGCTGTTCGATATTCTAAGGAAATGACCCAGAAGTCTCACGATTAGGAATATTTCAAGATAGGCAACAGACCTGCTTGAAGCACTGATAGAGATACTTCAATTCGCACTTGGAGAAGTGAGTCTGCTCCATCAAAACGTCCATTCTCTCTGGTTTGTATCGATCCTTTTGCACGTCCATCTCTTTCGCCACCGCCGATTCGATCGTGTCTGAAGAAGGGGCGTCATTGAGCAGTTTGAATCCTACCCTTCTTCTCCTCTCTCTCCTTCTGCTGAACCTCCGATACCCAGTGGCAGTCATATCAGTTTGGATTGCGATCACGAGAAGTGACTGTCACTTGCTCTTATTCTCACCTCAATCCTATTTTCAATTCCACCTGATGGCAGTCAAAAACTAGGAATCGCTGTGCATCTCGATGAACTTTTACACAGGTTTACCAAAGTCTTCGCTTCTCTCACCTCTGAATATGGAGGATTGTCTCCTCTTATCTTTCTTGTCCCCATCAGCTGAAGCTCCAACTCCCATCTTGAATTAGATCAAAACTGCACAAATGAGAATACTTTAGGTGCCGGAGTCCAAGACAGAATATTTACGGAGGAGAGATGAGATCAGGGCATATATCACAACAGCAAAATCTTCAGTCTACGTTTCTTGCATGCTCTATCTCTCGCATAATCAGACTAGAGAATTGGAAAAATGGACATCCTTCGCCGAAGGGAAGTGATCAAGGAGGAAGGGAGATGATACACAGAGGGGAAGAGTCGAGAGAGGACAACCGAGAGATGAGATCGTATTTCAGGCAGAAAGAGGAGAAGAGAACTGAGAGGACTTGAGAGAGATTGATGAGTGTCAATCACGATACCGAGGGGAAGTGCAGGCCGAATAAAGCAATTGGTGCACATGGCGAAAATAACTGTTTGATATATATAGTAATCAGTCTTAGACAGTCACTCCTCCTTTTCACTAGCACTTACCTTGCCTCTTTCTTCATTCTTTCTCGGGACAGCCGCTTGTTTCTATCCAAAGTAATCAAGAGGAGAGTTGAGTGAAGGCATAAGCGAGATGTGTATTAATTATAAACTGAAAAAGCCGTTTGTGGTCTCGAATGCCAAACAGTTGACACCTATGGGTATTTCAGGTCATTTTCAGTGTTAAATAGAAACGGCGAGACATTGCGTAATGTGCTGCATAATATCAACAAAAGTCTTGCACTTGTATACAATTCCAAATCTCACACTTTATCACAAATGGAAGACCATATCATTCGGTAGAAAGTGCAGAGACAACTGAACATCTACTCGTATCGCTCATAGTTACACATGCCTGGTGGCCTTGATGATTCATGGTTGTCCGCAGACGCATTTAGGCAATCCGCGTCAAGGAAGGTCTGAAACATATATCCTTAAAATTCATTCGGCTGTTGAGGAGCCTAAGTGGAAATATGCCGTCCGACATCCGATGATCATAACTACTCACCGAGTCGTATTGATTTGAACTCAATCGAATTGAGATGATGCATAACTATGCTATTTGACGCTGTGTAGGAGTCTGCAAAAACAAACGATAAGTGAGATAAAACATATCACGTATAGAAACAATGTGAATGTGAGCTGCGAGCTGCGAGCACTAGAGTATCTGAGGAAGAAAGGGACGAGAATGAACTCAATGGAGTGCGAAAAGGGCTACTGCTCTCTTCCTAAATCGATGCTGAAAAAGCAGCTGGGGGGATGACTCGAGAGAATGCGCGAACAGTAGAGGGTCAATTTGAGTCAGAGGAGGATAAGATGGATGGGAGAAAGGAAAGGAACCACATTTGGAGTAGAAATGAGCCTTAAGGTGCCAAATCGAACGACGAGAGTGAATCTTCAAGGCGATCTCTTTCGGAAAGACGGAGAGCAATGAACATGGTTACTCGAGATGGCAGAGCCCGCCCTAGCTAGGAAAATGCCTACACCTTTACTTTTGACTTTTTAGTATTGCGATGACTGTTTTGACTTGGAGAGGGGAGAGAGTGGGAATATAAAATCCGGAATGGTTAAACTATTGCTTCACTGTGTCCTTTCTTGGATGTAGTGATAATAAATCAAGAGGAGACTAGGAGAATACGAGATGACTCGATATAGTTTTCACCGGTAGTACAGTAATGAGTGATCGCATTCGCAATATGTGGATCGTTCAGCAATTCCGTTGAAATTGCGTTGCTGTCTCGGAGGAAAATCCCGAATACCGTTTGCGAGAGTTGCAGGTGCAATATCAGAAGTGCTCAACCTCTTCCCTTCTCCGCCCGTCCCATACTATGCCATTGAGAGGGAAAGTAAGCAATGTTCTGAAATCCCAAGGGAGAAATATTTGATAAAAGGTTATTAATTGTCTTGTAGTTTAGAACCGAATACAAGAACCACTGAAGTATATTCGCAGAACTCTTCATCAATCTTTGATCAGTAAATGGTAATTTAGCGGCCTGAGATGAACAAATATCGGGTGGAAAAAGCACGAGTGATGACAGGAGGCAGCTACCTATTATGGGATGGTTGATTATCTATCGATCGGGTTGGTTCGCTATGGTACCATCACCTTGAGAGGGAGATATATGGTTCCTGGATATTCTCTTGGGTCCAGGTTCATGGTACCGAGCGTTGGGATCTACTTCGTAGCGACGGCATTGGGTGTGAGGTAACGGGGCGTGTTAGAAGCGACGGTTGATGAGAAGTTGTTGGGGGTAATCACAAGAGATAAGTGGAGAACACGGATGGAATATCGGTGATAGTTGGTTCATGTACAGCAATACTCGTGAGTGTGGGGAGAAATCGTCGGCTAAAGTCGGGGATAATTGCACATAGTTGGGTGGACATACGGGATTAACGGGTCCCGAAATCGTCTCTCGCGTGAAGACTACGGGAAGCGCAAAAATCGCACGCGCCTTTAACGGGTCGTTTAACAACCCTAGTGGACAGGGGATGTCTATGGTTTGGCGTTAACGGGGAGATTGAGATCTTCCTCATCGTCCTGTGATCCATCACTGCCTTCGAGGACGGAATCGTGCTCGGAATCGTATCGGTACGAGGACCCTCGGGATCGACTCTTCTGAGATGGAGTGTGCGTGCCGGAGGGAGGATTCTTGTAGCAGAGCACGAGGAAGGTTGCGCCGAGAACCACGACCTGTAATTGTCCGTGTTGTATCGTCATTGACATCGCTTCGGTTCACTTAGTGTAAGTTATGCGCTCAATGAGATCATTTGCGTGGAAATGATCTAGTTCTACATAATTAGAAGGCCATCATGTGACTAACAAATTCAATTTCCCTTCAGCGTCAGAGTCAGAAGGAAGATTATCTTATTCTACAAATCGCCTAGATCACGCGGTAACGTGGGTCCGAAGAAGAGATCGGGCCCTCCGGACAGTGATCTCCCGCAGGACGCAAGTGCCTTGATTAACGGGATGACCTTTACCTTTTACCTTTTACAAATTGGCTAGCCCTAGTCAATTCGCTTCTCAAAACGTTGAAGCTCGTAAATCGAAGAGCGGATCTACAGTAGCAACCAGCCCCAGTACAAACCTCCGTGCTCAGGAGAATGAGGGAGAGTGCAGAGACGACTTGTACGTGGTGGAAGAGCCAATCGGCGAAGACTCCGTAGCAGCCCTGGATTTATTTATTTAATTTATTTTTAACAAGTTAAAAAATTGTCAGATTTATGTATTTTGTCCACTATTATGAATATTTACCAGGTACCAATCCATGGCATCTCACCTGGCTAAACCACATATTCGTCCTTCCGATCTTTCCACATCCGTGCATGGATCCGTTGAACTGCTGAGGGTCGCAGCATGAATCGGGCACGAAATCGTTCTTGGGCCACTGGACGGTGTGGTACCAGTCAGCGTATCCGTCGACACCGCAGCACTCCAGCTGAAATTGAGTGGTAAAGGTAAAGGCTTATCCACGTCAAGCGATTTTACGTCGTAAGACAACGCTAGGTGGGACCCACTGGTAGGGCCAGCTGTTCGAACTAGACTCTCATTTTTATTATTCATACATCATCAGCAAATAAGATTGCTATATTAGCGTTCCATCTCAAACCGAAAATATTTAAGCTGATGTTTGATCGTGTTATCGATGAGTTTTTGCCAATATCGGTGTGAAGACTCTCTTATTTTGTCACACTCTCTCGTTTTATCGATCGCTAGTGATTTATGCGATCGATTGCCTTTTAAATCGCATTTTAATTCTATAAAATTGTGTAGCTTACTTATGTCATCTACTCATCGCTCATTTGCCATACTTTTAACATAAATTTGATATTTTAGACTAGCCTTCATTGTTTTCAGCAAAGACTAATTTTGACCGACCGATTCATGGAGATGATCCCAGCTGACATTCAATCTGATGATTCTTCCAGCTCGAGTTGTTGCCGTACTCCGATTGATATTGGACATGAGATCGTATCGAATCTTCTCTCGAGTTGACTCCTGTAAATAAATAATTAAAATTTTTTGTTTAATATTCCCATAAATTACTAGATATTCTGGAACCGTTGAGTACAAAGTATCAATGCTTCCTCCACCTTGCTAAACAACTATCATTGTGCACTTTAGTTGTTTGATTCCATTCATATTTGATATTAGTACTACTCTCTTCCCCATTCACTGAATCTCAGACGATGTTTTCGGCCCGAATGTGAGAGTCTCTCACGTCAATGCGAGGACTAGAAAATGGAGAGAAATCTTCTCCGTACTACGTCGTACCAGATGCGGAGAAACTTGTTTATGCTCCAATTTTACTTTTGATCAAGTTGAAAATAGGGAAATACACGTACCTTGTACATGAATCCAGTGAGTCCCGTGACCGACTGAATGAGCATGAGGAGAATGACGAAACATGTGTACTGAAAGTAACGGATTTGCATGAATCATCCACTCAATCTTAGTGAGAGTAGTATCGGAAGGAATTGCCCCTTCAAACTTCAATCTATCCAACGAGATCTTTCTCGTGGTTTCCTTGCCTACGAATCACGAGCACTAGAAGATAATCACATGTTTGGTAAGAAGCTAACAATTAAATAAATTTTTTTATAAATAAGTCTCTACGACTGTAAAATCGCTTGACGTGGATGCACCTTTGCCATTGCTTGTCAGCAGAGGGAGAGAGAAAGAGTATAGAGAAAGAGTATAGAAAGAGTATTGAAAGAGTATAGAAAGAGTATCTAGATTGCACTTCCTAGCAAATATAAATAATGAACAAACCGTGATCAGCAGACACTTTCCCTCGATGAGTACGGCGATGAATCCAACAGCGGAGATAATGGCGATCGTCGCTCCACTGAATGCACAGAGACCAGCGGCCGAAAGGGCGGAGAAGGAGGAGGGAGTGAGCTCGACGAAGTCATTCTTCTCCAGATACAACCAAATACCACAGATGAGCGAGCACACTCCGACCACCTGAAGGAATTGATTGAAAATAACAATATTTTTGAAAATTGGCAAGCATAGTAGTCATGATTCATCAACACTATTATGACTTCCCCTTGACTATTCGGCAATGAAATTGTAAAAAAATCCTTATTTCTAAACATGTTCGACTACATTCAAAATACATAATAACGATAAATGACTATTTTTGGCTGAATAATGATGTTTTTGCTGACTAAACAAGACTTTCACGAATAGCAAGGCGAGGTTATCGCTGTTTTTTCGTCATTTTGCTGACAAGCACAAGCGAAACAGTGACAAAATTGCGGTTTCGAAATCCAAGTCGATGTATGAATGTGCTAGTTAACTCAGGAAAAGCTCATAATCATGATCATAAGCAACAAAAAAGAAGAACTAACCAGGAAGAAGCAATTGGCGACACAGAATATACTCTTCTTCCTCTCCATCGGTTGTGTCACGAGGTTAGAGAGCTTCATTCTGAACGAAACGAATCTATTCGTGCGGTCGGAAACGCTAATGCCGACTTAGAAACAGATTTGAAACTAGTAAGCAAGTTTCTTGAAATCCGTTAAGAGCAGTAAATCATGTATCGATTTAATCGAGAAAGAATCGATAGAGGAACAGCTCACCTTGCTTTGGCTGTCGGACAATTGGTGACGGGCGTCAGAACATGCTGCTAGCTGCGGAAATTGAACAATAGCAGCGAAAAGTCGTTTGAAAAGAGGCGACAAGAAGAG
This sequence comes from Pristionchus exspectatus, assembly GCA_911812115.1. Classification (NCBI taxonomy): domain Eukaryota; kingdom Metazoa; phylum Nematoda; class Chromadorea; order Rhabditida; family Neodiplogasteridae; genus Pristionchus; species Pristionchus exspectatus. The sequence continues at coordinate 26,947,298 of OU461583.1, read as the reverse complement.
AGCCGCGACGCTTTTGAGTGACGCGTCGCGGTCTTGTTTGCCCGAGTGTCCTCCCTCTCGCTCTCCCTCGCGCTGACCGCTGGTTATCTCTCTGTAAGGAGTGACGGATTGAAGGACACTAAAGGATGAGAGGGAGGGGGAGGAGAGGGGACAGTCTCGGTCTCAATTACAACTAGAGTCTACCGAACGGGCAATGAACTACGACACTTTCCCATCTGCAGAGTCTTTCTTTTGTCAATCAGTACATAGATGATACCATCTTTCGATATGGAGTGAATCATTGGAATCTTTCATTATTAATCTTGTGTGGTAAAAAACAATAGAAAATAGTGGAAATCTAAAGAGTCTAACAAGTATGCGTGAGACAACAGTAGTTCTATCTTACGATAACGAGTAAATCATTGGAGTCCGAAGTTGCACTGGTTGTTCTATCGAAACAGACTGCGGAAAAGATGATATTCAAGTGGTATCAAATATCATATTCGTGAGACTACTGTAGTCCAATAAGGGTGGTCAATCCCGGAAAATGGAGCCGGGGGCAAAACAAGTACAAGGTGGCGTCAGTTCCATTCACGGAGGTCCCAGCAAGAACTGGCAGATCTGAGCAGGCGACTGATACGAAATGACAGCAAAAAGTGCTCCCGCGAAGCTAATTCTTACTCCCGGCCTACATATCAGAGCCTCCCGAGAGAGATGGTTATTGCCCCTTCATTCATTCCATTCGCTGTCTCTCTGTTTATTCACTCCTCCTATTGTTCCCACGCGAAATTCCCCTGCCTACAGGTAGATTCGACACATAATTTCTGCCTGTCAGTTGTCATTTTCTTAGAGCGAAATAATTTTGGTTGACGATTCAATTCCGGTAGGCGCTCACCCATCCTTGTTTCCAATGTTTATCGACTGTAATAATGTAAACGAGAACCTTGTCTACATGGTTTGATGTCGTTGGACAGTATTGTAAATTGCAACATTATTCTCCTCGGGAAAATTAGGGGGAGTTCTATATAATGTGTTTTGATAGTGAAGAGGCGTCACAGACCATCCACCGAGCTATTCAGTAGAGTTCGAAATACGGGTAATCGTCTCTTCATTCCTCGTGCTCTCTCAACGGCCAGAGTGGCGAGAGAGTGTGCAAAATGAAGAGACGATTTCCCGTATTTCGAACTCTACTATTCAGTAACCATGGCAAGTCCAAGTTGTGCGTGAAGAATCGTACGATGAGATGTATCATTCTCATCGTCTCATAACTTTTCTTCTCGTCTTTCCTCGAGCGCTGACTTTGAGGTGCTATGAACACGATGCTGATGATGTAACGTCACTGCCTTATTACCATCTCGACAGTGAATGATCATTAACCAGCACAGAATATGCTGGGAAACTGTCCGAAGATCCCTATTTCCTTATTTTCTTAGGAGTTTGAGCTACCTGAGAATCAGCATAGTAGGCTGTCCATCTTCATCTCTTGATTAGGGTTGTCAGAATGAAGAATGTGTCTCTTCATTCCTCGCACTCTCTCACCGGTCGGAGTGACGAGAGAGCACGCAGAATGAAGAGACCAATTCTTCATCTTGACAACCCTACTCTTGATCGCTTCTGTGTGCCCATTGCAGTTTGCATCACCCGAACTACCAAATGATTTCAAAAATGAGAAATAGTAATTGGAATTGCTCATGATGCCGGTCATCCTCTCTGTCTTTCTCCCCTCCAATCGTCTCCTTTCACTCGATGGCTTCGGAGTGGACTTATCTCTTTCTATTTGTTTACATTTCTCCCTCTATCTCCGCTCATTCTTCAGTTGCACAGCTTCGTCTTCTCTCCTCTCCAATATACCCATCATTCTCCAATTTCGGAATTATCCATCCGATTTTTGGACTCAAAATACTACTTCAAAACCGGGAGAAGTTCTTTCCAAATCCCTCATAGAGCTCTGAGTCAATGCTAGAACTTTACTCTAGTATCGGTCTTCACACTGCATAATATGGTATTTATCCGTGCCCAATCGAGATATCGCTAGCCACATTCTCACCTGGCAAAGAAGCTGTTTTGACTCGATTACTGATTATGAAGTATGCCCCCTCTCTATGAATATTTATGACTCGAGATTGTTGATCTTCGTAGCGTTTCTCAGTGTGAAAGAGAAGCCAACGAAGGAGAAGAAGCTCACTCTCCTCATTTCTCCCACTCTCTCGCTCACTCTAACTGAATTAGAACTCTTTCCGAGCAGAGAGATTGTTCTCTCATCGTCTCTTCATTTTCACTACTCCCTAAAACTCTCTGACCTCCGAGAGAAGACATGTTATGACGAGATTCAGACCATTACTGAAGACGTCATCCCAGTAAACCATGTGCTTGGCGTTCAATTCTAATATGAAGTTTGAGAACCGTTTGGAGTACTCATTTCCAGTCTCAATTCTTCCCCCTCCAAAAACGGGATATCTCGCGCTCCTCTCTCTCTCTCAATTCCTTCTTCTTCTTCTTCTTCTTCCCTTTTCGTCCTTGCCCAACTCTCCCCTCTATTCTTTCTACATTTTCGTTCGCTCTTCCATTCGTACTATTGTGACGGAGTAGGAAGAGGGCATCCGATGACAAGATGTATCATTCAGGCGTGAAACTCTTTCATATCGCTTAGGTTTCCTCCTCCCCCCCCCTTCTCCCTCCCTCATACTCCTCTCATCTTTCCTGCTCCCATACATCCCCCCTTCCCCTCCCCCTCTTTCATCCTAATCTCCCCACTCCCACTGATTTCATCCCTTGTTTTCCCAACCGATCCACCTTTTATCGTTATTCTATCTACTGGTCAGCGCGTTTTGATCTATCTAAACTCATCATTGACTTTTCACTCTTTTTCTTCGTTCTTTCTGAATAGAAGAAATTTGTAGAATGGAGTCCACTGATGTTTCATGAATGTTTAATCCCGACTTGAAATCATCTCGTCTACAGTAGGACAGATAAGATATACTCCACTTAGCATGTCTCAATCTTGCACGCTTTACATGCAAGATTGAGTGTCTCCTTCTACGACATTCCTATCTCTCACGCGTTTTCGCATGGGAGAAAAGAGAGGAAGCGGGGCGCGTTCCTCTTCATCGTCTGAATCATTCCCATGAATCAATCGCCCGCGGAGCGGTGCGTTCCGCGCGGCTCCATTTCTTGTACTCGCCTCGAATAGGTATAGAGGCGAGAGTGAGTAGAATGATAGACTGTGCCCACAGTCTCTCTCTCTCACTCCTTCGACTCTCCCTCTCCTCCCCCTCCCTCGTCGCCTCCCTCACCCAGCCTCTCTTCCTACCACCCTCACTCAAATAGTGCGTCTCTTTTCCTCACACAAGGAGAACGTACGGCTTTCACTCACTTACCCTCCCATTCAATCGATCGATATTCCATTCATTCCTTCGAGGCACTCACTCAGATTTACACTGACTTATAAGTTCACTCTCGTCTCCGCCTCACACTTTCGGTACATTGTGTGCTATCATGCAGAGAATTCCGCTAAATCGCTGATGATGCCATACCAACTAAATGGTCGTCAGTTATTGTAGTAGTAGTATCTCATCTCGCTCGTTTTTCCCTTTCTCCTCCCACAGTTTCCCCCCCTCCTCTCGTCTCTCTCTCATCGCTATTACACCGTCTTCTCTCCGTCTTTACTGTCCTTATCGAGATATGTGAACTTGATATCCGCCTGGCCACTTCGCTTTTCGATTTTCGTCCATGTTCAGAGATTGTATTCGACTAATCCTTTTTCTCTCTCTCTTGCTACTGCTTCTGAATCCCTCCTCCATTCCACTCGCGATGCGAGAAACGGCGAATGAATCTCAATTAGGCCCCGTGTTGCCACTAAACGGCTTCCCAATCACTTTATCCTTCCTGAATTCTGGGCCTTTCCAGGCCGAATTGGATGCATGATACCCCTCAATTTCGTTCACTGTGTACATTTTCGTGATTGATTTATTTGAAATGTGATAGAATCAACAATTTTCGGTATTCTCGCATTGTCTAGGAATTTTAAATGTATTTTACGCACACTTTATTCATTCCCTTCGCACAACTATCCTTTTTGATTAATAACGTCGTTTTCAGAACATAACGGCTCATAGAATGGTTTATTATTAGTCTCATGTATATTATTAGTCTTCTGTTTACGGTATTAGACTTCATTTCTCATTCATTTGACGTGTCTTCTCTCTTCTCTTCGTGAAGAACCTGCATTCCATGCGCGTGTGCGTGTCCCTATCTTCCCTCTTCATCTAGCCCATCTTCCTCCTCCCTCCTCCCCACTCTACCTTTCCCTATCATCGCCTTCAAGCCACTCGCAACATATTATTAGGCCTCGGGCAACCATACATCTCCAATTTGTCTGCAGTTTTTATCGTTCTATGCGAATTTCGCTCCATTTTGACCGCTCGTGTGCCTACGAATAATGCCACATTTATAGTAATCGTATCGCCCTCGTCAATTCGATTGTAGTCGACTTCAGGTGAGCTCCTATCAATCGCTTTGATCGTCTCATTCACTGATAAGCCCTCCTCAACACTCAATCAGTCCCCCCTTATCACATACAACACCCATCCACCCATCCCTTCCCTCACTCACTCCATCAATCCAATCAATGGACTAATCGGCCCAACTCCTTGCACACAATCTTCCTCCCCAACGGCACGTGCTCCCTTCTCAAACACCTTCCTCATATGGCAAAAGTTCGAAATAAGGGTCGCCGTCTTTCATTTTACACATTCTCTCTTCCGGTCGAGTAACGAGAGAGTATGTGAAAAGAAGAGACGATTACCCATATTTCGAATTCACTCTCTCCCTTCTCTGACTACCGCAACAACCTAGGTGTTTCTCGAAATGCAACACAAGTGTTCTCTCCTTGGTTGCTCCCGAAAAGGTTGAGTTTCACTATTCAAGCCGCTGTAGCGGAAAGGAACAATAGCTTGGAGCATTGGCTGAGTCCAACTTCCTTTTCTCACTTTCTTTGAGCGCGTTCTTTGGAGCTGAAATCCCTATCAGTATTTGCTCCTCACTTTTTGTGCCTTGAGTACGTATTTTATCCACTATCCCGCACTATCAAAGCTTTTATGAGGAATGGTCTGACTCTCTCACTTTCCCGTGCTCTCTCCCGCGATTGAAAGTCGTCAGGGCGCTGCGAAATGGAAAGAGACAGACGATTGTTCGCTTTGCAGACAGAGGGCATCGATGTCGTCCTCATCTCCCTGGAATACTAACTCCTCCTCCTCCTTCCTCACCCATCGCAAACTGCTGCACTGCAGGTGCACAAATCTCTCAATTATGGTGGGGTGGCGGTTTTTTTCATCATTGCGGAAATCCTCTGTTTCATTCTTCTTCTCGTCACTTTTATACCGTAAGCCATAATTAGGTAATTTTGATTGGTTATTGGGCAGGGAACGCGCACTAAATCCCTCACTTTCCCTTTTTTTACTAACCCGGGCGGTGTGTGAGGATACGGGTCAAAGTCCTTTCACTTTCACTTGGAGGGACCATCAAGATGATCTTTCGATCTTAACCAAGTAACTCACAGGATATAAGTCCTAATTTATGACCTATGACCCTCACAGGCCGGCCTTCCCAGATTTCGAAATCTTCCGAGCTGATATTATCTTCTGAAGTCGTGGACTTATTTCCTTTGAGAGATCTTGACTAGAATCCATTCAGGATCAAATATCAGCTGGCCTGACCAGTGGTACCCACTTAGCGTTGTCTTACGAACACACCTTCAACTTTTAACCCTTTTGTATGCAGGATCTCGGCGCGGAGGCCCTCTCTCCCGAGTTTCTGGACGACTATCTCCCGAAGGTGTGTTGCTCTACTCTGTCACTCACTCAACCGGGTTGATAAGACACGTAACACGCGTACAATTTCACGGAAGATTCCACTTAACAACTTTTGTTCCATACCTTCTGTAAAGAACATCGAACCACAGTCTAGACGGAAAGTATAGATCATGAAACGCATCTTTATCCCTTCAGAATCGTCCAGTGGTGAAGAAGGAAGTGAAGGAGGAGAGGAAGACCTCGATGGAGCAACGAATTCCCAACGGAAATGGAGGAGAAATGGGCGATCAGCGACGATCGCCTCAGCAACAGGCACAAGGCCAGCAGCAAATGTACTATGCAAGCACGGACCCGAGAATGAGCCAGGAGCGATACGAGAGATACAGCCAACAGGTAGGAATTGACCACTCAGCGGAAAACTAGAATCCCGAAGTGAAGTTATCTCGTGATTTCTACTAGAAAGAATCCGGCGGACTTTAACTTCAACTTCATTTTAACTTCTCGATCTTATAGATCGAAGATCACTGCTTCAGATGATGGTCTCTCAGTCTTCCGGGGCCGCTACTCCCTCGATGCAGTACACATCGGAGCAGCAGCACATGCAAGCACGAACGCCCGAGATGCACAACGGGACCCCACAGTTGGCAGGACAACAGCAATTGTGTTAGTTTTCAGACACCGGCGCTAGATAAGATCCCAGGATAGACCGAACTTCGACATCTTAGATCCGGACCAAACTGTTGCGGAGGAACCCCTATGGATCCTGATCACTGTTTGGGACATTTATAAGTAATTATATTATGAGGCCAGTTAAAACACTTTCCTTTCAAATTGTAATTTTATTATGTCTTTCACGACTCTCAGAATAGACTCGAACACACTCAAAAAGTTACTACAAAATGATTGTAGCTGTGACGCGTTGACGTCGGTTTTGGAGCATGTTTTGCACTCAATATGACGGTGGACTGAAGAAAACGCGAGAAGCTCAGATGACTGGGGCTCAAATTTCGCCATGCTTCCAGTTTTAGACGGACCACGCGCATGACTTTGTTGTGGAAAATGTTGGAATCTTCATCTTCAACTATCTCGCATTAGGTTAAGTAACCAAATCAGGAAGGAAGAAGAATCATTGCAGCACTGGAGCAGCAGCAACAGCTCACCGCCCAACGGCAAGCGATGATGCAGCGGCAGTACTCCAGCCCCGCGCTCACTGGTCGACCACAGGTACGATCACTTTAAGCATATGGGTTTCTTCGGAGCGGTCGGTATTTCGCATTTGCAGCTCAATGGCAACGACCAGCGCTCCAAGAGCTCACAGAACCTCATGGTGAACATGCAGCAGCAACAGCAACAACAGCAGCGTCCTCAGGTAATTCAAATACATAAGTTGTACTAATTACATATTTGTTTACTCGAGATTTTCATAGAGATTTTCATTCACAATTCGTTTTGTCTGATATTTCATGAAGTATCTAATTTCAACATTTACACTTTGTTTGAAAGTTGCAGCCCTTTTAGCCCTGTGGTCACGCTCGTATTGTAAAAGGGGGAGAGAGCGATTGTCGACTGTTCCCTGTGCATACACATCACCGTGTTTGTCCAAAGCACGCGAGAGCGAGAGAGACGGGAGAGTTGAAAGGGCGAAATACCATGTGGTGTTCTCTCTCTTCATTTCTTTCTCTGTATTGAATCGGTTAGAGATTCTTTGCCTCTTCGTTTTCTTCTTTCTAATAAGGTGGTTATGGCAACGGTTGCTCATCTTTCTGTCTCATATCTCTCTTCACGCATATCATTAACGGGAAGGGGATGAGGGGGAAGGAAGGGAGGGAGTAGGTAAAGTAGAAGGATGATCCCTTTTGACCGGAAGGAAGAGGAGGAGGGTGATGTTATTCGATTTGGAGCGTGCCATTTCAGAAATTTCACTTTCAATCTGAGTTTGAGGACACTGTAAAAATGTAAATATGAAAGTCCAAAGTAACCCCTAAAAAAGTATCCCTTATCACTCTAGGTAGAGGTGTTCGGCATTTTCCTCGCTAGGGCGGGCTCTTCCACTCCAATTCTGCGTTCAGTCTGTCCCGAGAACTCTCTGGCGCAAGATAGGACTAGATAGCGAACATTTAAAGCATATTTTAGTAACCGGGATATAAATTACGGCTTCTCATCCTCTCTTCTTCGATTCAGGAAGTCAGTGGGCAGCCGATGAACGGAATGGTTGCCACTTCGACTCAGATGGGGATGAATCAGGGAGGAGGATTCATCTCGCCTACCTACGCACACGCACAACAAACGTACGTTTCGTACCCATCCTACGTGTTCACACGTCTTCTGTGAAATTGTAGGGTAAACAGTGACGTACTCAATAGAGTATTCAGCAAAGTAAGATATGAGCATGGACTATCAGTGGTACGGCCTTACCTGTGTACCCCATCAGGCGTGGTTGTCTCATGACAACGGCAACATCGCCTTGATTGTGGAACCAACTTAAATTTTTTTACTTTATCATGATTAATGGAAACATTGTTTCAGGCCAAACGGTCAATCACCACAGCTGGTCCGACAAGTCTCCGCCCAACAACTAGCACAGATGCAGCAACTGCAGCAGCAGCAGCAATACCAACAGCAGCTGCAGCAGCAGCAGCAGCAACAACAACAACAACAACAACAACAACAACAACATGGCAACCAGCCAATGACCATGTCAATGCAGATCAACTCACAGATGACCCAGATGAACATCCAGGTGCGAAAATCAATCCCATAAATTTGTCAAATTAGATAAAAATGGATTCATTCCAGGTCAACAACCAAGCAGCAGCTCAGCAACAGCAGATGCAACTCAGCCAGCAGCAACAACAACATTTGCAGCAACAACAGCAGCTGCAGCAGCAGCCACCACAACAGCAGCAGTACACTCCAGCGCAACTGCAGCGAATGCAGCAGCTGCAGCAGGGATTGCCGGATCAACAGGGACATGCACAGGTTAGCATCGAATCTCCCATTATCTAGTGAGTACTGTACTGATCATAGCGACATGGATAAACTTATTGATGCTAAAATATTAAAACGGCAATCAACCAGAACATATCAGCATGTGACATAACACCAATCCACTTCAGATATATAGTTGATTGACTGGTATTGATATTTCAGATCCACACTGCTCCCGCAGCCCAGACAATGCAGCAGATGCAACAGCAGCACCAGCAAGGGCAGCAGCTACAGAACGGACAGTATGCAGTCTACGCGAATCAAATGGGACAACAGGGCGGAAGTCAGATGATGCCGCAGCAGCAATTGATGGTCAGTGATACTTCGGAACTTCAATTTTTAGCGCAGACACCATTTGAAGGGATGGGGAATGATAATGGTAGTCTTGGAATACTCTGCCAGAAAAGCCTGGGCCAAAAATCGAGGAACTGCCGATACTTCATTGTTGCCACACGAAACGGACACGATTACGATTTGTTTACGAATTCGAGAAAAATGACATCTCAGACGGAGCAGCAATTGATCATGGAGCAGCAGGCCCGACTCGCTCTCCGACAGAGACAGCATCCGCATCTCTCGGCCCAACCCCGATCCGCTTCCATGGGATCGCTCCCGATCAACCAGCAACAACAACCGCCCGCCTACCAGCAGTACCCCTATGGACAACCCCGACCGAACGGCATGAACCCATTCACGGCGAATGGCACGCCCGTGCCGAGCAATTGGCAGATGGTGAGGGCAAATCTTAGTGCATTCGGCTCTCGACTTTACTGAAACTATATTCAATATAAGAGATGGCGATATGTCGGATGATAACTTTACGACCCGAGAGACATCTGTTATGTCAGAGAACATATTGCGATGTAGTTCCCATCCGACATAGTGCCGAGGAGATGCGCATGCTCATGTTGATTTTTGTTCAGGCCTTCCAAACAGAGATGCCTCCCGCATTCCTCAACTACTACCATCCGGGCAAGGCTCATCCCTATTTCGACCATGCTCGTCGCAACCTACAGTACCCGTATCCCATGGGCACCAAGGTATCCTGCTATCTACTGCATCCCTAGCACTGCATCTCTCTCCATTTCGCGTGCTCTCTCGTTTTCTCTAACCGACGAGGGAGTGCGTGAAGCGAGGAGGGAAGAGCGTGTCTGCATCCGTGGTCGTACTCTCTATCTCGTGTTCCTTCTTCCTTTCTCCTTTATCTCCCACTAGTGATGAACAGTCGTCATGCAGCTCTCCTCGTTTTGCATACTATCTCGTCGGTCAGACAGACGAGAGATCACGCAAAATGGGGAGAGTGACACGCCGAATTGTGATCTCTATCTCCCTGCCCTTCCTCTATGAAGCCCCTGTCAGGATCTTGGAGATAGGCTCGTCGAACCGCTCACCTTCGGGTATCTGCCCGATTCCATCTATTTCAACCCGGCCAACGATCGAAGGACGGGGAAAGGAGCCGACGCTAATGTATGGTGAACGTCTAGGTGCCCCCTGAAGGGTTGCAGGGTCGGAAAAAAGTGAAATTTCGTTTCGCACAACGACCCTGCAACCCTACCCCCTACCGTTTCAGCCTTTCACTTTCACGTAGTAGTCAAGATCATAAGTGTAGTGTCTCTGGCATCGATGTTGTACCTCTGTCGTTAGAGGCGCTATGTCGGATGAGAACTTTACGACCCGAGAGACAACTGTTATGTCAGAGAGCATATGTGCGAAATGGTTCTCATCCGAACTAGTGTCGTCGTTGGACCACTGGAGGTGAATGGCATTCGTTCAGTACGGAGGTCCCTCTACATCGAAGGCTTCCCCGAAGAAAAGAGGGGCAGGTGCAGCGGGAGGAGGGGCGGGTGCGAAGAAGGTGATTTTTCAACTCTCGATTACGTTTTTTTCGAATATAACACCCGAAGGTGATCAAGTGGTCAGGCTATGTGAGAGCTCTGACGTGCATAATATTTTGAACTAAGCCTTCTTTTCCATCTTTGAACTCATAATCACTTTCTCCTCTTTTGGACTCTGAATATCGCAAACTCTTCTGTTTTCGGTATTCTTATAGTCTCATTATTTGAGTTAAACTGAATCAGATGTTTTCACTAAATAGCTAATGAGATAGTTTTGCTTACAATTAGGCTTAAATTACAGTTGATCCATCATCCTAAGAGTACGTAGTTTGAGAGCCAGATCCATGCAGGGGACCGTTTGCATTTCCCTTTCTCCATCTTCTTACTCGCTCGAACCGGTTCCATCTCCGATTTTGAATAGAGAGAGAGTGAGAGGGAGGGGAAGAGATCCCGCGTGGCCTCGCCGACTCGCAACTCCCAATTGCGAAATGCCGTAGCTACTTAGGGATTGTTTGGATATTTCTTAGAAAAAAATCATGTTGAAACTAAAAAAGCCCAGTGATTTTTTGAGTGAGAATAATAAACTTAGTACACAAAGTAAAGATTTCATCTTCAACGGGTTCTTCATCGTCGATACGCTCAATAAAAATTTAAGTGAGAATAACAATTACAACACATAAAGTAGTACTTTGAATTTCAACGGGGTCAACGTGTTCAAAGGCTCAAAACAAAGACGAAGAAAGAAGGAAATATAAATATTCTCCAGCAGCGTCGCACCAACTCCGACCAAGCCGACGATGCTCGATTCGTGCAGCCTTACCCGCCCAATATGACCGCCCAGCAACAGGTGTGTGACAGGGAATGATCATTGAGGGATTGAGCGGTGAGGTTGTAATGAAAGATTTTTGATATCTGGGGACACATTTTTTTATGTTTTGTCATTCTGCCTCTCTTTTTGCTTATCAAACATTCCAATCTTTCAGCAGCGAATGGCATCAACCTCCTCCGTCGTACCCCTCTGGCAGCGGTGCTCAGTCCTTCGATGGGTTCACGCAGCCCGCTCTTCCCGTACAACAGCAGATGCTGCAGCAGACCACGCCCCACATGCAACTGCAGAGACAGATGGTCAGGAATGGTGTAAGGGAATGCATGGCCGCGGCCCTAAGACCATAGTGCGAGCACGAGGGCATGCCAGCATCAAGGGGGTATAGCTCAGTGGTTAGAGCACCCGCATACGTATCGGAAGGTCGGGGGTTCGACTCCCTCTGCCTCCAACTGACTTTTGCGCACTCCTCTGATCTAACAATGGTCGATGGACGAGCTCTATAGACGGCTTAACAAACTGTGCAGAATAGTAGAACGGAAGACAGTAATAGACGTGGAATAAAAACTTGTGGAGCCGATAAGCGAGAAATTGAAAATATTTGCGAAGGTGAGTTCTGGTTTATAGGACCAACGGTCATGGCCGAGTGTAGTAACTATGAGCATGTATAGATATGAAGAACTTCGAGGTTGGAGACACTCTGAGGGGGTGACTGGGCATAGCGAGAGTGGGCACAGTGTAGGACGGTAAGAATTACCAATGCACAATCATGGCATACACTCCACGTTTTCATAGAGAAAGAATGGATGATCGGAGAGAAATGTATGATAACTCATTGAAACAATGAATAAAATACAGTTCAAATATGTTCAGTCCGCCCCTGCCTACAGTGGTCTCGCCCAGAGTGCGCAGGATTCAATGCAGGCCGCCCGTCAACAACAACAACAAGCACTTGCTCATGGTAAGACAAATGTTTAAATCATATTTTTCGCGAGGTAAACTATTGCACTGAAAGGTGTGCATTTATGAAAGGTATCCTACAAATAATTCTCCTGGTTCAACCAGAGAATATTACGATTTTGAACAGATAAGGAGAGGGTAGCTAACTGAGTAGTGCGCTAGAGAAGGAGACGAGAGACCCAAGAGATAACGATCGGCAGTGGAGAGAGACAAACGAGTAATTACCCCATTTAGCACAAGCCCAGCAAGCTCAAGCCCAATACGCAGCACAACAGCAACAACAGCAGCAGCAGCAGCCCACGACTCCCGTGATCAGCCATGATGGATATCAGGTATGCTTATGTCCACCTAGCTTACCTGTATCACCTGGCCATTACCTGTGTATACCACCAGGCGTAGTTCTCTCATGACAACTGTAAAATCGCCTTGATAAGTAACTATATACCTTTTTGCCTACCTTATGTCACTGAACACGTAAGATGAGCGACTTTGAAACCGTGGGAGCCATCTTCTTGCGATAACGCCAAAGATTGCAGCAATCGGCCAACGGCGATTCGATCTTCTCCGATCTGCAGTGGCGCAGTCAGTTCACCGCTCAGCCCACGACGCCTACTACCGTCCCATCTCAGCCTGTGTTCAGATCGCCCCAGCCAACAAATCAGCAACCCGCATTCAACAGTGGTGAGAACCGGTGGTGGTGGTAAATCGGCACGCTCCTCTCCTCGATTGCAATACTCTCTTGCACTGTTAGACAGAGACAACACTAATATCATTCTGATAACAGCAGTCGATCACTCGCTCATTAGATACTCATTTTCTACGGAGAACATTGTCTAAATTAATGACCGATAATCGGAGTATTTCAGTGGTTCAGCAGCAGCCTCAGCCTAGCCAACAACCGGGATCCAATGAGCAGATGTACTGGAATCAACAACAGTAACGGTAAGAGGAATGACGCAAAGAGAACCAAGCAAATAGACCATTCAGATCGCCAAACTCCTGACTTCTACTGATGAGGCGCCCCAACTATTTACTTCCTGTTACACTTGTTATTTTATGAGGGGTTCTATCCTATAAACTCTATTTAGAACAATGGTCCAACTTCATTGTCCATGTTCTTTCACACAATCTTTTTGACCGGCTTTTTATCCATCTCCTATCCTTCTCATCCCTATTTGCGTGTATGGAGCCTCCCAATAGTAGAACCGTCAGCCTTCATTCACAGATTACTTCAATAACTTACCCCGATGACTCCTTGAAATCATCATTATTCTAGAGTTAATTTCAGATTATTTGCTTCGTAGATTATTACATAGCGCAACTTGTCGTACCTTACTAACTGCTTAGCTTCACCGGAACTTACATTTTAATACACATTATTTGTTATCTATTAGCCTAACCACTCTATCCGGTGAAGCGAGGAAGTTTTCATTGTTCTTCCCATCCTTCCATGGTGTCATACTGACACTCCATCCCCTCGCCATATTCTCGATTAATATTGACGATTCCGCGCACTCTTCGCTCATTTCGAACGCTATCTCGTAGTTCAGACAGAAGAGAGACCCGGCGAAATGAGGAAGCCATTGTCTTCGATATTGTCGTTTCAATCTCCATTAGTTTCACTAATCTCGGAATTAAGTCTTTTCGAAGAGTGTGAGCGATGCTTGCAATGTCTTATCACTCCCTTCTCTCTCTCTCTTCCAAAACTTTGAACTCGCCCTCATCCTCGTTCTTCAGACTTATTTCCAAGCAATAACTTCCCCTATCTAAATCATTATGTTGTGATGTTGACCACTGTGTTGTTTCTCCTTATCTCTGTGATGTTCTATCCCCGTAACCAATCGATAATCGTATCGCACTCAGCGACACTCATATGTGACCAGGCATTAAGTTTGAAAGAGTAATAATGATAATAATAAAGTTATAATCAGGTTTAAAAAAAGCAAGTTGGCAGCTGATACACATGGAAATATCACACAACACGAAACAAGTTCATGATAATTAATTCTGAGGCTCATGTTCGTTGGTACCAGGCATTTATCTTTTTCGAATGACCATTGTTTTTGATTTCCGGACATCGACTATGGCTTTTCAGAGTATGCCCAGTAATACTGACCGATCCCTCGGGGAGCCTACAGTAGTCTCAGTCCTCTTCCTCTTTGCTCGAGACTGGACATAAAGGTGGTTATAGGCCTCTCCCCCCCCCCTCTCTCTATCCAAATCGGTAGTCCACTGAGTGACTCTTGCTTCCACTCTTCCCCCTTACATACTTCATTACTTCTGCTTCCCTTCCCTTGTGGTCGCTGGGGCGAAAGAAGAAGAGAAGACGAAGGAAGGGAATGAATACAACAGAAAGAAGAAGACAACGGCATCCATTCATTAGGGACGGGAATACGGTAGGAAGGGGAGAGCTCAATCATCAAGGAGAAGAGACGAAGACTGTCTAGGTATCAAGCCTTCCCATTAGGAAAATGAGATGACAGACAGTAAATGATCATTTCGAGGCGAATTTGCTACTCCTCCTGCTACGTCAAACAAAGTTCGAACTATGAGGCAAGAATCCTAAGAGATTCCCGCAGTGATTATCCCTACCTCGGCTTACCTTTCCCCCTTTTGTCTCAGGCCCTCTCACTAATCCTGCCCACCCCATGCCCATCTGTACGAGTGTTCGAGCCAGTCAACTCAACGTGTAATTTGGATTAGGCGCGGCTCCTACCTGTGAATCCCCGAGAGGAAGAGGAGGAGGAGGTGAATAGGAAGAGCATATGTTGTTGCTCACTGACCGTAATAACAAGCAGCGACAATGGAATCAGTGTGGATAATCTAGTAGTGGCTGGTAGGGTGGGATCGAGAGTGAAGTCCTTCCTGTTCCTCGTCAAGACAATCAATTGGATTGGGGAGAGTGGAGAAGGGTTGATTGCATGGTATGCCAGAGGGGCGCAAATTGATAGACTCAAGGGATGGCACTGCTCACTTTTTGCCGCAATTGAGAGGAAAGATTTGGCGGATTTCGTGGTTTCTAAAATAGAGGTAGGCCAGCCTTCACCGATGTTCCTTGATGAAATATATCCTATAATGCACATTGAAAAGTGCTTCGGAACATGTGGTACTACTCTATTGTCCAATTCAAAACTTGAGCCCTTTTCTCTTCCGACCTGCAGAATGAACAAGGCCCAGTTCTTACTTCGCTTCTTTTCCACCAGAGATTTGACCTATCACGACCTCTTCGAATGAGCGATCAGACACGCCCAAAAAACGGTCGATCGAGGACATTTTCATGCGGAAAACGTTCGGTTTTTGCGTCATCGGTTCGGATGGGAACGCATCGGACCGAGTGATAATTTGTGAAAATCCCTCGACTCTCTCATCTCACCCTTCCTTCCCATCAGTTAGAGAAGGCTTAGATACTGGGATACAGAGAGAATCAGTCATTCCTTCTCTGCTCCCTTCTCATCGTGCCATTCTGAGGAATCTACTCGACAGTCGAATAACAAACCACATCATCGCTTCTATCCCCGCTACCTGTAGCCATTCTAGGTTACTGAGAATACTCGCGAGTTCGGTCTGGTAACTGGACCGAGCACTCTCGCGAGAACAAATTGCTGTGGGGAGCACCCCGCTCAAATTGCGAGTGAATTGGCCCTACCGTACCCTGGCGAGAGTGACGAGAACAAGCGGATACTGTAGTTGGATACGCCTTAGGATATTTTAGTGCTACCCAAGAACAAAGAGAATCAAAACAAGGAAGCGATTCGCAACAGAGATGCTAAATGGAACAGTTGTCATGCAATGTGAAAAAGGAAGATTGTGATGTATCAACGACAAGATCAAAGTATAGTCAGAGAAACTTCAGATAAGGGGAAATTCGGGAGGACCGGGGATTCTCCATCAGATACTTTCCTCACGAATGGCCAAACTCCTCCCTTCGATCGGCCCTCCTGCCTATCTCATTCACTCTGCTGAGCAATTCTTTCCGACCTGTCTAACCTTTGCATTCCGCTTTATCACACTCCCACTTTGTTTCTGCTGCCTGCCCCTCTCGTGGATTCTCGGAGGCAGGGGGGGGGCCTAATCGAATCAGGCGGAACCGTAAACTGCCTGCGAGTGGGCGGGCTCGCCTCGGGGCGGCGTCGGTGATTGGCTGGGAGTGGCCTGAGACTCCGCCCTCGGCTCGAATCGCGGATCGAGGCAGTGCGAAGGGAGCCGAAGCGAAGAAGAAAGGAGCAATTGGAAGTCGTCCGAGTGAATTCGAGTGCACTGACGAAGAGAAGACCGAAGCGAAGTAGCGGAGAGGTGAGCGAATGAGTCTGTCTATCAACCCCCGTGTGTACAACATGCTCTATCATTATGCACGATCGGCCACACTTTCGCAGTCATTCATACATGTGGGTAGAGTGTAGAGATCGGGTGATTGGGATAGGGTTGCCGGACCTCCCGGAAGGAGAGGTGAGCGAATGTCTGTCTATCACAACACATGTGTCTATCATTATGCACGACCGGCCACACTCGCGGTCAGCGAATTCGCTCATGTAGGTAGAGTTAAGAGATCGGAGTATGGGTATAGGATTTAAGGACCATTCGGAGGACGTTGATGTTGGGGTTCACAATCGCCCGACCACACTTACGCTGCCGGTTAGCAAATTCGTTGAGGTTGACGTTGATGTTGACATTCGCAATAGTAAGGAATATGACGGATTAAGAAACTTGAGTCTTGATCTTAAAGTAACGAGTGAGGAGGTAGCAACGAATCAGACCTAGGAATCAGATCTCATGTAAAACGTAAGATGCCACTGAATTCAGGAGCACTGGATTCTATAGACTTTTTTTTTAATTTTGGAATTCAAAATCTGAATGACATACTGCTCAATTTTGCTATCCCAATAGCCTCTACGGTTGGTGTCAACGTACTAACTTTGGGATACAGTTGATTTTACTGGAAAGAAGAGTAGAAACTGTATCGCAGTGTATAGAGTGGCTTCTCAGTTTCTGGCACTGATGATTCAGAGTACGATACCGTTTGATTTTTCTCTCGAATTTTAATGCAAAAAAACTGAGAAACTTACAGAATTCAATTCCTTAGAGCCTGAATTTCTACATCTCAATTTATTTCAAAATTGTGTTATTCTGCTTACCGAATCCAGAATTTGTGATTTTTTACATATTTTAGGTTGGATTTGAATTGCTTCCCATATTTCTAACATTTCTCTGCGATGTTTACGAAATGTTCAATTTTAATCAGAAACTCTTTCTATATTTTTTCTCAACCGGTAACACCTTTCCGAAAATAATGCCAAAGTTATCCTTATTATGATTACCGCCAGTGTGCTTATCCGTGCCAGGATGGATCTCATCTCTATTGTTATCGCATCTGTTTCATCTAATCTTCGCACGATGCCTATTGAATTCGGCTCCAAGCTGGCACGAACTGAGTGATGTTTCCAAGTGGTTGATCATTGTTTGAAATGGGTGGTCTCCTCATCCAATTTCACTTCTTTGTCACTGGACCACCCGCAGCGTTGCGAACCCATTCCTCATAATGAAATGCACTGGCCGCTCCCCTCACAACTTGTCAAATCTTTCAAACTTGTCTCTTCGCAATCGCCAGGGAGGTCTAATTTGCGCGAAATTCAGTTAGAAACAGCAGGCAATTGTCAGGCCGAGCCAGCAATTAATCCATCATACACTCTATTGCATCGGGGGTGATATCATACTCGAGAGCAGCTGACTACTACTCTAAATGTCCAGGAATGTTACTTTCCCAGTCGGGCACAGTGCCCGAAAGAGCCTTGGGCAGCTATCCGGTCTCATTTCGGTAGAGAGGTGACCCCTCCCGTAATTATCCCATTAGGCGAGTAGTCTCGAAAGTGCGGCAAAGAGTATAGAGAGTAGGGAAGGTGATGGGTGGGTATTCTATTTCACGATCCGATACAATAATAGAGAGAGAGCCGAAGGGGAGATCTCATTAGTGACAGTCTCGTTATACTGTATGAGAAAGAAGAGAGAGGGGTCATTAGGACTGAATGAGAGGAGAGAAGGGAAAGGCAAAGTTGGAGATGGAGAAATGAGATAAGGGGACGATGTCATAACAATGGAGAAGAAGTCCATTGGGAAAGATAAGAATCAGCGCTTATTATGGACTTCCGTAGGACAAAGAATGGCTGGGGACAAGGGAATGCCAATTGGGCAGATAGTAGACGAATTTACATTTTTTTTGCAAAAATTCAAATATGAATAGGGCCGTTTCACCAAAATTTCGCTAATTTTGAGGATAAATAGAACGAGTAAATATAATCGTAATCGGGCGAAAGAGAGCGAAACATGTAATACTACATTCCCGAGGGTAAATGGATTGAGGAAGTACAAACATGCCCTCTGGTCACTCTAAGCTTCCATTGAAATCTTGGTGATATTTACTCTTGAAAGGGCAACCGGGCAACATAGGACTGGTCTGACTCTCTCACTATTCCGATCTCTCTCGAATATCAAACCATTGAGAGAGGATGGATAAATAAGAGGGTAAACATCAATGCTTGAGGCCAGTTTATTAATATTTTATGTTTTTTTGCAGATCTTCCTACTTTCGATTCTTCCTCTGGGAGAGCCGTCTCGAACTTCACTCCCACCTCCAATCACTCATTTTCACTCCGAGATTCATTGAGCGGGTCAGTTTATTGAGACATTTCGCACATTTACAACATGAAATTGAAGCAGCTCTCTATCAGTGCTTTGATGTTACCTGCGCGACCTTGTCTAATTGCGGCGATTACTCTTTCATTCAATTCTTCATTCATTTCCTGACACTTTTTGAATTCGTGTAGTTTTTACGAACTGCTTCACATTGCTTTTTTTTGTAATTTTCCATTTAATCATATTATTTTCATAGTGGATAGATATGAAAGATGCCGTCAGGGAACACATTTTATATCTTTGGGGATATTTTTCTGAGACATGGGGATAATTTTCTAGTGACACACTCTGTTGATTTCCAGTGGTCACTTTTCCTGATTCACCCACAGGCGAATGAGGGCTGTAGGGGAAAATAATGTTTTAATTCGATGGCGGGTGGCAGGTAGAGCAAAAATTTGCATGCAGGTAGTATTTGGCCTTCCGTAAGCCCGGTCCTTCCATGTTCTTCTCAATCCCAGTCGGTACTCCGTATTGCGTCTGTCGCTCATTAACTCATTCTCTTTGTCTCTCCTTCCAAGTTCTGCTAATCTCAAAATGAGTGGCTACTCTTAGTCTCCCAGTCTCTTTCCACTCTCTCTTAGCCGCCCTTTCCTCTCTTCCCATTCAACATATGGTAATCGACAATGGGATGAACTTGGCTAATCATAGGCCTCCCTCTCTCTCCTTCCTTCCTTTCTCCCTCTCACCTGGCCGACTTGACTTGAGTATGTGGGGAAACAATGGAAAGCCACACCGGGTCGAGATGGACTCGTATATGATTCCCGATGAGTAGTCTCACTCAATTATAGATACTATCTGGTCGAGAAGGCGAAGTGGTGAAACGTACAGAGAATCACACTGAAAGTGCTAAAATCTATCTGTTTTGTAATGTTAAAATCAATTTGATGTCTTTGGGCGCTTCATTGTCTCATTTCCTGTCCCTTCTTCCTTTCTTGACGCCAAGCGGTGATTGTTGCAATGTGTCTCACTTTCGGGAGGGATTAGAACAGATGGGGTAAGACAGTGGGGTTCTTCCCCTCTCCCCCTCCCTCCCCCTCTTTCCCGTGCTGTCTTCATTATGCAATCCATCAATCCCTCTCCTTTTCATCACTTTGTCCCTCTTCCTTCTGAGGACACGAGAGAGATTGAGAAGCCAATGATCTACTTGAGTTGTACTGGGTTAGGCAAAAACGAAAAAGAAGTTCTCAAAAGTTTCTTGGTTAAGATCGGATTGTCACAATAGAAAGCGGCAACGATGTATTTGGTTGAGCAAGAAAACATTTGGGAACATTTTATTATCAATAATTTTAATCATTTTTCCTCACCACTTTAGAATGTGCAGGCATATCCAAGTTTCAGTGGACAAAGTGAGAAGAGTGAGAGACAAATAGGAAGTCAGGGAACGATCACAAGAATTGTTCGAGCCTTGTCATTGACTACTGGCAGTCTGTCCCTAATCAGCAACCTCAATCAATCTGATCCGAGTTAATCCCGCTATCTCCACCCTCCCCTCCTCTCCCTCCTCCCCTCACTCTCCCATATCCGGTCATCTCTGTCGAGTTACTCAATTATCGCATCAATCGATGGGGGATTTGTCGAGTGAGAAAGTAAGTGATAGCGATCGATGTTCCGTTGCGTAAGGGAATCAGTGGGAGAATGTAACTAGTGATGAGGGAGATGAGAAAGGGCGATTGGATTGGACTGAGAGGAATTGACTGTGTCAGTCGACATGAACTTGACTAGATCTCTATGGATATTTATTACCGGATAGAATGGGTTTCTCATGCTTTAGACTCTATGAATATGTTTCAAGCCCTTATTGGTAATCATTTTCATATCAATTAAGTATTAAATCAAAAACAGCTTGAGCTGAACCCCACTAAAATCGAATATTCAATGCGAATTGGCAGAGCGATCCCCCAATTGAGCTCATGTTTTCCTCTTCTTTCCTCTCCATCTCCCGCTATCTTCTCTTTCCCATCTACCGTTTCGCCCTCGCTCAAAACCTTGTTTGGGAGTGGTAGAACTCTTTTCTCTTTCTCTCTCAAAAGATTGAGGCCGTGCTCAAAAATGAAAGATCGTTACCGTAACCGGCGAGTAGTCAATTGGCAGGTCGGGATGGGGTGTAATAGAGATGGAAAGAAAGAGAAGAACGAAAGAATGGGATCATGGATACCTCACTCGGTCATCTGTAGTGGGGACTGTTGATATCCTGCAGCGTTCACTGGATTATCTCTCCAGGTAAGGGGTCAGATCGTCAAGTATCAAGAGCGAGGGTCCGGCCACTGGTCAGAGCCGAGAGAGGGAAGAAGGGAAGGGAAGAAGGAGGAAGAGGAATGCAGTCGAGTGTGAAATTCGGAGAGAATGGACTGGGCAAAACAGAAGAAGCATCGATTGGCGAGACCAAGTCGGAGAAACGAATGGCCGAACCCATGATGATAGAGAACATGGCAAAAAGTGTGCTCGAATCGCGCAGGGAAGTGAACAATCGAAGTGGATTACGGTAGGACATGCGCGCTCGCTCATTGGATGAGGGGAGGAGAGAGAGGAGAGAGGTGAGCACACACGGGGGTGCATTATGTTTCGCGCTTTTTTGCTTGTAATAGAACCACATAGTGTTCAATAGTTGACAGTTAACTTTACTCTGAAAACGATTCTGGGCGAAATTTGAGGCCGGAAGTTTAGATGATGAACAGCGGAAAGGTGTCAACAACTGCATCGGAAGAGCATTGTTAGAATGGCATCGAGAGGGGGCAAGTGATAGGAGAGTCTAGACGACCGACAGGGCGAGGCGGACGATCGGGGGACGAATGAGGAGAGGGAAGATTCGAGGGGATGGAAAACGCACGCCTGATTAAGTCTTTCACTTCAGTAGACAATCATTTGATTTCACGCGTGGGGGAGCGAGCGCCTTGAGGGAGTCGAGAGAGTGGGGGACCCAAGGGGGAAAGGACTGGCTGCAGCGGTCGCAGGGGTCGTACCGGTCGTCGAGTGGATTCAGAATCCACAACGATTCAAGGAGAAAGAGAGGGATGGGAGGAAGGGGGAGGAGTACCACCCCCCCCCCCCCTCTATCCCCCCCCCCCTCTCTCACTCTCCTGTCTCACTTCTGATCTCTCTCGGTAATTCATCTGTCAATTGTCTCATTTTTCATAATCCTTGCTAGTCTTAACGTCGTGTCTTCTGAATCGCAACAACTCGTCGTTGCCTCTCTCAATCTCTCTCCTCTTTTCTCCCTCCTTTCCTTCCCTTTTGCATCGAAGCAGAAGTAAATCGTTCGTGCCCCGTTTTGTCGAATCAACCAAGAGAATGTTTTCCAGGGTGGTCCTTAGACCTTAGACACGATCCTTAGACATAAGGAGATTCTTAAAGTGACCTTAAACTAATTGCAGGATCTCTGAGTGAGAAGCGCAGTCGGCTGCGAAAACTACAAGTGTATGGCCATTCTATCCGACGATATGCCGTCTTCTGGAGGTATGTTTTTAGTTTTGATCTTGATATTCTGAGAAGCCTTGGGACTCAAATGCAATCCAATCATGGCCATGTTGTGTTATCACTTGCTAGATCAACCCGGTTCACCTTGATGGGTTCTCAAATGTTTCATTTACTCATCTTATCCAATCTTCCTTTCATAAGTTTTTTCTTGATAGAAGCTGTATAATTCTCCGTCTTACTTCGAATCAACAGAGCTGTGTACCTTTTGTATGATCGATCGGTAGTTCTTCTTCGTTCTCCTTACGCTCTCTTTCTCATTCTCAAAATGTCATCGTCTTACATACAGTAATCGTCTCTCGTCTCTCTTCCCTCTCTCACCTCCTTTCCCCTCGTCCTACATATTCTTGATGTACTTCTCTCTTTGTCTTCCCATCGTCTCTTCATTCCTCCTCCCTCTCTCATCCCCTCCAATTCCCCCTTCGCAACTTCCTCTCCATATAATAATCTCGCGCATCGCAACAATTGAGTGGAGCGAGACGAGTCGAAAATGGAGGGTCTCAAAAAATGAGAGCATAGTGAAAGAAGAGAGAAACATCCTACCGTAACCATATATGAGATGCAACTTGGCTTAGAAAGGATAAGGGATCCAGTTCACTCCTCTCCCTTTCTCAGGTACAAAGAGAGGGGTGAATGAGAGAAAGAGAGAGAGGAAAGGTGGAAGGAGAAGGAAGGCTATCTGAAGAGTGTCCATGGTCGATTATGGGTCTAAGAGAGAGAGAGGGGAAGGTCTCTTTGCGGCTTGAAACAATCGGATGGTGTGAAAGGGGAAGAGAGTCTCAATGACCATCAATGGAATAATGAGTGCATACTGAGCCAGCTGTGAGACGTTTGTCTCCATTTCAATTAGAAAAACCCGGTTGATGTGAGGTTTGGGACTCTGGTTACTCTGGTTTCGTCTGACTGGTGAGAGATAAGATAGAATTGAGAGAGTAGACAGTCTTCTTTGGCGCCGAATGGTCGACTGGCGACAAGCTATGTTTAGAGAGGAAGGGAGGGAGAGGAGAGCGATTTGCATGTGAGACCCGGGCCTAATTGGACTCTTCCACTGTTCTCAATAGGGGAATCTGGAGCTGCGAGAGAGAGAGAGGGAAGGGCTAAGAAGAGAACAAATTCTCCCATCACCCCCTCTCCATTTCACCACCACTCAAAAGTGTGATGAACCAACCGCCAAAAAGAGGCAATAAAAATGAACGGTCATTGTGGGAAGAAGAGGAAGAAAGATGATGAAGGAAGGCCATTCACCTCCTTGTACCGACCGATTGACATGGTTAGGGAGAGAAAGGGAAGGGAACAAAGTTGTTTTAGGAGAGCAAGTGATCACGAGTTATCGGACAAAATCAATCAAAATCTGTTTGAAAGTTTTCGAAAGAAGACATCCAGTTAAATGCGTTCCAGACTTTCTTGGCTACGCGAATAAACACTTCCACTTTGGATCGTTCTCTGTCAAGTTTGGCACAGTTCACGTCAAAGATGCTGATAATCATATCCGACGCGTGATTAGGGCGTCTGGTGAGAGCATGGACATTGTATCTATCTGTGCTTTCCTACTTCTACCGTATCCTATCCTTTCCGTATCCTCTTCTTTCTATCCTTCTCAAAATTCTTCTACCGTATTCTATCCTTACTATTTCACAGTATCATCTTCTTTCTATCCTTCTCAATACTCCTTAGACTGTTTAGCCCACTTGAGATGACTGAGCTTCTTCTTCTATCCACTCACAGTCTCTCAAAGACTCACTCTCCAGCCAGATAAAGCGAGAGACAATGAAGAAAGGAGAGATCCATTCCATGATCCTCCTCTTCATCTCTCCCTAATCCACTCGGCCTCCCACTGTTCACCTCATATGCTTCTTCCCTTTCGCACTTCTTCATGCAATCCATCACTCGCTGACAGCTCCCCTCTGTCTCATTAATAAGAGCGACTAATAAGAGACGAAACGACAAAGTTGCGCACGCCTGTCAGAAGTTGACTAGAATGAGCATTTCCGATGCTTCTTATGATAGCGCAACACTACCGTAGTCCCAGGCGGCTTTATAGAGAGCACCAGAATTAGTTGTGTGTTGGTGGCGCAACTCGTCCCATAATTATTATAGGCCCGATCAGTGACCCGAGCATAATCGGAAGTCGATTATATCTGTCCTCTCTCCTCTCCTCTCCCCTTCCGTCCCCAGGATTGCGGATATCTCTCTCGATCTCGGGAACGATTGACGAGAACATTGAGTGATAGTGACAGGGAATAGTGAGGGAACGGAAGGGAATGACAGTTCGCGCCTATCAGTCAATATAGTGAAGAGTAGACGAGGTAGTGAGGATGAGTCTCGTGTGGAATACGGTTAGTGATAAGAATCAGTTAGACTTGCCTTGCCTCGTGCATACTTGCACATTTGGTGGGCAAGCTGCTTATCATGAGTGTTCGAGCGGTCGAATTGCTGGAATAATAGGTGAAATACAATGAAAGTTTGCTTCACTTTGCGCATACCAACCAATGTAGAGCAGGACTTATGGATCAGTGTTATGGTGACACCTTAGTACTTTACTATGTACTCAACTTCTCTATTGCACACTCCTTCTTTTCCACAACCACTATTTCCAATTTCCATGGCCGCTGTCAATGGTCTGATAACATCATTGACAGGGACTCATCACTCTATGATCTACCATGATCTGATCTATACTGTCTCTCCTATTGTCCATTCTAAACCCTCTTCAGATTCAGACAACGGCCACACTGGCGTCAACCAGCTCGGAGGAGTCTTCGTGAATGGCAGACCACTTCCAGGTAAATATAAAATGACTAAATTAATATTCGAAAGAATGAATAAAATTACGATGTTTCTTTGAATTTCTCTACAGTAATGAAAATAATATTTATTTAATTTCACGGTTCCTCTAATAGGATATAATTTTTCAGACAAGATCCGGCAGCAAATCGTGGATCTCGCTCATTCCGGCGCACGACCTTGCGACATATCGAGGATGCTGCAAGTGTCGAATGGGTGAGATTAATGGGCCTCTCTTTTCCAGTGGATTTAGTGGCTCAGTAAAAATAATTATATGAATAAAAAAACAAAAAAAACATTTATAGTTTTCATTCTTAAAATTCTAGAGTTAAAGTTAAATTTATGTTCGAGCTATTTCCAGCTGCGTTTCGAAGATTCTCTGCCGGTACTACGAATCAGGAACGATTCGGCCTCGAGCGATCGGAGGATCCAAGCCCAGAGTTGCGACGCAGGTAAAGTGCATGAAAAATGCTCCTGAAAATTAAAATATACCTGACAAATTGAGTTGGAACAAGATGATGTTGGATGAGTTGCATCGTATGTTGAGCTGCATCGGATTAGACTATAGCTTGCGTCGAAGCAGGATCTCATGACACTAGACAACACTTCCAAACGGATCGCACTACTGCACTACTACTTTCAGCGCTTCTCTCTCTCTCGTCTAATCTCATTATTTCCAGGGTGTGGTAGAGAAGATTGAGAACTACAAGCGTGATCAGCCCTCGATTTTCGCGTGGGAGATCCGTGATAAGCTCATCTCTGATAGAGTTTGCACCCAGGAGACCATTCCATCGGTGAGATTAGCTTTTGGGTCATCCACAAACGTTTGCACAATTACAGTTCTATCGTGCACGATTTCCGAAACGCATTCCAATAAATCGCAAAATATGAAAAAATATTAACAAATATAATAAATTCGATCTTCTTCCAGGTCTCATCCATCAATCGCGTGCTTCGCAATCTCAACGCCAAGAAGGATCAAGTGATGCAGTTCGACATGTTCGATCGGCTGAGGTTCATTTTTTTTCGTCAAAAAATAGCCATGGAAAATATCCATTATATATTTGTATTGATTTTTTAATGAATTGTAGTTATTGATTTATTCTTCAGGAACACAACAGCCTCTCAGTGGTACAACGGTTGCAGTTGGCCAGTGCCGATGCCGACAGGTGAATAATGAAATAAATAAAACTAACGAAGAATGAAATGCCCCTGATCTGCACGATTTCGTGATACCTCATACAATTCTGATTATGATATAAAACTGAAATGCATAATATGTCGCAAAACATAACTGAAATCAGAGGACTATCTGCGGATGGATAATTATTTTCTCATATCTGTGACCGAAAAAAACGCAACAAAATGAACGCTAATAAAATTCCATACTCACGAAGCTGAAATATATTCATGAAGAAATTTCTGTGTTCTAATTAAAATTTATTTTCGATAACTGCAAACCAAATAAAGAGTTATTTTGCGAAAAACACAAATTAAATTCTTATAATTCTAGCAGCAGTTAACTTCGCCACTTTCCCTTCTCTGCAGCAATGCGCGATGATCGATGCGAAGAAGGATAACAGCTCAGGTTTGAAATATTTCCTCGAATTGACTTCTGCCCAGATTAGATGTTCCTTCGGAAAATTAAATTTCTCAGTGAAAACAACAACTGAGTCGAAAATGTCGAAGTTCTGATTAGAAAACTGCAAAATTGTTTCCTCCAAATGCCTTGACAGTAACTCTCGAGTAATGTAAGTAAGAGAGAGCGTATTATGTGTCGAGAACGTTTCAGTTCAGCGGATTTACAGCAACTCCCTCACTGATTCGATTAGACAGGCACACACACGTGCCTTCCCCGCTCATCAATTAATCATTTCCATTCATCGGCACCTTCCCGGAAGCACATACTAATTCGCATTATGCATATCCCTTCATATCTTACCACGGATTCCGAAGCTGTCCTTACTGGTCATCAAATTGAAAGTCCCCTATCTCGCACAGCTTCTCTTCAACGCAAATTATAATCCCTCAATTGGACGCTTCTGGTTTCACTCATTAATTTGAGTTTTTAACCATTGACCAACCCTCCCGAGGTAGCTGTCAGCAAGAGTTTGCTCAGCCATTGAGGAAGTCCCTGAGAGACTGTGAATCTTCATGAACAACACCCATATTCCCTCATTCCCTCATTTTTCAAACACTTATCTCCACTCGCAATCAGCCATTTCTTTGTCCGACCACAGTCCGAAAACGAGTGTTACCCCTCCCTCCCTCCGCCTCTCCCTCACTTCCCTCCCCCTCCCTCACTAATTTGTCACCCATTAATGGAGGCGCCATGTGGTCACTTACCAGGTAGAAAGAGGGGAGAGGAGGAGGAAGGAGATGGAATATGACGAGAGGAATCGGCGATGGCCAATGGAGATAGAAGCAGGAAACGGCCTAAGATGGGGGCTTGTTGACAGTTGGATGCTCCCCGATGGAATAGATCACTCATCACTCATTACCACTGCATGTTCCCTCCGTCCCTGGCACAACTTCATCCCCAAAACACCAAGTCCGATCGATAGTCTTAGCCTCTCTCTAAGTGAGTTTCTCCCTCCCTTCATCCCCCCTTTCCCTTCCCAACACAGCGGGAGGAATTCCATCCTCTTCCGTTACATAAGAGGCAGAGATTCGATCGGAGGGGGTAGATATGAATGGGAATGACCCTCTAATAGACTCCCTCTCACTCTCCTCCCCCTCCCCTCTCTCCAATCCACTAATCATCCGTGAATCGACCCCCACACTCACTCCATCATTGTATCACCTCCAGTAGTCGGGTGCATAGGGTCCGGCTGTGGATACTGTAACTGAACCTCATTTCTTCCTTTGGTCTTGAATTGAACCCTCTTCACTTATAGTATGCAGTCTAATTGTAGTACCTTGTAGCCTTTCCTACTCTTTACTTACTTCCCAAGTGAGAATAGTCGATAACTGGTAATTACTACTCCCTCACTTCCTTCCTTCTTTCTCACTACAGTAATCGTCCTCCTTATCATAAGAGAGTGATACCAACTCCCTCTTCACCCCCATTCCCCCATTCGTCTTCTTCTTTCTCTTCTTTCCTCTTTCGTCCCCAACATGGAAACATCTTTCCCTTCCATTCTTCCTCTCTCTTATCTCTTCTCTTATTTAAACTGCACACAGTCGACTCCTTTTTCTCGCTACAGTACTTGCCTAATCAAGCGAGAAAACTGGCGGAAAGCAACAGTGAAAAGAGAAGAGAAAGAAGTTCGACTATCCATCAATCAATCCCGACCGTTCCCTCATTAAGAGAGTCAACAATTAGTGTAAGCTGGGAATTAAAAGGAACTCCCGTAGAAGAATAGCTTGAGTACAGTCGGTTCTTTCGGTTCTTTTCAATAACTTTATACGAAGCAAGGTTTTCTACATGAAACACCTGAAACCTATTAGGTTTATTATTTCGACAGAAAAATGTTAATAAAAATAATTTAGCTAAATCACTGAACTTCCTTTTAGACACTAACTGAACAATTCATCATTTTTAGATGGTTTACGGTATGTTGAATAGGTTGTTTACTGACTAGAATTGTACAGAAGATTTAGTTCCGACAGTCTCTTCCTTATTCGATATGATCGCGGTTCGATCGATAGAACTATGGTCGACAAATCGATGTTTTCTCACAATTTCTTCGTTCCGTGTTCATAGAGTGACAGTTTTTGTTCAGTCAATAACACTAAGAGTCGAGTTATATCATGGACTCAAGTTTCCATACTTACACAATTAGTTCCTGAAATAATAGCAGTGTTCCAGCAATATAATTTAGGCTATTTTTTAAGAATCGTTTACGTTTTAGCGTTCACACTTACTTATAAGGAAGGTTTTCTTTAGCTTTATCTCCGCCTGAGAGAAGCACTGTGTTAGCCTTTCTCGCTCTAATTAGATCTAATTAGTCTGAGGTGTCTAATTTCCCGCATCTCAGTCGCCGCGCTCGCACCCAATCTGAGCCCTGAGGAGCATAATCAAATTTGGTCGGGTTAAAACAAACAGTCGATCGATCATTCTCTCAATTACCCTCCTCCTCCTGCTCATTCTGATTTGCGTGTCTTCTTCCTAATTCGGCGTGTCTAAATGGAGGAAAGGTGTGAAACGTGCGGTGATCGATTAGTGTGTGTTGTCCTCACTAATCGATTACGATGGAACGGAGGAAGGGGGAAGAGACCTCCTCCGAGAAAGAAAGAGAAGAAGAAGCAGAAGCAGTTGAAACAGCAGAAGCTGAGAGACAGACACTAAATTATCAATTATTTGAAGGCGCGACAGAAAGGGAGAAGGGAAGAAGGCCATTTGTCAAGGCTTTGTTCCTATTCGAATCGAAGACCAACCAATGGAAGAGTTGCACAAGTAGGCACAAGTCAGGGCAGTCCCGACTGTCTCGAGAGTCTCTCAAGGTGTTCTCACGCTAGAAAACAGGACCATATCGATTCCTGGGCTAAAGCCTCCACTTGACTAAGAGAGAGAGAGGGGGTATACGGTGGTTGGGGGCGGAGTCAACGAGTAAGAAGGAAGGAAAGGAGTGGTCTCTCTCTCTCTCTCTCTCTCCCGTTTTCCCTTTTCCTCCTCAGCAGCAGTCACTTCGATTCACATCAATCGAGTCGCTCTCTGTCTACACGACTCTCTTCGATTGGCCGTACCTTTCGCCCATCTCTCATCCACCTTCCCCTCCCTCCCCCTCCACTCAATCCGATCCGTCGTGACAAGGCCACGGCCCAGAAGGAACAGCCGACGACCGACCGCTTCAGACAGTGCGGAGTGAGAGGATTGAGTGAGAGGGAAGAGGAATCACGGGGCAAATGGAAGCACACGATCACTGGATGACTGCGTCAACCGCAGGACTCGTAATGGCACCGCCGATGGGTCGACCACTGCCTCCACACCGTAAGAGACTATCACTTCTCTATCAGCATTGACACTGATTCGAATAGACAATCCGATCGCATCTCCACCCTCTTAACTCTCTCGAATCACCGCTCTCTATCGCTTCCTCAACACTTTTTGCTGCAGCCGAGCTTACGGTGGCCATCTATCATCAGTCATTTGATTGGCCCGTTTGCGACTGATTAAATGTGGCAGCGGGGAATGCGATTAGAAATGGAATGATGGGCATGGCTAACATACTTGGACGATTATCACGCCTATTCAATCAGATTAACGCCGACCGATTAGGAATCATAATAGAATTAGGGAGAGAGAGGTGATAGGAACGGTTATTGAATCAAATCAAGGGAAAGGCGCCTCGCATTAATCGGTCCATTGCCTTTCCTTGCTCGCTTTCGATCGTTGGAATAGGGAGAAATAGATGCGATAGTCGATGTTCAGATAAGAATGACTGCTCCCTCTGCTCTCATTAGTGTACCTCTACTCCACCTCCTCCTCCCTACTTTTCCCACCCTTTTTTCTCCAGTCCTTTTCTCGGCTTGAAAACATCTTCCCCTCCGCTATCTTCTCGTTATCGTTAAAAGGACAATAGTGGTGTGTCAATCAAATGTCCCCTCCCTTTCCTCCTCAAGTCTCCTCCCCTCTTCTCCCCCCTTTGCTCTCCTTCCTCCCTTCTTCTCTTCTACCCCAATCACACACCCGCCCCTACAACTCCTCATCCCCTTCTTCTCTCCTCTTCTCCACCGGAGAAGATCTACCCATCCCACCATTTCTTCGCTTATCTCATCGGATCGAAGGGGTTCATACCCCCTGCCCCTTCCCTACGACCCTTACGCCGTCTATCAAGCCTCTGCATACGAGATGCTTGCAACGGCAGTCCCTCCTCCAGCACCGATGATGTCCCCGCTAAATCAGCCTCACGTAAACCGACAAATCGACGACCAAAGGGTAACAGATTGCATCTCCTAATTCCGCAGACACCTAGACAAGGACTACTACCCACTCACTTAATCGAATCAGACTCATACTCCTCCTCCTCCTTCTTCTTCTCTACTTCATTTCTCACCTCTTCCCCCATCATCTCCTGACGCTCGCAATCACTTAGTCACTAAGTGCTTCCTTCCGCTCTTCCCTCTCTTTCTCTCTTTAGTCGCATGATCTCAGTCGACTACCGTAATCCCTTCTCTCCCCTCCTCCGCTCTCTCTCTCTCTCTCTCTCCCTATAGGCGCCGCTCTCATCTTTCATCTTGTACTCATATCTATATCTCGAACATGAATCAAGTTGCATGCCCATTCCTGTTCCCTTCCCTTCCTTCTGTCACTGTGCCAATAACACAACTGTTGTGAGAGCGAACGTTGCGCACTACTTAACTCCTTTTTTCACTTTCCATCGCTCTCCTCAAGAGGATAAGCGAGAGTGGTGGAGCGCCTGCAAATGGGGCCAGTTAGTAGGGTGATTTTAGATGAGTTTTAGGGTCGAATATCGATAATTCTTTATGAAAATTCGGTATTTTAGCTGATTTTTACGGTCAAATATCTGAAAATCTCAGAAAAATAGAGGTATTTTGCAGATGAGGACCAGAAGGTGGACCCTGACGAGGATGCGCACGCTGCGAGGATGAGACTGAAGCGGAAACTGCAGAGAAATCGAACCAGCTTCACCCAGGAACAGATCGAGGCCCTCGAGAAAGGTGAGCGTTTAGTGTGTCTGGAAGGAGCGAGATAGCGATCGCAACTGAGTGACGACTGCCATTAACGACCGCTTTCTCAGAATTCGAGCGCACTCACTACCCCGACGTGTTCGCACGAGAGAAGCTCGCAAGCCGCATCGGACTACCGGAAGCCAGAATCCAGGTATTGCTATCGTTTCTTGACCTGAATTCCTCATAAAAATAGTTCGAAAACGACCATTTTTGAGTGATTTCTGTAAAGAAACCTTTTTTTGACACCCCGGCGTGAGCCGTCATCTCTGCCCTTATCACGCGGATACATCAGTGATTGGCCCATCACCCACTGATCGCTCAGCCTCGTCATACGCCCCTCATAGCACTCAATCAATCAGTGGGAGGAGGTCGGACAAGGCCATCACTATTCCCTTATCTCTTCCCTCCCTCCCTTCTCCCACTGATGGGGCTCCCTCCTCCTCATTCCTCCTCAGCAGTGAAAGTGTCTCAATCGAGAGAGAGAGAGTGAGGTGGTACTCATATCAAGTGGGGCAGACTTTACTCAACTACCTCCTTGTTTTTTGGTCAACCTTTTCCCTCGCTTTCCTTAAATGTCAAGTGTTGTTATCAGTCGAGGTGACTGATTGAACCTCGTGAGATAGAAAAAGGGATAGGAGCTACCGTATGCTGAGAGGAAGAGAGGGGTAATTATGAGAGTGAAGCCTGTCATCTCTCCTCTCCCTCTCTCCCTTCGATTGGCAACTGACCGTTTTTTGCGCCCCTTAAGTGTCCTCTCAGTGTTGCATCTGCCGTGTGACCCTGATTGATGACGAAAAAATTGGCTGGACAAGAGAGGGAAAAGGTCGAAATCAAGACATTGTTCCCCATCCTACGGTTCTTTACCCATATTTGGTCAAGTCTAAGAGGGACTGCAGTCAGTACCTTCCCTTCCTTCTTCTCCTTCTCCTTCTTCCCTTTCGTTTCTTCTCTCTCTCACAGCTTGTCTCCCAGAGACGAGTTGGCGGTTGGGAAGGGAGAATAAGGGGAGAGGAAGGAGGGAGAAAGAGGGGGTACGGTAGGGGAAGAGGAACACACATGGGAGTGTGATAAGGAAAGTGGTGGTGATAAAAATATGGCGAATATTTCATCACTTCTAGGCCGAATACGGATGGGAAACTGTACTATAAAAGAATCATTAAGAAATTACAGTCTTCTCTAATTGACACATTGTGTGGGTAACCACAATATTGAACAAGGAAGTCAAAAGAAATGAGGAACACAATAAATTAAGGCTGTTCAATGTCGGTTACGGGTAGAAACATGACAAACATTTCTCCCATTCAGGTGTGGTTCTCGAATCGTCGTGCGAAATGGCGCCGTGAGGAGAAAATGCGGACGAAGAAGCCCGGACAGGGCAATTGCATGGACACAACATCCTCGTCCAACGGAACGCCCGCGCCCACTTCCGGCTCCGCTCCGCCCTCCTCTCACACGACCATGTCCTCCTCGCCGGCCTCCACTCCGGCCGCTGCAGCAGCTGCAGCCCAGGCCGCCGCTGCACAGAGCAGCGCGGCTGCAGCCGCCGCAGCCGCAGCGCAGCACCAGCGCAACTTCCCGCAGCACAACTTCATCCAGAACGGCGCGAACATGTACAGTCTCGGACAGCATATGGACCCTTACGGGTAAGTCTTATGCCTTAGAGTTAACTTAGGGTTCCTTAGAGTTAGAGTCATTAGTTCTGGTAACTTATGTTTAAGTGCTAAGATTGTCGATTCAGATACAGCTTCGGCTTCTCGGGCACTCTCGGGCCCATGCCGCCTCAGCAATTCCCCGGCTACGATATGTTCGCCAACAGCTACACTCGCGAGTCCTTCCATGTGAGATATTGACTGATTTTCAGCAGTTTTCAAGCTGTTTTTGGGCCTTTTTCACCATAAAAATGTCGTTTTTGAAGCAAAAAATGCTTTTTAGCCGTACTCACGGATGAATCAGCCGCCGTCATTCGCTGCCACAACGATGGCAACGCCCACCAGCACCGTGCCAGGTTATTATTTGACTATATATTTATTTTTATCATACAACAGTTTTATCATTCAGAAATTTGTTCAAATTGTTTAAAAAAACTATTGCAAAGAAATTCGGTGTGTACAGCCATTTTGTCCGTTCAGTCAGTAGGCCGACTAATTTACGAGCGTGCTCCAGGAGCGAAGGACACACTAACACGCACAGATGGTGGTTGAATGTTCGAATTCACCTTTCTTACTTTCGAAATACTTTGCGAAATGATGAAATTCCTCTGTTATCGACTCCGCGCAGCAGTTTCTCTAGCAAAAAACGGCCGTTCAAACAGAGAGAGTGATAAAGAGTGATTGAGGGCCGAGTTGCGGGGTAGAGTATCCATTTCCCTCTCCCCCAACTTTTACTCCTTTTGAAGTGAGCCGATCATTCCTTTGCTCACTTGCTTCCTCTGATTTATGCGATCGCCCATTCGGTCTGGGAACTTTACTATTATTCCAACGGGAATCATCACCAATTTGGGAATTTTGACCTTTTTAGGATCTGATTGGGACTACGCAAGGCGCGAAAAAAGATGGCGATCGTTAAAAAAGGGCTGAGAGTGTGCGGGTGGTCGCATCAGATCGCGCGAGAGGCGGTTAACGACTGTTCCCCTTCCCCTCCTTCCCTCCTCATTATTCCCCTCCGATCAGCGCGCACGATCGCTCGTTAAAATTGCGACGAGGGAGAGAAAGGGAGAGAGAGAGAGGGGAAGACGAGGGCCTTGTGTCCTTTTTCGTGTGTTGGCTGACGGGGGGAAGCGAGGGATGGAGAAACAAGGGTTAATGAAGATAAATAGGAGGGCTCAGGATGGGAGCTATACCAGTGGGTCGCCATATTTATGGAACAACATTCCCTCGGGACGGGGTCTCGAAAAGATACTACGTAATGGGGTCAATTGCATAAAACTGAGCAAATTTTAAACATAGAAATGGCATCAAAAACATTATGTTGGAATTAATATCAAATAATGAGAAATGAATTTGAATAATGAGAAATGAAAAAAATGAATTTTAAAATAAATCCTTCTCCTTTGCAGATCTGACCGGTCTCTCCTCGTCAATCCCCGTGCAGGCAGTGCTCAATACTCTCGACCAGACGACTCCCTCCCATTCGGTCCATGAGATCTCCGAGTTGCAGCCGCCCACCGACCACTACAACTGGCAGTAGATCCCCCACCCTCTCTCCCTTATCCCCGGTCCATCCGGAGCGATATCCCACTGTAGAGTATCTTAACCCATGTCACACCAATCCATCTCCCCCACAGATAATCACTCTTGGGCCCACAAATCGGGATTATTCTCTCGCTCTCTCGATTGTAGTTCTCTTCTATTTATTCAGTATATATAGTCACTGCTTTCTCTCCGTTTTCCTTTGTCTACTTAGTCTACCGGTGTCCCTTGTGATGGTCTGTACACCCACCACTCGCGGCTTGACAACGAACGACTCTCTCCATGCCGACCGCTCTCTCTCGTCTCTCCAATCCCGGAGTGAGTGGGTAGAATGGAGAGATCATTCCTTGTCATGCCACTTCTCCAGTCCATTCCACTCCCTCTGTCCAAGCACAACACGAATACACGAACACACACAAGGATCAACGTCGAGCTTAGCCCCCCATATGTCCGAGAATCACAATTGCATTTCGTCTGTCTCTGCTCTCCAGATCTATCACTAAACATGTCGCGACAGCTTCGAATGTCTTCCCTAGGAGTACTATGAGCGCCGGGTTAGGGTAAGCCTCCCTCTTCACCGAGAACTCGACTCAAGTGTAGCTCACCGTAACCCGGTACTCATAGAACACCGACCATTCGAGTAACAAATATAGAAGCTGCGGTCATTATTCGATCCATTATTCAACGCACACACTAAACCAGTCATCTCCATCGCATTCCCGTTTATTCCGTGACTCATCGTCTCGTTTTCATATTTGTCGCCTCCACTCAGTTCACTCTGTACACCACAAGCGCGCACCACTCAGCCTAATATTAATATTCCCCCGTCCCTCATCCTTTTCTTTCCTCGACATCACTAATTCGAACTATGATATGTATTGTCTCGATTGTTGTGATAAAAGACGGAATGGAAATGGGAAATGCGTAAGAAAGAGGAGGAATGAGTGACCTCCTCTCATCAATGGGCAATCGACCAATCCGAGATGACAGATTAGATTAGAAGTGAACACGCCAACACACTGTTTCATTCTTTCCCTTCCATTTCCTCCTCCTACCTCACCCTTCCCTCCTCCCACTTCGAATAGCGGTTCTCCAGCTCAATTTCGTCTCCTCTTCCTTGCCCTCTCTTCTCCTAATTTGAAAATTGGTCTCGGAGGCATTCGGTCTGTAATGGTCCTCTCTATTATGGGCCGAGGACGCCATTTCGTCTGCCTGTGCCCGTTCCCCTCGCCCCTCTCCGGCTAATCTAATGCACACTCGCTATGGAATAAGAACAGTTTTATGACTGCAGCGGTCCTTTTCACAATTAGCAATAACTGCTTCGAGAGGCCAAGGGAAAGAAGGAGAAGAATAAGTTACGAGTACTCATCAGGGCTCTCGGTCGATCGCTATCTCTAATGGAAGACAGAGCAAAGGGGGAGAAGGAACCGGATAAATGTAATGAAAGGGGCAAATAAGTTAGGCCTCGACATCGTGGTGTATCTTGGGCATCTTGGGCATAACGATGATGATAAAGCTGATGAATAAGTTAGGGAGCGTTATCAAACTCAGTTTCTGTCTGTGTTTAGACGACTCAATCGAGTTTGGGGTGAGGATAGCACTCCTTCTGGTAGCAATACTGATCCTTGTCGCACATTCCACCGTAGCGACATGCGCCGAGAGCCGTGTCTGTAATGGAGGAGTGATTAGAAAATGGAAAGTGAGAATCGTGAAAAAAATTTGGCATAAATGTACAAAAGCAAATGATGGCCTTCTTCTCAAATTTGACACTGACTCATTTTTCGTTCTCGATCTCGAAGAGTTAGAGAAAAAATGGAAGTGAGCGTCTAAGGACTAAGCACACCAAACACGATTTCTCATTCCGGAAGCTGAGAGATTTCTCCGAACCCAAATAGTGCAAACGATCACGTCATCGCTCTCATTCTTAGTGATATTTAACGATAGTCTATTTTTACTGATCAGTGAGTAAAACGGAATCCGTTGGTGCACGCTCACAAGATCAGCGTATTTTTTTCAAGATTCACGTTTCGTCGTCTCTAATTCAGTGAAAGGCCTAAATCATATGTCCCTAACCTTTCTCTTAGTTGAAGTCACTTGACGCTCTAACCTTGTTTGGCAGGTCAAATGACTGAGTATTTCCAAGAATGGTATTCATTTTCACTCACTCTTCTCGGGCACTGGCATCTTGGGCGCGATCTCACTGGGAATGCACTGGCCATAGTAGCATGAGCTGCCGGACGGGCACGAATCGTCGATGCACGGACCGACCGCACGCTCGAATACGCCCTCTGGAACAAGGGAAGTACACAAAAACTATGTAATAAAATTAGAAGTCAATAGGAAGCACTGTATAAGTAAAGTCTGATCTTGGGTCGTAGACACCCGACCCAAGATTAGGAAGATGATTATTGTGAGTGGGGTTCAAAAGTGGTTAAGAGTGTGCTAATAACTCAGAGCACCCACAGACAAGAGGCAGATACAACAGCAGCAACTCACTTGTCTGGCAGGAAGCAAGTGCTACAAAGCACCCAAGTACGAACAGTGAACACTTCATCGAAGAAGACGAAGAAGAAGATGAAGAAGGGAAACGAGGAAGTCGAACAGCTCGCCCTTTATACCTCCTCGCTCCTTTATTCGATCTCTTCCCTAGTTGTCTGTTTGCTCTCACTGCTATCATAACAAGAGCTGCGATCTCTTCATTGCTAATGATCACTCGCTTAACAGATAAGATGAGAGAGTGTCTGAGAGAGCCGCCGTTCGAACAAGAGTGCTGATCCGGTGTGTACTACTAGCACTGTACTGTTCCCTTCCCGTTTAGTCAGGAACTGATAGCGATCTCGAATGGGGCATTTACATGTTATAGACGCACTCTAAGTTTTATTCGATCTATCAGTACAATTATGGCGAATAAACAGAAGAAGAATCAGATGAGGAAGCAAAGATTCAGAGTGGCTAAGGAATGAACGATGAATGAACAACAGTTTATATGTATTCATATCAATTCTACCGCGCAAATACGAAAGAAATAGAACTAATAAATCCAGACAATAGCAATTCGAACACTCAAATAGATCTCTCCATTATATACTCCTCCAAATTCTAAAATATCAATAACATTTGCGATTTGGTATTCAGTATCAAAATAAGATGGCACAAATATGTGCACTGTGCACGTAGTGAAAACATGAAACAATTCAAACAGGTGATTTAAGTTAAAATATAAACAAAACATGAAAAAAATGACTGCGATAAACAGGGATGTGCGAAAAAGATTACCCAAATCCTAGAACTTTCCCACCTAAAACAAAAGTTTTGCACAGAGTGGAAAATGAATATGAAAGGTGTCGAGGAAAAATAATTGTAAAAAATAAAAATATCAGTTAAACGATAGCGATATAAAAATGGATATGGAGCAAAATATAGATCGCAAGTGATATGTAAAGACAGATAAGCAAGAACACACAATCGAAGATTGAGAAAATAATGCACAGAAATGACAGAATGACACAAATACAACTACAAACAATTGTGAATTGGATTACATCTGAAGTACGATAAAACAAATGATAATAGCAGCTATGAACAATGAGTATAGCAATGCAACGATAGTGATCTACTCCTTCGAATCGTCTAGGAAGAGGGAGGGAAGACATTTGGGGCAGGGTTGGAATGGCTTCTTCTCCATCTCAGCTTTTCTCCGACCTTTCTTACACTTTTCGCATTCCACCTCCGTTCTGTAGTCCTTCCCATAATTCCAAAAGCACTCCATTCCCTTCTTCAATTCTTTCTTGGAGACGAGAAAGAACTGAACAGCCTTGCACTTTCCACAGCTTTCCTTTATGCCAATCATGACACAATTGGGAGCATGTCGAGAGTGGTTGGCCATGCTGGCCAGGCCTTCCAGTTTCCTTCCGAGTCTCTTCCACACTTCATCGGGATGTCCATCATAGCCAACCCCGAGAGACTTGTGGATCATGTAATGGCTCTCGTTGGGGTTGCCACGACGGAGTGCCCTCAGTGTTCCGAAGACTCCATCGTATTCAGTGAGGACCGTTCCGACCGCAGCATTCTTCCTCAGAATGAGGCCTTCTCCTCCGTTGATGATTGAGGAAGGAAGAAGTCTGACCTAGAACGAAAATACTCGTTGCGAGAATAGATTGAGACTTTCGGAAGCCTAGATTTTGGCTTATCGTGCGTTCATGATTCAGATAACAGGTGTATATGGATTCCCGATGAGTCCCTTCTCTCCTTGATATTAAACAGCACATTAGATATGCTCACCAGATCGCGATTATTCTCGGCCATTTTCTTCAATGCGCAGCACTTGTGCATCTTTGCTCTTCTCACATTGTCCATCATTTCTGCGAAATAAACTCGTTTTTAACGAAAGCTAATCAATATAGTGTCATCGATCTAAAGCTAGAGAATATACTAGCTTTTTCACACTTAAGTCAACGAAAAAACATACCATTCCAGACGTAGTGCAGATCCTTCGTTTCATCATACTCTTGCTCATTCTCATTCTTCTCAAACCCGAATCTATCGAAAGCCTTCAGTACTCGTCCCGATCTTCTCTTGAGAAGAGCTCCACCTATACAAGACAATGACTTTTTTCTGTCGAGTTGCTGCATCGAGGATCTCTTTTGAAGATGTAATTGACTTACTTTCAGCTGTTCCGATGTTGCTTGAAACTGTTGCGGATTGAGAACTCGAATCGTTCTGTAATAGTAAATGTCTCTCATCTTTTAGCGAAGATAATTTATCTTTTCTCGAACATTATATTATTTTCTTACCTCTTCGGGCACTCTTTCTTCTTCAACTTCTGCTACCGTGGCTCCCTTCAGTTCTTCATTCTCCTGAATTTTCAGATGCTTAGTCGCCCTACAATCACTCTGTCCTATGGCTTCCAAGGATTTCGTCTCTCAATGGCACCATATATGCGTAATTGCGCAGAGCAATGTGGAAGCAAAAATACGGGGTATATTCATATTCGTACCGTCATATTCTGATATTCATACCTCGTTATTGATGGTGTCCTGCTGCTCCTCCTCTTCTCCATCCTCTTCTCCACAACTGCGTCGCCGCTTATGGTTCCCTCTCAGAGCACTCAACCCATCACCACTCTCGTTCTCGATCGTCTCAAGAGCAGTCTGGAATAAATACGTTTATTGTTAGTCAAAATTAGCACAACCATCATTCTATTAGTCTCAACTAGCAAAGGCCAATTTTCGAAAAAAAAACCTATTGAGTTATATTATTTTCACACTTTACAAAGGAAAAACTCAATGACGTGATCACTTTCGAAACTCACGTTCATTGAAGTGATGGTAGCAAGAACTCGTCGTGGTCTCTTTATCGACCGTTGATGAGACTGTAAATGAGATGAACTTTAGTTCCAAATAGATTCTATTAAATATGCAATATTCATGACGTATTCTATGTGGCAATCTTAATAAGAATTAACACTTACGATGGGCTTCATGGTCGTAGTCACATTCTCATTGCCACCGAGGAAATCAGGAAGGACGTTGGAAGAGACTGTGGAGGATGAAACGGTTGAATCGCTGCCGGTGGGAGGAGACAGTTGATCGTCGCGTGATGACTGAAAGAATGGATTGAGGGAAATGTATCGTTAGGCCCATAGTTGCGCAACAAGTACTAATTCACTCTCACCTCTGATCGTTTCGCAAAGAGATCCATCGGATCAGCCATCATGATTGGAAGCGATGGTGATGAATCTGGACTGTCGACGACCTCATCTTTCCCAGGGTCAGCCACAACATCCTCCATCGAGTCATCGCGATATTCTCCCTCTCGGGGCAGTGAACCCAAATAGTTGGGAGGAAGTGTATGATGTTGAACTCGTTTAGTATCTTCTTCACGAGCTTCTTCCGATGCATCAGAAACGATGGAAGGAAGCGGTGACGGTGATTTGGCCGGAGTAATCGATGAGCCTTCTGATTTCGAATCGTCCTTCTCTTCAATCGCCATCGGATTTTCTCCTCCCTTCCGCTCTTCTCTCGTGGGGAAATAGGTTCGAGAGATCTGGACTTATAATTGTTGTTACACTATGATGTAGCGGAAACAACGCTATGGATAACATGCTTAGCACGATTAACCCATCCGAGAATTTCTGTTATTATTTCTCACCGGTTTGCCCATTTCCAATAGTGGAGTCTGGGTCGAAATGTTACATTTCCAATAGTGGAGTCGAAATGGTCGAAAATTTTTTGCACATCTTACACAAGAAACAAACTCTGAATCTAGGAATTGAAGGCCTGAGACTCTATTGCTATCAAGAGTAACTATCAACATATAAACTCACCGGGGAGATCGGTCGTCTGAGAGCGGAGGAAGCAGAGAGAAGGAGAGACGAGCTGCTGGATGACACGCGTCGTCTCTTCAATGAAGGACGCACAGAAACGGGTGCAGATGCAGACTGAAAACATATGTAAAAAAAGGTAAAGGTGTAACCACGTCAAGCGATTTTGCAGTCATAAGACAACGCTAGGTGGGACCCACTGGTAAGGCCAGCTGTTAGAAAACATATGTAAAAACTTTCATTTTAGGAATCTATGGAGAGACCGAATAAATATATTTTTTTAAACTCACCTGTTCAATCTGTGCTTCCGCTTGCATTGCGGAATAATTAGGAGTGGCATCCTGGGATGAAGAGAGGGAAGACGTATCTTCAGTACTAGCGGGAGTAGGCAGTCGCGTCTCTGCCCCGACAATCAGCGTTTTGTTGACGATCTCGTGCAGCTGTAAATCTCCGCTCAAACAGGTCCAACAGGTCTCAAACAATAAGTTGAGTAACCTCGGCCTTCGCATTTTGTAGCAAGGGGCGAAGTTGCATCCTCAATTGCTCAGCACCTTCGGAGAAGTGGCAGGGCTGAAAAATGCATGGTGTTTCAAAAGCGATGACTCAAGCTCACATCCGTTTGACCAAATACTCCCGCGAGCAGCGCTTCGATGACGTCGAGAGAGCGATAACGAGGAACCTGAATATGAAGTGGATCATCCTAATTTGTTTTTATTTAAATGCGTTATCTTGTGCGCATGGTTTGCTGAAATCGTGTTG
The DNA here is from genome assembly GCA_911812115.1 of Pristionchus exspectatus. Taxonomy (NCBI): domain Eukaryota; kingdom Metazoa; phylum Nematoda; class Chromadorea; order Rhabditida; family Neodiplogasteridae; genus Pristionchus; species Pristionchus exspectatus. Next base: position 26,905,056 of record OU461583.1, on the reverse strand, counting down.
GAGAGCTGCTGCAATCGAAAATCGTTATCCTAAAATACCGAAACCAAGGAATCAAATCACCTCGTTCTCGTCATCGTTAAGAGGAGAACCGGTCGACTGCAAAGAGTCAATTATGCAGCAAAAACACGTCTTTCTAAGACCCATCGTGATCAGTACTTGTGCTTCTCGAAAATTTAACGGTTTTTATTTCACAATGCTCTCGAAATGCGAGATCCGTTAAATGTTTGCACAGCCCAGATGAGTACTCGGGCAGCGAAATCAGTATTGCCACAAGTGCATTCATTTATCGTACCTCTTGATCCTCATTATCATCATATTCCATGGAGTCACGACCATTGCTGATCTGGTCGTGATCGGAGTCGCAGCTTTCCCCTTCTTCCTTTTCCCCATTTCCACTCACGGACGGAACTCGCGAATACTGAGACAAAGTGGCTAATCTCGATAATCTATTTTCGAAATTATATTTAAAATTAATACGAAAATGGGTGCTAATTTTTGTTTGTGCCATGCGTGCAAAGAGTTGAAAAATCACTATGTTTTACTCCTTAGTCAATAAGTAGAAGAATTGAATACGAAAGAATCATACCCGATCAATATCCAGGCGGTCATCAACCTCATCTTCTCCTTCCATCTCTTCGGAACTCTCTGCCATCTGAAATGACATGTTGAGATTTGCGAAAATACACCCTGAATACTAACCTGAGCCAGCTCCATCTCTTCATCTCTTCTAACCGCCTCCCTCTGAAGCGCCAACGCGAAGAATTCCGCGTATGTCACCGGCTCCTTTCGATCCATCTCTCGCTCTCTCACATTTCGATAACTGCAAGAAACGGAATTAAAATCAAAAATGGTTTATGTGACGGAAAGATTAGAGAAACTGCTAGGAAGAGACTAGATAACAAAAGACTTCCTAAAGAAATGCGGTTGGATGTTTCGGTCCATTGGGTCGTAGACACCCAACCGCCTCACGAAGGGTGGACCTCGTCAGTACGACGCCCTTCGCAAGAGCTGAAAGTCTATAGTCTATCATCCGTCAATCGTTCAAACCTTTCTATCTCGAACTGCATGTTCCTCTCGACGGCACTGCTCACTTCCTCATCGAAATCCAAGTGGGGGTGATGGAAGAGCAAAGTGTAGTAGTAATGCTCGATCATTATGGCCGGCTGGAAGGCAATTATTGAGATAAAGAGAAATAGATAGTTGTGAGGAAGAGGAACACACTCACGAAAGTATTAGCGAGTGCTTCATACGAGTGGCTAACGCCCGCTGCATCATTCCAAACGCAGTGCACCCACAGCTGACCTGACTTTATTGCTTACGCATATATAACTTAATTCATTGTTGACAATGCAATAGCTCTCACCTTGTCTAAGTTCCAACCAGAGTATTCTCTCTACGATATAATCCACAGTCGTCACTGTCTTCTTCATTCTCGGTGCGAACCGGCTCGGACGTTTCCTCTTCCTTGTCGGAGTCTTTGTCTTCGTATCAGAAAATGCCGAGACCAGGGGAGTGAAGTCGGCACGACGATAGAGGTCGAAGCCATCCTCATCGAATAGATTCGCATTCGCTCTCGTGCGGCGAATACTAAAACATAGTTATTATCTTCAATTACTTTTCACTCAACAAAAGTTAATTCTAATTATCGTGAGAATATTTTCCATTCCACTCATAGTTGACCTTTGACGAACGGAGTGGAGGGAGGAGGGAGGAAGAGGCCGGGGGGAGGTTAGTGATCGACCTGCTCTCCTCTCCCCTACCTCTTCCCTTCCTTTTTTCCCGACAATCAATGGCTCGCTAACCAGCACATTGAGTTTGCTGAGCATTTGAAAAGCAGGATAAAAAACTAAACATATAATATAGAAAAGGTTCTTGCAGCTTCTCCTAAATATCATGCATGATAAACAATATAGAGGGAACATCAAGAAGTATCACAAAAGCGAAAATTGGATAATTGCCCAGCCTTACATTACAAGATCACGGTGGTCCCAATCCTTCCCGGTTCCGCTGGCATCTTTCCGTTCTTTCGATTCGCTCTGGTCGATGGTCATTCTGAAACCGTTGGGGCTTGTGGTCTGACCTCCTCCCCCTTCCTTCCTCCTTCCTCTCTCCCAGACAAGCTCGCTAACAAGATCACGTTTCTTTCGCATTTTTCCATACACGACCTGATCACTTAACAGTCATCAAATGAAGAAGAAAGAGAAGAACTTGCAAATCAGCAATAGCTCTGTATTCAACTGCTTTGCAACCAACGAGGCCAATAACTAGTTCTATGTTAGATTATATTTCTTAAAGTGATTACTCACAATAGGGGAAACAGAAGATCTCAATACTATCGGAAACAAGAAGAAACGGCAAAGTACTAGTTGTGCGCCTATAGATAGATAGAGGCGGGTACTATCACTCCTACTTATCTTATCACTGCTACTTTTGCATCAGGTCTAGAGTTAGAGCAGTAGTAAGAGATGAATAGGACCTCAACAGGGCGATATGGACACATAATCAACTATCATAGGGGAATATGATGACGCGAGTGCATTGGGATGGACGGAGGATGAATCAGTCCTAAGCCATTCTCGATCAAACAGTCAATCGATCACCTACTTTATAAATGGAATTGCGGGGAGTGAGAATGCACGGGGCTAAGAACAAGACGAGTGAAGGGAAGGAAAGACAGTAGGATGCGCACTGGCTGTCAAGAGCAGAGGGGGGGGGGAGAAGGAAGTGGTGGAAGTATTACGGTAGTTGAAGGGTCAAGAGAAAGAAGAAGTAAGAGTGGTCTGAGTGTGATTGAACAATGGGAGAAACTCATCACAAATGATAGTGGGTAGAGTGATATTTCGATCCACCGATATATCGATTCCGGGAAGAAGTAGAAGAAGAAGCGCCAAAGGGAGGGAATCATCGGGGTCAAGAGAGGGGGAGAGAGGAAGAGGAGGGGGAACCCTCTCCCCCCTCTCCTCATTCCCAGGTTTCACGAGAAATTCTCGTTCAAACAGTCATAGGAGGATCGAAGAATATAAAACATGACAATCGCACTTGGATACATTTTACACCGAAAGTGTTTAACCACCTAAACTAGACGCAGATTTGCAGGCTGCAGTTGGATGAAACAATGAATAAAACAAGAGGAAACTCACCCCTTCAAGAGACGACAACGAGGAGGAATGAAGTGAGAAGAGAATGGAAGAAGAAGATGAGGAGGTGAAGAATGGGAGGGGCGAGAGACTGAAAGATCATAGATTGAGATGGAAAAATACTATGCTTACGCGCATGTACAAGAACTTGGAAGCTACGAGTGTGAAGTGCGAACTTGAACTATGCGTGATGAGATTGTACTGATCTGTCCGGTTGTGATTACGAGCGATCGGCAAAAGGATATGGATAAAATTAAGAATGACCTGGTGAGAAACAAACACGAGGGAAACAGTGATAGACGGTAATAGAGACAGGGCACAGGTCACAATTGGGGAGAGAGAGAGAGAGAGAGTATCTAACCGACTGTTCTATCTTCCTCCTTCAATCCCCCTCCTCCCCATCCCCAGCAACTGTCTTGTGGACCAGGCTTCTTCCCTTTTGCGTGGGAGAGGAGGGGCGAGAAGTGGGGAAAAGAGTTACACAATGAACGAGCAGATCTGAGCAGATCGAAGAACCAAAAGATATAGAGGGAAGGAAGAGAGTACGGATCATAGAACGAGCAAAAGAGTCAGTTCGGGACTAAGCTACTCCTTATTGAGACTACTGTCGGGAAACACGGCTTGTAGGCAAGTGATTAACGGTACACGCGGAGATTTAGTATGAAAGGATTAATCGAACAACAAAATCGGCCAACTTAATCAATCACTTCGTTTTTTTTGTTGTTTTATTCCCCTCTCGGAATGTACCGGTTAGACACGTCCATTGCTAAATGCCGAGAGATACCTAGGTCCTTCCCACCTCTCAAATTACTGATTTGCGCTGATATTTTATCGTATGCCTAATTAGGAGCGAGGTAGAAATTATGGGAGTAGTATTGAATTACAGGCAATCATCGCAAATAATAAGGTCCGGTGCCCATTCCCAGAGGTCTTTGCCCACTGGGTGGTCGGTGTCCTTTGTCACGCTTGGCGAGAATTGATCGAGAGTGTGAATCAATACGTCTCTAGTGTAGCGAGGCTCTACGATTGAGGGAGAATGGAGAGGGCAGATGAATCAATGAGAGGCTAAGTATATCGGTGACCGAACTGACTCCTCCCTCTCTCTTGACCCCGTGAGGACAGAGGGAAGGGAGGTGTTCTCTAGTCTCTGTCATTTCCGCGTCTGGTAAGGAGTGGCGAGCGGGTGTGGTTGCGTAACCGGATTGAGTGACGGGGTCTCGGTTTTGGTGGAAAATTGCATCGACAGGGAAGAAGCGGCTAGAGGAAGTGAAGGGAAGGAAGTGAGGACGGTGGATACGGTAGGTCTCTCAATCTAAAAAATATAGTGATCAACTTTGTGGACAACGGTAATTTGAATCATCATTCTCATAATGGAGAATAATCAGATGTTGCCGATGATAAAAGCGAAAAAACTGAGTAATAGTGGTACTGCCCTCAGACCTTCCGGTCAGATTTCGCTTACAAGAAAGCACGGAAAGGAATGCTACCATGTTTCAGGCCATGCAGTTCCATCAGATTAGGAAATATTTAAAATCAGGAACAAGAAATGCTCTAAAATCACACGAAAAATGATTAGCAGCTGATCAGGTAATGGAAGATTGCGCACACACACTGTGGGAAGTCCTCTCCCCCTCCCTCTCTCGACCCCACTCATAATCTCCCTCGTTTTGACACCGCCAACCCCGTCCAGGGGGGAGAGAGAGAGACTCAATCTCGGGTCTCCCATCTTTCATGTCTCTCCTCATTTGGCAGATTGCATCTAATGGTTATTGATAGAAGTACTCTGCCAAGAGGCATGACGTTGACCGCTAGATTAATTTGTGACTCTCTAGGCGAGTCGATACCGCCCTCCATCTCCGCGCTTCCTCATTTTCGTTCGAGTCTGATTAACTACTCAACTTTCCATTTTCTTTCTTATTCATGCCACTGATGATATGAGCTTGCTACCTAGGGGTACAAGCAATGGGTGGGGGGGGGAGGTGGGGCAGAGTGGCAGAAGGCGGACGAGGGAAGAGGGACGGAAGGAAGAAGAGAGGGAAGGTACAAATTAGCAGTGGCAATTCAATACGAATCGTCATTTTCTCATACACGGAAGACCCCTAAGGATGTGACCTACACTCAACAGATCCTCGCTTACTCTAGAGACGTATTCATTCACACTCTCGATCTATTCTCGCCTAGCGACACAAGGGACACCGATTAGCCAGTGGGTAAACGGGGCCTCTGGGAGTATTCCTTAGCAGTCATTATTTTCGATGGCAGGATGATTGCCTGTGACTATATCCTACTTCCATAATTTCTACCTTCCTTCTAGTTTGGCATACGCTATGAGTTCTCAGCGCTAATCACTGATTTGTCGAGAACTTAACTGTTATCAGGCATTATATCTTTTTCGTGTTTCGATAGATAATTTCGAGAGGAGCTTGGGAGTTTTGGATTTAAGGAGATCTCATAGTATTCAGAAATGAGCTTCGAGCATCGCATTTCTTTCGGGAATTGAGGATAGCTTCGATGCTTCCTTGGAAAAGCACGGCGAGATAAACCATTCGAGGAATCCTCACTATTCTCTTCTCTTCTTCGACAGACCAAAACATAACGTGAAATGACGGCAAATGATTCAGATATTGTGTCTAATCATAGGATACAAAAGGGAGAGATGGAGAATGAGATCCATCATTCGATCATCTATCGATATGAAGTCAATCTGTCTTCTTCTCTCTGCTCCTCTTCTCATCCTCTCTCATTCCTATGGAGTTGATGATTCTCCCTCCCCTGGATATGGCCCCGCCCCGTACCTGCTGCCGCGCCTTTCTTCCCTTCCTTCGAATCTCAGGCACGCCATGATATCGTGAGTCAGCGAAATGCTAGAGGAAGTACGGTAGATTAGCACTAGAAGCGGAAACTGAAACTTTACGTCATAGTGTAGAATACGGAAGGTGTTTATTATTAATATTAGAAATATATTATTAGAACTGAACGGAAAGGGAGTACGGTAATCTTCCCCTCGATAGTCAATACTTGCAGGTCTATCCTCCCCGTCGCCGTCATCACCATCATCATCACAGAGGATCAAGCTCATCATCTGGTACGTTCACTCAGAATCAGTCGTTCACAATACCCTAGAGTGCGCAATACAGGTCGCCGTCACTTCATTTCACACACACTCTCGACCGGTTCATTGACGATAGAGTGTGTGAAATGAAGAGACTGCGAAGAAGAGACCAGTATTGCGCACTCCCCTGCTCACTCCTTCTCTTGCAGAATCGAGAGAAGCGTCTTACCCCAGATCATGCAGAAAGCTGAAGAGCAAATGCGACAGAGACGATGAGAATTGCTGCAAAGCCATCATCAAGTGAGTAAAGTAGAGTTCGGTCAATAATACCGCCGTCTCTTCATTTCACACTCTTCCTCTTGTCGCTGGCGAGAGAGTGTGCCAAATTAAGAGACGGGGGTATCATTTCTCGAGCTCTAGAGTTAAGGAAAGAAAGAAGGGTGAGAGGGAGTCATTACAGAAACGATGTCATCAAGTGCAAAGGAGAGAGAGGAGAGATTGTGCAAATGCAAGACGGAAAGGGTAAGAGATCAAAGTTTATATCATATCTCACTGGATCTGAACTGTGCACAATTTTTCTATTTCTCATTTCGCAATGCTCCCTCGCCTGTCAGAGTATCCAAGAGAGCATAGCGAAATGAGATTTTGGAAAATATTTTGCGCACCCCAGCACTTTATATTTCAGGTAATCTGATCGACTATGGCTTTGGAGAGGTTGAGGTCGATGTGAAATGTGAAGATAGGAGGTATTCCATCTCTTCCTCCTTCTTTTATCCTATCTTCCCTTTTTAGATGGCGTGTCCGTAACTTCGAAGACGATAAGATCAAAGTGAAGAATGTCGTCTGTTATCGTTTCGCCCTTCCTGCTATTGTCGAGTTGTCTGCATTCGAAACAGCGAGAACGACTCCCTTCGATCTCGAAACGGTCAGTCCTTCCCTCCCATGGATGGCATGGCAAGAAATGACTCTCCTCGTTTCACGTGCTCTTTCGCCTCTCTGATCGGTGTGCGAAATGAAGAGGCCATTTCATGCCAACTCCCTCCTCCGTTCCCCCTCTTAACTCTTAACTCTTCACTCTTTTCAGTTCTTCGATCATTCTCGTGTCTCTGATGCTATCAATTGGTCAGCCGTAGTCTTCACCAACGATAAATCTCTCCTCGAGGATAAAGAAGTGCAGAAGTCTCTCACCAATCTCGATAAGGCCATCGTCAAGGCCACTCCATAGTCAATTTTATTCAGATATGATCAGATAAACGTAATTAATTATTTTTGTTGTCGTCTCTTGAGTCTGTAACATTTTCATCATCTTCCCTTTCTTCTTTCTCTGATCTCTTCTCCAATGGATACTGTTGAGTCTCCACTAGAGATGACAACAATTGAATATCAAGCTGTGAATGATTCGACTCCTCTACTCGATCGAACATCTTTGACATTTAGTCGTAACGTTGAATAACTGTCCAATATATGAAATCATTGGAAGCACACTAAAAGGCGACAAAGAGAGAGGAGAAGGGGAGGGAGAGGTGACGAGGAAAAGGATAAAACTACCAGTGGGTAAAATGCATGAGAAACGAGCCCTGAGACCAGGGGTAGGCCTATTACCGGTGAATTATAACAATAAAGACTCGGCGAATGTTTACTAACAAATGAAACATTGCAAGGCTGATAGTTAACAAACCGAACAATGCGTGAGAGATGCCCCTGAATGGCCCCCTTCACTTCACACTTTTCTTCTCTTCTTCTTCTGTTCGCTAAAAATCAGGGAATGAGACGAGATTCTCGCATACTTTTTCCACCTTGAATGTTCAACTGCAATAAGATATCCCATATGAAGAATCCTCAAATTTCTCTTCTCTTCTTCGTCTCAATGTCGAAATCAAAACATATCGTGAAATGACGGTGAAAATAAAGGTAAAATGAGAAATGAAATGACGATTCAGGTATTGCGTCGAATCATAGGGTACAAAAGGTAGAGAGGAAAGATCAAATCCATCATTCGATCGCCAATATGAAGTCAATCTGTCTTCTTCTCTCTGCTCCTCTTCTCATCCTCTCTCAGACCCACCGTGTCAATGATTCTCCCTCCGCTGGATATGGCCCTGCTGCAGCCCCTCCTTTCTTCCCTTTCGTCGAATCTCAGGCGCGCCATGACGTCGTAAGTCAACAGAATACAGTAGACTTGAGGAAGTACGGTAGAATAGTGAACGGATTTATCCGAGTCTTCACCTCGAGAGTCGATCCTTTCAGCTCTATCCTCCTCGTCGTCATCATCATCACACAGGATCAAGCTCATCCTCTGGTACGTTCACTCTGACTCCGCCCCTTTCCAAGCTCCGCCCCTCTTACTCTTTCACTGCAGAATCGAGAGAAGCGTCTTTCCCCGGTACATGCAGAAAGCTGAAGAGCAAATGCGACAGAGACGATGAGAATTGCTGTAAAGCTATCGTGAAGTGAGTAAGGTAAATAATACTGCCGTCTCTTCATTTCACACTCTCACACGTCGATCGAGCGGGCGAGAGAGTGTGCAATATGAAAAGACGGCGGTATCATTTCTCGAGCTCTAGATTTAAGGAAAGAAGGAAGGGTGAGAGGGAGTCATTACAGAAACGATGTCATCAAGTGCAAAGGAGAGAGAGGAGAGTTTGTGCAGCTTCAGGATGGAGAGGGTAAGAGATCAATGATAAGATGACTTATCTGTCTCACTTTATCTGAGCTATGAAATTTTTTTTTCGATCTCTCAATTCGCAACGCTCTATTGCCGGTCAGAAAAACCAAAAGAGCATTGCGAAATGAGATTTCGGAAAATATTTTGCACACCCATCACTGGATATTTTAGGTAATCTCATCGATTATGGCTTCGGAGAGGTTGAGGTCGATGTGAAGTGTGAACGTGAGAGGTATTCCATCTCTTTCTCTAACTTCTACTCTCTCTTCTCTCCTTAGATGGCGTGTCCGTAACTTCAAGAATGATAAGGTCAAAGTGAAGAGTGTTGTCTGTTATCGTTTCGCCCTTCCTGCTATCGTCGAATTGTCTGCATTCGATACAGCGAGAACGACTCCCTTCGATCTCGAAACGGTCAGTCCCTCCCTCCCATGGATGGCATGGTAAGAAATGACTCTCCTCGTTTCACGTGCTCTCTCGCCTCTCTGATCGGTGAGATAGTGTGCGAAATGAAGAGGCCATTTCGTGCCAAGCCATCCCTACTCCCTCCTCCGTTCCCCCTCTTAACTCTTCACTATCTTCAGTTCTTCGATCATTCTCGTGTCTCTGACGCAATCAATTGGTCAGCTGCAGTCTTCACCAACGATAAATCTCTCCTCGATGATAAAGAAGTGCAGAAGTCGCTCACCAATCTCGATAAGGCCATCGTCAAGGCCACTCCATAGTCATTTGTATTCAGATCTGATCAGATAAACATTATTAATTTTTTCTGCCATCTAATTGAATGTACAACATGATCAATATTCTCTCATTTTTCTTCACCATCTTTCCTCTCTTCATCCTCTTCTTTCTTCTCCAATTGATGCGGTAAAGTTTCCATTATGTTGCGACGGTGTCGGCGTCTAGACGATTTATCCCTAGAGAAATCACTTCGCAAGAGAGCTGTTCGATCTCCAGGACATACCCGGCATCACATTGTTCCACATTCACATGACAGAACACAATATAATTTATCATACAACATTTACAAAGATTGAACTCATATTCCATTTCGTCGAATTCTATCATAATTGAGAAACAAATGGTGAGTAATGTAGACGATGTAGACGAGTGTATCGATAGTCACGACTTGATGGAATATGAGAGGATTGTGGTCTGAATGGATTCATAATTAAGGCAAAATTTCTAATATCTGCAATATTGTTCACAACAGAAGAGGATTTCCAAGATGAATCAATCTAGTTTAAAGAACTGTCATCTTGCATTCTTTTCTCATTTCATTAAGCAATTTTCGGTGATCGAAATTTCTGAAGACATCGAGTAGGAATGTCATTCTGCAATGCATGAGCAGTGATTTGAAAATAGACAGATTATGGATGGGAAATTACGGAGATCAGGACTACAGGTTGTGAAATTATATATGAGAATGTGAACGCTAACAGGAAGTATTGAGAAGGGAAGTGAAGTCTGCACGAACTGGGACCTAACGCGAAACCTAACGCGAAAACGATTCAAGAAAGGACATGAAAGAACATCCTATCGAGTTGCTGAAGCTATTCCGAGAAAACATCTCTCTCTCTTCCCTCCTCAATCTTTCACTCATTTTTTTTCAGCATTTATAGACAAAAAAAGATCTAGAAAGGTGGAGAGAGCCAATATGAAGGAACGCATATCTCTTCACTCGGCACTCAATGAGATAAAGAACTTCCCACTCACTGTGCGAACATTGTTTAGATAGAAAAAGAGGATGAGCACGATTGTTTATAGAAGCGAATACCTGAAGAACTGTGGAGGACGAGTGTGTGGATGTTTCTCACATCGATGTTCATGAGAGAGTGATTTATTGATGACTGCGTGAATGCCAACTAATATCGGAAACAAGAGAAGAAGTCTTGACAATCTGGAAGAGCACTGAGACGTGTCTATTCCTTCTCTCTCTCTCTCTCTTCTGTGCAGATCGAGCGGAGGCTGAGTTCACATCGCTCTTTCATTCTCGGAACATTTGGCCCCCACCTATCCCGAGTGGTCTTATCTCCTACACTTTACCCTCTTCTTCTCTTCTCCTTCCGTTCACTAAAATGCAGGGAATATGAAGAGGGAAGGACGCATTGCTTCTCGCACACTTTTCCCACCATGAATGCAGGCCGCGTAGCGCAGTGGTTGTGTGTCAGAAAAGAACCGAATCGAAAGGTCCCGAGTTCGACCCCCCGCGCCTGCAGATCCACCAAACCATGGGGGTTAAGAAATGTTGGTAATGGTAACCACGATCCAAATTCCCCGCCAGCGTGCACACAACATGCCGGTTAGTCTTTAGCAACAGGCCACTGTTCTCAGGTTAGGCCCCAGTTGCAGAGCATACGTTGGGTAGTCGACGACGCGTTACGTATTAGTATCCGACTCAGTACTTTGCTTATCGTAAGATTATTTTCAATTCCACGCGTAGCTGACCTTTGACGAACTGAGTGGAGGGAGGAGCGAGGAAGAGGCCGGGAGGAGGCTAGTGATCTACCTGCTCTCCTCCGCCCTACCTCTTCCCTTCCTCTCTCTCCCAGACAATCAATATGCTAACCAGTACATTGAGTTTGCTGAGCATTTGAAACGCACGATAACTTCAATGCAAGCAATACTAGGTAAGATATCTCATACGAGGAATCCTCTTTATTCTTTTCTCTTCTTCGACTGAATGTCGAAACCAAAACATGTCGTGAAATGAAAGATGAAATGAGAAATGAAATGACGATTCAGATATTGCGCCGTATCATTGGGTACAAAAGGTAGGGAGGAAAGATCAAATCCATCATTCAATATGAAGTCAATCTTTCTTCTTCTTTCTCTCCCTCTTCTCATCCTCTCCCAATACTATGGAGTGCCCAATAATTCTCCATCCACTGGATATGGTCCCGCTCCTGTAGCTGCTGGACCCTTCACTTACTTCGAATCAAGACATGACATCGTAAGTCAACGGAATACGGTAGACTAGAAGAAGAACTATAGACTAATGGACGTATTGTTCAAAGGGACGATTGTGCTATTTAAATTCTCAGCAATCCAAATGTAATGGTTAGCGGGCTATCGATTGCCTGGGAGAGTGAAGGAGGGAAGGAGGAATGTAGATCACTAGCCTCCCCTTCACTCGACCCTCGAACGGTGGTCAAAGGTCCGCTACGAGTGAAATGGAAAATAATATCACAATGTGGTATTCTTCCCCTCGATAGTCGATTCTTGCAGCTCTATCCTCCCCATCGCCGTCATCATTATCACACAGCATCACGATCATCCTCGGGTATGATCACTTACAAGACCTTACAAGACCTTAGGGTTGCACGTTCGGTATTATTAATCCCGGGAATACCGGTAATACCCCTCTATTTCTCTGACTTATTCGCTCGCGCGTGCTATTTCTTGTCTTTAACTCTCTGGCGCGAGAGAGGTCGATAATACCGATACCGAGCCTGCAAAACTACAATACCCGCCCCTCTCCAGTCCTTCTCTTGCAGATTTGAGCTATTCGTCGTTCCACAGTGAATATTCATGCAGAAGGCTGAAGAGCAAATGCGAGAGAAACGATGACAATTGCTGTGAAGCAATAGTGAGGTGAACGAAGGGATGAAGGTTGGGAAAAGAGTATCATTACAGAAGTGATTTCATCAAGTGCAAAGGAAATAGAGAAGATATTGTTCAGCTTCAGGATGGAGAGGGTAAGGGATCAATGATTAGATTACAATTCATTTGATAATTGAGGTAATCTCATTGACTATGGCTTCGGAGAGGTTGAGGTCGATTTGAAGTGTCAAGATGAGAGGTATTCCATCTCTTCCTCTTTCTTCTATTCTCTCTTAACTCATTAGATGGTATGCCCGAAGCTTCAAAAATAAGAAAGTGGAAGTGAAAAATGTCATCTGTTATCGAATTGCCCTTCCTGCTATCGTCGATATGTCTGCATTCGAAAAAGCGAGAACGGCTCCCTTCGATATCGAGTCGGTCAGTCCCTCCCGCTTCCCTTCCCCCCTCCTATCTCTTCACTCTCTTCAGTGCCCGTACCAACCCCGAAAAATCAGATTTCACCCTCGAATGTGAGACGATCGATATTTGAAACAATGGTTTATTGCCCCTGTCTGCTGGGGGAGTGTACATGGGAAGCGGGTGAGATAGTGTGTAAACCGGAGAGAGCATGCGAGGAGGAGGAAGAGAGCGGGAGGGGAGAGGGGAAGGGAAGGGAAGGGACCCCGGGGCGGGAGTTTGCCGCTAATGCGACTCGTTCCCGTTGAAGTGAAGAGAGGTCGTCATCAAAAGCCTGTGAAAAGAAGAGGGGGAGGGATGGGTGCTAGAACAACCGTGAACAAGAAGACGCAAGATAATAACAACGATAACAACTTGCCACAACCGTGACTTGTTGCTGCAACAATAAGCAAAGAAAATACAACGGATTGAAATGAACTAGATAAAGTGAATTAAATTGATTGAGGAGATATGGAGGAGAGGAAATGAGATATTATTATCCATTAGATGTCGTCGTAAGCGCTGTCGTATCCTCGAAGAGTATAACAAATTTTGGTACAATAATATCTACCAAACGGAACCGATACGAGGTATTCGGAACCGATTTTGATACAATTAACGATCCTATCCAGTCAATATTAGGGTTCCCTTGACGGAAAGTATTTTCCGCAATAAGCTAATAATGAAATTGTACAACTCCCAATACGAGAGTGTGAAGAATGAGGAGTTAACGGAAAGTACTTACTAATAAGGGAACCCTAATCAATACAAAAAATACCGTAATCTAGAGGCGACATAGGATGAATAGAAGAGGGGGGGGATTATCGGTGTGCTATTATTCTTCATCTTGTCCAAGCACTTTAAATCTTCATTCCTTATCGATCGTCGCTGGCGGCGCGTCAGTTGACGATGAAGCAGTCGGGCTCACTGGAAAGTAGTGCGGTTATACAACGAAATAATCAATCGATCAATTAATATTCTATGAATCAATCATCTCAGTCTCACTATAGAAGGAACTATTAACAATATAGAGTGCGACGATTCCTTACCTCTCACATCCCTTCCATCTCTCGCGCCATCTCTCCTCGAAGAGACTCGGCCAACTGGAAAAGAGTGATTGAGTATCAATTGAAAAAAGGAGACGAAAATGTTCCTCACGCAACTCATTTCTGCTTCCTAATTAATATTGTTATGGACCGCACAACACCGGGAGAAATGGGAGAATCGAGGAAGGTGGAGGCAATTGTACCCATACCTTTCCACATTATCTTATAACTATCGCTCCTCCACACATTATCAACTCAATTATACTAGGCTCACACGAAAAAAACACACAAAAATACGCTGCGAATGCTACATAACACATATTTTATAAAATTACCTTATTGGCTCCATCATTGGTGTAACTGTGTTCCACCGCACCGACGATATCCTTCATCTTCTTGTGAATTTTTCCCATTGTGGGAAGGGACCGGTTCTAAATTTACATTTTGTTATTTAAAGCAAATTTATTATTGCGGAAGACGTTCGAATCATGTAGGCATTACTCACATGTCTCCTCATGGGGGACATCCACTCTTGGAACTCTTGATTGCTAAACTCTGTTAGATACAAATTCCAGTCGATAAACTCGCTCCTCCGTTCCCATTCGAAGCTTCAGTCCCTGCAACAAACACAATACTATGATTCAAAACCAAAAAATAACAAAAATAATGAAAAACAACTCACTTTATTAGTTTTCGTTGACTCCACGTTACAAACTTTAGCTGTCTCGACCACATCTATCACTTGCAGTATCTGAACGAATCATAAGTCTGCTTTTTCCTTCCTCATCTACACTTACTCTATAGTTATCCTTATTTGGAATGAAGCGTCCATCCACTCCATCCACTCCAACAATTGCATCCTAAATCAATTAATATGAGCAGCCGTATGACTTAAACTAGTACACAACGCATGTCTTGTTCTAAAATAATTGAATTTTATCGATTTTAGGGCAGAATTGAGTTGTGAAAGAGATGAACAAAAAACAAACCTTTCCCTTCTTCTTTCTATCGTCGTCGGAGAAGTCTGAATCGCTCGACATGGTGCCCAGTCGTGGAGACGTGCTTATTAAAGGAGAGCATTTAAAGCGATAATCCCATATGGGAGTGGTTATAACCAGGTTTAACAATATAAAACATCATTTATATGGTGATCAACCCCATCCCCCTTCGCAATAGTCGCTCTCAATAACGCCTCTATCCAAAGTCTTGAGGTCGGGTCGGAAGGTGGCACGGGTCTCTTCGCAGAAAGATCCTCTTTGTTCGGGATGGCTGGTCAAGAACGAGATCGAGAAGTTGATCTGATAAAGGAATATTAATAAAACAAACTCAAGAAACTCTAACCTGCTAGAAGGAGAACTCAATCTACTTGAATTGCTAGAAGAACTATCGGATGATGAATCCTCCTTTCCAAATACAGCATCCACGGCCTTCTTTGCTAAAATACCACAAATTATCAACTGTCGAAAATGGAACTAAGAGAGCTAAGAGAGTGACTAACTAACCTTCCTTCTCTCTTCTCCTAATCTGAAGTTCTTCCATTGCATTCTTCTGTTTCTTGTTTCTATTTTCTTCGGATGGCATGACTCTTAATTCTTCCTCCGATGCATCCGAATCCATCCTCTGACTCTTCGATTCTGAAACCAATCTTTTTTTTTTAAACTTTAACAACACTGTTTCCCCGAAATCCATTATTATCATGAAGAAATGTATTTCTTATAATAACTCACTTTTGATCGGGCACTTTCCTTCTCTTTCGCTAGATAGAGATCGATCACTATCATCGACTCCTTTTCGTTTATTCTTCTTTACTCTTCCTCTCCTATCCCCGTCAGGCGAATTAGGCTACTTTTGTCCTTGTTGCTCCAATCCTGTAGCGTTTGTCTCCCTGCAAATAATCAATTAGTCAGTTCAGATGAAGCATCATGGAAATTATGGAGTTGCATTGCATTGTAGTAAGTGAAAAGCCAACACAAACCTGAGTCGATAAACTGCGAAGATTTGCCGTTTCCACGGCGCTTTGGCTTGTGATCGGAACCCGAGTCGTCCGAGTCCATACTCTTGTTCTACAATAATTGAACATTATCGATTTTGGGATAAAATTGAGTTGTGAAAGAGGCGAACAAAGAACAAACCTTTCCCTTCTCCTTTCTATCGTCGTCGGAGGTCTTAATCACTCGACACGATGCCCAGTCGTGGAGAGGTGTTTACTTAGTTAGAGAGCATTAATAGCGATAATCCCATATGGGAGTGGATTAAACCAACACATACAACAACTCGAAAACTTTATATATACAGTGACCCCTCCTTTCCCCCTTTCACTAGAAAGAGATCGATCATTATCATCGGATACGACACCTAGTCGTCCCTTCTTCTTCTCCTTTCTGCACTAGGCAAATCAGACTTCTTCTATCCTTGTTGCTCCAATCTTTCAGCGATAGTCTCCCTGCAATTTATCAATAAGACAGTTCAGATGATGCATTTCGCCATTAAAATTATGGGCAACACTGATTTAAAAACCCCTCGATTTAATTTTATAACAACATAACTAAGATATACCTGATTTTTCTCCTCTCGGCCTCTTCCATTCTTCTGAAGATTTCTTGCTCACGATCTTTCTCTCATTCCCTGGAAAAAAAGAATTGCAAAAATTATGTTAATATAAAAATGATGAAATATAATTGATACGAGGTAATAAACCCCAAACTAAAAAAACAGTTATTAAAATCACCTGTATCATCTTCCTATCTTCTTCCGTGTGATCGGACTCCAGACTCGGACTGTAACTCCACGTGTTATCCCCTTCCTTCCTCCATCGTCATTCAACTTCATCTCGTTCTCTTCAATGACTACACAACAACACCTTCTCCTCTCTCATTTATATCCCCGTTAGTACTTTTTCCTTCGCTAAATGGTTCACTGTCGACGACGTCGAAGAAAAGAGTGAATGCATTGTCACCGTGCATGAGATAAATCTTATATTATTATTCATTACACTTCTCTTTCCCACTGACCTTCTCATGTTGTTTAATGAAGTTGACATAAGCAGCTTGTCCGTGAGTGGGAATGAGTACGGATGATCCCTCTCGACCATTCCGACCCGCACGACCACAACGATGAACGAACCAACTGAGAAGAGAATGAATGAATGACACTGGAAGGAAAGGATCTCACTTGCTCTTCTCGGGAATATCAAATTGAACGCCCCAATCGAGATCATCAGATCAGCCGCCTCGTCACGAAGAAGCTATTTGGGGCAAAAAGAGCATTATAATAAAATATCCCTTGATGGGCGGATTAAAACCATCTCATGACAAAGAAACACAAATTTTTATACACAGAAGGGAGGAGTGAGGAGGGAGGGGATCCTTGCAATGACATTCCACTGGACATATCTTCATCACTACTTGATTCATCAGAGTCCTTTCTACTCTTATCATCTTCTTCTTCGCTGTCGTCACTGTACTCATCACTACTCTCTTCCTGTTCCAGTGCCTCAAAGTACATGATCAATTTGATATAGAACAGCATGAATTTTCGAAATTCGTTCTAATCAATTTTCGAAACAAGAGTACTATTTGCAAATCTATTTGCCTAATTAAAGTGAGAAATGGCACTGCTCTACATCCCCGAATCATATCAAAATGAACCACATTAAATTAGGCTTAAGGGGGGGGGGAAGCGATCATCATCTCATTTTAAGCTGGTCCGGGGACATAAAGCAGTGCCGTAAGAAATAAAATAAAATAGTGTATAAAATAGTGAAAAACACATACCATTCGATAACCTTCAACATCCTCCTAGTAGCCGGGAGTAATGATTTGATGCTCTTTGATTCCTCGCAGTTGATAAATATACCGTCTTTGATAGACGCTTGCGCTCTTCGGCCATTACACCTGCAACATCAAACATTATGAGCAAATAGATTCAAATCATAGCATACAAAATAGGGTGTGAAAGTACTAAAAGGCATCCGCAAATTCAAATACGCAAATTCGAAAATAAACAAGGAGCTCAAGCAAGCCTAACAAACAGTTTCGCGGCAGAATAACCGGTGCAAAGTGGGACGCGATGACCAAAGTGCGCAGCACAACATAAAAAACAATAACATAATTAATGAAAACAACAAAAATCAATAATTAACGAGAGCGGGAATGACAATCGAAATTAGCGCAGGGAGCCGCATGCTACTTACAGTGCATACGGTAGCTCATTGCAAACTGACTTTAAAAGATTTGAGGGGGCTCAAAATTTGAGGAAACCGTTCCTTTTGGGGTGAAAACGAGAGAGGGAAGCTATGTCAGAGAGGCAGAGAAAGAGAGACCGTCAAAATTTTGGAGTGGTCTCAAGACCACTCCAAAATTTTGAGGGTCTTCCTATCTCTAACTCTCTCGCTCTCCCTATGGTGAGAGACGATCTCTCGCTCAAATTTGAGGGAAGGGGGAAAAATAGAGGTTTGAGAGGCGAAATTTTGAGGTAGATCAAGCGCTCTCTCTGCTCTTTTGAGGGGGAAATTTGGGGGAATAGGGTCAAAATTTGGCCAGCTTGGTACGGGCACAGTTCTTCAATAAGGACCGAGTCTCTGATGGCATCAATTGGTCAGCCGCAGTTTTCACTAACAATAAATATCTCCTCGATGATAAAGAAGTGCAGAAGTCTCTCACCAATCTCGATGCGGCTATCATCATATACTGATCTGATAAACGTTGTAAATGTTATTTTTTGTCTCTAATTGAATCCACAAAATGATCGATAATTTCTCATTTCTTGTCACCTTTATCATCTTTCTTCTCTTCATTCTCTCCTCTCTTCTCAAATGGATGCTGTTGAGTCTCCTTAGTGCTGCGAACAGTGTCGACGTGAGAAGGAGAGGAGAGAAATCGTCTAGACGAAAACGAGGGGAACAGACTCCCTCTTAATTTTCCCTATCAAGTTGATCGAAAGTTGAGCGATATCTCGAGCGAAGTTGACACCTCTACACTGAATTGAGAGGTTAGAATGAGAGGAAGTCCGCCTCCCTCGTTTTGTCAAGAATATTTCTCTGGAGAGAAAGGGTCAAGACACTGATCGCACCATTAGTTGCACCAATTGAGTTTCCAGCAGTTTCCAGATTTAGGCTTCAAAGGTTACGGTAACGCAATTTACAAGTATTTGGGCGGCCTACCTACTAGCAATTAATGCAATTTCCACGGGAAAAGACTCGTACAGTATTAAAACACCATATTACGAATATTTATCACCATTGGAATCATATCCGCCACCATCATTTTTTTCGGACCATGGCCCCGGGTTCATGCCTCAGAAGTGGTCATGGTCCGAAATGGGCATGAAAAGTCATGTTCGAGAAACTTCAACTGCTATGCGCCAATGTGTCGCATAGTCCCTAAAAAAATTTCCACCATCGGAAATTCCGTAATTCGATTATCGCAAATTGATTTATTAACATAAATATCAAAATTTTCTTTTAAAAAATCAGTTCTAGGTTTCACAGCTTCGGATTACGGAATTTCCGATGGCGAAATTTTTTTTAGGGACTGTGTACACATCGGCGTATAGCAACTGAAGTTTCTCGAACATGACTTTTCATGTACATTTTGGACCATGACCACTTCTGAGGCACGAACCCCGGGCATGGTCCGAAAAAAGATGGTAGCGGATTAGATCCCAATGGTGATAAATATTCGTAGTATAGTGTTTTAATACTGTACGAGTCTTTTTCCGTGGAAATTGCATAAATTGCAAGTAGGTAGGCCGCCCAAATACTGGTAAATTGCGTTACAGTAACCTTTGAAGCCGAAAATGAGCCAAAGGTAGAAAAGCTAAAATTCTGAAAAAAATACCATTTATTTAATTTTTTAACGGGGAATCCGAAAATCACACTTAAAAGTTCTCCGTAATTCATTTTTTTTCAGGAAAAATATTTTAAACCCAAAAAATGGCATAACTTTTCTTCCAGGTGAGTTTTCCCGTAATTTTTTTTGTGAAAACATTTCATTTTTCATTATCTAAAAGATTTTATACTTTGTTGGATGATCGGAAGCCCCACAAAAAACTTTGTATTGCACCCCTGTCGCCTTGAAGTGAACCATAGCATTTTTAGTTTTATAGATACGACTTTTTGAGGTCGATTTTCGAGTTCTACGTGAAAAGTTGATCCCAGGGCATTTTTTTCAGAATATTCTATTTTTCACTGTACGGCTCATAGTTGATTTTGCTCAGTTTTCTCATATAGTGTCTCATAAACTGATTATTGTGTATGAATATTGGCCTCTACAGAGAGCTGCGGAATCACGAGAAGACGGGAGGGGAGTAGGGGTACACATGTGGATTGTCCTCATTTTGAGACAGGAAAGGGAGAAGAGGAAAGAAAGGGAGGAAGAAGAGAGCATATCTGGAGTGACATTATTGCATAATCCACATTCCACATATTCATCACTGCAAGGTCCATATTCATTTCATGCTATTATAAAATAACTGAAATTAATTTGAAAATTATCCCAGCGCGCCCGTTCACCACTCCTGCGCCAGCAAGTTGATCCAGTTAAGTGAAAAGCCAGTCCTCGGTGCGCTACAGTAGTATTATCCCGAGCCAGGTGCGACCTTTCTGTAGGAGTATTTTCTCAATTCGACTTCATTTCTATTCCCTTATCAGTTTTTGCTATATTATTGCACGTGGCATCAAACATGCATTACTCAATTAATATAGACTCACATTGTTAATTCACAGCAGCAATTGGAATAGATTTTGTGACTTTCCGCAACGATCGCTCTTTTATTGTAACTAGTCCTAACTTAATCGAAAATCATTGCAAATCAGTTGAATTGTAGGGCTCTACATGTCCTCATTGTACGTATCGTCGTCAAATGAGAAAATCTGCTTTGAAGAAATAGAGAATTCCAAGGTACGTCTTCATTTGGCTGTAATCAGTTGGCTAAATTATATTTAAAAAAATTATTATACAACAAGCTTGATTAACAAGGCGAATCATTTGTTTCGTTTAGTCCTGTACGCGATTCCTACCCCGTTGGGCAGAATCGTGTTAGGTATCGCGGTGTGAGAATGCAAGTGAAATCAATAAATAATATTCATTAATTTGCAGCTTACAAGGGAAAAACAAGGTGAAGTGACTAAATGAGGAAAAGGGAGTGAAGAGGTAGTGAAATGAATGAGTGAATCTTCCCCTGTGGTAGGGTCAGATTATGATGACGTTGACGAGTGATTATGGAGAGACCTGGCGAGAGGTTCTGCTGGGGCTCTCGTGGTGGTGAGGCGAGAGGTTCTGCTGGGGCTCTCGTGGTGGTGAGGATCTACTCGGAGATTATGGATGGATGTGAGGGTCTTGGCCCTGCACAGTGGATACTCGCGTATGAGCGAGGAGAGGTTCGAATGGTGCTCTGAGGATTGGGAAGAGACGCGCCCTTTTATAGGGGGCGGAGGAGGGAGTGAGCGCGCACACGCCTCGCGCGCTCTTGGTGAGAGAGAGAGGGGGAGAGAGTGTGCCAGGGGGAGAGACGCCAGACGGCGAAAGTTGGACAGGCGAGAGGAGGGGCGCCTGGGGGTAGAAAACGACAGAAGGGCATGTCGCACCGCACTACAAATCGCGGCCTGGGACGACCAGGACTCGCTACCGTAGTTTGGTGACGCACATGGGGATTGAGGATTGATTTAATTACAATAATGATTGCAAAGTGGTTTGGATTGAATGTATTTGGGTATCAAATTCATGGAATTTGGTACAAGTCCGCAAAGGTGTTATCTCGTGTGATGTGGAGGGCAAGTGGTCATTAGCAGCAACTATTTATCGGCATAATGTACAAGGCAAGCAATAATAGCACCGGGAACTCATCGGTCGGGGATCCCATTGGTTAGACTGCCGAACTGGAGAGTACGGATCATCTCACTGAATCGCAAGTCGGAGAGACGCCCCCAGGAGAGCCAAAGAATCCGAAGACTGCCGAACTGGAGAACATGGATCTCACTGAAGTCGGAGAGACGCCCCCAGGAGAGCCAAAGAATCCGAAGACTGCCGAACTGGAGAGTACGGATCATCTCACTGAATCGCAAGTCGGAGAGACGCCCCCAGGAGAGCCAAAGAATCCGAAGACTGCCGAACTGGAGAACATGGATCTCACTGAAGTCGGAGAGACGCCCCCAGGAGAGCCAAAGAATCCGAAGACTGCCGAACTGGAGAGTACGGATCATCTCACTGAATCGCAAGTCGGAGAGACGCCCCCAGGAGAGCCAAAGGGTGCACAGGCACCTCAGCTCAGCGACGAATCGCCAGTCGACGACACGCCAGGAGGTGATGCGAAGGGACTGGATAAGCACGACGGAGATGGTCCATTGCTTGAGTCTTCGGATCATACAGGTATATGATGATAACATGGACTTGATATAGCACAATTTCTTAAAATGTTAATAAATGTTGTTCGTAGTTAAATGATTAGTCATATTATCAAATAAACGCTTGAGGGTACTCGAATAAATACAATCATTTCAGGCAACTCAATGGCCCTTCGCAAGTCGTCTCGAAAACGGACAGCCTCAGACTCGCGCAACTCCTCCGTGCACATGGTGAGCTCAAAAAAACAACAAAATAAAATAGTTGATTTTTTGTAAAACATATGCTTGTAGTTTACAGCCGTAAATAAGAAAAAATGATTTTTATTTTGCTCTCTTACACACGTTTAGTTCTCTGAGAAACAATTTTTTTTTCAGAAGAACCGCCGTACGCTTTCCGAATCCACTGGCCACATGGACAGCGACAATGGAGATTCCGCCAAACGGACACATAAAAAATCGCACAAGGTAGTTAAACAATAGTACTAGCCATCGTTTAGTTGATAATAGAGTGGGCGGCCAATACAAACACGAAACGATCGATTGATTTATTTTTCATTACGAACATTTAAAGACCAAAGAAAAATCAACCTAGCATTCAATCGAAAGATCTTTTATTTCAGAAGATATTATCGAACGAATTTGTGGAGAGCAGTGACAATGAAGAAGGGGACCCGATCGTTTCCCCCGACAAGACTGAACACGAAGTGAGCGGACCGCGAGATGAAGGCAGTACGCGACCTCTAGCACCGTCAGTTCAAAAGATCGTTCATTATAATGATCAAAATTCAATACTGACAGCGCGAAAATAAAATAAAAAAAACATCATATTTCCAGGGGAAGATAAGGGCCATGAAGACGGCAGGTCGCACTACTACATCGTCTGACAGGGAAGAAATTTCGTCTTCCTCCAACGATGCCGATTTCATTCCTTCCCTGTCCGATGATTCCACGGTGGCCATGATCCGTAACAAGATCTCCGAGCAACTGGACACGTACAAGCGCGCCCATGCCCAAATGATGTCCATGCTCGCGGCGCACCAACAGCAACAACAGGAACAATAGATTTCACAGTACATTTTACGATTCGCTTTTCCTTTTGTTTTTCCTTCTCGCTCACATTTCCGTTTCATCATTCATCATTCATTAATATTATTCCTGACTAGATCGATCGATTGCGAGATTACAGACCATAAATAAACTTTCCAATTGATCATGATGATGATGATGCAACTGATAATGATGACTGATCACCTCGAAACCGCGCGCATCGTTTTCAGCGCATCGAATTACCCCAGAATTATGCAAAACGGAAAGTCTTTGCTAGCTGAAATGACAATTTTGAGCACTACGACCACTCGAGTCCAGAAAACGGCCTTTGAATGATGACTGATCACCTCGAAACCGCGCGCATCGTTTTCAGCGCATCGAAATACCTATACTGGCCTAAAAAGTAGACCGATATGTGCATTTTTAACATTTGGCTACCACAGCCCTGAACTTTCCTATGAGGCTGTTTGTGTTAGAGTCGGACAAGACTTGGCACAGCTCAAAAATCTCGAATCTCTCAAAATGTGGTTTTGGGGGTTCTCAAGGGTGCTGATGATGATGCGCATATTGATTTTTTTATATTGAGCCTTCGTTGGCTCCAGACGACGTCACGTCGAAAACAGTTTCTCTAGTAATACTCAGTTGAAAGAAAGGCTAAAATTAAGCGAGTTTGGCTCCCTAGGTGGAATTCGATGCCGATCACGACTGGCTACTTTATTTTTTGTGAATTTCAAAAATATTTTTGTAAAAAGGAAGTTCTCGCAGAGTTAATTGGAAATGGGGAGAGTGCCATAGATCGGACCGGAATGATGCAAGGATTCCAAAAATATTTTTGCCGTCACATACAAACATCTGCACAAGGTTTTATGCAATATACAGTTTGCCTTCTTGTAAGTAAATTTGACCATCTTTCCACTTGTTTACTTCCTTCCTCTGATCGATCGGAGTCTCTCTCCCGAGGGAAGCGAGAGAGCATGGAAAATCGAGAGAGCGCAGAGAGAGGGAAGGGGACACGGAGGAGAGACTCGGGTAGATCAAAAGATCGGAAGCCAGCAAGGAGAGATGGTCAAATTTACTTACAAGAAGGCAAACTGTATATTGCATAAAACCTTGTGCAGATGTTTGTATGTGACAACAAAAATGTTTTTGGAATCCTTGCATCATTCCGGTCCGATCTATGGTACTCTCCCCATTTCCAATTAACTCTGCGAGAACTTCCTTTTTACAAAATTATTTTTGAAATTCACAAAAATAAAGTAGCCAGTCGTGATCGGCATCGAATTCCACCTAGGGAGCCAAACTCGCTTAATTTTAGCCCTTTTTTCAACTGAGTATTACTAGAAAAACTGTTTTCGACGTGACGTCGTCTGGAGCCAACGAAGGCTCAATATAAAAAATTAATATGCGCATCATCATCAGCACCCTTGAGAACCCCCAAAACCACATTTTGAGAGATTCGAGATTTTTGAGCTGTGCCAACCCTCTTCGAATTTGTCTGACTCTAACGCAAACGGCCTCCTATGGTAATTTTTCTGACACCTCAAACTTGAAACCATCAAGGTTTTAAGGATCGATAGGCCACGCTTTCGCGGTCTGCATTAGTACTGAAAATCAAGATCAAGTGGGCTTTTGCCCTTTGCGGCTGAAGAACTCCGGGTCCGACATTAGTGCCCCTTGGATCTCCTTTTTACATCTGTCTGGTTTCTCTGTCTTTCGTCCGATAAACCACGTTGCTTATTCAATCTTACTTCTTACTGGGCATCCAATGGGGGAAATTCTCTGGACACCTTACCTCCTTCTGTTTCACCTCTTCTTCTTCTTTTGTCGTATCTCTTTTATCCTCCATTACTTTATACCCTCTCATATCTCTTCCCCTTTCTGTCTTCCCATGCGTCTCGAGCTTTGCTTTAACAGTCATCTCTTTATTCCGCGGTCCCTCGCCTTCTCAGATCTTTGCCTGTATTCTCCATTGGTCAGACGGACCAGGAGTCCAGCCTCGACCAGCGTGGTGGCCTGACTAAAGTATGCACGTCTATCTTCCTTCTCATCCATTATGAATGCGTCCTGATGTGGGATCTCAGTACTCGGCTGAGGTAGACGTAAGCATCGATCTCCTCCAGAAGGTGGCCATTAAGGGAGATTCCGGGGCCAGAGCACCATTCATTCCGTATCAACTGAGTCTTCTTTCGGTTAATCGAGAGACCGATCTTATCTCCTGTCTTTTCCAGCTCCTTCAGCATTCTCTCCAGTGAGGTCGTATCAGTACAATTTGATTCAAAGTATATAACGACAGCTCTTCATCTTGCCAAAAGTGTTTCCCTGCGATTCAATTCGATGGAAGGAACACCGGATGAATCATGATCCCTCTAGTGGTCTTCCTTTCTTCCATTCACTTCCCTCTCATCCCCTCTCCTCTCCTCTCTCCTCTCCTCTCTCTCTCTATTCAGGAGTTGGACAGTCCCTCACCCTTCCTCATCGTCTTTTGACCACTTGCCCTTGCCTTTTGTCAATTGACCAGCAGCAGCCGTTGCTTTTCCATTTCTCCCCTTACATTTCATCATCGTGACTATCCATTGGTAGATCACTATAGAGTGTGCAATCCGGGTCACCGTCTTTTCATTTCAAATAGTCTGGTCGAGCGGCGAGAAAGTGTGTGTGTGAAATGAAGAGAGGACCACCCGTATTGCACACTCTATAGATCACCTTCCTTCCCAATTTCGCCATCTCGCATGGTTTACCTCTCCAATAATCACGCCAATAATCAATTAGTGTTAGCATAAACATTACAGATCTTCTTCCGTCTCCCCTCGATATTATTCGATCTGCAGATCGCTAGGGCCCAATGTGCGCTCCTTTTGCCATGCATTGGTTTATCTCGACCGCTCCTGACTTCGTCTCCTTCGAATGCTTTGGCTGCCAGAAAGTGTGCAAGTTCAAGTTAGTGCCACCTTTATTTGAAATCAGCCAATCTGAAGATCACTGATTCCTTCTTAAATTATTCACATATAATTCGCTCTTTGTCAGTTGCTTCTCCCTGGCTTGCTCAAATGAACCGGAGATTCATCTATTTTGCCCCAACTGTGCGCAGTATCATGATACGGTAGGTATCCTCTTTGAAACTATCCCGGACTTGGAGAGTCGGGAAAGGATGAATGGAATTGAGTGAGATATTCCTTGACTTCTGAGTGAGGAAGTGAGAGAGTTGAATTGTATAGTGAAGTCAATCGGGGAATGACTTTTCCACTTCAGCATCTCAACTTCTCGTGTCCCGCTTGCCTCCTTCGTGATGAGGTCGACAGTTGTAAGGCAGAGGTCGCTGAGAGTTTCGTCACTGACGCTGTCAGTTCCCATTCCTCTTCATTCATTACAAAGAGAGCTGTTTTTATCATTAGCAGTCGGTGAAATTTTGCAACAAGGCCAATCGATTGTTGGATCGAGTAATGTGATTCATTACAGTTGAGAGGCGAGATCATCTAACTCTCTCGTGTCTAGACGGTTAGAATAGCGAGAGAGCATGGGAAAGTGAGAGAGTGAGACAGATCCTCGCCCTTCGA
This sequence comes from Pristionchus exspectatus, assembly GCA_911812115.1. Lineage (NCBI taxonomy): Eukaryota > Metazoa > Nematoda > Chromadorea > Rhabditida > Neodiplogasteridae > Pristionchus > Pristionchus exspectatus. The sequence continues at coordinate 26,878,218 of OU461583.1, read as the reverse complement.
ACAGTAACAGGAAAGATAATAGGAGTTATTCAGCTTCTTCTCACCGTGGCCCATCAGCGAAAGTGTAGAATCACATCTAAGAAGAACATGGAGAAGATAGAGGAGATGAAGGAGAACGACAAGGAAGAAGAGAAGGACTACGTTCTCATCGATATGAATGACGTCGAAGATCTGAAGAAGGAAGATTACCTACGGCCCCTCAGATTATAGAGTTTGTCCATCACAACATGTGAATCCATCTGCTCATCCAGTGGAAATCGCATACGTTTCACAGTATATATCCCCTGACTACATTTCGAAAACCCACAATAGCTTAGCTCAGCAATCTCCTTGCCATCCGTTTTTTATGTACCTGATGCCCAAGCTCGCTTGAATCACGCTTCCTAGACCTTGTACCGTTCTCAATATCTGCATAAATCAATTCTACTTTCAAATGAGGTTCATTGTAACAAGTGCGTCATCCAAATTTGTGAAAATATTTTGATAATTTGAAATCTTTTTCAACGTCCCTCTTCGTTTTTTTCTACCCGTGACTCCCTATTTCAGCTGACTCATGATCTGCCTCTATTCTCATTGGTTCATCCAATTCTTATTTTCATCTCTGCATCTCTCACTCTCTCTGTATCGGTCCAAACTTTTTCGTTCCTCCTCAGTTCATTCATTCCAGCAACTTCTGAATTGTATGTGCCTGTCTTCTCTCAAGTCCCTTCTCAAGTCGCTTGAAAAGACAACGTTGGTGTGCTTACTCCCTGTGAAGTCCCATTAGTCGAGTAGTAACCATTTATTCAAAATGGCCTTCCTCGGGCGGGTGTCATGCACTTCTTTTAGATCCCGCCACTCAAAAACCTTCATCCACACAAGTATTTTCGAAAATCGCGCGTTGTTATCCTTCCCTTTCGCTAGGTTTTGCGTGTCGCGATCGACTATTGGAACAGAACACCATAACCAATCATCACCTAGAATAGACAACGAGCGTCCTGCGGACGCTCGCGAACCGCTTAACTATGCGCGCGAGGCGAAGAATGAGTGGACTCGACTCTCTCCAATTGGATTAGTCTCCTCTCTCCCCTCACTCTCTCGTCTAATCCAACCTATCTGCTCGATTCTGTCCCCCGGAAAGTCAGAGATTCCCCTAGTATAGACAATCATGCCGTGGATCGTCTCCGCGAGACTCGTCTCATCGTACGCATTCAACTGCTTTAGATGTGGAACCGAATCACGCTACCAGTAAGTCACTTGTTAATGATTTACCTTTGAGCCCTACTACCGACTTGGTACCTGGCCTTATCTGTGTACACCACCAGGTGGGGTTGTCTCAAGACAACTGTAAAATCGCCTTGATTGTGGAAGCAACTTTACCTTTACCTTTACCGACTTGGTGCTGAATTTAGACCCACAAGAAGTCTTATGCAATTTTAGCAGATGCTACACGGATAAGTGCACGCTCACTCCGACGGTGCATCGCTACTGCCAGAGATGCTACTACTTTTACTACAAGGTTATCCCGGAAGGCTTCTATGATCTATCTTTTTTGCTGACGTAGATAGTCGTACACTTGGTCTTACTGTGCAGTCTAGTTGCTGATAATAGTGAACTAGAACCGTCATCACTCCCTTAATAGTCTTACTGTGAAGTAGAGATCGAAATACGGGTCGCCGTCTCTTCATTTCACGTGCTCTCTCGCCTCTCTGACCGGTGAGAGAGTGTGTAAAATTAAGAGACGGCGACCCGTATTTCGAACTCTACTGCGAAGTTTTTTCTATTGCTTGTATCGAGCAGGAAACGTCCTCATGATCTTCAAAATGCAACTTTCAGAGGGCCGATGACAACTGTCCCGGATGCGCTCCTCGTCTGTGGATGAAACAGGCGAGAAGAGATCATCAGGTAATTGAATACTAATTGCGTTCTAGAGCTGATAACTGGCCTTACCGGTGAGTCTTACCGTTGTCTTATTACTGTAAAAGCGCACGTGGATACACCTTCAAAATATCTTTTGAGTTTGAGAACGAAAAAAATGTCATGAAGTAAATTAGTAGAAAGTATGAATCATTCGCAAATCCGTGACATTTGTGTTGAGAATCGGTAACTGCGCCCATTGCTCAGACCGCGATCCTTCTTTCTCAGGCTTCTCCTTCGCAAGTGTAACCGCAGCATGCACGACTGATTCACTCTTCTGCACTTCCAGTACTGCATCAGTCTCTCTCTCTCTCTCTTGTATATGTTCACCGTGTCTTTTATATGTTCACCATGAACAATTTACGAAGAGTTATAAAGTAATGGCATATTAGATGTTCATAAGATAGACAGTGCGAGTTGGAGGGACGTAAGGAGTAGTCACACCAAGCTGAATAAAAGTAGGGGAAGTGAAGATATTAGGCTGTAAATTCCGGTAATTCTCTGTTTATCAATCGATATCGGTAGAAACTTCGAGCGTGTAGTAAATCGAGTTGTCGTTGTAATTCTTCTCTCGATGAAATAAACATATAAACGGCAGATAGATATTAAGAGTTTTTAATTATCCGAGCAGTGGCCCCACCCCATCTTTTCTTCGGATCGCCCGAGGCCCCACGAGCCTTTCGCGAGGGACGATGCCAACTCTGTCTGCGACTGTGAATATTCTATATTTTTGTGCATTGGCCAATGTTTTAAATACATAATCCGGCGTCGCGCGAAGCACTCGCAGAAGACTATCACAACCGGCGACACCTAGCCAGCGGAGCGAGCGAAGCAAGCGTAGCTGGCTATTTTCTAGTTTTCGGAAAAAACAGCGACACTCTATGAAGTTTGTAATAGCACTCCTATTGCTCAAACAGTTAGACGGAAGAGAGAGAGAGAGAAGGGAGGTGTTGGTTAGAGGTCATAGAGAAGGGGAGGGGGAGGGGAGAGAGGAGTCAATAAGAGACTCTGGCGAACCCTCTGGCAGTGCATAAGGAGGTTGAGATTTTGTGGGAACCGTCCAAAGTTCATTGGCAATATCGAATTATTTTCAAATTTAAAAAAAATATTCGTAATGGAATCGAAACGTACAAGAGAATGATGTGCATCCTCTCCAAGATTTAGAATCGTTATTAGGCTCAATTTAAAACACATTTCGCATATTTCGTTCATTTGAACATATAAAATAGCGTACCTCACTGTCACTCTCTCTAGCAGAGAAGGAAAGATGCTTATCGATTGGCAAGAGGAGGGCAAGAGTTAGACAGTGTGAATTTGTCGTATCGATTGGGTGGATTTATAATTCGTCCTTTCTGTTAAATTAACGTTTCTAGCACTTATATTTGACATAGTTTCACAATTTATTATGTTTGATATTATCATAAAATGTTAAAAATCACTAATTACTGGAATAAAAGTGACCATTTAGCACTTCCATAATCAAAACAATATTTTCCGCTGAATTGAGCATGAAAATTTCATTTCGAAACCGCCCGTCCATATTTTCCGCTTTATATCTCCCCCGTCTCACTCAAATTTCGGAAAAGCAAATATCGTGACTCGGAATCGCCCAATCACTTTAGCTCTGGCCAAGAGATTGATGGAGGATGAGAGAATCAGGGGCAAAAGATAGAGAGAGAGAAACCGGCTGTCAGGAAAGCACTCCGAAAATGCTCCATGCCTCATGTTCCATCAATATTATTTCCTCAGCTATCATTCCATTCATAGAGATGAGAGGTCAGCGATTGAGAACTACGCTCTCACTTTATCCCCAGCAAGCTCTCACAACCTGACCCGGGAGTCGTTTTTTCTCAGTTTCTCTAGAAATCATCGAGAGTAATATAAAGTCACAAAAGTTCAGCGCTTATTTAAAGCGCTTAATTTCAGTTCAGCGCTTATGGAGGTGTCGATCGTTTGGTTAGAGAATGCAGAGATCTTTCTATATTTCGTTAGGCCGTCCACGACTGCGCAGGGGACTCCATAGAGTCTATTCGATCATAGCTCTGCTCGACTTCAAGTCACGATCACTAGCAACACCAACTAGCGCTCAGAGCCAATTTCTTTTCAATGAGACACGAACAACATCTCTACCTTTGTGAGCCCGCGTTTCGGTCGATTAATGATAAAGACAGTGTATAGTTCAAAACGTCTAATGATGTTATCTTAAAGGGGGATAGGCATCAATATTTTCGTGCATAAACTGGCAGCGTGGAGTGATAGAGAATGGCTACCCGATCAGAGATCAGGTTATCCGAAGTTCTAGAAATTCCTTTGAACCTCGCTACGGAATTTTAAAGTTTCCTTGATCCTGCAGGCTATTTTAGGCATACTGTACTCTGGTATTGATTTATGTACATTGAAAGCCGAAAAATAGAGAATGGCAATAAATGAACTACTCTGGGTGGGAGTCGAACCAAGGGGGTGAGTCATGACTAGGCCACAACACAACCCCTCGGCTATGCTCTCAGTTGAGCAAGACGTTTTGAAGTGGCTATGTAATACTCACCCGAGAGTAATACTCACCAGAGAGTCTTTTTCGCCACCCTACTATGCATGTGAAGAGCTTGTCAATATTTTTTATCAGTGAATAACATCTTAGAATAACTTCCTAAACAAAGATAGAGAACTAGTCTCTCAATTTTCTCCTCATTGAGAGCTCTCTGGTCATCAACTCGGGTATTGAGTTCCTAGCTTACAAACTAGTTGGAGTCGAACAGGATGGCCTAGTAGGAGGGTATCAGTTACTAAATATAATTTTTCTCCTAGTAGGAGAAGATGGACTGTCGAATGAGCTAATTAGTAGGAAATAGCCAAGAGGAGAGGGGTAGTCAACTAGGAGGATTACTGTAAGAAAAATCGTCTTTCGTGTTTTCTGTTGCTCGTTGCACATTGGATTGATCATATTCGATTTTATTCGTTTAAAATCAACATGACTCAACCTGAAACAGCAAGATAAACAAATAAAATTAGAAAAAAGTTTCAATTCCTATCGATACGATAACTATGACTAGAATGAGCTTTAAAAAATATACACAACTACCGAAACATCAGTGCATGTCAAATGAAATTCAAACAGGAATATGTACATCAATCTACACTCTAAATATCTACACAGGATCATACCTCGGGAAATTTATATTCTACCGTAACCTAACACGATAGACAATCAGACAACAATTCTTAGCCTTCTAATAGGTAGCCGACGTCGTATCCAGCAGAGAACGTGATCCACGTGATACGGTCATTCACGATCAGACCTGTAAACGGATATTCTCAAATAAACAGCACCGTAACCAGAATTTCAGTATGTTTCTACACTTTTCTAATGATGAAGTAATAATTCCAATCAATAAACCAAGTAATCGAGAAATAATTGGCACTTTTCTTGATATCAAACATTGTCAGGGATCATGGTTGATCCCTGGCATCTTATCCTTCGCCTAGGCTCCCTCATCCCTATGAATCACCCCTGATAGCTGATCAGTGGGCGTGGCCAATCCCCCGCTCCAGAAAACCGGGAATCTACGGGAGTTCGCCCAGACACTCGACACCGACCGGTCGACCCCTTTCCCCTCTAGTCTCCCTTCCCTTCTTGTTATGTGAGTATGCCGATTGGCCCATTGTCTTATGTGTCTCATAAAGTATTATCAATCGCTATGTATGTCCCTAATACACCCAAAGCAACCTAAACCTTGACTGGTAGCAGCGAGTGGTTCCTGATAAGCATTCAGGTATTTAGTATTTTTCCAAGGTTTGGTTGCTTCCCATTTTTCAAAATTTCCACTGACCTCAACTGTATTTGTGTATTGTTCAAGTGCCCGGCCTGTGTCTCGTTATGTTATCATCTGGCAACTCAATTCATGTGTATCTCTAATCAGCTAATCAATAAGCCAGTGGATGGATTTCAGGCGCGTTTAATTTAATTCAGGAATAAATCAGGCTTCTTCTGAGATGGCCGAGTGAAGGCATCGAGAGAGTGCTCGCAGTGATCGCAGAGTAGCGAACGGAGACTCCAGAAGGAAGCAGGGAAGAGTAATGAAGAAGAGGAGAAGCGCAAGTATGAAATCCGAGAGTTTATTGATTAGAAGACTAGGTGATTTTGCGAGAAGAGAGCTATGGCTCCATCCTTTGCTGTTGACCTTGGCACTAGCAGTTTGCTGGTCCTTGGCGCTATTGTCAAAGGATACGCCCATGAATTATCCATTTCAAACAAATATCAATCAAAATAAAGAATCACGAGTGTGATATTGTAAGGAAGTCATGTGATAACTTGTGAAATCCGAGAAGGATGAGAATAGCCGAATATCAGTTCTTATCAGAGAATCTGATCTCGGAAAGTGTTGATGAATCTCCCCTCTCTTTCCCGTTGGCAGATGATAGAGCGATAAGAGATCTTCTCTAGTGCTCGCTGAATAATTTCAGAAAATAGGAGATAGTTCAGGGACTTCGATCTTTAGACTTCAAGGGATCTGAGGTTGGATCTTGACTGGATCTCCGTCAACTTGTATCTCTTCAAGTCATTCGATGTGTGGAGGTGAGTCCATTGTTCATCATGTTTGACAGTCATTCTTGGCAACAGTGGTTGCTGTTCCTTGAACGGGCTGATCAGATCGATCCTTCCGCTTTCTTTTATCTCCCCTCAGGACCTCTCCCAAGCTGGTTAGCAAAGGATTGGCGTTGATGGATGAGACTTCCCATGTAACCATAACGAAGAGAACTCGGAATTTATGATAGAAGTTCATGATCTCAAACAAGGCGCTGTCCGTGGGACAAATGCGATCTAGAACGCCTTGTGTTTGGTTTCTCGTTTCTTTCAATACTGATACAGAATTCAGCTGTTGAAATTTCAATTGCGGAGTGATAGTCGGTAAATCCTTGCGCGAAATCAACACGGGTGATCGGCACATTCACTTGCGGCTCAACGCGTGCGTGCACTATGAATGAGGATAAGCATCAGTCGGACCCTCGCTCTCCATTGACAGCGGACAGAGGGTGACGTTAATCGACTATTGTTTCAGGCCTTTTCGCATTATTCGATCAGTTGCATCGTATGCGAAATCTCCTGCTAGTCTGATGCTCGATGGATGGATGAGTGTGGTCTCTCCCCTTCGGCCAATTCACAATGTGGCGATAAGTGTATTACGTTTCACGCAACCAATGCTAATGCCTAAATTGCAGTGTCGGAGAAGAATTCGCTCATCCTTCACGGTTGCAGTTCATTGTCACATGAAGACATTATCACATCGCTGTGTGTACTTGTTTTTTGTCTCATTTTAGTCTGAGGACAGACTATTGTAAAAGGGGGAAGATGTCAGGGATCATGGTTGATCCTGGCATCTTATCCTTCGCCTAGGCTCCCTCATCCCTATGAATCACCCCTGATAGCTGATCAGTGGGCGTGGCCAATCCCCCGCTCCAGAAAACCGGGAATCTACGGGAGTTCGCCCAGACACTCGACACCGACCGGTCGACCCCTTTCCCCTCTAGTCTCCCCTTCCCTTCTTGTTATGTGAGTATGCCGATTGGCCCATTGTCTTATGTGTCTCATAAAGTATTATCAATCGCTATGTATGTCCCTAATACACCCAAAGCAACCTAAACCTTGACTACATCAATCGTACTAGTTTGTAAAATGCTAAGTTCCGACATAGTAAAAATATAATTAAAATGTTGAATTCAAACTAAATTTCACTAACCAGAGCTATTGAGGAGTTCTCCGAAGACATCGATGGATATTCCATCGGTCTCCAGTCGATCGAAGTCAGTACCGGCATGTCGCAACATGTCCACACTCTCCTACAAAGAGAGGCGATTACAGAACAGTCAACTATCCACGAACTTGCACTTACGTTTTCTCAAATTGTCACAAAAAATATCATGCGGAAGGGATGTCTCACCTGTGAGAACATGTCCTCTCCAAGGGAGAACATGAAGTTGAACTGCCATACTTCTCCGGAGAAAGGAAGGTCGCCTTTGTCATTCACTAGTGCGAAGCCGACCTGAGATTTACCACTTTGAAATTTAAAATTTGAATATGAACTATTGTAGTCAATTTGAGCAGCGCAGAACAGCCTATGAAAAAACATACCTGTATAAGTTTGAGCTTCTTTACATCGCAGGAAACTTGCTGGAAGTTGCAGTCTTCCTGATACATTCAAATAAGTATAATTTTCAAATATTTGAAACTCCTACTTCGACTTGGTAGTTTCGCAGACGAAGTAGTAGTAGTTTCAATTACACACGCAAACAACTATTACAATTGAAAGCTAACCTTGCTCTTGAACAGTCCGAGTGGCGTTGCGACTACTCCGGGGAATTCTGTGTCCATAGCGACGTATCTGAAATATTATGATTTTACTACTTGGATTGTTTGTCGAAAAAGAAGTAATTCTAGTGAAAGCCCTGTTCTCTTTTATGACAAGCAATATAGAACAGACGATTGGGCGACTTACGGGTAGTCTTTGATGAGACTGCGCACTTCGTTGAATTCGTCTTCGACGTTGGACGCCCAGCCATCGTGGATCTGATATTAACAATATGTTTAAAACATATTACAAGTAAAGGATTATCGAGGGAAGAATACGAGCACGAGAATACAAGAAAACGGCCTAGTTACATAATTTAAAACACGATTGAAACACGGCCATACTGAATTTCACCCCGCACTTCCGAATGCCATATTTTCGGTCTAATTTCTAAATTTATTGTATTATTTGAACAAGGGGGAATCTGTGCGAACTAAAGGAACTAAATTTAAACAAATAATCAAAGAACAAACAACAAGAAAGTGGAAAAGGGACAAAACCAACTTACGATTTGAGAAAAGTCGTTTAATTAGAGTGGGGCAGGGTTTCATTGGTGAAATAACGTTTGACCCATAGGTTTAGCAAACATCAATGTCACATAAACAAGTAAAATTGTGCGAAATAAAGGAAAATCAATCGACAACCAATGAAATGAAACAAGCGCAGAGAGGTCGCACTTGACTAAAAAACTACCGTACTCTAGACATCCTGCAGTCTCTCCGTGCCAAGACCGACCAATCATGATTGATGCCTATCCCCCTTTAACAGGCAGTCTTTGATTAAGGCCAGATTCGAGAATCATAGCCATTTGAAGGTATTTCAACCCCCCCCCCCTAATTTAATTTTGAGTCGCCGTCTTTTCCTGCTCTCGCGTTTGGTCGACTGGTAAAATGAGTTATAGACAACGTGCATTCTGCTTCCTTTATATTTCTCGATGTCTAGACTTGCTCCGCACCCTCCCTCTTATTCTGAATTCCCTCTTGTCTCATTTGCAATGCATGAAAGGGCAACTTGAGAAAACAGATGAAGAAGTGACTAGGTTCTGCAAGTGGATTCTCCTCTTTCCTTTTCCAAAAAGACCAATTTGAATGTTCAACAGTGTTTACTGTTTATTGTCATAGCTGTTTGGACGACCTGTCGTGTAACAGGAACCATGATTTATCGGCTGTTGAGACACATAATTACGACACGGTGTTGTTGCTGATGAGAGTGAGGTTGGAAGAAGGGGTAGTTTCGATGGATGGGCAATTCTTGGGCGGATGATAGTAGAAGCGACGGTATTCCACTGCATTTCGTCCTTCACGATTGAGAGTGAGCCAGTATTGATACTCTCTGCATCTCTCGGCCTGCAAAACAAGTGCGATGTGAGAGTGGAGAGAAAGATGCATTCCCCACCCCCTATGGCTGCAACAACAATCGAAAAGTGTAATATAACTCAAAAAACTCACAAACGCTTCGGGCGATTCAGGAGTTGGCTTGGCAGCGTGGGAGATGGTAACGAGAAGAATGAGAATGAGTAGAGGAAGAGGACGGAACATTGCGGGCAATGAGGTAAACTGAAAGACGGAAGCCGGAGCGTGAATTAACCACAAGGCGAAAGTGCAGACTGATGAGGGCAAGTATAAACTATTGAGAATAAGCTCCGCCCTCAGACCAAAAGGTCAAAGTCGGATGGGGGATCAAATGTTCAATGGTTCTTTTTCATTAGTCTCTAGTTCTCCAACAGCGCAATACCCTCTCGCAGACATACTGAAGATGAATTGCAGTACTGAAAGACAGCAGAGAACGAATTGACTGTTTAGACTACGTGAAGTAGCTAAATCATAACAATCTACCAGTTGGCATGGCAGCATTTAACCACATTATCATTATCGTAGAATTATTGATTTTATCATAATTTCGTTTGATGCAAATATCATTGCCGTACTCATTTCGTTAGGTTTTAAGCATTTCTTGATTTCTTTTCACTTGAAGAAATTGATGTTTTTTCACTGAAATGGAATCGATTGCTCACCTACTTCCGTGACGAGTAACACAAATCCTTTCAACTTCAAAAATAATATTAATTCTACTTTTTCACTTCAATTTCTCACATTTCAGTGCAACACTCCTATCGTTTGGTGTGAAATTCTTCTTACGGTTGCGATTTATCTAATATCATTCTTCACTAGACTCTTCTGCAATGTCACGACTTTTCAATATCGCACTTTTTCTCTGTCTTCTCATCAACAGTGCGGAAGCAGGCGTAACTTCATTAGCATTTAAAAATCACGATTTAGCGCGAAAAATGTCAAATTGGCTCATTTATCCTTGTACTATGAGTAGTGAGGTTTGTGAGTCGCGGTGGAGTATGGTTATGAGCTGTGAAAACGAGAAAGTTACACTAGAGGGACACAGTACCCTTCAATAGTTCCTATGTTACTTTTAGAGTTTCCAATGCAACAACTGGAGAAAGTTGATGAGGAGAAACGGATGTGATACAGGCACATCTATGCTTAGACCGCAGTTCTGTCCACTGGAGTTCTGCCTGAAGGGCTCATCATCGGACTCGACCAGGCGTTATTCTGGTCTCAGTGATTTTGTTCCTGCCAAAAATCAAAGAGTCATCGCTTGTATTTACTGTCAACCTTATTCCTAGTTTGGACCTGTCCACAAACTGGGTGTGGCCGATAAGTCGGTGGTGACTAGACTATTGTGATGAAATAGCATTGCAAACAGAGAGACTTGCCCAGATGTCAGTCGCACAGACTAACACTGATAAGAAGGGGTGCAATAACGACCTCTTCTTGATTCACATTCACTCTCGTCGTTAGCGTTGCTCTCATCATGAAACTTGTACTGATACTATTTCTTCTACTGGCTGTAGCAAGTGAGTTAAATTTGTTTTACTGTTCGAGATTGGAAAAGAACGCGAAATTTTGATCATTTTCGCCAAAATATGCATATTATAGATGCGCGAATGAAGTTCGATTATACAATTCTCTTCGATATGAATGACTTCAAGGACCAGAATGAAGTGAGTTTATAGTTTGGTTCTTTTATTTCAGTTATATAGCACAAACCATATTTTTTACCTTTGATCTAATATGAGACATTCCATTTCAGTATCATATTGGCGATTGCGTTATGGGTTGCAGAGTGTATTTGACGTACGTTCAAGACGGAGATGGAATGGGAGACAAAGTAAATGGACCTATCACTATATTCATCGATGATGACAACAAAATTACGTGAGTAATTGAGGTTTGGAAAATTTGTGTATATTTTGAGCAATTTTCTACGTAAAATTAATTAACAGTATATTATTAGGTTCTTCGATCTAATGCGATTGCAACAGGAAGACGGACAGAAAGGATACTTTGACATTCCGGTGATTTAATTAGTAATTAATAATTAATTAATTAGTAATTAATTTAGCAATGATGATAAATGATAAAATAAGCATGCTGTGAATAATAAAAAGAAAATAAGACTACACCGGTACTAAACGAAATTAATCAGGAAGGAACAATCGATTTCGCAATCAAGAATCCGAATGATAATTTGGACGTTCGTCCACTTGCGTTGTGGATTGTGCCGTACAAAACGCGTATGCGAATCTTAGCTATATATGTCGAGGTGTTTGCATTCTAAAACAAATTTCAGCTCTACTCAATTATATCCAAATCTTTGAAGCATCAAATGGAGCACAGATTACCGCTAATGAGCAGTTAGTCATTAATGTTTCGTTATTTTCAAATTCTGAAATATTTTAAAGTTGATCATATTTTCTATTTTTTTAATATTTTCTCTCTTCCAGTCGCGTTGTCTTCATGCGCGTTGAACCATTCACCATCAACGCTGATATTGTCAATCCAGTGAGCCTTTTTTGCACCTAATAGAAGTATTTTTTATCAATTTGTTTCCTGAACTGAAAATAGATGAATATTGAAAATCTCAGGATTACGAACTTTACGTCTACACGAGTCCAATCGATATGATTAGCACAAATGAATGCGAATACATCTTCAAATTGTTAGTTCAATCACACGCGTTATTTTTTCCAGTATATTATGCATTAGAAGATAATATAAAAAATGTGTTTAGCAACAACACGATCGGTCCGGGATTCTCGCTTCCCGTGAATTCGCCCATCATCTCGTTTAGTATCAACTCAGGATTTGACATTAACCTTTCCGCGACCATTGACTTTGATTTCCGTGAGTTTAGACCCTTCAAATTGTTCAAGATATTGTTTCTTTAGCAAGCCATCGGTCAATCGATTCATCCGGCTATTTCGCGTCACCTGGTTACATTGGATGCTCGGACAAAAGCGTGAGAAAACTACTCTCCATTCGCATTTTCAATGTTCCAATTTGAAGGAAGTTTTCCATAGTGATAGCTACAATACTGGCATTTCAAGCTACACGGAGACGTTTATTGTCGATGGAGATACGTGAGTTTCTTGCAGTTGTCCATGTATTTGAGAATCCTTTCTAGAATCCAAAATGTGTCGTTCTACGGCGATCTCAACACGCCTGAAACAGTGCCGATTCTGTTGTACGATGGTGACACTGATGACGAACCAGTGATGTATGATCTCACTGTTTGTATTGCAAGACGCATTGCGCTTATCTTGGGCACAATAAAAATAGTGTCTGAGACAGAGAATTGTCACCATCGGTGTATCATCCTTTATACGACATTCACGGTCAGAATCAGAGAAAGAAATTTTTCAGATTATTCGGAACTCAATTGGAGAACACAACCATGTGGAGCTACGACATGTTGACATCGGTGAGACAATATCATTATGAACTTTTTTACTCTGTGAACTCAGTATAAGGGAAAAGTGGAGTTATATGTCCGTGTTTACCTATACCCAATACTTATCAATTTCAGAGTTTCTCGCTTTCCTGGGATGACAACGCGTCAAAGGGCAAGAACTCATTCATGATTCGATACGAAGTAAACGGAACCACTTCATCAACGCGATCTACTGTTACCTCGAAGCAAAACTACTAAGCCGACGGTTCCATCCACATCGGCAACAAAAATCACAGAAACTCCGGCGGTAGAAAGTACAGTATCCAGCACGTCTACGATAACGTCCACATCAGTTATAACGCCAACTACTTCATCCAAAGGATTGAAATCCACCCTATTCACTGTGATTTCACTTGTTGTGATTATTCAACTTAAATGATATTGTTTGTGTTAGCATAATATTTATTTATGCGTTTATGTTTTCATATAATGGAAATCAATCGATACAGCGCCTTTAAAAGTTGACGACCGAAATATAGCACACTGTGAAGAAAGTGAAAGAGGAAATGTGAAATGATTAAAATCGCATCGTTAAACGCGTCAGTGATTCGCAACACTTTGAATTGAAAACATGCCTCCCTAAAAAAAGAAACGGCTGCGCAAGCTACAGATTAAGCCTAATAAATGATAATTATAGACTGACTAAGCTGTACGGTGTAAGAATTGTGAAACAGATTGGTTCATTTAAACCTCTATAATCGTGTTTTTGTGAGAGTTCAAATGTTCGACGGAGATCTCCGGAGATAATTGGAACGTAGAGTGAAGACCAAATTTTATCACATCAGTGTTTCAATAATATACATACGAATCCAAATGTCTGAAGTCAGGTTAGATAAATATGCAACATCAGAATACACAGGAACAATATAGAGATCATGAGGACTGAGAACACGGGTTCACATTCGTGACTCTTGCAGAACACATGGTGTTATTAAGATATTCAAGATCGAAATATAATTCAGTTTGAATTCTCAACATTTTGGACTTCGTGCAAATCCATTGGTTTGTTCCTTCCCGGAAATATGGAACACTTTCCGTTACCTGATAAATTTGTTTTATTTTAAATTTTTTTCTGGCTTGATAATTTAAAAAAAATTCCCAACCGTGTATCCGAGTAAAGATATTGTTAGATTTAAATCAGTGTTAGTAGGCACTTTATCGAGACAGATCAACCAATCGAATTTCATGGAAGGGTTAGGATGATTGTGATAGCGGATCTGAAAGAACGTTAGAAGAGTAGAAAGAGCAGCGAAGTTATTGTTGTAATTCAACTAGATTGTGGGCTAGATTCGTTTGTAGCACATTATTAACGCAAATTATCGTAACCTCAACTGCGAATAGAAGATCGTTCAAGGATGTTTCAGCCTGAAGGTTTTGAAAATTCTTGATTCGCCAAAACCCGTCCAGAGATATTTTGTCAGGACGTAGCTCCTGACATATAATTATTGCAGTGGATCATAACAGGGCTCCCCTTGGATAAGGCTCTTCTTAGGAAATTGTTGTGTTATACCTCTTCGGCAAATTCTCTGGCATGAAATTTGTATTGAACACGACTTGGGTCCGATATCCATCGTTGAAGGCAAGCATCGGGCATAAGTTTCGGTGGGAAATCAATAATCTTGTCGAAATATTGGAAGAGGCTGAAAAAGTCGTCTCTTGCACTAAAATTATGAAAATTAATGTATCACTTCACAAAATCATTAGAGCTCAGAGAATCTGCAAATACGGCACGGCTGTATTCTTCATCTTCATCTTCGTCAATTTTCGGTGCTCGAAAGCATAATCCTCCATTTCTCTTATAGGGTTTAATAATATCCAGTAAAATCTCCACAAAATCTTTATCGATTTCAATCTGAAGTATACGTCTGTAATAGGAAGAAAAGCGCATACCTCACGTTTACAAAGTGAATTTTTTAGGAATGAAGATTGCTAGGGCCATCTTAAGAGCGCGAATGAACTGTTCGGGGTCTGGATTCTTATTTCTGTCATATCCACATTCACTTTTCTTAAAAGTATTTAATATATATATTGGACAGTAAAGCATCAAAGAAGTCAGTGGTGAAATAACGCACCCATTCATAAATGTCATCCGACGAATATATTTTGCATAACTCTAGAGTACAATCCCATATTTGGCTGTCGTAAACTTTATCTTTGCTATTCAATGAAAGAATTCGAAAAATATATCCCAATCCCGCCTGAAAATATATTTCACAATGATATTTTCTCATACACATTTGAATGGAAAACTATGGGACTATTTGAATTTGCTAATTTTCTAATTTGCTAATTTGCTAATTTGCTAATTTGCTAATTTGCTAATTTGCTAAAACTATTTGCTAATGATCGCCGGGTTCTAACATTGCATTACATAGTAATATATTAGCGAACTGAACAAGATTTTGATTTAAAAAAGTTGGATTTGGTAAAAATCGCCCTTTCGAAAATTATCTCCAAAAATTGATTTGAAATGGATTGTTAAAATAAGCGTTGTGATCTAATTTACTATATATTTTTTACCTTTGAGAATTGCGCATTTATTTGATAAACTAAATAATTTGCTTAATTAATTCAGTGTGATTGTCATACGTGCGTTATAGCATACACGATGATGATATGATTGACTAACCTGTCCGATTGTAATGCTTTTTACAGCGTGCCTTACTTCCATAAATTTTGGGAAATTCTTTTCATCCATAAGAATGCTATTCCACCTTTTGTTCACTCGTCGCAACACGTACATATATGGCGTGCGAAATTCAAAAGCTGAAAGATCGATGTTCTAGAAACATTTTAATTTTTATGCTAAAAGACACTTGAATAACAAAAACATGAAACATTATTCTTGATTCTCGAGAGTGCTGATGACGACGGGCATACTCATTTTGGCCACTGATGCCACATTGGTTTTAGAAGACGACAAATCGAAATCTATTTTCGTTTTTTCGGCCCCTGAACGTGCTATTTTTCATGAGTTTGGCCCACGCGACAGAATATGAAGGCGAACACGAATGTTTCATTATTTATGCTAATTATTTCATCAAATGGAACTTTCTGCTAACTACAGTGCACAAGTGAAAGGTAGGGTAGATCGGATCGGAATGATACGAAGATTCAGAATTTGTTTTCAATCTCATCATCCTTCTCCCTGTTGACTTTCGATCTTTGATCTACTCTCCACGTTGGCATCTTCCCTTCATTCTCTCGGCCCTTCTGCACTCTCACGATTTAGCCTGCTCACGGGAGGAGACTCCGATCGAAAAAAGGAATGAAGTGAACTAGGGAACAATCGCCTGATTCGGACTATCCCCCAACCAGTTGCTGACCAGTACCCTGATCAGTTGCTCGCGTATCCGCCAGCAACTGGTCAGCAACTGGTCACGAGAAACCAGAGTATTATATTACTATCAAAATCTTCGAATATGACTCACGAATCTGTCCCATCAACCTCTGCGCATGATGATTAGGATCTTCCCGAATGCTTTCTAGTAGGATTTTCAAAAGAATTTCGTCCGGTAACTTGGCAGTATAATCCGGATGCTCGGGAAGTAGACCTATTATATTGTAATATGATTACCTAAATAGCATTTGGAGATTTTTGATAGGACAATTCCGTGCCACGGAAACCGGGTCCTATGTTTCAGGATATTGGTGGTATGAAAATGTGGAGTAAGCGATATTTTTATTTTGGCATTTTTTTACTTCTCTAAAAGACGACAGTTTTTAAAGTATAGCATGTATGAATATTTCAAAATAAATCGTTTAAAAAAGAATAGCATACTACACATTTTCGAACCATGGGATCTGGTTTCGATGATTCGGAATTGTCCAATCAAAGATAAAATTCATCTTTCTTAAAAGTAACTTAAATCGTCTATTTTCAAATATTGTATATTTTTTATCAACTTAACGGATATTCCAGCCAATAGTGTGTCTCATGCTAAGCGCTCACTGCTCTGACCACGTACCTCCACGAAGAATCTCAGCAGTTGGATTAGATCTCGTATTAGGGATATGACTATGGTCATTTATAGACGAATTAGTTAAGAGCTTATTCCATGTGCACTGAAAAAACGCTTGAGTATTGTTTAAACGGGTAAAGGAATCACGAACAAATGTTGTACAATTCATGGCCTGAGAGGAGGAGGCCTGAGTAACTGACGAAATCATGCCTGTTAATATATGTAGTTTAACAATTGAAAGCTACTTGTTATTTTGCTAATTATATTGTTCTCATTCTTGTTATCTTTCTTATGAAGGTACCTTTACCTTTTACCCTTTTTTTTACAATTTTATTGGTTCTTACCATAACTTAATCATTCAACCGTATGATTCTGAATTTGTTGTGCAACGTACCACTGTGTGGAGAATACTGCCCGAACGTATATTTAGACGCTAGTGCGTGCAGCTTAGCCGCACTGTGTAAATCTGAAATTTAAAGTTCCTAGTTTTTCTTGTTACAGTGCTTGCTCAATTTTCCAGACAATCTTTCATTTTATATTGGAAAAATATTTTTTAGTGGTTGTCAGAAGCTTACATTGCGAATCCAACCGTAAAAGTTGCGAATCAAATGCTGAATGCGATAGCTGGTCGGTGGGTAATCGTGAATGTGACGTCGAAATTGGTTTCAGATGCATGAATACCGAAGTGAGAGAAGTAGAAGAATTCTGTGGACGATTTACTACTCCTGAAGTTATCTTCTCAATTGTTAGCTAACTATAGACGTCGGGAAATTTCAAACTGACCTGTTGGAACAACGGGAGATTGAGTATCTTCAGCAATTCCTTTTCTCTAATTTGCCGAGAGACTTCAGCATGCATCTGAACCACAATAGTAAGGGATTTACTATTTTTCAAAGCAGAACTCTGATATTTTTGTATGAAATATTTTCGATATCTATAGTAAAAATGATTTGCTATTTCGAAAGGTGTTTGAAAAGTTTCTGCTGGTATAATCACAAATTTCAATTAATTCGGTGAACATCCGTTGCCGAATTACGGTATTCTATATATATATATATATATATATAGAATAACAATTTCAATGAGGTTAATTACCGACCGATGAAAGTATCAGGGACTCCATAAGAGACGTGGCTGTCTTTTTCTTCTTGATCTTTTTGTTCTTTCTGTTTTTCTTGTCATCGTGAGAGAATAATGCCGAATCGTATTGAAAATTCTGGAAAATAGGGAGCTTCTCTTGACGCGGCTGTCATACGCCCGTAGTAAAGTACGAAACCAAGAGGGTAGATGTTGCCTCGGAAACACTCTCTAGAGAAACACCTAAGAGGATAGACAGGAAGGGCTCAAATGAAATGTTAGTATCAAACATTAAAAAAACCAGCGCAAGTGCAAGATTATGAAATTAAGAAAGCTTCGCAATAATCAAAAGTTACACCTAGATATGGATGAGGTATTATCGTTATATGCTGTTATTCTGTTGGAATGAAAGTGGTTTCGTAGAGAAGTTGCGAGCGCGAGGAAGTGGTTCGAAATAGATTTCGATCAAAAAATCGTCATCAGAAAGTTCGGATTAATTTCGAATCGACTAAATGTTGCACTGAGAGATACATAGATCATGCACCGGCTCGGTTGCTATTGGTACCGCCAGCAGCGGTATGGAACGAGAGTACCGAAGAGATGCCGAAAGAGTGTATGGCAAAGATTTGCAGTGAGATTTTATCATTTATAAGTGTTAAATAGAATCAAAGAGTTGAAAACCATCATAACTAGTACGTGAAAGATGAAGAGTACACAAAAATGCGAAGCAAAGGAAGAAGGGACTTAGTAGTGAAATTCGCAATACTTTGAGTGAAAGTCGGAGAGGAAACCGCTTCGCGAATCCGCGACGCGTCTTCTCTCCAGTTCAGTGAAACAAGATGCACTCTCGTATAGATAGAGATAAATGGAGATACGAGAAGCCGTAGCCGTAGTAACGTAGTGATACAGGGGAGGAGTCTCCAAAACACTCTCGTAAAAGAAAGAGGATGTGGGAGAATGCTAACAAAATAGTAATAGCACTTGTGCTGACAACTACAAAAAAAGTATATGCCCCCCCCTCCATCCGACCGTCGCAAAGGGATACGAAAGCCCATTTGAATGAACAGAAGATAGAAAAGAAATATAGTGGAACGATGTTTCTTCCGTCCTACGCAGTGGATGACAACAACGAAGAAGAGTGAGGATTGATCATCAATTGGCCCGACCACGTCAGCAACTACAAATAAACATGTTAACACGTTAAATCAGAGCTCCAAAATTATTTTCAATACGTCACTGGAGTATTTTAGCCGGCTACAATGGAACACATACAAAAATATTAAATAAATGCATGAAAATGTAACATGCACGATTTGAGTACGCCGAATTTCGTTTGTCTAATTACAACACGCACTATCAATGTAGTAGAGTGGGCGAATAAACGTAGACAATAGAACAAAGAGGGAGATGAAAAATAAGAAGGTGGATATAATATTGACTACGTCCTCCTCCTCTCTTCCCAGTTTCCTTCCGAGAAGGACGACCTCGTTCATCTTTCAACCGACTAAACGTTGGGAACTTAAAATCGGGTAGCAGCAGATCTAAGCAGACACGAGTTCAGACCAAGGTGATGACGTCAAATTTCGGATACATTCCGTATTCTAAGAAAGCCAAGAATACAGTTCATCTATGGTGCGTATTCGGAGATAATGCTCTACAATTTGACCGAGAATGTACTTGGACTACACTAAACTATACAAATCTTTTTTTTTTCGATTGTCCAATGCAGCTGTGAATTTTCATGTTATCACACAGCGCTTGAATCGATTCAGAAACAATTCTCTCTCTATCTTCTAACTCGTTTACCTACAACAATACGCAAACTAATCACCATTACTTCCATCCCTTCGCATGATTAATATCGATCCATCCTCAAATGCTTTTCTATTCAATTCCGCTTTCTATTTCCGGTTGCCCGAAGATATAAAATCTCAAGTTTGGAGAAGATTTCATTCTCCATCTCGATTGAATGGCTCGTCTCCTCATAATTCTTCTCGTTATCGCGCTCATATTTCCAATTGCGGAATCGAGAATCCGTTATCGTCCCACCATAAATAAACGCTTCTACGGCGTGAGCTTTTTTTCTTATTTCTTTATACTGCATTATTGCGTTAATGATCATAGTGGAATATAATTGTTGATTTTTTCAGAAGAACGCTTGCGTGAATTGGCAGAATGCAGTGAGAAACAACGGATTCCGCGATACCTATAGACTCGGTCTAAGCACCTACCGCTACGTTCAGCCACCGAAATGTCCTTTCCAAAGAGAAGCTATTAATCCCATTCCGCTCGTATTCACTCATCATACTTTCTTGTATAAAAGATAATACGATGAGAAACAAGAATAAGTAATCAATAAAGTATTTCATACTAAAATTGTAAAGAATTGATCTCAGAAATTGAAAATATGAAATGGTTCTCGGTATCGCAGAGCGCGGAAAACACGCATTCGTTATGAGACTACATGAGATGATGCGAGCAGTCACGAAACACAGTGATTAGTGGAACGGATGCAAGCAAATAACGATACGATGTCGGTCACGATTCGATGACTCAACCCTATCACTCTTTCCGGGTGGAACTCAAGTTAGCAGGGGACATTTGATTTACACAAAGAGCGCGATATCCTGAGTGCAAGCGCAGCAATCGATGAAGATCAAGCCGTTAATCAGAGGAAAAACATAAAAAAAGTATAACAGGCCGAAACAACCTTGAATGTTGTTGTAGTTAAAACTGTTCAAACTAGTTCAATCTAACTAACTATATTAGACTACCCATTAGATTTTAGCGAATAGAATACTTTCCGTTTTCATTGAAGCTGTGAACTTTCGAAAATATCTCAGAACGCTCGATTTGCTTCAACACTTCTTTCTCTCTCCCACCGCTGAGGCCGATCCCTTCCAACAATGCGATAATTAATCACCTTTACTTTCATCCCACCTCTTCAACGCATGATTCATATCGATCCGTTCCCAATTTCACTTCTATTTCATCCGCTTTCTAGTTCCGGTTGTCGAACATCAAAAGTGGTATAAAACCTTAAGTTTGAAAAGATTTCATTCTCCATCTCGATAGAATGGCTCGTTTCTTCATCGTTCTTCTCGTGCTCGCGCTCACCGTTTCAATGGCGGAATCGAGAATCCGCTATCGTCCTCCGTATCGTCCCACCATCCATCAATGGTTCTGGGGCCGTGAGTTTCTTTTCTTATTACTTCATATGTGTTCCCAATAGAATGAGCTTATTCAAATACTTTTACAGGCTGCGCTGATTGGCAGAATGCAGTGAGAACACACGGATTCCGTGTCATCAAGAGAGGAGTTCTACAGAATATCGAATTCATGCGCCCGAAGGACTGTCCGTTCCCTCGAAGAAATCATTAGATTACAAATACTCCAGTTCTCATCACTGCATTATGAAAAACAAATAAAGAAATGAAGCATTCGATCATACAAGTATGGAAGAAGAGTTTATTACAGAGATGGTAAACATTATCACTGTTTTGGCATGCGAAGAAGGAGAAATATATCGTAAAATTAATACAGGGAAAAGAACACAGTTAGACACACCATTAATTTTGACTTGGATACTTCGTCCGATGAATTCTTGTTAAAATGGCGGAAAAAATCTTCGATGAATTCTTTAAAAAAATATAAATGTGGCTAGCAAGTGCGATACCTTTTTGCGACAGGAATGATTGAGAAGGTTTGATTAATTCGCCTTATACGCCAGAAAGGCACACCAGAAATGTTTCAAAAAATCTACAGCTGCAGGCTTAATATTTTCTTGGCATATAGGTCTTCTTGGTTCTTAATCTCCTTCTCTAATATTCTTTTCACATCGCCTTCCGTTCCGATAAATGACCCTTTGTATGACCATAAATGGCTGGCGTTCTTTCCAGCTTTTCTACAAAAAGCTGCCAAGCCGACGGTTATTGGCGTTCCAGATGGAGCCACTCCTGCCCCAAGCGGACTTTCCAGTGGTGAATGCCAGCCCGCAAACGTCGTCTGGTCAAGGTACCTGCAATCACCTCAATTCGCCATTGTCTCATTCAAAAATCATTGAATTTTACAAACCGTGTTTGCCATCCATGTAGCATGAAATCGTTGGGTGACCATACTGAACCTGTCAGCCATCCATCACGAACCCATCGCTGAGGATCGCTCTGCATGAGTACAATTAAAGCTCAGCTCAGAGATTCATACCAATCCACCTTATTCTGATCTCAATGCCATCCATTGGACTGCGTGCCATCAAGAATCGAGTACACAACGTGTAATCATCAAGGTCGGCAAAATTCCTAAAAAAGGATAAGATTGAAGAAGATTCTCCTTTTTTCACAGAAATGTACAAAACGTTTGGAGTGAGCACATTTTGGTACCACATCACAGAGTTTTGCACATCACCTGAATTACGGGTACAGAGCGTTTATTAACGAAAGAAAGTCGAATGAAAACGTAAAGAAGTTTTAACAAAATAAGTGAAAACTGTCTTTGATCGGTTCCATATCATCATGCACTTCTCGCGATTTACATTTGGCAGTGAGAATTCAAGAAGAACCGTCTGCATTTTCGAAATAATGTTCTATTATCATATCTAAAATCTCACGTGAATTGCACCATTATCCGTTCCGTGAAAACTGTGAGGTAGCGAATAAAATCTGTCGGCCCAATATTGAAGAAAACGTCGAGAGAAATCCGTGTTCCTGCAAAAATAGCGAAAATATTATTATCGTCAACTACTCCAACTAAGTGCATACCTGACAAAATAGCTGCCCGATGCAATTTCATGATTCATTATTCTATCGTAGAAAACGATATGTGTGCTCTGATTTGAGGGGATAAACTCTTCTGAACAAAAAGCATTGAATGCGACACACAAATTCGATGCATTCTATTGTGTCACGACCAATATAAAGACAAAATCGCGCGAATTGAATCTGTGATTTCTCTCAAATAAATCTTTCTTATGCAGCAATATTATATATTTTTCAGATTTAATCCTATATTTTCCGCGTTGATGAGGGATTATATATGAGACAATTTTATCTACTGCGCGTAAAACTAAGACCTAACATGAACGATAACCGGAAAAGTTGTTATTTGGCTTTACTTACTGAAAAATGATGTAATGTTGGAAAAGGACGATCTTACCGAGTAAACGATTTGGATTGATAACACCCATATCAGCATCCAAGAACAGAACCCATTCCTCATGCATCACATCCAATAAATGTCGAACAATACAGTGCCGATGGAACATAAACTGAACTGATTATTGATTGCACATCGCGACCTCATGATAAAAATAGAAAAATGGTGGAAAACTAACATCTGTTTGTGGGCAAAGAGTACCCCAAGTTCCATTTGCTGCAGTATTCAAGACGTGCAACGAATATTTGTGAATTGCAGCATAACAATGTAAAGTAGAATACGCAAGAGCTGCAGAGATGTAAGGCAGTAACATGGCAAATAGCCAGTTTCGAAATAGGCACTGACCGTATTGCTCGAAATGGGTATAATCGTCGACAATGATTACCATTGCGATGGGCGGATTCTCTGAAAATAGGCGTGTGTATCACCTTTATGAATAACGTTGCAGAGAATAGAAGACAGTGAAATGAAACCCATTGGTGCGTGCACAACTCTCGAGTAGCTAATCATGTACGACCAGAGTGTCCTTCCATAAAATATATTCATAGTTAATCCCACGATAAACTAAAATATATTGTAAATGAACTAGTCGAGAGCATAACATTTATACAAGAAAGAGAAATAATCACTAACCAAGAGTACCAGCAATGCTGAATAACCGCCACATCGTTTCGTCTTTACTTTAATCATCTAATTTTTCAAATTGGAAGGAGCTTCTGATAATTCAACTTAAATGGTCATATATTTGAACGAAATTATCGAAATTTTCTTTAAAGCGACCTATTGAGGAAGGAAATGATAATGGATGAAAAATAGTAATGATTTTGTATAAATGAAACGGATATTGATTGGAATAGAACACTCTCTAACATAAAGTCGCGATTTGAAGGCTTTTCTGAGTATGCGCATTCAATCGAGAAAACCGTTCCTTTGCTGCCCATGATTAATCACGAGACATTTTATTATCCTTTCTTCCCAATCACTCACTCCTCGTTGTTGAATCATTTCCTCTTTTAGATACTCACCTTCTCTTTTCCTGAATGTGCTGGTTAGCGAATTATCGATTCCCCGGGAGAGAGGTAAGGAGAAGGCACCATTCGCTTCCTCCCTTCTTCTTCCGTCCCCCCCCCTCGAACGTTCGTTAAAGGTCACCTTCGAGTGGAATGGAAAAATGTTCTCACAATACAAATACAATGCTGTGCTCACTTGTCTATCATCTTCCTCCTTTCTCTGCCTTCTCCGACAAATATTTTTCCTACTTCTATCCCTCCTTCTTCATCCTGCAAACAATTAAATGTGTATGTGATCCCTATTTCCTCTAGTCGTATGAATTGTCAATTGTGAAAGTGCTTTCTAAATCGTCTCACCTTCGTCATATACTTGACATCGCTCTCTTTGAAAATTGTAATGTCGACTTGATACGACTCCCCCAGCCGTGATATTTCTTCCATTCCTGAAAGCATATTGTCGAATATATCAACACCTCCCTAAGTCGTTCCTTATTGTTAAATATTACACAGATATACCTCACTGAGGCTGTAGTGCGACACTTAGCAGTCACATATCATAGAATTCAAAAAACTTGTCACACACCACGGAATATAATGTTCCGTTCCAATCTATGGTGTACTTTTTCGCCACTTTCGCATCGTTTTTTCACGCATGATATGTTATTTGTTTCTAAAGCAATAACCGATTATTATAGCGCGATGAGAAGTGATTGCAAAAGAGCGCTTGATTAAATTCGCATTTTCACGCGTTGCCGCGCACAATATTTCTGAAGCTCTGCCCCCTTAGCGTAATAGACGTGTGTCCGGAACGTTTTATTTCTATGATATCTAACCTCGTTGTAATTATCCCAGTAGCGGTTTCCCTTCAGATCATCCGTCTCGACATTTCCAATCACCGCAGGATATGCCACCAGATCGCCTCCCGAGCTTTCTCGATTCTCGACTTAAAGTTTCATCATCTACCACAGGGTATGCCGCGCGTATTTTCAAGCTGATATCTCAAGCTCACTGGGAAATGTTAACAAAAGGCAAAAAAAAAGCCATCAATGTATGTAAATGGTTGTTAAATGAACATTGTTTTCTGCCGGCAAAAAGTAGTCAACAATTTTGATAGAGAAGTGGCTTTGTGGTCCCTACCAACACGTATAGGGGAAACTAAGATTTCTGATTGAACTCGTTGCAAAATGACACTGATACAGAACTCAATTGTGAAAGTGAAAATAGGAATTGAATGTGCTTACCGTGAAAGTCACGTCAACGTGCTGCATGCCGTTTCCTCCAATCAGTGCCATAGTTTGCTCAGAAAAATTGACCAACTGTAAAATTAATGATTATGATATTTAGGCTACAATAATAATTCGGTAAACGAACTTGATGTGAACGATCACAAGATGAGTATTGCATGCTGAAGCTCCCAAAGCCGATATCTTCATATATTATAAGGCTAGCCTAAAGTTATTTGAGTATTTCAAGTTAACGAGGTCTAAAATATCTCTATTAATTCAGGGCCTTCCCTCCTGCTGTGATCGATCTCCACGAATCGCCGATTCTGCATCATTCCGCTCATTTAGTTAATCATATTATTTCCTAACCCTAATTAGTTCTTCTTTCGTCGTTGGCCATATCACCATCGTTCTCTTCATCTAGGTGATGCTGTATGTTTTCTCTCATAATCCGTGAAATCTCTTTCCGGATCTTTCCGATCCTTTCTGATCCTTTCATTGACTTGTAGTCTTTCAACCGATCTCCATTCTTTCTCGATTGATAAATCCTTTCGTTATTACCGTTCAAGTAAAATATTGATACACGTGCTCTTATTGGTCGAGAAAGGGTGGAAAGGGCCAGGTCATAATGCATATTACGCATAAATATTACGCAAGAAGATAGCCATCTATTATGCATATTTATCGATCTCGAACTTGCAGGTCCACTGAGAGGGGGGGGGGGCAAGCAGGAAGTTGGAGCGAAATAAGCCAATCGCGTGCAAACGCGCTCATTGCGTCGAAAATATTGAATTCACCGTAAAATCAGCACTTTAAAAAAAAATGGCAGAAGGACAGATCACAGTAAGTGGAAACGAGGGAGGAAGGGCAAACACAAGGGACTACAGATGGCAATCACGTGTCCAGTCCATTCCTCCCCAACACATGAGTTACTGGAGATAGAATAAGAATCAATACGCAGCCTGGAAGCGCCGACTGACGGGAGACGAGAGGAGCCCTCTCGTCTCCGTTAGTCTCGTATTCGATATCTGAAATCCGATAAAACTCACTCCGTATCGTATCTGTCGTCGTGTTTGGGTTTGACATCAGCTAATGAGCACCTATTCTCCAGTGATATCATCATTTTTTTTCTGAAATTCACTAATAAATATTAAGAGACCATCCACGAGAGAACGTAGCTTCTGGGAGGGGTCCACGGATGGCTTTTTCACAACCCACCCCAAATTTTTTTGGTGATGTTCTCATCCCAAATACTGATAACCGGCCCAATATGAGCCGTTCTAGTGCACTCTCCGCAAAACGCCAGCCCCGGCCACAAAAAATGCAATTTTTTCAACGTCAAAAAAATGATATTTTAAAAACTCAATCCGACGTACTTTTTCACGTAGATTCCGAAAATAACACTTTTGAAGGGAACGGAATGCGATGAAATGTCGAAAAGTAGGATTTTAGACGAAAATCATCCACCCTGAAAAATTTTTGTTCACGTTACAGTGAGATGACTTCATTTTCGAATTCTCCGTAAAAAGTTACTCCGGATACGTTTTTTTCATCAGCCAAAACTGGGGCGCCCGGATGTTATAGAAATTTTCGTGGAGTGTAGTTGATGTTTTCACGCAACACTATCCTGAGATAATTTCATTTTGAGTGATAATTAAAGCGGTTTTGTTGCAGAAACTTCTTGTTTATCATTGCATCATATATTATTTGTCTTTACTTATTCACTCGGGCATTGATAAACCGATCTCACTATTTTCTCGGCTTGTAAAAAGACCTCGCCCAGAGTCAACTAGTTGACACCGATAATGCGGATCCAAAGGGTCTAAGCAGTGCAGGGAAATATCCAGAAATACGTGTACATGTACTCTGAAAAAAATTAACCCAAATCGGATTCATTCACGTGCTCAGAAAGTTTCTTTACTCGTTTAGAAACAGAACTATGACGATTTTCATCTGAAATGCGACTTTTGCACACTTTTTACGGCTTCAAAATCACCTTTTCATGCTTAGAATATGTTTTCTATTAAATACTTAATATTCTGAAAGGTTTTAGAAAAATTTCGACAAAAAATTCCCTCCATTTTTCACATAACATGCGTCTTCTGAGAAATTGCATGAAAACGGTATCCCTGAGGAACTACGAGCCCCAACTTTGAGTAATCTCGATGAAATTTTTATGGTGAAGTACTGTGATTTTATAAACCTTTTTGTAGCACAATTTTGTAACAAAACCGGCATTTAGGAATTTTCCGGCTCTGGAGCCGGCAATGTTGTATCTCAACTACGAGGACAGCTAGATAGAGACCTCCAGATTGGCCTCCAGATTGGACCTCCAGAACTTTCTGTTGACACGGAAGAGATTGGACAACCTCATCATTTTCGAAATAACGAAAAATATCGAGGGTTGTGCTTTCTTGGTATGAGTCGACAAACGTCAAAAACCGATGATTTTTCAGAAATACTCGAAGTTTGAGACATCTTAACTTTTGAATTTCGATTTCAAATATAGAAAAATAAACTCAGAATATCTTATCAACATCATTTGAACATTTTCTGACAATTTTAGAGTCTATAGCGCAAAAAAGTAAAAAGTTTGAAAATAACATATTTTTCGTTATTTCGAAAATGATGAGGTTGTCGGCTCTGTACGGAAACGGGGTCCCATCAGAAAACGGGGGACCCATCAGAAAACGGGGGTCCCATCAGAAAACGGGGGTCCCATCGGGTCCCATCAGAAAACGGGGTCCCATCAGAAAACGGTAGTCCCTTAATTTTATTTTTATTTTTCCTTGCTAATTTCAGTTATCACATCACTAAAGCGTTTTAGACGTATTTTTCGCCTCACTTTCGTAAAGATTATTTTCAAATGTTTTGGTAGTCGGCTTGGTAGCGGCTTTCGTTGTTGTGGGCTTGATGGTCCTACTGGGTTCACGAGATTTGGTGGTAGGAGCGGTTGTAGGCTTGGAAGTCGTGGAAACCGACTTGCCCATCGAATCGGGGATGCCAGTGGTACGAGAAGACTTGGTAGTAGTGGACTTGACAGTGGGCTTGGGAGTAGTGATTACGGTCGAAGCTCCACCGCGTTTCGGTCTGGTTACCGTAGTTAAAGCAGAATCCGGCTTGACGGTTTTACTGGTCGCGCGCGGAGAGGTAGTAGTAGGCGCGACTGTGGGATTGGGAGAGGTGGATACCGACTTGCCAGTCGACTTAAAAAAAATATTTGTTGGGACCCGGTGGGACCCCCGTTTTCTGATGGGACCCGATGGGACCCCCGTTTTCTGATGGGACCCGATGGGACCCCCGTTTTCTGATGGGACCCCGTTTTCTGATGGGACCCCCGTTTCCGTACAGAGCCAGGTTGTCCAATCTCTTCCGTGTCAACAGAAAGTTCTGGAGGTAGAATCTGGAGGCCAATCTGGAGGTCTCTATCTAGTTGTCCTCGTAGCTGAGATACAACATTGCCGGCTTCAGAGCCGGAAAATTCCTAAATGCCGGTTTTGTTACAAATTGTGCTACAAAAAGGTTTATAAAATCACAGTACTTCACCATAAAAATTTCATCGAGATTACTCAAAGTTGGGCTCGTAGTTCCTCAGGGATATCGTTTTCATGCAATTTCTCAGAAGACGCATGTTATGTGAAAAATGGAGGGCATTTTTTGTCGAAATTTTTCTAAAACCTTTCAGAATATTAAGTATTTAATAGAAAACATATTCTAAGCATGAAAAGGTGATTTTGAAGCCGTAAAAAAGTGTGCAAAAGTCGCATTTCAGATGAAAATCGTCATAGTTCTGTTTCTAAACGAGTAAAGAAACTTTCTGAGCACGTGAATGAATCCGATTTGGGTTAATTTTTTTCAGAGTACATGTACACGTATTTCTGGATATTTCCCTGCACTGCTTAGACCCTTTGGATCCGCATTATCGGTGTCAACTAGTTGACTCTGGGCGAGGTCTTTTTACAAGCCGAGAAAAGTGAGATCGGTTTATCAATGCCCGAGTGAATAAGTAAAGACAAATAATATATGATGCAATGATAAACAAGAAGTTTCTGCAACAAAACCGCTTTAATTATCACTCAAAATGAAATTATCTCAGGATAGTGTTGCGTGAAAACATCAACTACACTCCACGAAAATTTCTATAACATCCGGGCGCCCCAGTTTTGGCTGATGAAAAAAACGTATCCGGAGTAACTTTTTACGGAGAATTCGAAAATGAAGTCATCTCACTGTAACGTGAACAAAAATTTTTCAGGGTGGATGATTTTCGTCTAAAATCCTACTTTTCGACATTTCATCGCATTCCGTTCCCTTCAAAAGTGTTATTTTCGGAATCTACGTGAAAAAGTACGTCGGATTGAGTTTTTAAAATATCATTTTTTTGACGTTGAAAAAATTGCATTTTTTGTGGCCGGGGCTGGCGTTTTGCGGAGAGTGCACTAGAACGGCTCATATTGGGCCGGTTATCAGTATTTGGGATGAGAACATCACCAAAAAAAATTTGGGGTGGGTTGTGAAAAAGCCATCCGTGGACCCCTCCCAGAAGCTACGTTCTCTCGTGGATGGCCTCTTAAGCACTTGATATTTGGCAGGATACTCTGTTTCCTCTCACTTCCTCCTCTCTAAAGAGAGAGGGAGAGGAAGAGGAAGAGAGAGAGAGAAGGAGAGAAAGAAAGACAGAGACAGAGACAGAGAGAAGAGAGCAATGGAAGAGAGGGATCGATGTGCGAGAGACCGCTGTAAGATGTGGACCAACCGCACTCCATCCTCTGCTTTCCAATCCCTTCCCACTTCCATTTCGACCCTCTTCCTTAGTCCCTTTCTTCATAGTTCTTCCCTTCAACTTTAGTGACTGCGCTTGTCTTCCTGGTGTTATCATTTCTTCTCATTCAATGTTTTTTCCTCCCTTCTTGCTTCACTATTCCCTCCTCCCTAATCCAGCTGTCAAGCAACTTTAGCAGTTCCGTGTCATCGTATCTCACCCTATGTTTTATTTTTCCAATTCAATCTTGTTTCCAACGTTTTCATCTCTCTCCTTCCTCCCCCTAAACATATACAATGCCGATTTATCACCCGTCTAATCAGCTTCATTGTATTTCTTCGACTTTCACCTAAAAAAAGCATTGCAGAGACCTAAATTCTCTCTTTTACTCGTCTACGAGTGGAAATTAATGGAAAACAGTCGATTAATAAAAATAATACGAAGTGAGACATTCGAAGGCCTTTGTATTATCTGCTTTGTATATTTATTGATTTTGAACTTCCAGGTCCGTTAATTCAGAGGATAGGAGGATACATACGCAAGAAGCCAGAGCGAAATCAGCGTATCACCGCCAAACTATGATAGCCTTTTCTATCGCGATAATTCTTATGGTAACTCCGCTCGTTGTGATAAAAATATTGAATTTGTCATCCGCATTCACAAAAGAAATATGACAGAACGACAGAGAAATGAATGAGTGGTCAACGAACTTTGCATAACAAGTTTGCATAACACGGAATGAATGAGTTGATCGAGGAGATATTTGGCAGGCTTCTCTCTATCCTCTCAGCCAACTTGATTAAAATTCTAGGAAGTTTTTATCCCTTCTGTGCCTCAGAGAGCAGTTTTTTCTATGCTTCTTCAATTATAAACCAAGATTTGTTCTAATTCTCCCAATGCCTCGAGGAGCAACGGGCTGCTCGACACTAGAGAGAAGAGAATGGACTCCCATTAGATCATTGATACTTCCATACCAGACGTGAGATAGTGAGGTCAAATCCCTCTCCCTCGCCCTGTCTTCCTCCTTCCGCGCCGAGAGAGTGTGGTTAGAGAGTGTGGAAATTTGAGAGGGTGGGTCACTGGCCCCCTCTCGTCTCTTATCGATCTCTCCCTCGCTTTCCTTCGCTCCTATCCCTTAAAGAGAGAGAAAGAAAGGCAAGAGTGAGGGAGGAGTAGTATGTCATGAGAGAGTGTGGAAGATCGAGAGAGTTTGGCCTCCTGTTCTATAGAGGAGTCGAGAGTGGCAGGAGATATGACTCCCCAGGATACCTAATGAGCAGTCAGATCAATGGATTTGTCTCACGATTTTATTGTGCGTAAACATTTTTTTTCACCCGCTGCCCGATAATAACGTAAATTAGTGAATTTCGGAATGAATTGACGATGTACAGGAAGATTTGTCCAGCAGCCCGTTGCCCCTCGAGGCATTGGGAGAATTAGAAAGAATCTTGGTTTATAATTGAAGAAGCATAGAAAAAACTGTTCTCTGAGGCACAGAAGGGATAAAAACTTCCTAGAATATCAATCAAGTTAGCTGAGAGGATAGAGAGAAGCCTGCCAAATATCTCCTCGATCAACTCATTCATCCCGTGTTATGCAAACTTGTTATGCAAAGTTCCTTGACCACTCATTCATTTCTCTGTCGTTCTGCCATATTTCTTTTGTGAATGCGGATGACAAATTCAATATTTTTATCACAACGAGCCGAGTGACCATAAGAATTATCGCGATAGAAAAGGCTATCATAGTTTGGCGGTGATACGCTGATTTCGCTCTGGCTTCTTGCGTATGAGGCCGTTTGCCTAAGAATCGGACAAATCAGGAGTGGCTTGGCACAGCTCAAAAATCTCGATTCTCTGAAACAGTGTGTTTTGGGGTTCTTGGAGGTGCTGATGACGATGAGCAAGTTCATTTTGCATGTCGACCTCCGTTGGCTCCAGATGCCGTGACGTCGAAAACAGTTTTTTCGAGATTTTCTCAGTTAGAATAACAGCAAAAATTGAGCGAGTTTGGCCCTGGGGGTAGAATTCGATGCTGATTACAGCTGCCAACTTATTTTTTGTGAATTACAAAAAAATTGTGTAAAATGGAAGTTCTCAGGGATCTAATAGGGATCAGGGAGACTAGCATAGATCGGACCGGAATCATACAAGGATTCCAAATATGTTTTTTAGGCAGGCAATAAAACATGCAGATAAGGTTTTATGCAAAAGATAGTTTACCGGTTTGTAAGTAAATTCAGCCATCTTTCCACTTGTTGACTTCCGAACTTTTATCGATTCGTCTCTCCTTCCCGAGGGGGCGAGAGAGCATGGGGAATAGAGAGAGCACAGAGAGAGGGAAGAGGTCATGCTAGAGAGAATCGCGTAGATCAAGACATCGGAAGTCAACAAGTGGAAGGATGGCTGAATTTACTTACAAACCGGTAAACTATCTTTTGCATAAAACCTTATCTGCATGTTTTATTGACTGCCTAAAAACATATTTGGAATCCTTGTATGATTCCGGTCCGATCTATGCTAGTCTCCCCGATCCCTATTAGATCCCTGAGAACTTCCATTTTACACAATTATTTTTGTAATTCACAAAAAATAAAGTTGGCAGCTGTAATCAGCATCGAATTCTACCCCCAGGGCCAAACTCGCTCAATTTTTGCTGTTATTCTAACTGAGAAAATCTCGAAAACTGTTTTCGACGTCACGGCATCTGGAGCCAACGGGAGGTCGACATGCAAAATGAACTTGCTCATCGTCATCAGCACCCCAAGAACCCCAAAACACACTGTTTCAGAGAATCGAGATTTTGAGCTGTGCCAACTCTTTTCCGACTCTTACGCAAACGGCCTCGTATGTATCCTCCTATCCTCCTATCCTCTGAATTAACGGACCTGGAAGTTCAAAATCAATAAATATACAAATATAATACAAAGGCCTTCGAATGTCTCACTTCGTATTAATTTTATTAATCGACTGTTTTCCATTAATTCCCACTCGTAGACGAGTAAAGAGAGAATTTAGGTCTCTGCAATGCTCTTTTTAGGTGAAAGTCGAAGAAATACAATGAAACTGATTTGACGGGTGATAGATCGGCATTGTATATGTTTAGGGGAGGAAGGAGAGAGATGAAAACTTTGGAAGCAAGATTGAATACGAAAAATAAACACAGGGGTGAGATACGATGACACGGAGCTGCTAAAGATGCTTGACAGCTGGATTAGGGAGGCGGGAATAGTGAAGCAAGAAGGGAGGAAAAAAATTGAATGAGAAGAAATGATAACACCAAGAAGACAAGCGCAGTCACTAAAGTTGAAGGGAAGAACTATGAAGAAAGGGACTAAGGAAGAGGGTCGAAATGGAAGTGGGAAGGGATTGGAAGGCAGAGGATGGACTGCGGTTGGTCCACATCTTACAGCGGTCTCTCGCACATCGAGCCCTCTCTTCTATTGCTCTCTTCTCTCTGTCTCTGTCTCTGTCTTTCTTTCTCTCCTTCTCTCTCTCTCTCTTCCTCTCCCTATCCCTCTCTCTTTAGAGAGGAGAAAGTGAGAGGAAACAGAGTATCCTGCCAAATATCAATATTTATTAGTGAATTTCAGAAAAAAATGATGATATCACTGAAGAATCATTAGCTGATGTCAGACGATAGATACGATACGGAGAGAGGTTTATCGGATTGCAGACATCGAATACGAGACTAACGGAGACGAGAGGCCTCCTCTCGTCTGCCGTCAGTCGGCGCTTCCAGGCTGCGTATTGATTCTTATTCTATCTCCAGTAACTCATGTGTTGGGAGGAATGGACTGGACACGTGATTGCAATCTGTAGTCCCTTGTGTTTGCACTTCCTCCCTCGTTTCTACTTACTGTGATCTGTCCTTTTGCCATTTTTATTGAGTGCTCATTTTACGGTGAATTCAATATTTCGACGCAATGAGCGTAGTTTGCATGTGATTGGCTTATTTCGCTCCAACTTTCTTCTCAGTGGACTTGCAAGTTCGAGATCGATAATATGCAGAACAGATGGTTATCTTCTTGCGTAATATTTATCCAATGAGAAAGACCAACATTCGTCTTCTAAATTCGAGTGTATTCCATATTTCCAGCGAACTCTGGACTCCCACGCCCCGGCAGTCGAGCCTTCTGGCATGATGACCTGACCCTATCCACCCTTTCTCGACCAATAAGAGCAGAGCACGTGTATCAATATTTTACTTGAACGGTAATAACGAAAGGATTTATCAATCGAGAAAGAATGGAGATCGGTTGAAAGACTACAAGTCAATGAAAGGAACAAAAAGGATCAGAAAGGATCGGAAAGATCGGATTTCACAGATTATGAGAAGAAAACATACAGCATCACCTAGATGAAGAGAACGATGGTGATATGGCCAACGACGAAAGAAGAACTAATTAGGGGTTAGGAAATAATATGATTAACTAAATGAGCGGAATGATGCAGAATCGGCGATTCGTGGAGATCGATCACAGCAGGAGGAAGGCCCTGAATTAATAGAGATATTTTAGACCTCGGAAACTTTGAAAACTGAAATCACTTTAAACTAGCCTTATAATATATGAAGATATCTGCTTTGGGAACTTCAGAAGTTAATACTCGCCTTGAGAAGAGCCGATGCGTTCAGCATTTTGTATGCAACGAATCCGAGCAGAACAAGAATGAGTGCCACCACGATGAGAATCAAGGGAATGATCCAATTTTTGCTTCCATTATCGATCGTGGCATAGACCTCGATGCGCTCAATGATCTGAAAGAAGAAACTTTTGTCAAGGAAATTGAAATAAAAAGCTCATTGGCTAATGGTTATTTGTGGATTGAACGGTCTCACCACAATTCCATTCTCCGTTCCATTCGGAATACTTCTCTTGAGAGCATCGATCAGACTATCGATATCATCGAAGGAATGGAGACCGACGGCGAATCGAACTTCTGCTTCGTTCTCATCGAATTGAGAGACATCGGTGACCTGATATTCAGCAGTTACTCTAAACAGTCTTCAAAACTCGGATATCGACAACCACACACGTTGCATCTTTTTCACAACAGTGTTCAGGCATGCTGACTGACATTGAGAATAATTGGATCCACTTCGACATTTCTCTTTCTCCTGTCAGCGATTGCATGTGTTGACTCGAGTGTTCGATTGGCGATTTCGATCACATTTCGAGTGAGCTCTCGAGTGAATGAACTGTCGCTCGCATTGACCTGAAGTTTGACGTTTTTTTGAAAATAGGTCGATAAAATATCGGAAATTACCTTTCTAGGCGATCGCAGTCGGACCCGGAATGTTTCGGTTCTGCTTATTGGAGAACTATAATAGACACAAGTTATATTATATCTTTATCCAACACAAAACACACGAACACACTGTACAACACACACACAACATCACGGGGATATGAGACTCGACAACACGCAAAGACATTTGTTGAGCACAAGAAAATGCCTAAATTAGGGTTGGCTTGTCAAGAAATGGCTCCCTTCATGCTACACGCGCTTCAAGGATCGGAGAGAGAAAGAGAGTATGCGAAATGAAGAGACCATTTTTCGACAGGCCAACCCTAGATATGGTTCCTAGGGGCGTTCCTAATCAGAAGATGATGAAGAGAAGATGACGTCATCGTTCAAAAAATAGCCTAAATATGGTTCAGAAGTCGCCGAAGACGTCGTCATTGTCGATCACAGCACAATTCTCCACAGCACACACAGCACAGCGACAGACGAGAGCACTGACCGCTTCTCGAGTGAAGTGAGAGCTTCCGGTTCTGTAATGTCCAATGCCTGTTGTGCAACGAGAGGAGTGGGCGCAACGGGCATTTGCACACTCGCGATCGTGGCGTAGATGTCAAAACCACCACTCTCTGAAAGCGATTCCGATTTCACGCAAACATGCTGCCTCCCTGGATATCACGCTCTAATCAACTATGCGACGATGTGGCTCGAAATTGCGACTCTATCTAGTTCTAAGTTACCGGGAATCGAATCGGTGTTCCAGTGGGCAAACATGAATTCTTCAGTGGTAGTCGGTTCTAAATCATCGATATTCGAAAATGTATTGACACTTCTGTGTTGTGATTTTTGCGTGCATCTAGTATATTTTACATATCGCTAGTAGGTACTCTCTACTCTTTCATTACTCGCATAAGTACTGCACTAGTGTAGAACAGAACACAGATGAGATTAGAATTTCCTTGTTCCAGGATCTTACCTGCGGTAATTAGGGTGCCAGGCGTAGGATAGTCAGTGGTAGAGAAGTCTAAATTAGTAAATTTCGAGCACTTTCTTAAATTTAATAGTTAGTTTCTGGAGTACCTTCAGGGAGTGGTCCTGGAGTCGGAATGTGTGAAGTTGTGGTGAGCTCTGTAATTGATAAGTAAAAGAGCGCATTGAAGGCATGCATACCGTCAGGTATCAACGTGTTCGGAGTGGCAAAGTCGGGCTCGATGGTACGCACTCCTTCTGGTGTCGATTGATCTACTACTGACGATCCCGTCGTCGAATCTGAGCATAATTCAATTTGAAAACTTGCCTGATTCGTATTTTAACGGAGGAGTATCAAAGCTCTGGACAATAGCCAAGCAGTAGATCTGTCATTAAAATGTTACTTCGCCTTTGTAAATATCAAACTATAGGAGATCCTTTCTTGTTACATATCTCTCACCTCCGCTCGCTCCACTCTCTGGAGTGACTGTGCTCACTCCTCCATCTACGACCGGACTACTCGACTCTTCTCCAGACAATGTCACGGGAGTGGGGAAATCACTGGGAATTGGTTGTCCGGTTGTTGAACCATCGATGGTGAGCACGGTAGTAAGCAGAATGGAAGGGTCGGTCGAATCTGAGCGATTTGCATTTCGCAATGTCGAGATTGTTTTAAAACAGTTTCACGTTGTTAGTGATAGGTAAACAAAACAGAAACCGAATGGGTTAAGCTTTCACTCTTTGTTAGATAATCACGCCACTACGTCAACGCTTACCTCCGCCAGCCGTTGTCGCCTCTCCTCCGGGTGCCTCAGAGATAACGGTCACTCCCTCGACTGATACGGTAGTGGCTGCCTCTCCATTCCCTCCAGTCATCCCTTCTCCTCCTCCGACAGTAGAAACTCCTCCATCAGTCACTTCTCCACCGCTCGGAACCGTACTTGCTTCTGCTTCAACTTGGTTCCCGGCAGTTGTGACAACTTCGCCAGGAGCAATGGTAGCATCTGAACCTACTCCATCGACAGTACTTCCTCCTCCGTCAACTTGGCCAGGGACAGTTGTCGCATCTCCCTCTCCCACTGTACTGGCTTCTCCCGGCAGAACAGTGACCGCTTCACCTCCAGAGACTGAACTTCCTCCTACTCCAGGCCCGACGGTCACTTCTCCACCACCACTGACAGTGCTGCCGTCATTGGGCACAGTAGTAGTCTCTCCAGCTCCTCCAACAGTAGTCGACTCCCCCTCCACTTGGCCTACGCCAGTGCCTGCTTCTACTGGAGTAGTCGCTGACCCGTCGACGCCTCCTCCGATAGTAGATTCTCCTTGTCCGGCCACTGTAGTTACTTCCACTCCAGGGACAGTCGATAGGTCTCCACCACCAGTGGTTGCTTCGCCTTCTCCACTCCCAACAGTCGTCTCGCCTACGGTGGGTACGGTAGTCATCTGCCCAGTATCTTCTCCTCCACTCGTAACTGTAGTTAGCTCAGCTGAAGGTCCTCCGGTGACCTCTCCTCCGATGGGCACAGTGGATAGATCGGCACTTGGAGTCGTCTCTCCTCCTCCTACAGTCGCCACAGTAGTAGCTTCGGCCTCAGACGGAACTGAGACTGTTCCCTCGCCAATTACAGACTGAGTTGTAGCGTCGGCACTCTGTGTTTCACCTGACACAAAGCGAGGTTAGTTGGGTTAGATTCACACAAAATCAGGGTTAGATAAATTAGATCACACTACAAAATCTAGCGTGTTTGAATCTGGTCTAATGCACACAAACTTATAGAATATGACAATACACTCATGATAATGAGGCTTATGGCTGGTCTGTTAAATTATCCGAACCTGCAGAAACTTCTCCAGTCACTTGTCCATCCGTAGAGGCCTGTGTATCACCACCTCCAGTAGACACTATCAATGGTAGTTCGGTTGTGAGTTCACCTAAGATGTAATTGTGATTTACACTCGCAATCACAAACTCTTCACACGTTAAAATTCAGTTACCTTGTGTGGGAGGCAGGGTCCAGTCAGAAGATACGACAAGTGTAGCTTCCGTGGTCGAATCTCCTCCAGTGTTGCCTCCCTCGACCGGATTAACCGTCACGATAACCTTTATATGTTGGTTTTGCTTTGCATTTCTTTCCAAAAAAGTACTGTCTTCAATAGTTAACCCACCTCTCCACCAGGTGTGGTCTCCGGAGACGGTGTCCGATATCCGACAGTCCTATCCGTTTCTTCCTCAGTGACACCTCCAGTGACGCCCTCTGTCACTCCGCTGTCAGTATTCACAGGCACAGTCGTTCCATCTCCTCCACTCGTCGCTCCTTCAGTGACGACGGTGACGTCACCACTTCCCGTCGACCCATCGATGCCCGGAGCAGTCGTCGCCCGACTGAACTGCCCGTTCGTCCCGGTATCGCCTGGAAAAGGCAAATATTTTGATGTTGGACTCGCACAGATGTCTTTAGTGAGTTCTTTCTGATTATGATAGTAACCTTCTACTCTAGTGTCGGGCTTATTCCCAAACTGTCTGTCATTAGCGAAGTGCTATAACCTTAGGAATGTCAAGATCGCCTCACCTGGGAATCCCTTCGGTCCAACGTTGGCGAATTTATCAGCAGGGGCGGTGAATCCAGGGAAGAGCGTCGGTTGGATGGCCACCGCCGGTTTGGTGGAGATGTTGATGGTGAGATTGCCAGTGTATAGACCCATCTGAGGCACTCCTCCGGTCACGTGGAGATGGTGCATGAGAGAGGTGAGAGAGGCCTGCGAATATATTCATATTGATATCGTTAGAATCAAGGGACTACTACAATGCTAGCCGCTTGGGGCTTGGACTTTGTTACAGACCAACGATTAATATAAACAGCATATTGAATGGATGAGAGAGATTATAATGGCAAATAAGCTGGTTTTCATTAATTATGATTCCCTTCTTCAGTATGTTTACTTACATCTCTCCATAAGAATAAAAAGATTCTTACCGTAGTCGAGTTGGTCATCATCGATATATGCGATTGATTCGTTCGCGCATCCATTTCCCTCGTCGAAAAGAGGTCCATGTTCATACTATTCGAGGTGACATTGATGCGATCAGCTTGCGCCTTGTTGCCTCCCAGTTGAATATCGCCTCCACCACGAGTTAGACGAAGCCTGCAAATGAGTGACTTCTTACATTTCTATAACTTGCTTCTATCTTAATGAGCGAAATTCAAGTCGTCAGAAAGGTTATTAAAGAAGGAGAGGCACGAACCGCGCCGATATGCAAAGTGAGGTGGCGCACTCTCCTCATTTTGTATGCTCTCTAGCACGTTGCCTGCGCTTCAGGGTCACGTGGCAATCAGCCAATCGAGTATATCTCGGTTCAAACGAAAATTGAAAACATGGGAGTTTCGGAAGTGTTATGGGATGCTCATGCCACATCGTCTGACATCGATAACTCAGTTAGCCAGATATTCGTGCCACCCCTTCTTTAACAAGCCAACTCACTGCGAGAGTTGCCCTACGATAAAGTGCACATCCGATGAGTTCTTCAGAATCCTCGCTGTAGTCTCCTCGAAGGGAGCACTAATGAGCATTCTCTCGTTGTTGAATTCTGAAAATGTTTTACAATATGTCAATTGGAGC
This sequence comes from Pristionchus exspectatus, assembly GCA_911812115.1. Lineage (NCBI taxonomy): Eukaryota > Metazoa > Nematoda > Chromadorea > Rhabditida > Neodiplogasteridae > Pristionchus > Pristionchus exspectatus. The sequence goes on along the minus strand of OU461583.1, from coordinate 26,838,157 downwards.
CCTTAAATTTCTAACCTATTCCGAACGGCGACAAAGTCGTTTTGAGCTCAATCGTGTGAGCATTCGTGTAGATTCGGGCGGTTCTGAAATCTTCCTGCATCCCGTTCGCCCTTTCATTTATTCAAACATGGATCTGCTTTTCCCACAGTATTGTGACCCTCTGAGATTCTGTGAATTTTAGTTTTGAATGTTGCTCTATTAGTTCAGAGAGATGATTGCGCCGCTTACCGATAGTCCGGATCGATGTCGATCATCACATCTCCGTACGTCGTTCGTACTCTCGCCCCGAGCAGAACCGCCTCCATGTCATACAGACGATCAACCGCTGGAATGGACATCGTAAATCCTTCCTCGATTGGATGGCATTTCCGGCAATTTTGTCATTCGACGGAATACTACACGTGAATGGGCTTGTTTCACCTGTTGAGCACTACTCGAATATGGAAACGGATTCAGATTTCGCGCTGACTCACACCAAAACACGCAATTTCACAGCTCGGATATGGAATCCTAGTGATATTGCATGCCTATTCACAACAAAACACGCAGTTTCACTACTCGAATATAGAATCCGATTCGTATTTCGTAATTATTCACACCAAAACAGTCCATTTCTCACCCGATAGGACGAGTCGTCGCTCGTAACTGCTGTTCAGGGACATATTCGAGTAGATATTCATCGACTTGGCCGTGTTGTTGGCCTCCCTCGTACTCGCCGTTACATCTGCCCACTTCCCCTCGAGTGCTTGGATCTGGGAATGGGAACTGGTGAAGAAACTACCAGAACAACATGAAAAACTAATGCAATTTCGGAGCGTGGTTGGAGCATAAATAGGCCCACCTTCATTCCGGAGTCTGCAATGGACACGTTTACTCGTCCAGTCAGTGAATTATTGATGGCCGAGTCGAAAGCTTTGCTGGTAGTCATCGAAAACTGCAAGGAGACCATTGAAGATCACTCGCATAATCAGCGAAAAATGCGGCAAAAAGAGTTCCGACCAACCGGATTCGAACCAGTGACCTAAGGATCTACAGTCCTCCGCTCTACCAACTGAGCTATGGTCGGGACGAGGGAGCGAGCGTTAGTTGTGCCACTCATGCGTCTCTCTCGCTCGCTCCTCTCCTCTCAAGTCTAGAGCAGAGAAACGAGAGTGTTTCTCCCTCTCCCTCTCCCTCTCCCTTCGCTATTGCATCGGTTGCCCCGTCGGAGTGGCCATGCGGCAAATTTGCACTTCCGATTGCAAAAAAGCGAGCAGGTAAAGGGCCTTTATGCTATTGTTCGTGGGTGGACTGAACGGTGACAAATATAGTTGAGGAAACACCGAAGAGGGATGGGCTTTTGGTCTCAATTAAAATGTGATAGTGTGTGAAAAAAATTTTGAGCAAGAAGTGAGTATGAGAGAGTAGTATTGGATAGAGTAGTGGTTGGAAGAACAAGGCCGAAATGAATCGAAAACTGCAAGGAGACCATTGAAGATCACTCGTATAATCAAAGAAAAATTCGGCAAAAGGAGTTCCGACCAACCGGATTCGAACCAGTGACCTTCAGGATCTTCAGTCCTCCGCTCTACCAACTAAGATGAGGTGGGAAGACTTTATGAGCGAAACTGGCCTCAGAATTGCCTGCTTGCGCGTGCAATTCGACTCCCTGCATGCGGGCGAACGTCTCCGCAGCGGTTGCCGTGTAGTTGACGAACGTGTCGAAGGTGTCGAAGGAAACTACAAAGAGACTCGGCATAGATATTTTTTTAAAGAAGCATCACAAGAACATGCAAGAATAAATGTCTTCATAGATAGTGCGGATGGGTGTTTCGATCGTAGTCATTGTAAGGGTCGTAGTCAGGGCTTTTTTTACGGATCTCTCATTTCGCAATGCTCTCTCGCTGTCTCTAACCGGCGAGTGAGTATTGTGAAACGAGAGACCGTAAAAATTTGCGCCGCCCTGGCCGTAGTCACACAACCGCCTCACCGTTCGACGACGTGGCCCAAGTGGACAGATTCAGCTTCTTCTCGAGTAGATCAATACGGGAATCCGATGACGTCACTACGACGACGACATCTGCGACGGAGACGTTGGAGTTGAGGGAATGCACCTGTAAAAGAGTCGATTAGTATCGTCTCTTCATTTCACACACTCTCTCGCCTCTCTGACCGGTGAGAGAGTGTGAAAAATGAAGAGACGATTTCCAGTATTTCGAACTCTAGCGATTAGGCTTAAGGACACCACTCATTAGCCCTCTCTCCCCCTCTATTCACAAGCTCGGGATGAATTTCAAGCTCCAATCATAGAGAGGAAATGAGGAATGGCGGGTTCGTTTCCAGGTTGGTAATGAGGTTGGGAGAGATTTCGCTAAAGTGTATTCTTGGGACTTATTCCCTACTCTTTAGGCATCTTCGGCTGAATTGATATGGAACCCATCCGTTCTCAGCAATAACTTGGACGAATGGCGTGACACGCTCTCGTTTGAGCAATGACATGATTATCTTCATTTCGTGGGCCAGAATCAGCGATAGAGCGTGCAAAAAGGGGGGAGATTCATTGCTTCGCTTCCTCGTTTTCTTCCAATGTGCGAACGAATGTGAGACGAATTGCTATCGCAAGATTGATATCTTCGCTTGTGCTACGGTTTTTGGCATAACTCGGAAGCCCTTGAATCTGTTCGATGTGGTGCAGTAAACACGCGGAGACGCAAAGGTAGTAAAGTGATATACTATTACGATTTCTCAATTCTGATTAGTCACTGATTGCAAAACACAGCAGTTATTTTCTGATTCCGCGTTAGAGAAAGAATATTTCAGGCTAGAGACACATAAAGAGATACAATCCAAGCTCTAAAAAGTAGCAAAAAAATGTACCTGGACATGATTGGACGGAAGTGCTTGCCGTTTCAATCGAGCTTTCGATGCTGTTGCCCCTCCGGCAAGTAGAATAGTGAAGAGAACCAGCCTCATCTCAGCTCATAGAAGGCAATACGGGGAAAGAACTATGACGATATGTGAAATCTGTAAGGATTAGCGTTGTATGGATGCACTGATGAGATCGCGGATTCCCATTGGAAAGGGTATCAGAGCAAGAGATGAAATGAGGATGTGATGAAGATTAGTACAAGTGCTATGGATATCAGAGACTGGGAGAGATCGGAAAGGAAGGAGGAGGAGGAGAAAGAGTAGGAGAAGAGAGAGAAGAGATTGCAGAGAGTGTGGTCACCTTCACTTCTTCCGCACTACTTTTCCCTCCTCACTCAAAATTGCCATAGAAACAGCCGAAAGGAAGGCACTCTCAATTGGCAGACTGATCCCCTCGCAGTCGTTTCTTATATAGCCAGAGGGCGGACACAAAGAAACAATCTCTGTCCTACGATTGCGCCAGACGACATTTCCGTTTCCTGTCAAGAGAGAACGCGAACAAGGAACACCTCAATTATTCGTAATACGTTTATTGATATATGCGAGCAATTTGCAAACAATTTCTATGTGAGAATGCAAGAGTACAGGGCGAAAAATAATGGACGAATTCCTGTGTCGAGGAATAAAGGGAAATTGGAGAGATTAACCGTGTAGTGCGATAGAGATAATGCCTATTGGAACGGGGCAGAGAGTCAATCAGTCAAAGGTTGTCACTTCGACTTACACAAATCCTCTTTTGTTACGAGAGGATGACGAGAGAGAGAGCAATGACTACGAAACTGAGATAAATGTATAACTAGAAGAGATGTGGGAGTGTTCACCGTCGATGTAGAATGGGGAAGGGGAAATGAGCGGGTTGGACGAGGAGGGGAGGGGAGGGAGATAACAGAGAAATAAAGAGAATGAGAAGCCATAAAAGGAGGTGGGCTTCATGACACACCTACAGTATACACGATCAGTGGGGGGATATCCAGTTACGTCTATCGCCTTCCCTCTTCTAGTCACTATAACAATAATGAGATGGGAAGTGATGAACATGGCCGAATCACAGGAAGGAGTGTTATGATCTAGAGAGAGAGAGAGGGGAGGGGAGGGAAGGGAGGGAGGGAAGGGAAATATGATGGCAGGATCCGAAAGAGATGGGAATGTGCGCGTATCACGCGATGTTTAGACGAGATCGCCATCTAATTGGGAATATCTGATAGGTCCGGTGCGCACTCCCGTCGGTTGGATGAATGTGCTGAGCATGTGCTGAGGGGTTCCCTGATTCGATAGCGTGTTGTTGTTCGAGTATCTTCTATTCAGTGATCCAGTGTAGATCGAGGACGTCTCGCGCGGAGGCTCCTGAAATTAACGGTGATTCAATATAGCTCAAAATCTGAGCCGCCGTCTCTTCACTTCACACAATCTCTCGCCACTCGACCTGACGAGATAGTGTGGGAAATGAAGAGACGGCGGCTCAGATTTTGAGCACTAAAAGGAAGTCTAGTCAGCTAATAACCCCGTTTGTGCAGAAAACGAAACAACCACGAAGTCAATCACCACTCAGCATTGTCCATTAAAGTTCAACGGTTCTCGGATTGCATCGAAATCCGCGTGCCCTTTCCCCTCTCTCTCCTCTCGATTATAGCCATACGGGCCATTGGATACGAATGACTGCGCGCCTTTTACTACTCTCACTTTCACTCGCCCTCACACACGCGCGCGCGTCGTTTCGTCATTATTTTTTCATGGCGAAAGCATAAATCGGGCGCGACTTACGGGGTAGGGGACGTTGGAGTAGGTGCCTCGGAGAGTTCCGTCGCGAGACGAGTAGCCACGGGCTGAAGAAATAGGGATTTATTACTTCTCCGAGGAAGTTTTTCATGACATGGGACTGAACTTCACGTCGTCAGATAAGCGTTTCGACCATATTTTGCGTATTTCTAACATCGGTCGGGATACTGTAAATCCACGTTTTCAGGAAAGGGCAAGAGCATCTGACTATTCAATCGTGGAAATAACGGCGAACTTTGTAGTGGAACGGTGGGAGAGATTGAAAGTGCTCACGATCAAATTCGTAATCCACAAGGCAGTTCCTCTCGTAAAAAGAGGGGTCGATCTGTTGCATATAGCCGTTTGGGTTGACTTCCTGCAGATTATGTCCATTTTAGTGAGTAATAGTGTCCTTTGAAGAACTTTGGGCACAAGAGAATCAGAAAGTAATCATAATGCAGTGGGTTTTTTGGTTTTATTGTTTTTTTCGAATAAAAAACATTAAAATTGCTTCCAAAATCAAGGCCATTTTCAGTAGTAATGGAACGTCCACGCTTACAACAACGGAGTTTCAAAAGTAAGAGGGATTGTGCTTCAAAAAAGCTTTCAGATATTGTCTTCAAAACTCACAATCATGGTCCTCACACTCCTATCATCGTCACTGCCCGCATGGTCTTCCTTGATCGTCGTTTGTCCACTGGACGGCCGTCCATCGAGCACTCCCATCGCTCCGTACATCTGCACGGGTCTCACGCCGTCCGCTCCATTTTGCGAGGACCGAATGATCTCCGTCTTCTCTGAAATTAAATTAAATTATTCAAAATCAATTTATAATGGCCTAAGACACGTGGTTTTGAGCACTTTCGAGTTTTGAGCCCTAAGACACAGTTCAGTTGCGACAATGAAACTGTGTCAAGGAGTAAGAATAACTGACCCTGTATCTTCTTCCTCCTCTGTCTCTTCTGGTAGCAGCACAGCAGACAGAAGTTGACAAAAATAAGGAACGCGATAGCGGCAACGATGAATGTCAGAGTTCTCGGATTGAGAAGGGAGCTCTTCGACGAGGAAATGGCCGTCATATCCACACCGTCTTCCGTGAGAGTAGAGAACATTTGGGACGGACGAGTGAAGTCAGAGGAGAATCCACGAGCATTGTGAGAGCGAACTTGGAAGATGTAGGAAGAGGCAGGGATGAGACCGGCGAGGCGGACATGCTGGAATATTATACTATTGCTTTTAGTAATGGCATCTACTATCATCGACTATATGAATAAATATTGGCTTAGGTGTCACACTGAAGAGACTACACTGAAGAGACTTGAGAAGAGACTGTATAGTGTAAATTTTGACTATTGCATACATTGCAACGGGAACTTTCACTAGTCTTCCTTGACAATCACTTGAACAACAATAACAGAGACTCTCTGAGAGAATTTAGATAGGGCCGTACAATAATTTTGGACCCTATGCTGAAAAATTGGCCCTAGGGGTACTTTTTCACGTAGAGTTCGAAAATCAATCTTAGGAAGCCGTATCTCCAACCCCCGGTACCCTATGGATCCTGGTACCGTGCCAGGCTGTCGGAGCAACTTTGCGATTGGGGCTTCAAACCTATCCATGTGATAGCGCATTTTGTAGATCTCGTCGAAACAAACATTTTTTGTGAAGAAAGTGAAAAAAAATATTTTCATTGAAGAGAGTTATGGCCTTCGAAAGTTTTGAAACACCTGCCGTGAAAAATTTTTGCCCGTGCCGTGCAAATTAAACTTTTTCATTCGATTCTCCATGCATTTTTACCCCGACGTACGTTTTTTCACGGAAAAATATTGGGTGGTAAGTTGGTTCATAGATCGCCGAAGCGGCGCAACCTCGCTTTTCCGAGAATTTCGGTATTGCGAAATCGAGCCTAATTCAATTTAAACGGGTTGAATATTAGTTCTTATCCTATAATTAGATGAAATAATCAAATATTAGCTTTATTGACATGAAAAATACATGAAAAGAATTAGTTCGCACCACCAGCTATACAGTACGTGCTAAACGCCTCATGTGTATGTAGGCGGATTCGGCGGATTGATTTTCCTCGAAAATTTGTTATTTTTTGAATTTCTAGCTTTGATTTTTGAATTCTCCTTTAAATTTCGGATATTTACCACTTTTCACTCATAAAATCCCAGCGAACTAAATCTGACATAGCTGACTCATTCTTCGCCTATGAAACTTCCGAATGTCATAAATATGTATAGGAGGAAGAATAATTATGACTGATAGGATTAGTTGTTCCGATTGAGCTGCAGTTTTTGTAGGTAGTCTAACTAGGCAAAGCGACTTCTAAACAATCTTGTGAAAAATGGATTCATATCGAAAACATTTTTTGTATGAGAAAACATGCCAGAAAAAGATCGATATACCGGGTAGGGTTCGAACACACGTCGATTGCGAAAATGGGCAAATGCGTGATAGAAAACGTAAAATATTTCGTTTCTTATGTTCATATTTTGAAAGATCTTGTCGGTGTAAAATTTCAAAGCGCGTCGAATGAGCTCAAATTATCTAGCTGGGGCAAAGGGGATCATCATTTTGTTAAAAATTAAAAAAACACCGACAGAAATGAGAGAATCGGGAGAGAGGGGGACGAATGCGAATGTCGAATATGATGTAAGTTTCATCTTCACTTCAACTTTCGAGCAATGACCTTGGTCATACAAACGGGCTCACGACATGAAAATGGGCTCATGGGCTCGTTTTCGCCATATCGAAAAGGCGCCGAAATAGGGAAGTTGCGGGAAGTGCTTGATTCCAACTTGTGCTCCCACAAGTTGGAATCAAGCACTTCCCGCAAGTTGACTCCAAGCTTGATGTTGTTTTTCACTTTGGGTAAAGTGACCAATCAATAGATGGTAGTAATAGCTATCCAACGCGCTGTCGAACGAGCGATTTCGTTTAGAATGAACTTTGTGCTGCTCCCGTCTCGTTTTTATTGGAGGAGCATGTCACACCAAAGTGGGCGGGGCTTGTGGCCTCTATTCATAGGCGAAGAATGAGTCATAGTCAACTATGTTAGATTTTGTTCGCTGTGATTTTCTGTGAAAAACTGGAAAATATGAGTGAAAAGTGGTAAATATCCGAAATTTAACGGAGAATTCAAAAATCAAAGCTAGAAATTCAAAAAATAACAAATTTTCGAGGAAAATCAATCCGCCGAATCCGCGGTCTGCGGCGCTCCGCCGCGCCTACATACACATGAGGCGTTTAGCACGTACTGTATAGCTGGTGGTGCGAACTAATTCTTTTCATGTATTTTTCATGTCAATAAAGCTAATATTTGATTATTTCATCTAATTATAGGATAAGAACTAATATTCAACCCGTTTAAATTGAATTAGGCTCGATTTCGCAATACCGAAATTCTCGGAAAAGCGAGGTTGCGCCGCTTCGGCGATCTATGAACCAACTTACCACCCAATATTTTTCCGTGAAAAAACGTACGTCGGGGTAAAAATGCATGGAGAATCGAATGAAAAGTTTAATTTGCACGGCACGGGCAAAAATTTTTCACGGCAAGTGTTTCAAAACTTTCGAAGGCCATAACTCTCTTCAATGAAAATATTTTTTTTCACTTTCTTCACAAAAAATGTTTGTTTCGACGAGATCTACAAAATGCGCTATCACATGGATAGGTTTGAAGCCCCAGTCGCAAAGTTGCTCCTACAGCCTGGCACGGTACCAGGATCCATAGGGTACCGGGGGTTGGAGATACGGCTTCCTAAGATCGATTTTCGAACTCTACGTGAAAAAGTACCCCTAGGGCCAATTTTTCAGCATAGGGTCCAAAATTATTGTACGGCCCCTGTGGAACCTAACTCAATTCTCTCAGATAGTCTCTGATAAACATACCGAGTGGGTAGTATTCACCGCGTACATCGCATCCTCTCCCTCCCTCTTGTAGCGCACTTCGAACGTCTGATCCGCTCCTCCATCAAAGCCGGGCGTCCACGACAACGCGATCGTTTCCCTTGTAGAGTTGGTTGAGTGCAGATGTAGAGGCGTTTCGGGCGGCGAGAGAGGTCCGACCGGAATGACGATATGGTCTTCGCCCATTCGATTGAAAGCGGTGCACTTGACGTCGCGAGAGTAGTCATCCGGCCCGAGATTGTGCACCCAGAGTGTGCTCTGAAAAAGAATTTAATCATTTTAATCATCATGTTAAAACGAAATTGGGCATCTAGATAAGCTTAATAAGCTGCAATTGCAAAGTAATCAAGCAACAGCAATGGAAATTAAACTGGGTAAGTGAGGAATCCTAGGTTTTTAAGCCGGAAAAAACGGAAAATTCAGATCCGGGAATGTGCAATGTACGGTACGCTTGATTTTGGAAAAATTGTTTCTTCGTTCCATCTACGCTGTAATTATCAGTATTTGGGAGAATTTACCTCAACGTTGAATAGTCCAACTGATGAGTGGCCATGGAGAACTTGGAAGTGTTTCCCTTGATCAACTCCGTTCCTCGGTACCAGGCGAACTCCGCATCTGGCACAGAGTGCACACGACAACGAAGTCTCGCCTTTCCACCCAGTGGTCCGGCACCTCGAGCCAGAGATGGCATGTGGTTGATCTGCAGTGAAATCGATTAAAAAGTAGTATAGTTTGAGGAAAAAACTCAGTAAGTAAGCAAAAACTGCGGCAAAAGCACTTCCAACCAACCGGATTCGAACCAGTGACCTAAGGATCTACAGTCCTCCGCTCTACCAACTGAGCTATGGTTGGGACGAGGGAGAGGAAGAGAGACACACCTGAGGAGCCGTCTTCATGAGCAGATACGCCGCCGATTCCGATGGTTCGCCGATGCCGTTGTTGGCCACACACGTGTACTTGCCCGTGTTCTCGGAACTGGCAGTGATACGGAGAGTGGCCTTCGTGTCACCGCGCACTTCCGAGGCAATCTGCAACAACAGTTTCTGTATATTAAAAAAACATATTTCATATCAATATCCTATTGTCAAAAGTTGAGGAAAGCCGGCCAACATGCTGATACTTTGATGTTTGTCAAGATCCCTACTACTGATTATTCAAGGCCAATTCGCATTGCCACTGGGACTTCGACGAAATTACCTCATATCCCTTCCTCATCCACTTGACCATATTCGGCTTCTTCGGCACGCCCTCCACTTCGCACTCCAGCACCACTTCCTGTCCCTGGTCAGCTATGACTGGGGACGTGATCTGCAGGACTTTGGCTGCGTACTCGACAGTTAGTTGGAAGGTGACGTTCACTGAGCCGACGTTGTTCACGGCGAAGAGCGAGTAGATGCCCGCGTCCGTTTCCTGCAAGGATTTGAATTAAAGCTGGAAAAAAATGGTTTTTTATTCTGTTGATATTGCATTTTTGATATTGTTCTAGCTATACGATTTTGACTAGTGATCCAAACGGTTCTGTCCGCTGACGTAAGTGACTCTGTAGAGCGGTTAGAGTGATTGTGAAGAGTGTCTCAAAAACGAGGATCGCCAAATATATTCACCTTGATCTGTCTTCCACTGAGCATCGCTCGACTGGTGAAGATGCCTCCCACTGTCTGATCGAATGGAATTCCGTTCTTCTCCATCTCCATGCGGAAACTGGAGGATTGGCCAGTATGGTCAGATTCTCCTTGAATGAGTCTCCCTCAGCGATGACGATAGAGATGGGAGAATCGACGAGGAGACGGGGCGAATCTGCAAGGTATTATCGTTAATTCACAGTATCACCCTAAAATAACTCAGCAGTTGAATTCCACTACAGTATCTACTACTCATTATTCTCACCACAACGCTGCCTCAATTTTCACACATAAAATACGTGTTGTTTTGGTGTTGAAAACTCACAATATACATTCAGAGGCAGTGTGACATTCCGTGTGATTGTCCACAGAGGATGGGAGGCGATGCATCGAACGAGAGTTCCGTCGTATTTATCCGTAGGGATGAAGGAGATTATGTTCTCCACGGTGAAACCGTTCTCGCGAGTGCTGAACGAGGTTTATTAGCCTCCTTCATCATCTAAGATGGGCATTCTGTCAGATCGCACGGCGGTAACTCGAGGATTGACAAGGTAGCATTAGAATATAGGGATTGTAGAGACTCCCAAATGCAACTTACAACTATGCGAGAATAGCCGTAGACGAAATAGTAAATATCTCACGTTTCATTCATCGTCGTTTCTCCTCTCAGCACGATGGGCATCGATTCTCCATTGGGTTGGAACTCCCAGTGCAATTCTGCTGGAGGATTCGATCCAGGAGCCGAGCAGAGCAACTGCGATTCTTTCCCGGCGATCAATTGCTGTCGTTGACTTCCCTCTGGAGTGCGGATAGAAACGCGCCGTGGAGGGTCTGGAAAGAGTATTAGTTAGGGTAGATTCTCAGCTTAGTAGAGATGAAGGAAGTTAGATTACGGAAGGAAGAGTATTGTAGCGCAAACTCACAAAGCACCGACAGCTGCTTCGAGTCATGTAGTGGCTCGTCCAGTGCGGTATTCATCGCTTCGCACTTGATTCTCTGATTGTTCATAGCGCGATCCAGATTGAGAGTCACTGTGGAGATGACGGAATCACCGGAGACGGACGAGCGAGCACCGGGGATCTGTGAATACATCAATCTTAGATCAATTATTCAATGACCAATGATTTTCACATTTTCACGGTACACAATTTCATTGATTCCAGGGAGTTTACGAAACACAAGCACAGTAAAGCCACTACGGAAACACTTACGATGTGCCATTTGCCTTCTTCTTGAATCGCTGAATCGCAAAATGAGTTTATAAATGGATTTTGGAGGATTCTTCTGCTCACCTTATCAAATCCGCGATACCAAGTGATGTCGGCCAGTGGATTTCCCCCATGAGCCTCGCAAGTCAAATTGATTCTCTCTCCCTCTGCATGCAGAGCGTCCTCGAGTCCGCTGATTCGAGGAGGCATTGGAGGAGCTGAACATTAAAGGTAATGGTGTATCCAAACGATTTTACAGTCGTAATTAGGGTTGGCTTGTCGAGAAATGACTCTCTTCATTCTACGCGCTCTCTCACTTCTTGGATCGGCGAGAGAGTAGGCGAAATGAAGAGACCATTCTCGATAATTTCTCGATAAGCCAACCCTAGTCGTAATGCAACCCTAGGTGTGAGTCATTGGTAAGGCCAGCTGCAAGATGGACTGTAATATCCTGCTCTCCAACGCTCTCTAGGGTAGGATTCTAAGGAAGGCTTTGATAGCTATTCCATAAAAAAACTGTTTGGTTTCATTCCCTCCCCTTTCACTGTAGTAAGAATCTGTCAATACCCCTCAACCGTTCTCTATCCCTTGAACACATGTTCTCACACTAATTGCCTCTCTCTACCATCTCTGATTGACAAGGTGACCTATCTCTTGCGTAATCCGCAAGTGACAGTTAGACTTCATCCTTGAGAATCTGTCCCACTCTTTTCATTACACATCAAGAGTCCATTCATCTCCACGACTACTGATCTATACCTAAACATAACGAAGATCTATGTAAACTTGCCCCATGTTACACTGTTTTCCCGTCTGTATTAGCTTGGGGTGGCAGAGCCCGCCTTAGCGAGGAAAATGCCTACGCCTTTACTTTTTTACTTTACTCTGGCGGATAAAATCATTGAATTGAATTGGATTGGATCAAGAAAGATGTCTTACAAAGAATCTTGATAACGTGCTGTCCACTGGTCGATCTTCGTTCTTGGCCACACATTCAACGACGATCTTGTGCTTGCTGTTGAGCACCTTGAAATGGAATATTTAAGATATTATCACATTTTTCTATGATCAAGTGCTTAGAAGCGGGATAATTGGGAGATGTTCTTTCTGGACCATATCAGTTGAGTGCCAATGTGAGGTGGGGAATATGTAGTTCTACTGGAGTGTGCAAATGCATTATTGAGTGAGCTCTTTCTGATCAATATCAGTTGTATAATGAGTAAGGCAGTGAGCGCAACTGATAATAAGCAAAGCAGTAGAAAGCGTTAGTTGACCTCGTTGACAATGTGGACGCGGACCTCGTTCGAGTTGAGGGAGAGATTGGAGATGGACACGACTCCGTTGATCTGTTGGTGCTCTGATTGCACTGAGGCGGGCACGGGATGGCCATTCACCAGCCACGACATGCGCGACGGCGGATTTGAGGGCCTGAAATTAAGATAAATGTTAAATGATTGCTGAGTGATTCCTGGTGGTGAGGCTAGAAATCTGATTTATGCATGTTTTTAAGGTAAGGGGGACTCGAGTATTACCCAGATACATTGTTCGATTTTCAGTATAAGAATCCATCTGATTTACAATGCCTTGGCTCCAAATCCCTTAGATATTTTTTGAATCCTCCTCCAATCGCTCATTTCCGCCTGCCATCGAGGGGCGATCGTAAATTACAGTTCTCTCAGCCCCTTCTCCTATCTCAGATTGGGGACACAGGTGTTCTTTCCCTCCCTCCCTTCCTCCATCCCATCCCTTATGGGTCACAAGATAATCCGTTCCATCTTAAACACTGTGCGAGATACGAGATACTCCTGCTAAGCCTAGAGGGAGAGCGACGGGCTACCTGGGAACATCTCATTAGAGTGATCGATACCCTGGGTCATGGGGGCTCATTCCACTTATCCACCTCATCAATCTTTCCGCAGTCTTGTGAAACGTTGAAAAATCATTGTTCCTAGATCAGCATGCCTAAAGATGATCCCTTGTCAATCCCCTAAAATCTCGAGGTTCCCAGATCCCAAAGATTCTAACAAGCGCCCTCTGCTTCCTCCTTAGACCATCAATCATCAATTAGTCAATTAGCGTTCCCATTCTCTTGAATCTCAGTGCCCTCGAGGAAATGCCCAGATAAAACGGATTCATCCGAAAACGGATCTTACATTCCTCCAAAGTGTTGAATAAAGAACAAATATTAAAGAATAATTACTTGGATCTGCACTGGATCGACGTTATCGCTCCTTCCTTGATGCTGTGTTCTCCGAATATTTCGACAGCTGCGGGAGCAACTAAAATCGAGTCATTTCGCATTATTACTCATCATAATCATTGTTGTGTTCCTTGCCTTGTAATATCACACGTCGTTATGTGGAATAAGGTTTTATCCACAATCGGGGAATAGGGAACTAAAGACAGGGAGCGAAACACCTACTCGCCAACTACGCGAGAGCTAGAGTGAGAGGGGAGAAGGGAAGAGAGGCGAGGGAGAGGGAGACAAACACCTCGCGCGCTCATGGTGTAAACAAGTAGAGAGCGCGAGCAAACTACATACTAGAGACGGGGGCGAGCAAACTACACTCGGGCCCGGTGACACAATGTCTGTGAAGTAGGGGATACTCTACGATACAACACCTCCCCTCCAAGACACGAGCTTGGGGAGAGTCTGAACAAACATTAATTACATACAATAATAGTGATTCGAAGAATTATTCCTTTCTGTAGGATTTCTTGGATGGATCGACTTCGAGATGCTTCGTCTGCTTACGATCTCTTGTTGATCTCCTCGGTTCTACCGGGAGATCTACCACTTCTGCAGGTTGAGAAACACTCTCATCCTCTTTCTCAATCGATCCAGTCTCATCATTGATCACCTCATCATTCATATCGAATTCCTTCTCGAGGACATTCTCATTCACCATGGGAAAATCATTCCCATCCTCAATTCCATATTCAATTTCCTCGTCCGATTCTTTCCTCATTCTCAACTGATTCATATGGGCAGTGATCTTCCTGTTCTCTAACTGAACCTCATACATCACTTTTCCTTTCTTTCCAATTACTGTTCCTTTCGTCCATTTGAATCCATTCGGAGGCACATGCATATGATACATCACTTCATCTCCCATTCCAATCCTCCTCGATTTAACACCATTCTTTCGATCAAATTGATCTTTCATCGGAACATTTATACACTGATCGTTTGAGTCGAATCTCATAATAGGAATCATAAGATCGATTTCTGATCGAATCTTTCTACCAAGGAACACTTCTCCTGGTGACTTTCCATCACATTGTGGATTCGGTGTTTTCCTGTAATTCATCAGGAACAACTGTAGCCTCCTCCAGAGGTCTTTCTCCTTTTTGTTTCTCCAGACTTCTCTTTACCGTATCCACAAATCTTTCGGCCTGGCCATTACTCTGTGGGTGGTATGCCGGGCTATTCAAATGCTGAATGCCTCTCTTATTGCAGTATCGATTGAAAGCATCAGAGTTGAATTGTGTGCCATTATCAGTCACGATGACACGAGGGAGACCATTCCTCGAAATGGATTCATTCAGGATCCGAATGGTGACTCCTGCGGTCATCGTCGTTGTGCTCACAATCTCTGGCCATTTCGAGTATGCATCGACCATCACAAGCAGATACTGTCCATCCACCGGCCCACAGTAGTCGAGATGAATTCTCTCCCATGGAGTACTCGTTTTTGGCCATGGTTCAAGTGGTACTTTCACAGGTCTTTTTGCAGCAGTTGCACACTCATCACACGAATGTACACACTTCTCGATGTCACTGTCGATACCGTACCAATAGCATGCTTGCCTAGCTATCGATTTCATTCGCACCATTCCCGGATGACCGGTATGAAGCATTCTTAATACTTCATTCTTGAGTGATTGCGGAATAACAACTCGATCTCCGACCATCAAACAATCATTAACTACGGATAACTCTTTCCTTTTCGTCCAAAATGGAAGGATTTTCGAATAGAGATCGTTCTTCCTAATTCTTTTCTCATCTGGCCATTTGGTAAGATGATAGCTTCTTACTTGGCACAACACGACATCATTCAGAGAATGCTCTCTGATCTCCTTTGCTGTCACTGGCAACTTTTCCAGATTGCTTGACACTGCATTACACATAACTCTCTCCACTTGATCAATCTGATCCTCCACACATATCTCTCCTCTCGAATCGGCGATTAGTCTGGAGAGTGCATCTGCATATGCAAAACTCTCTGTATTCACATATTCCATTGTGAAATCGTATCCGAGAAGAATAGTGCACCAGTGGAACAGTCTCCTTGCTGTATGAGCCGGAACTCCGGTCTTCGAGCCAAATATCCATAGTAGAGGTTTGTGATCAGTTTGCATCACAAACTTCCTTCCGAAGAGGTATCGATGGAACTTGGTGACTCCGAAAATGAGTCCCAGTCCCTCCTTCTCGATTTGTGCATATTTCACTTCTGCTTCCTTGAGTGATCTCGATGCATGAGCAATGGGAATGAGTCTTCCGTTGACTCTATGTGCAATCACAGCACCAATTCCTTTCTCACTTGCATCTGCAGCCAATACAATCTCTTTCTCAGGATCGTAGTGGATCAGATTTAGATCAGATGCCAGTACTGATCGAATTTCCTTGAAGACCTTTGCACACTCGAGTGACCATTCCCAGTCCACTCCATCCTTCAGCAAGTTATCGAGAGGACCTCTCAACTTGTGCATTCCACTTATGAAGGGACCATAATATGATACCATTCCTAAGAATGATCTGAGTGAGGATTGATCTTGAGGCTCTGGCATCTCTCTGACTGCTCTCACTTTCATCGGATCTGGCCTGCGGCCTGACTTATCAATGATAAATCCGAGATAACTGATCCGAGTCAGACCAAAGGAGCATTTCTCAGGTCGGATACGGAATCCATACTCCTGGATTCTCATTAGCACCTTTCTCAAATGAATATCGTGCTCTTCCTTTGATCGACCTCCAACAACAATATCGTCCAGATATGCTTGCGCATTATCGCAACCAGTCATCATTGTGTCCATTATCTTCTGAAAGATTCCTGGAGCAACGCTCACACCGAACGGCAGTCTCACGAATCTGAACAATCCTCGATGAGTACTCACTCCTAGCAGATTCCGACTCGATTCCTCTACCGGTATCTGCAGATACGCATCACTGAGATCGATCTGACTGAATATCGTGCAACCCTCTAATCGGGCAAAGATCTCGGCCATCACTGGCAATGGGTACTTGTTCTGCTCCAGATTATCATTCAATCCGGTCGAAAAATCGACGCATACTCTCCACTTGCCATTTGCTTTTGGGACGGTGAGAATGGGAGCTGCCCATTCCAGATGATCAACTGGCTCGATCGCCTCTATTTCCAACAGTCTATCCAATTCCTCATTGACCTTGGGAATCATTGCCAGAGGAATCTCGCGCCTCTTACAGAATACTGATCTTGCATCTCTTTTCAGAGTGAGACTCGCTTCAGATTTCAAGCACTTTCCCAATCCTTCTTCGCAAATTTCGGAAAAATCATTTTTGATCCATTCCACATATGGATCAACTTCATTTTGATTGCATTTACTGTAATCTGCTTGGGAACAAGACGGAAGAAAGTGACGATAAAGTCTCTTCCCAGAATGTTTGTATCGGCCTTCGCCGTATACACCGTTCCTTGGGCGACAATTCCATTCAATTCGAGCGAGAGATGGCATTTTCCACTCAATTCCAGTGGAGTCCCATTAGCACATTTCGGGAACGCATCGTGCTCCATCCTCTCGGGAGAGCCAATCTCTCTCCACGTCGAATCAGAGATGAGAGTAATATCTGATCCGGTGTCGACCAGCATCTCAATTACTCTTCCATTCATCTCTACCGCAGCGTTGAAATGCTGTTTTCCTTCATTCAAGTCATCGTAGACCATATGGACCTTCTTGTCCCTTGACTGATTATCCATCGAATGACTCCATTTGTTACACATCACACTCAAATGCCCTTTCCGATGACATTTGTGACACTCTGTGTTGATGTGACGACAATCGTCTTCCTTGTGGCTATCTCTTCCACATCGAGAACAGACCGACTCTTTCGGTAGACTGTAGTCTCCACTCTTTGGTGACTCTCGATTTGATGGCTTGTTTCGCCATTTTGGACTGTATTTGGAGACTGCATTCACAGCAGGAGCACTCTGTCCATTTTGACACGTGGCTGCCTGCGCATCTCCGTATACTTTCCTGTAGTTATCAGCCACTTTCAGAACAGATTCCATTGTGGGAGTCTCGTCTCCAATCTGGTTCATCACATGAAACAGAGTAGCAGTGTAACGAGGGAGGTCAATTCCACTCAGCATAATCATTGCTTTGAATTCCTCCGGCTTCATATCACTGATATTAGCATCCTCGTACACTCTGTTCACAATTCCCGAGAACTCTTTTAGATCCTCGCATCTCAACTTCGACATCTTTAGTTGGAACAGATCGAGTCTCTTTCAAACTGAGATCGCTTATCTCCAAACAAATCTTTCATTACAGACACGATTTCATCGAATTTCAGATCAGCTGGATTTTGGGGCGGATGTGATTTCGGAACTGTTTATCGACCTTATCATCGATTTCCTCAACAATATTCTTCCTTTTTCACCAGTCCAATCCACAGAATTCGTTCTCGAATATTTCTCTATGCCTTTCCAACCACTGATCGAATGTAATTCCCTCTTCCGGTCTGTATGAGAATACTCTGATTTGTTTCTCAAGAGCATCCACCGATGGACCTTTCTTGCCATTGCTCTCGGAATCAATAATCGATCTTTCATTTCTCTCCCTCAACAACACTTGAATTGCCTCTGCCTGCACTTCATTAGCAGTCCTTAGAGATGCAACTTCATTCTTGTGTCTGCTAGCAGAGAGATCATCTTATCCATCAACTGTCCATTAGTCGGTTCTCCCATTATTATCGTGTTGATTCAATCAATAGTTCTCAATCTCAATTCAGACAGCACTACCGTCTCTTTGCGATATGTACACTTGTACTGTGTAAGGGAGGCCCTGCCTCTACCCAACACTCGGATATCGATTGAAAGTGAGAGGCCCTGCCTCTATCACTGCCTTTGTGAAGGGGTGGCCCTGCCACACCCAACACCCAACTATCGAATGAAGTGAGAGGCCCTGCCTCTATCACAACACTTACAAGGACAAGGCCGATCTGAGTACCTAGACTCCTGAACGCCACTGTTGTGTTCCTTGCCTTGTAATATCACACGTCGTTATGTGGAATAAGGTTTTATCCACAATCGGGGAATAGGGAACTAAAGACAGGGAGCGAAACACCTACTCGCCAACTACGCGAGAGCTAGAGTGAGAGGGGAGAAGGGAAGAGAGGCGAGGGAGAGGGAGACAAACACCTCGCGCGCTCATGGTGTAAACAAGTAGAGAGCGCGAGCAAACTACATACTAGAGACGGGGGCGAGCAAACTACACTCGGGCCCGGTGACACAATGTCTGTGAAGTAGGGGATACTCTACGATACAACAATCATAACATTCTCTAGTTAATTGTCGATTTATTACTCACATGCGACTCTAATATTGATATGATTGGTGACAGCCGGGATGCCCTCTCTGTTCTTCGATCGACACTCGTACGAGGCCAGATGGTCCGTCGCTTCGGCGATGAACGAGTAAACATTCCGCGTCTCCTGAATCATAATCAGTTATTCCCTCTTATCGTACCCAATATTTAGCATATTACAAGCCCGCTCGGTCCCTTTGACCCGAATTCCTTCCAACACGCCTCGCTCGGACTCGATATCACAACCCCCATATACCATCTGTTTCCTGTTGGCCCTCAGCGTTCGATAGAGAGAGAGAGAGAGACTCGAGACTTCCCCCCCCGATCTCCCCCATCATCAAGAGATTAGACCAGGGCCCACACAACAACTGAATGACCCAACAGGCAGTGCCCATTCAACCGGAATCGCCTTTGACCCCTGGAATTCGGCGAGTACTACGACGAGTAGTCGCTGCTTATTTTCCGACCCATCGATTCACATTTCTTATCTCCCCCGGGAGCTTGTTCCCCCGGCCTTTCATCCCATCTTCTCCTCTTTTGTCTTCTCTTCACCCCCAACTCAAGAGATTCTCATATAAGCCGAAGGAGCAATTCCCTCAATCGAATCACAGCCAATATTCGGCCGCGCCGCCGTTCAGAAGGTGCTACCATCTGTCTTCTACTCATGCGCAATCCTCCCACTTCACAATCCACTTTCAAGCCCTTCCCTCTCAATTCTCCATTCTCCCAATATCAACTCTCTCTCGATGGCTAATCCTCTTGGCGGCTTCATTTGGGTGGATCAAAGGAGGCGAGGAACGGGGCTAGGAGGGGACAGGTGTGAATAGAAGAGAGGGAGAGTCGTAATGAACATCCCTGGATGGGAAGGGATAATATGTGTCACAACCATGCTCTCGGCCAGTCATTCTTTCTGCTCTTGATAGTGACATGTGAGCAACAAGCCCGAAAATGCAATTTCTCAGCAGCAAACGAGGCCAAAGACAGCTGACAGGGAGTGTCTCTCTCCCTCTCCCTCTTGTTCTACTAGTGAGAAGATACGAGAGGATCAAACGGACGAATCCTTGTCTCTTACACACTCCACTTCAATTCGAATATGATGGATGAAGTACGCCAAATGAGACTAATCTGGGGCGGAATCTAGTGGAGAGAAGGGGACACCGAATGAGCGATGGAGCGTCGGGGGAACGCACTTCACCTGCCTACTGGAGGCCCCACAGATTCAGATAGCATTAAACCCATCATTCCAACTGCACAATGGCAAACGTAGCAGAAATATACGATGAATATTGATTCTAGATAGATTTTTTCCTGCTCTCCCACCCTTCCTGCTCTCCCACCTTATTATGTAACGTTTCGGTCTCGTTGCGCCTCGGGCGTAGATAAATTATTATTATTAGACAGATAGTCTTCCTAGTGTTTCTGTTTTCAATCTGGATAAAATAATGATTATGCTGATGATCGTACCTGACTAGAGGCGTCCAAGTGGTATCTCGAGTCGATGTTCTTGTCCTTGATGTGCCAAGTGAGCGACGGAGCCGGATTTCCTCCTTTTGCCACACAGATGAGGGTCACGTTATCGCCCGCTCTCACGTTAGTTTCGCCCCCGAGAACGGAAACTTCCGGTCGGTCGGATGAGTCTGGAAATGAGAATAATATCAATTTATTCATGTCAGACAAATGAATGAAATTCAACGATTAAAATTCTTCATGGTTCTTCTTTATTTTAATCGAATCTTTCTCACGAGTCAATACTGCAGTACTTTATTCTATTGAGTCAATACCCCAAATCCCGGTCTCCATCCCGGATCAATCGATTGATCGCTCTCCTCCACTCTCGATCACTTCCTTCCCGTTTCCTCCCGCGGGGGGGGGGAACGCATCGGTGTAATGTTTTCTCCTTTCGCAGTCAACAGTTGTCACTAGGGAGTCAGCGGGGGCAGGAAGGTGGACCCATTTCGGAAGAAGACGCGGATAAAAGGCAGTCCATCAGTCGGGGCGGTAGATCAAAGCCCACCGTCTCCGTAGTGATTTGCATGTGGTAAGAGATGGTGAGAGAGTAAGGGGATAGGAGAGAGTCAGTCATGGGTATGGGATCGGGTCGGATCCCTGGGGGGCGATCGTTCTCTTTCTCGCACGCTCGCAAAGGTCGCCAAAGGGAATCAATCAAGTGTGTAATTGGAATAATGACTACGCTTTCTCAGGCGGCAAAAAAAGATATCTGGGAAGAAAGGAAATGGCAAAAAAAGGCAACGTACACAAGACTGAGAGGGAGATATTGGCTCGCAGTGGTGGATCTTCTGTACGGGAAGAGTGCTGGGCCTCGCATGTGAGGACCTTTCCGTCGTCTTCCTTGCTGGAAAGAGATTGATGAATCAGTCCTATCTATCGATATGATGAACCACTGTTGCAAAGCCTTTAAAAAGCATTGAATATTTAGATATGCCTATCGATACGATGTCCAACTGTTGTAAAGCCATTGAAAAGTGCGGCTGGGTCATCGCCTGAGTCAGCCCCTGCCTCTGTCCATACAATATGACTCACCGGGGCTTCCAAACCAATGAGGCATACGCTGTGGAGGTTTTGTTCAGATTGTACGAATCGAACCGCTCGATGTCGTCATCGATTCGCTGCCCGTTGATGTACCTGCATTTTGCTTTGTTTTAGAACTATTTTGGAAGATTTTATCTCTAAAACATTTATTTGAAAATGATCAAAACTATGATCAATTTTGACAGATTCTATTGCAAAAACACACGATTTGTGGAAATCGAAAAAAATCCTCACCACAGCAGTTTCGGCGCGGGCTTGGCATTGGGCGACGTGCACGTAATGTTGAGCTGCGAATCCTCGTTGACCTCGATCACTCCACCCCTCTGGTAGTTGACGAAGTGCACCGTCGTTGGAGGGACTGCAACGTTTTATTCACCAGGGATCCAGAGCCGGGTATCCGGAGCCAGAAGTCAGGACCGGGATTTAGACACTCACCAATGACATTGAGCAGAGCGGCAGCGCGGAACGGTCCGTCTCCTGGTCGCAGCATCTGGCACTCGAATCTGCCGTCGTCTTCGAGCGAAACCCTCTCGATCTTGAGATGAAGCTCCTCGGGCGATTCCTGAACACATGTTTTAGCCCATTTTCTCGTTTTATCTCATTCAAATCGCATAAAACATTGCGAAACTAAGCATTTTCACGTAAAACTTTGAAAGCGGGGTCCTACCTTAACGTAGCTGTATCTGCCCTGATGTCCCGCGAGCTTGCCCGAATCGTGGAATCCAAGCAGTGCGCCAGTGTTGATGGCCCATTGACTCCATCTAAAAGCGATTTATTGGCCAGAAACCATGGAGAATGCCTAGAAATTAGCTCAAAAATGGTTAAATTCACTCACAATTCGTAGTTGTTGGGATTCTTCTGGGCACTGCACTTGAATAGGACATCTTCTCCAATCAGAACGCTCTGATTCAACGGAATCTCGTGGAATCCAGCGTGGATGAGAGGAAGAAGGAAGAGGAGAAGGAGAATAGTGGAGGAACTCCGTGAGTTCCTCATCTTCTCCTTGGAATCTTCGAGTGGAAAGACTGAACAGGACGAATCGGATGATGGATTGGTGTGAAACACGCGAGACAATGCATATGGGAAACGGCACTCTCTCCATTTTACACACTACGTCAGACTCTCTAACAGGGGGAAATAGTATACGGACTAGGAGGAGCTAAATGTTCAAAATTTAGAGAGATATAGTGGTCAGCCACTCTGTGACATCCCCAGAGCCTCTCCCCTCTCAATCTCATCTACTCCATAATATGCTCAATCAACGAGGGGTCTCATTCTCGCAATGAATGGGTGTCCGTTATGTCAGATGAGGAAGGGGACTGTCTCGGGGAGGTCAGAGAGCACCAGGGAGTATGGGAAAAGGAGAGAGTCATTGGCCGATGACAGGTCGCGGATTAGGCAGTACGAAACAATGTCGTGAGATGGTTATCGCGGGATATAGGCTGATCGGTCCCATTCAGAGTAGTCAATGGATTGAATGAGTGGGAGAAGATTGAGAAAGTGAGAGAATGAGTGTAGAAATTGCGTGCTGCCTGTCAACTTGGATAAGTTCGAATGCAAGGAGCTGAGAAGCACAAAGGAACCCGAACTTGAGCGAAATTCTCGCTGGGGTGAAGGGAAATCGGAAGTTGTGATCTACCCTGGGAGAACGCTTAAGCTTCACTTCCTAATAAAATGCTATTATGTGGCACATTGCTTGTGATTTGTGTTGAAATTGAGACGAATCAAGAAGGAAATGTATTGAAAACAGCAGACGGGCCACTAAAGAGAATCGGAAATGGAGTGGATAAGCTTCTCCTTGAGGGTTCTCTCAGTTATTGGAGACAGTCGGGCAGAGGTCAGGAAACGAAGAGAAATTGAGAGGAACGAGACGGTCAAGCATCAATCAGAGATGAGATGGTTACTCCCGACTGGGAAGAGACCAAGGAGGAGAGGGAATGAAGAGGGTGGAGGGAGGGAGGGAGGAGGCCTCTATCAACAGATGTCATAGCTGTATTTCATTGACCATTCAGGGAAGGGAGGACAGATAAAGAGGGCAAGCAAGCACAAACTGTATAGGAGAGGGGAAGGATGATCGGATGAGGGGAGGAAGTCTCGCGTCTCTTCAAAATTGGCTTTGTTACGGATTGAAGTGAAGTCCTAAGGAGAGAGAGAGAAGGGAGAGAGATGAGAGAGGGGAGAGGGGGAAGGGTATCAGATCGGATGGGAAGGTAGAAGGGTCGATTCAATCGGACGCTGAAACAACTGCCACCTGATAGAGAGAGAGAGAGAAGGCGAGGGGAGGAGGAGAAGGAGGGAAGTGACAGGGCTGAGGGGAAGAGGGGGAGTCAGAATGAATGGTCAGAGCTGATCGCAATCCCTATAACAACTTTGTTTCTCCCCTCCTCCTTCTCAAATGGCTGAGAACGAGCACCGAAAAGGGGGCTACCGACGCAACCTTGAGGGGGTTAAATCGAAATTGGAGACGGAATAGATGGATACTGTACGCGTTTAGACTAATAAGCAGTGTGGGGAACCGAAGGGGACGCAAGGGGATGGGAGGGAAGGGATGGACAGGGGGGTACCAAATGATGTAACGAGTACACGAGACAGATGGGCTATTATGGAGGATAGGGCAAGGGGAAAGAGATGAACAAGCCCGATAGACAACGGAGGAGAGTAAAGAATGACTGAAATGGATGATGGGAATGGGTATTCAACATGTCATGTCCATCTGGCAGAGGGACTACTGTAGGGGCCAAAGGGAACTAGGTCGGATGAGCACATTCTGAGGTTTGAGAATTTGCTGGCATAATGCTACATTTTTTTTATATTAAAAAAATATTTTTGAATTTAAATGTTCTCATCCGACATAGTGTGAGTCAAAGTGAAGCGTGCAATGGAAGCCGAGTCGAGATTGCGCGTTTCGCATGCTTCATCCTTCGTTGTAAGAGTACGTCCATGTGGCTTGTGCGCCGTTCATCATTATCCCACCACTCTCTCAATCAAAAGAACGAAGAAGAAGGAGGGGAATGAGGAAGAGAGGTGGCGAGATTATGAAGAGGAGGGGGGGGGAGGAGAAGAAAGTGTTGCGCCTCTGAAATTGCTGGAGAAAGGGAGGGATTGAGACTCGGGAAGGAAGTCCGTGCATAATTGTTTGCACTTGGCCAGTTCGAAATCGACTACGTTTACTGAATTCGCTGAGAAAAAGAAGAGTCGTAATTTGAGCCTCGAAAATTTGTTCCCGGTAATACGAGTGGGACACGGCTATGGTCTTCACCACTGCTATCATACTTTTCAGACAAGAGCAATTTCGATAATCACGACTGATTATTTCCTATTTTTCTATCTTACAAGATGTAAGGAAGGTTAGAGAGTACGGATAATCGAGAGAGTCAGGACTTCATCGGCTAACTAAGCCCCACCTCTTGCCGATCATACTTTTCAGATAAGAATATTGCCAATATATTCAAAATATTGCCCGATTGTCTCAATTTCTACGTACTACGCATTAATTAAGTGGGTATGGATAATCGATAGAGTTACATGTCCGAGTCTCCTTTCGCTGACTAAGCCCCACCTCTTGCCGATCGACCGCCTCATCTCTCGATCGGAAGAGAAAAGGTGTGATAGATGACTGACACTTTGAGTGACATCGACCCCCGGTAGGAAGGAAGGAAGGGAGGTGTGATAGTGAGTGCACGGGGGGTACTGTACTGGGCAAGGAGAGGGAGAGAGAGGTGACAGATGCATAATTGTTTGCCTTTCTCGAGGTGGGATGGGATTGATTCAGTTTCGGTAAGTGTATATGCCGTGAAAACAAGCGCATTTCACAAATGATCACATGAAGAACTGCCAGAGGGTAAAGTGATCGCATATGAAAAAATGAGATTTAAAGGTTTTCCAGCGATTGAAGCATAAAGAAAGAGCAGAGAGGTGACAGGACCTTCCAACGAAGAGCGCAAAGATGAATGATAAAACCTAGCGAGCGAGCAGCAATTCATAATACGAGAATGGATCCGTTTCTCTCTCTCGGCTAAGACAGAGAATACCCCAGTGACCAGTGAGAATATTCCTGACGATGCGATGTGAAGACTGAAGAAAACGGAGAAGGAAACGCGCGAAGTGGAGGTTCCTATTCAGAGTGTGGATCCACTCAATCCACGGCGGTTTAGAACTTGAGTACTCGACTATAAAAGAAAGAAAGAGACGCGCGCGAAAACTACTCGTTAATGGGGGCCGAGAGCGAGTAAAGCGCGAAATGAAATGGACTAAGCGAGTAGTGCAGCAGATTACCATAATGAAGGGATATTTCGAGGAGGAGCGATTAGGTAAGGATGAAAAAGGGGGAGAGGAAGGAGGGATATGATATGAATCACAGATAGGGATCCGGGCACAACTGCCAGACGGATGCCCCTGGGGACGAGAGGAGACTGGGGGAGGGGAGGAAGGAGGGAGGGGAGGAGAGGAGGTAGAGGGAGGGGAGGAGGGAGGGGAGGGGAGGAGGGAGGGGAGAGAGGAGGAGGGGGAGGGAGGGGAGGAGGGAGGGGAGGAGAGAGGAGAGGCTTCTCCCCTCTTGTGCAGATCGTGATTGGACACGAGTCCCCATCCATAATCTCTTTATGCACTTATCTAAGCCAATCAGTCTCAACTCTGACCTCTCCCGCACTGCCTACTCCAGTACATTTACACTAGTGGAAGAGGGGGGAGATTCAATTTCGAGAGAGATGCAAAACAAGAGCTACTGGAGTAAGCGGATCTCTTACACGTTACACTTATAGGGGAAGATAAATCATTATTGTTAAAAGGTATCATGATCATCCAGAACCATGAAATTTCGTGCAATACAAGTAGATGAAAGGTGAGCCCTCTAGGTGGTGGCCATTCAAATCCGCGCACCTCACCATATGCTCAATCTCGGGGGAGAAAGAGTGAGAGAGAGGCAGGGAGAGGGAACATGCATGATAATGGTATACAAACAAGGAAAGATCAAGGTGTGTCTGGACACATACACACGCGGTGTGAGAATAGACGAGGAAAAAGGGTGGCGATTGACCGGAAAGGGAAAGCTAAGAAAGGGGGAAGTATCGAAATCAAATTTTGTGGTGTAAAAAAGAGCTCTAATGATTGAACTACGAAGAGCGGCTCAGTTTTTGCTCACAATGAATATAAGTAAAGGTCTAGTCATTCCGTGAAAGAAAGCACGTGCGTCATCACTGATAGGTCAGAGATTATTAATGACCAGTTAAATGCGGAGGCCTAATCTTTTCTTTATATATAGTATATATTTTATCGCAACAAGTAAATGCGCGAAACATACAGCCAGCAGCTTGAAGCTGGCAAGTTACAATTCTAATGGGATGATTCTTTAGACTTTTCGGACCCAAAAGCAGTGGTTGAAAGCACAGATCTATCTATAGATCGGTCGAGGAACTTGATAAGTGCCGGAAGGACTGTATCCCCTTGTCCCTCACGTACGATCGACGTGAAGGCGGTGACCAAAACAAGTGAAGCTGAGAAAATACTCACAAATGAGAAAAGTGGCCGAATCTCTGCCTTGGCATCTCGCAGTGTTCAGCGAAGCATGATCAGAGGAGAGATTCAAGAAACGAAGGAATGAGGAAGGAGGGGAGAACTACAGGGACGATTTTGAGGAATGTAGAAAATAATATCATAATATGCTTGTACGGGGATCTGGAATATGCTTTACGTAAGCTGAATCACGCCTGACAACAACAAGAAAGGAAAGAGGCGCCTTAACTATTCGTGTATTCAATTGAGATATCCAGTTGCAAGTCCATCTAAGGAAGAAAGAGGAGGAGCAGAGCAGAGACCACCCTCAGACATAGTACAGATTCGCGAGTAGTTTCCCGCGGGTCTGGGATTAACTACTGGAAAACGACTAATCGTTCCCTCCCTTCAATTGAAAAGGCGCGGCAAGTAGCGGCAGATCTCGCATGCAAATGGCCCTCCTATTTCACGCGCAATTTGAATGCCTCCTCTCCTTTCCGTCTCTTCATTTGCCATGCTCTCTAAGTGGTCAGAGAAGGGCAGAGAGCATGGGAAAGGTGGAGGGTGAACATACATTGCACAACGAGGTGTTGTCTTTCGCCCCCCTCTAGCGCACCTCCACTTTGCACCACTACTCTCGCATTCTAATAACCCGCTCTCTACAGGATGAGAGGGGAGAATGAGAGGTGAGGGATGGATATGAGTGGACCTCCCCTATAGCCCCTCTCTCCCTCGAAAGTGTAAGGTCCACGCACTCTCACCATTCATTATTGGGGCTTCGTCTGTGTTGTAATTGAAAGGGACAATCGAGAGATAAAACGACGAAGGAGAAAAAGACTTCTTTCGACCTCCGATTGAACTCAAATCGGATTTGGAAAGAAGAAGCAGCATTTCCTGCTACAATCATTGACAGAAAAAAGGAGGGAATCTGAACACTTAGGGTCTCCTTGAGAAGAGACAAAAGGGGAAGAAGGAGGAATCTTAGATGAATGAAGAAAAGAGGGGGGATAAACGGGAGCTGTTTGTCTATCTGAGATTAACCTCGGCTGCTGACAGCGTTTTTGGTGTTCCTTCCCATTGGAGGAACGGAAACGGGTGGATACACAGAGGATGGGGATGATCTGAGAGGCAAATGATACGGTGGATGAATACAGGGGTTAGATGGAGGTAGATGAAGAGGACATGAATATCTTGATTAGAGTGCACTCTCGCCAATGAATTCTACGGAATTAGCTGTATTTCGCGCATTTCTTCGTCGCAAAAGAACCAAAGAAAATGATCATTAGTCTGAGGGGCATATTATGAGTTTCCATTAAGGGTCTCCATCTATATTACGGCACTCTGATCAGTTATTTTTGGACAAACAATGCCCCAGAGAGAGAGAGAGATGAGAAACGACCAGCGCGACACTAATTTCTCAAACGGAAACCCAGCGCAAGAAAGTCAATTAATGCCTCGGTGCACTGCAATTACACTCCCGAATGGAGAACCTCTAACGGTCAGAGTGCTTTAAGGGCAATTTTCAATGAAATTAATTGAATGAATGCTACCAATGGGGGTTTTTTTCAATTTTTTTTACAAATCAGGCTACGAAACTCAAAAATCCTGGGAGTACCCACAACTAGAGTAGTCTCGCTAGTGAAAGATAAGCGGGTTGGAGATGGAATTTGAGGAGCTCGCAGATTCGAAGCATTTGGTAGTCAGGAAGTGCAGGGTGTTGCCTTTCATTCCATCGCTGCCGAAAGAAAGAAAACGGGTGAATGGGAAGCAGAGAATGGGAAAGAAGTAGCAGATATAGTAGTGAGGAGAGGGAAGACGAGTGATGATAGGAAGAAGAGATTGGTTGTGGATTAACGCGGATGATCTCTTAGGAGTGAATGTCAGGGGGGGGGAGATAGACGAGTAGAGGCAGATACAAGCAATGATGGTAGAAAACACGATAGCATACTATTCATGGAAATAACGTAATATAATACATTTGCTGAATTTCAGTCAAAAC
Source organism: Pristionchus exspectatus (assembly GCA_911812115.1). Taxonomy (NCBI): domain Eukaryota; kingdom Metazoa; phylum Nematoda; class Chromadorea; order Rhabditida; family Neodiplogasteridae; genus Pristionchus; species Pristionchus exspectatus. The sequence continues at coordinate 26,809,145 of OU461583.1, read as the reverse complement.
GAAAGAGAAAGTCGCAGCTGAAAAGTCTGAGTACGAACAAAAAACATAAAGAAGTGAAAGTTTGCTAATATCTGAAGAAGTGCAAAGGGGATCTTCCTGATAGTATCGGAAGCCCTCTCTTACTCATTATTCCTCCCTGGGCTGGATTCATCTGGCCCTTCCCTCCTCTTCCCTTCCCTCTAGAGTCGCCGTCTCTTCATTCCACACACTCTTTAGACCGGTCGAGTGACGAGAGAGTGTGTGATATGTAGAGACGACTAGCCGTATTTCGAACTCCCCTTCCCTTCCCTCGACGAGGAGGGAGAGGGACACCCAACAATCATTCCCCCAGGCCGCTCTTTCACCTGTCCAGCGCGAAATTGCGCCCCGAAGAGGGGTTAGAAGGGAGGGGAGGGAGGGGGGAACGTCCGATGAATGGCACCTGGAGAATGAAGTGGAGGAAGGAGGAAGGTGTTGAATGGACAAGGGGTCGGGAAGAATGAATTGGAGTTTCAGGGATCTGAGCTGAACTTTTTCTACAGGGTCCCTGTTTCAGAGGGCTTTTCATATTCCATGAAAACCTAAATCTTATTGTGACAAATAAATAACTGGCCTCATAAAATCATAAAATTGGCCCACGAAGAGGGGTTAGAAGAGAGGAGGAATGGAAGGGGGGCGTCCGATGAATGGCACCTGGAGAATCAAGTGGAGGAAGGAGGAAAGTGTTGAATGGACAACGGGAAGAGATCAGAGGGGAATATGGGAGGTTCAGGGATCTGAGCTATACATTTTTCTACATGGTCCCTGTGTCAGAACAGCTAGCCCTACCAGTGAGTCCCACCTAGCGTAGACTTATGACTGTAAAAAACGCATGACGTGGATACACCTTTACCTGTGTGTCAGAGTTCCTCTCAAATTCCATGAACATTTGACTAATCTTATTGTGAGAAGGAAATAATAGCTACTGATAAATCTCTGAAAAACCTTGGGTACAAAATACACACGCATGAGTTTCACACGCGTTCACCGGAAGAAAAACAAAACAAAGCGGCGGCGTGGGTTTCGACTCTGCATCACTGCTCCTTGAACACCCGGAATACACCAGTCTCCAGATATTTGTCAACTCTGAAAAACATCGGCAAAAGTGATATGAATCTCGCTTCTCATCTCTCAGTTACCCTTCTTTCTCCCGCTCTCGAGGGAGCACTTTCAATGTCACAGAATTCAAGTGAGAATTGATAGAGGGCCAAGTCATCCTCTCCTCCTTCACTCTCCTTTCTCCTTCTCGAGTCCTTTTTCTTATCTATTACCAGGTCTTGTCGACCTCCATACTTGAAAATGATCGTGTCTCTTAGGGGGGTGAAAGTCGTGTTTTTGGCCCGTGTCTTGGCATTGTCTAAGAGAGGCAGCCTCTTATGACAACTTTCCCTCTTCATACAATTCCTTCTCACTCATTTCATACTGTCCTCCCTCCTCCTCCTTCTCTGCTCTAACGGATACACCTATCCATTCGGCTCCCCCATGCACTGTTTGGGATGGGGCGGGTCTCTCAGCTTGAACTCACTACAGTTGTTCCATTCTTGTCACACATGTTTCTCTCTCTCACCGGTTCAACAAAATGCACCTCACCTTATCTCCATCTTGATTGCTCATAGCCTTGACTCTATTGATGATAGTCTGATATGAGCTTCCTTATTACCGTTCGCTCTCATTTTTTATTGATAATCACCACATCCGTCATTTTGTTCCCTCTTAACGCTAATTAGATATTGCATTAAGTAATGCACGATGCTCAAAATTTACTGTGTGTTTGGTGTCTTTTCGTTGTCCTTATTCTATATGTGGAAACTGCCAATGTTTATTTACAGCCGTCCATCACACAGAATCTTCGATGGAGAAGTTTCTCCTTCTAGCGGTGCTATTACCATCTGTATCTCCCCAACTGCCATTCGCCGTCGAAAAGCCACCGAACATTTACAAATGGATTTCCGAGAACGCCTATCTTTGTGAGTTTTTTTATCAAGGTTTCTGTGGTGATGATCTCTGCAGTTTTTTACAACCCTGTAACACTTGATCAATAATTAGTTGACAATCATTTTACTCATGGCAATAATATCTTCGAGTTCAGCTCAATTCTAATATTATTCTATTAGTGTACCATGCATCCGTATAATTTCCCTTCTGTATAATTTCTATAGGAATACTATTGGAGTGGATGTCCCTCCTATTGCGCAATGACTTGATCTCAATAGTGATCTCTATAGAATTGCGCTCATTGACCAGCATATCCACACGCGCCATTTTCCTGAACATCACAAGTACGTGTCGCTATGCCGTGAACAACAACTTCCTGCCTGATTGTCACTTAGAGACCCCGCCAATTTATCATGTCCGATCAGTAAAGACTCGTACATCAAATTTTTTTCCCAACTTATTTATTTTTTCACATAATTACGGGTTTACAAGTACAGTTTGACATTTATTAGTCTTGTTTCGAGGGGTTATGCAGGCTGACTATTGCGAGTGAATAATTTCGAGCCCCCAGTCTGAACTCGGCGTTCCCTCTAACCTGGAGACTGTACCAACAGTACCAAACAAGTGAAGGGTAGCAATATTTGTCCCGTAATCCCGTTTTCATGTGTTATCTGAACTTACAGGATCTATACCATTGTTTGGTTAGTGCTCGAGCTGGACAAAAACGAGGAGTGAAAGGGGGAGTATAGTACACGGCAGGGCGTACAGCTCATTTTCTCACACTTGATTCCCAAGGACTAATGGGCGAATTGAATGAGAGTGATTCCGATTTGTCTGCCGCCGCCCCGCTTCCTTTACAAGATCCCATCAAACTCAGGTGTGATTGGGAAGAATGAGACCAGTTGAATTGCGCAAGAAAAAGTAAAAGTCCTAAGTCAGAGTGCACTTCGAAATGGCTTCATTTGAATTCCATCCTGGCAAGGTCCTTCTCTTCCTCTTAAGAGCGAGGTCTCGATTGACGAAATGAGGAAATGAGTGCATGATGTTAATCACAAGAAGAGCCTTTTTTTCAACAGTGACACATTTACCATCATTCATCGATTCCAGGTTCCTCGGTCAACATGAACGATGGTGCAGTGATAACATTCATGGACGAGAGGGAGGGTCTCAACTGCTCACTCTGCCCTGAAACTCCACCAACGCAAATTCCACGAACAGCATGTGCCATTGAAGTGAAAGAGAATTCGCTGGATGTGAATATCGGATGCTTTCCAAGTACGTTGCTAATTTTCCGTTCACTTATGACAAATGTAACATTTTCCTTGCATCCATGACGGGAAAGAAGTACTTGCCATGACCTCTTTCTCGTTCAGTACCCGATATCAATTCCCTTGAGATTCACTTTCTTTTCCACGAAAATGTCCTTCTTTCAGTTCCCCTGCTCTGCATTGACGAACTTCGTTTCCGATTCGGCTCCTTCTTCATGCCTTCTCTTCTTCCTCAAGCATTCGCCTCTCCTCGTCAATCCTTCCGTCGTCCCAATCCCACTCTTCCCGTTCCTTCCAATCCCACCACATCCTCCACGAGCACTTTCCCCTTCAACATCGCAGCCTTCTTCGAGGGAACACACCCCAAGAGGAGTACAGCCACACCATCCTCGACTACCCCTTCATCTACGCCTCCATCAACTTCAACGTCTACTACGACACCCACGACCACGGCTTCAACGACTACGGAAGCTCCCCACACCGAAGCAACTACCAGGACTGCTCCAGCGCCTTCCCCCACTCCCACAACGACCACGAAAGCTACCGTAGCCCCTATGAAATCGCCGAAGCTGATTGAGTTCACTCCTAAAATCGAGTTCTCCAAGGACGTGGAGCTCAAGGATGTTTCTGACTCGAAGATCGAGGTGACCAACTCCATTCTCGGTGGGAAACGGATACAGCATGAGCACACAATTTCTGTGGACACTGAGATCTCGCCCGAGGAGGAGATTCTCTTCGCCGACGCCCACAAAGTGAAGGAGCTTCTGAACCCTCGGATTGTCGTTAAACCGCTGCCCTTGCGATCAACGACGATAGCGCCGTCAACTTCAACGACGCCTAGACCGTCGACTACTACTAGACAAGCGATCGCCCATCGGATTACTCATCCCGCCTTTCCCTCCGCGCCCGTATTCCTCAATGAGACTGTCATGGCATCACTTGTGACTACGGAGACTTCCACGAAGACCCCTCTGAAGATGTCCAGACCTCCCACAACGACGACTAAGATTCCCATCACTACTCGAGTAACAAAGATGACGACTGCGAGACCACACACGACGACCTCTCCAACGACCACGTCTCCGGCTCCTCAATTGGCTACGGAAGTGCAGATTACGATGGTTCCTTCGTTGGTGACTACTAGTGAGGCGACGACGACCACGATGAGATTGATGATGAATGATCTGATGGAGATGGAGATGAAGGAGAAGAAGAGGGAGAAAGCGAATGCGACAGTGAGTGAAAGTGATGCTCGCATCCATTATCTTACGTGTGTTTGTTCGGATCACTGGCAAAAATCAAGATCGTAGGCAGAAAATAATGAAAAAAACATTACATTGCACACCTTCTCCGACTTACCTGAAAGAAAGTATGTAAATGGGAGGAAAGACTGAGTAAAAGCAATGACTTCCCCTCTCAGGTTCATACAACCCATCGCCCGGCGACTACGATGAAGCAACGGAAGATCGATTTGAATAAGGAATTCGTCTTCGAGCACTCGACAAATGAGCGTGTGTTGAGAAAGAGGAAGGTGAGGACAGAAAATAATGTTCTTCTCATAACGAGATTCTCAGTTCCGTCAACAATTGGAAATATGATGAAACATACTCTTAGTTTTCCTAAATTCTGACTATCTATACTACTGAACATGATTGTTTGATCCTAATAGCAAATAAAACTCATTTCAGCTCGAGAAGCGGGTTCTCCAAAATGCCACTCAACCTCCTCGCACCACTCCCAAACCTCCTCCAGCTCCCACCAAGTTGTTGTCCAATCTCAAGACGTCGCCCAAACCACAGATCAAGTGCGAGGACAGCCACAGGGTAAGGTGTATAACATTCATTACGATTAAGAGTTGCGAGAATGGCAGTGATAAGTGGTAGTGTATTTGTAGTGCGCGGGAAGATGTGATAAGAAATCCATTCGTTGCAGTTGTGTTGCTTCTGGGCCGTTGCTGGAGAGTGCGACACGAACCCGTACTGGATGAGGGTCAACTGTGCCAAGACTTGCGGAACATGCGAGTGTCGATGTACGTTTCATTTTTTCCCTGTGTTTTCATAGTATTTTAAACGAAGAAGACTAAAAAGAAAAATAGGGGATTGTGTTCGAATTTCCGGAGGTGGAGCGAAAAGTGCATAGACAATGATTCGATTCAGTGGCCGAGGCAGAGCATTGCGTCTCTACTGGTGTGAACTGTACTCTGCCCACGACGACTTCCACCACTACTACCACAACTACAACTACTACAACAACAACGACAACGACCCCGAGACCCACGACGACTCCCACCTCCGTAGACATCATTTTATTATCTTTATTCAGCTAACTTTAGCGAATACTATACCTCCGTTACAGTTCGTGTGCAATAGTAGTGAAATGAGGTAGAGAATATATTATTAGTACGTAGTAGCTGCATCATGCACTCTTATTTCTCAGATTTTTTGGAACAATTCAGCAAGAAAGTGAAAGTAGTGAATCATTCGACAAAACTGTGGAAAAGGTGTACGTTATTTTACAGTCGTAAGACAATGCTAGGTGGAACCCACCGGAAGGGCCGGGTGTTATTTGTGACTTGTGACGGAGGATATGAAATCATCATTCAGACCACAACCACAACTGCACCGACGACAACGACGACTGGCAAGCACGGATTCAAGAAGGTTCGAGCGACATCCACGACATCGAGAAGGACGACGACCAAGGTGAGAGAAGAAATCGGGGTATTTATTCATTCCTTATTCGTTATCACCCACTCGAGAAGTGTACGGTAGGGGGAATATAGGAACAAGTGGTTTTTTGTTCAGGCCAGTTTTTGGGAATGGGAAGGTGTGGGAATATTGTCAATTCCAGTCCACTCGACGAACTACGACCACTCCGAGACCGACGACAACTACTTCCGATCCGTGCAGGGTAACATACAGTATTTTGGACGGTCACTTCAACATGATACCGTAACCCACATTATCGTGCGTTTCAAATGCTCAGCAAACTCAATGTGCTGGTTAGCGTATTGATTGTCTGGGTGAGAGAGGAAGGGAAGAGGTAGGGGAGATGAGAGCAGGTAGAGCACTATCCTCCTCCCGGCCTCTTCCTCCCTCCTCCTTCCACTCAGTTCGTCAAAGGCCAACTACGAGTGGAACGGAAAATAATTTCACGATACTAGGGTCTTCAGAACTGTATACCTGAGTTTTCATAGCACAACTCACCTTAATCTTGAATTCTTTCGAATACAGTAATCCCATCGCTTCTCGACGATACTGGATGGGGTGGATAGGTCGCCTAGCGACGAACGTGCCGAACTATACATGGGGGTGTGATTACAATGGCTCGTATCCAACAATTAGATGAGCGCTTTTTGTGGATTGAACTAGTTCAATTATAATAAATCTAACGTTAAATGCAAAAGTTGAAACGGTTTTCAACTTGTGCATTGCTCAACTAGTTGTTGGATTAGAGCCATTGTATTCACGCTGTCTTATACCTTTATCGTTACCGTCTTCCCTCTCAGGACTACTCCGATCACTGTCACTTCTGGGCTGCCCTCGGGGAGTGCGACAAGAACCCGTTCTGGATGCGTCCACACTGTCAGAAGAGCTGCAAGAGCTGTCTGGAGAACATCGAAGACGTCTTTGCGCCCTTGCCGAGAGAGGGCGAGTGATCTTTGCGATCTTTCGAATTCAGAATAAGCCTCAGCCTTTAAAGATATCGTCGATTTAAATATTTTATTGAATTTCAGGATGCGAGAACTCACACAAGTACTGCACTTTCTGGGCTCACAATGGAGAGTGCGAAAGAAACGCCAACTGGATGATCCCACATTGTCCGCTGTCATGTAATATCTGCTAGACCTCACCTCAAGTTGGTACTTAGTAGTCTGCCAGTTTGCATACCAAGTATCGGGCTGTCAGAGTGAAGAATCCGTCTCTTCATTCCGCGCACTCACTCACCGGTCAGAGTGACGAGAGAGTGCGAGGAATGAAGAGACGGATTCTTCACTCTGACAGCCCTAATACCAAGCCCACTTCTCGTGTTTTCTAATAGATAGTATTTAGTTCCCCACCACTTCTCCACTCGGGTCTGTGATCCACTCCAGTAGTCCTCCTAATCAATATTGTGTGCTGTGAATAATAAGATAATAGCAGAGAACCAAGATGCACTTACTCAAGTTGTTTGTATATTCCACACTCCACCCGGTCTCATTGTCCCGCCTTAAATGCCGAATGAATACAAATCGATTCTATTAGTGAATAAACGCTTAGTACTTTACGTACTCCAATCGAGCAGAGGTAAATCGTCTACCGTACATACCGAGCGATAAATTACATTATCGAAAACGAAGAAAATCACAATTCAACTGATGCCAAGTAATTGAAGAGTGGCCAAAAAGATAGATAGCACCAATAAAAATTGCGAAGTGATCATTCATGAAAGTGAACAGTGAGAACGCATCTAACACTTTCTCTGGTTTACAAATGAGACAAAGAGCTATGAATTACCAGGTGCTAGCCTAAGAAGAAGAGAGAATTGAGAAAGGCAATCAATCATCGGAATCATCAAAAGATGCGCAACAAAATAACCGAGGAAGCATCGCTGCCCTTATTATTTTATTAGGTTAACTTGCAACACCACTTGCAACGGCCAACTCTTTGTTAAAGTATCCATTTTCGAGGTCTTCTTGTTTTTTTTTTAAATATCGCTTACCATCATGGGAATCTACACGTCATAGTAACCGCTCGCGTGACTATCAGTATCACTATACTATTTTGATCTTTTCTTTCCTATCGCTTCTCTGATTTCGTCCTATCGTTAGAGCTATTCCCGTTCTTCCATGAATCAGCTCAACTCTGCTTGCCTCATTCCCTCTCATTTCTTCACACTCTCTCGAATTGTACTGTTACACCTTCGCTATTTCGACACTCATTTCCCGTCCGTTTATCATCCCTCGGCACTCTTTTCTCTCACTCTCCAGGCTACTATAAATACAGGAAATTTCCTAGGTGATACATTTCTATCAACCTTCTCAATCACTGTCCAAGAATGCAACGTTGATTTTTCTTATACTACTGCATTTTTCTCTTCGATCCGTTATTCGTTGTTTCCCTAGTTTATCAGTATCAGTGGTTTATCAGAGGCCCCTTATGCGCAGTTACCCACCAAAGAGAACTCGTACATCGATATATGGGGTGTGATTACAATGGCTCTAGTACAACAACTAGTTGAGCGATTTTCGTAGATTGAACTAGTTCTATTATAAGAAATCTAACGTTAAATGCAAAAGTTGAAACGGTTTTCAACTTTTGCATCGCTCAACTAGTTTTTTGACTAGAGCCATTGTATTCACGCTGTCTTATATCCTGTATTTATTATGTTCACTTCTACGTTACTTCTCGCGTCCTTCTTATGACAAAATGTCATTTTCAGGCGCCTGCACTGCCACAATTCCGAAATTCTACACGTTTCGAAACTACCGCATTTCAATCAACTACACCGAGACAGAGACAACTACACCGAGACACAGTATGAATATCAGTACGCAGGAACTGTACATGAGCGTTCCTACACGCCGTTCATTCATTATTTTATTGTAATAAATAAAATATTTTTCTTTTTACGAATGAATGGAACACACTTGAAATTGGTGATGTGACAGCGTTGAGAGAAGAACAGATAAGTTAATACGGGAAACAGTTATGGCAATAGGATAAGTTATGGGTAACTCATGAATTTACTCTCTTTGGCATCTGATTACACGAAGATTGGGAACATGTTGGTGCAGAATTTAGAGCAGTGATTGACGCACGTGGCACGACGAGCATTTTGATGACCACCTGAAATTATGTACGATTTGGTACTTCCATCGATGCCATTTCTCTTCACAATCAAACATTTCTCCATCGGATTTTTTTTAGTTTTCTTGCATCATGTGATAAGTGAAGATAGCTGTGGCTCAAATCGAAGCTCTTCCATATCGAGGTAAGGTAAACAAGGTGTATCCGCATCAAGCGATTTTACAGTCGTACGGCAACGCTAGGTAAGGCCAGCTGTTTCCATATCGAGCCCTCTGGCATTCCCGCATTCAATTTAACCACCATATCCGCATGATAAATGATTGATTGAATGTTTTGTCCAATTCTCACCGACGGAGATAATCTGCTTGATCTTGTTGCCAGTCGTCAGATTGTCCACTTTGCACACGTATTCGCCCGGTCGGAGAGCAGATCGAATTCCTTGATTTGGAAGATGGCTCCGCCCTCGTGGAACGCATACTTGTTGCCTGCAAAGGATCAAGTTCAATGATTACTTACTCCTTATTGAAAAGTAATGATTAATTAATTTAAGTGGCCAAAGCTTTTCTCAAAGATTAGTGCTATATTTTTGTTATTTTATTCAAACGATTTAGTGCTACGTAGGAGTCAACAATGCTGAATCGATAAGGTAAACTATAGCGGCAGAGAGATATAATAAAGGGAGAGAACGATTACAGATGGAGGAGTGGAAAAGAGTGAAAGATGATGAAGCGTCATTCAAAAGCTTTTTTTGCTATTATTTTCTTTGACTAAAGTTACATTCCATCTTGTATTGATTTAGGCTCTTTCGAATCGATATGCTCTCTCACAAATTTAAGTACAAATCAGGAAATAATTTAACAGTCCACAGACATATAAACTAAACAGAACTACTTTTAAGATTAATCTTCTTTTTTTAATCTGATAAATTGGTTCATCGATTCACCAATTCAAATCGCTTAAATCCAATGAGGTAGGAATTGTAAAGTTTTGTTGAAAAAAGAACGACATCACTCTTTAATCATTTCAAATTTTAAATTTCAATCTTTCAAACTCTGCAAATACAGTGAACTAACCGTCAGCGGGAATGGGCTCGCCGTACTTGGTCCACGTCGTTCTCAGCTTCTCGCCCTCGACCTGAAATTAATTATTTAGTTTCTTAAATCGAAATAAATAAGAATCAATTTAGAGCACTGGGCCCGATGAGAACTGGTTCGGAATATGCTCACTGACATAACCGTTGACTCTCGTCAAGTTCTCATCCGGCCCTGGTATCCATTTTGGTTATATGCTCATTTAGAGCTGAGTCATCCCACTATCTCCGTATTTTCTTACTACATATTATTACCGTGTTCATATATATTATATATATATAATATATAGATATATATATATATATATATTCGGTTACCTTGTTGACTCTGCAGGAGATATTGACTGACGTACGAGAGGGAATCTGATCAAGATGATTGTTCATTTCCACAAAACGAAGCTCATTCTGCAATATTTATAAGTTTACAATTCATTAAGTGAAAATTACAAACAGTAAATAATTACGGACTGAGGAAGAAGATGTCAACAGATTTCTCCACGTATTGTCCATCGGCCGATGCAGTGCACTGATAGAAGCCACTGTCCGCCACTGATAAAAGAGAATTATGTTCACTCTCGTCCACGCGCCTCTGTATTACGTGTCATACCACCACTCCTAGTAACCTACTTCGTTCTTGATCCCGGGAGGAAGCGGTGTTACTTCTCCACAACATCCCTACCTTCCTCGATTTTGGCATTTCTCTCGGTGTTGTGAGCGTGTAACTACTTCTACTGTAATGTTCTAAATGTTTCCTGGTCACTCGTACTAGTCCCCGCTTCCCTTTCCTCATTCTCCGTCTCTCCGTCACGAGTCCGTCCGTCCGTAACCCAATCCCGGCCCTTCGCCTCTTCTTACCTGTTGCATTCGCAATCTCCATCACGATATTACGCGCGTCCAGCTTCTTGACGACCACGTTACCGGTCCTGCAATTAATAATTTATTTTCATTTATTTTTAAGAATAACGTCCTTCTAATCCCTTTGGCATAATTTTGTGCTATTTTTTACAAAAGCTGCAGGTGATCGCCTTTTTTTGATCATTCACATTTTTCCGATCATGAGTTTTTTTTTGATTGATTCAAGTAAGCTGTTATTCGATCCCCATTCTCAAAATCATGTGAACCCCTCCGGTTCCGTGATGTTTGTAAGTCCAAGCACACGTATTCTCCCCCGGAGGGAGATGGATGAACGTAATCACGGCCGAGATTAGGGAGCCAACTGTTCCGTCGCAGCTGCACAAAAAGTGGAGTGACTCCCCGAGTCAGGAACCATTAATCAGGCAAGGACAGAGAGAGATGTCTGAGCTGAGGGAAAGAACCTACGGTAGTACACGTACGTGATTGGGGTCAACTGGACTATCAAAAATCGTATATTCGATTATTATCAAGAATGCCAACGTAGATGAAAGAATTCTACCAGCACTGGACTACTCGCGCACCCGATAGAGACGCATAAAGGGATTCGGGTCCACGCGGACTCTCCGGCTGATGAGGATCTACTAAGTAGCTAAGAATCTAAGTATAATGTCAACATACTTGTCAATTCCATTGTGCTTGGTCCACATCAATCCATAGTTGTCCTCTTGAGCACCCGATGCAGTGCACATCACGCTCACTTCACCACCGATCTTCCTCTGAATCGTCGCGGCATTCGGAGTGAGTTGCACTCGAATTCCGGCTCCACGAACCTCATCCGTCGGCAGGGGCTTACCGGCTGCAATTTGTTGCAATGCACTATTATAATTATTTTGTAGGAAATTTGCTCCTCATTTTCTATAGTTTACTAGATGAATAGATCGAACGCATTGAAATCGATAGGAACCGTGCCTACCCAAGTCCACACATAAACATATAATGGATGAGCAAATAATGCGCTATAACTAGTTGAGGGCTGATTGGAAGCTTCAGTTTTCAGCATATCCGTAGCAACGAACCATTTCCAGTAGTCGTTGCACAGACCAGCACAGCGATAGTCACGAGAAGAGCGGCGGTCATCTGTCCCATCTTGTGGATGATACTGAGGGCCAGTTGTTGAATGACTAAGGGAGGGAAGGGAGGAGGAGTCTCGATCGAGTCTCGATTCGAGCCAAGAGATGGATGGAGAGGCCATATCAAATCACTCGATCGGGCCCTGAAAGTGTCCAATTACACGTGGGACCGAGAGAGATCAAGCAAAGTGAGCATACAACCATACAGATGAGGGTATTGAGGAACTTGCAAGGCGACTAATTCAAACAAATTCATGTACACACGAGAATAATCACTTTTAGCGGAAATTTCAAGCTAACCCCGTTTGTTTCGATCAAAAAAGCCGTATTATGCGTGGTTTCCAGAATTCAAGTCAAATGTTTGTCAAACTGGATAGAAGAAGACCGTGCGCTACTTCCTATATAGAAATTTAAAATTAATTTATAAATTAAACCAATAAACTTGATCAAACCCTTCATCGAGCAGAGAGTGGCGTCTTGGCTATTTGCCAAAATGGCGGCGAGAGTGTGTGCGTGGGCGAGAGAGTGCGCAGACAGGTCAGAAGGCATCTCTCGCCGCGCTTGTCAGGGTACTGTATGTTTGGGCACACTTTGAATGGGCACATGTTTGTGCAGAGAACCCCGGCGCGAGTTTGCGCGAGTTTGCTGAGTGAAGTGAGAAGAGAGGAGGAGAGAAGTGAAGGGACGAAAGGAGTGGAGAAGGCGCAAGTGACGACCATGAGCTGATCGATCACTGATAGCAACGTTAGTTTACTCCCTTATTTGCCCCTTGTTTGGATTGCGGATTGCGCAATCGCCCCCCCGATGAATTAGTCATTGCGCCCTTCGTCTTCAAACAATTTCCTTCTTTGCCATCGATTTGCCGTCCTTTTCTTGCTCCCTTCATCCTCCATCACATCATCATTACACTCGAGAGCGAGAACGTCTGTTTTCGCACTCTCGTGAGAACTAATAGCAAGGAGCTCATGTTTCTTGGAAGCACTCTCTCTCCATTTCGCCTGATCTCTCGCTTTTCTGTCCTTGTTTTTGTCGAAAATTGATAACGTTCAGGTATTCGGGGATGAGCACAAAGATCGCTCCGGCGCCACCGCCTCATTTGGCCCCGTCGCTACCACGAATCGCCTTTCTGCCCAATCAACAACCGGTGAGCGTTCGCCCTTCTTAGCTTTTTTGACATACTACTTTGATCGATTGATCGGTATTAGTTTCGTCTAACCTCATAGCTTTGTGTCAATTAGGCTGCACATAGCGAATCGATAGTCAATGCATCGTTTCGTGTTAGTTTATGGTCCATTCTCACTGTCGACTTCCAGTTAGAAGTAACCTAATGCGATTATATTTGCTCACAGAGAGGCGCCTAGGCGGAAAACATGCACAAGATGAGGGATGGGCGAGTATTTACCTAGACTTAGCTAATATTATCAAGCTAACCAAAACATCTTCTCAGGTATTGCTCATACCGAAGTCATACACTGGTCAAGTGTCCATTCCCGTGAGAGTCTCGCCCAACAATGAGAGGTCCCATCAAACCTTTCAATTCATCCAACCCAAACCTCCCATGCAATTGCAAGAGGATTCACCGAGGGGATCGAATAGCCAGAGGATGGAGGATCAAGGTGATTATTGCTTATTTATTACAATAAAACCAACTAATGCTTCGTCTTTCCACTCTACCTCGCACCTTTCCAATTTTGTCATTTTTTGCACCGACCTTTCCTTCGGAAGATAAGATGATGAAACTAAGCACGAATGAATCATTAGTGTTCGTATCGATCTTCTTAGAAATTTGATTTCGTATTACCGTAATCTCCATCCTTGCTGCTGATCAAACGTTCAAGACTTTGGTTGTTATTCAGCCCTTGTGTTAATGTTCACGAATCGGCAAAAACGAGACATGGAGATATATTTCTATAGTTATTTTCACAAAAACTCTCTCTTTGAATTTTCTTCTCTTTTCGATCAGATTTTGTCGAAATCTTATAGGAGAGCTATAGTCCGTCTACCGTAGTACATAGTAGTACGTAGTACACGTCTACCGTAGTATATTCCCTTCTCTAAATTCCTCAGCATTGAAACACAACTCGATGCACAACCTTACCAGTTGGTCACTCCTAGCGTTGCCTTACGACTATATCGCTTGACGTGGATACACCTTTATCTTTGCACAACCTAGTAATACCTACCTTCTCGAAGGTTCTCGAGTTACTGCCGCAGATCTTCTTCTGATCTATGGGTATAATTTCGACGCGAGAGCGAGCTCATATCCCCCTCCATTCGCCTCTCTTTTTCCATTCCTCTATTACTCTTTCTTCACTCATCTTTTTCGTCCTTCGTCCTCCACCTTTCCTCCTCTCATTCACTCAATTGGTCTGAGAAATCGGGCAGATTGGCTTCGAGAATTCGAAGGGAATAGAGACAAATGGAAGAGCGTTGCAAATCGTGCCGGGAATTTGGAATCGACGAATTTGTAGAAAACGCGTAGCAAAAAAAAGAGATGATTCGAGCGGGAATAATAGCCATTTCCATCCTTCCAAATCGTTCCTTTTCTTTTCTTCCTCGAGAATCGCAGAATTACGATGCCATCTCGGCAGAATGACTTCATCTCCGTATAAGAGGACTTATCCTTCTTTCTTTTCTTCCATTCTTAGAAACGTTGATATCATTGCCATGTACCATTGGAGACAAAGGGAAAGTGCAATATTTGTAAGTATGCCCCTTCCTTGTTTTCTGTGGTCAATAAAAGCCCCATCAAGAAGACTTCTTCGTGAGTTTACTCTTAACCACGCAAGTCAGGACTTCGGCGGTTGGATGATTTACTTCTGGACTCAAGCCTTCCTTGTTCCATTGAGGCTACTGTACTATCTACGATCCCTCAAATTCGCGTTGTCTCAATGTATTCGACAAATGAGATGAGATGCACTTATTCCATCTACTCTTCCCTTGCTTCCTTAAGCATGCTGTATGATGGTCCCCTTTGTCTTATGTGTTGATGTCGTACTGATTTTCGCACTGTATCACGGATACTATAGGTGCATGGTCTCCGCTCTCACAGCTGGAAGATCAAAAAGAATCAATCGCATCTCGAGTCGCTTATGCTTATTTCATCCCAGTGTAAGGATGAGGGAGAGAGTAGATTAGGCACGTTGAAGGATTGAAGGACTGCAGAAAGAGACGAACAACTGGCATGCCTTTCGATCTCCCATCTCCCCCCTCTCCCCTCTCTCTCCCCTCTCTCCCTCCTCACATCTCTCCCCTCTCCACACCGCTTGATCTCCTTGTTTTCGTATCACTCATTCCCCGACTTCTTAGACCTCGCCCGGCAGCTTCCGCTAGTACTTTCTGTCTATCATTTACTGCTATTACTCTCCCCGCACATTCCCTAATCACCTCCTCTGATCCACTGACCACAGCCGATTTCGCGATGATTTATATACATGCTTGTCAGTTTAGATTATAGGCCAAGCGTCCCCTTCTATTTCTCAATCATCTTGATCTCTCTCTGAATTCGCCTTCTCCCTTCTCCTCCTCTCCCCCTAGGCTCCATCTTCTCATAGCATTGAAATTGCCCTTTGCATTCGCTCTCGATCGCTCTTTCTTCTTCTTCTTGGGGCGGACATCTGTAGGGCAATGGGCCTTCGAGAGGGGATCATCGAGAGAGACTCCAAGAGGGATGGAAAGGAGGGGGCAGATCACGCCTTTCCCCTCCTGTACTTGCCCTCCTCCTAGCTGAGACGTCTGCGAATGTCCTTGCCCTTTCCGCCCAGAGTTTCTTCGCGCAGCTCACAGATGTGCAGTACTTTGCCTTGCTTTGCGCGGAATTTCAATTCGATTTCGTCAGATCCAGAGCCATGCTTTAGTATCACCGATCAGATAGTAGACACGCAAACTTGACTACGGTAGATCGTACCGAACCCATGCTGTCACTACGCTTGAAACGCTACTTGTATATGTCCTGATTCACGTACGGCGTAACTACAGTAACCCTATCAACGTACGGTAGTCAATAAGATGCGGATGGTTGGTTTGCGCCAGGGACTCCGTGTTAAAATAACAACCGATGGTAGTTCGTTACTACTACGGTAGTGCCCATCATCTATACGATTCCCGTCAATGTCGTCGGGATTCTTCGTTTCTTTTGCATCCGGAGAGACCATCGGAATGGGCCTTTTCACATGGCACTCAACATGTGTCATGTCGCTCCCTTTTTCTCATTCAGCGCGTAGTTTTCTCGATCTGGTCTGAGAAAAGAAACCTCGGAACTCGATCGACCGTTTCTTATTCGCATTACACCGCTGACATGGATGTCCCCTTCTTATCACCGATTTCTTATCCGGAAACGCTCCCTCTATCAAATCAAGCAGCTCGACTCGTGATGATCCGCAAGTCTTCCCCCTCTTCTATCTCTCAGGAATTTCCTGACGTAACGAAAAAAGCAGACAGAAAGAGAGTTCGAGTCACGATTCCCGCTTCCCGCTCTCCCTCCGACAAGCCATGTGGCGAGAGTCTAGAGGGGAAATAGACATTCGCCGAGCACCAATAAAAGGTTAGAGTTCGCCCCCCGAGGGGGTGTGCTTATCTGGGAGGTAGATCTGGCGCGGGGTGGTCATGCCCAATCTCCTCTTGATCACATGGTCCTGGGTCTTCTCCACTGCAGATTGCCTTCACAGATGGTTTCGATCTGGCCGGTCACCACGCTTTCCCCGCTCCCGACTTTTTCTTACTCGCTACTTCTCTTCCTCTTCTCTTTCTTCTTCCTGCGTCCTTCTGTTTTGTTCGCATACAGCTGACCCATCCGGATCCTCTAGATCCTCCCACTCAAACACATCAACAGCTCAGAGTCGGCGAGAGGGAAAGGGGGGGGGAGACCCGAGACCCGAGAGGGCTGTTATCTGATCCACATTCTCCCATTGACTCACTTCGTGATCTGCTTTGCATCTTAGAAATAGAGAATGAATCATTCACTTATCTAATCTGCCAATCTCCTCCTCCCTTCTGCTCCTTTTCCTCTTGATAATAGCAGATCAGAGCGCTTCTCTCGACCTCTCAGTTTTTAATCATCCCGAACGTTTGTCGTTCTCTTGTGATATTCATCACGACCTGAAATTACTCTAGCGTTAATTAATCAGATCCTAATTGTAATACCTCACAATCATCCCTGATCTCGCTAAATTCACTTAACGCCACATTAATGCATCTTTTTGGCCTCATTGCGCCTTGATTAATTATGATAATTGTTAATTGCAGGAATCGCTGAGTACCTCCCATCGACTCAGCAGCGTCGGGACATTCTCAAGAGGAAGATCCAAGAGCGTCCCTCCAAGCAGTATCTCATCCGCAAGCACATTCTCCTCACAGGTAAACTACTTTTTTTTCTGAATGTGACCAGAGGATGATTGCGCGGAGGGTTGATGATCTTATTTATCGGGGTGAAACTTTTCGGAGCATGTCTCCATATCAGTCTATTGGTTTACATCTGAAAAGCTCAAGATAGGTAAGAAGAACAATGAGAAGAGATAATGATTGCTAGTAATCACTGCCCCCCCCCCTCTCGCTCTCTTATGCAGGAATGGCTTGGCATTTCACGTGTTCCCCCTCACCGGTCATAGTGGCTAGAGAGCACGCGAATTGAGGAGAGTCATTGGCCATCCCTACTCTTATGACCTACTACACCGGCGGCTAAAATCACCCGCCAGGAGAGGCTGTTTTGAGATGGGAAAGAGAGGAGAGCGGAAGATTGATCCTTGCCTTTCAAGTGAACGACAGTTGTCCATGCCAAGCGGATAAGAGAAAGCAGCTCGGCTCCAACTATTAGAGAACCTTTCGACCACTTGCTACTTCTCTAGCCTGCTGCTTCCTTCTCTCTTGTTTACGAGTTGAAAGGGATCGAACATTCATCCATTTCGATCAATCCGGTGTAAATAATTTCTTGCACCTTGTATATTTTCAATCTCGAAAGGATCGTTTACGAATGTGATTTCACAATATCATGCTCGTTAGTTGCGTAGCTCCAAGAGTGGGGGGCTCCTGATTACTTTTTCCCTAACTACCCACTTCCGAAGTCGCCCAAGACCATAAATGCTGACAACGGTGACGAGCCAGTCCCATAAATCTGTCCAGAACGCCATTCCCTCTCCTTAATCAATTAGGAAACGTCTCGTGAGCAGCAGTAATCTAATTGTCTTCTCTGCAGCGCAGTCTCAATGCCCTTCCTCCTTCTATTTTGGGTTGTCGTACACTTCAGCCCAAGCCCCGCCCCCTTGACATACGTGGCCGTACTAGCTTATCCTTTGCTTGCTCTTTTCTGCATCTTTAATTTATTGCATACGATATTTTCAGACCCGTTGGTCGAGCCATTCGTGGGTGAGAAGACGCATCAGCTCCGCAAGCAGGCGGTCGTATCGAATTTGAATCGTAAATTGAAGTCGAGACCGGGTCCGCTCGATCTTGTTACGAAGAAGATCCTACAGGCAGATGCAGAACTAGAGGAGGCAATCAAGGGTTCGTTCGTTGATCTTTGATCTTTCACCTACATGTCTTTCCCCTTTCCTCGTCCCTCATGACGCTGCGTAATTAATTGATGGCATCAGAGTTAGTTCCCTCTTCCTCTGCGAATTAAGAGATTTGATGTAATTAGGAAATAATGTGTTCGAGAACAGTGAAATTGAAATTGGTGCAGGGTATTAACAAGGGGCAGAAAGAATGCGTCCAGAGGGTCAACAGGCGCTTTTCCCTCCGTTGCTGATCACTAAGTTGCCCTAAAAATAAGTGTTTTCACTTCACTGCTTCCCTGTCCACGCGGGTTGTTCCACAATCGATGTGTTTTGGACGCAGACAGATGTGTTGATCGGTGGGGACCCACGCTCCTGACCCCTCCCTCATTCATTATCACTCCGATCTTTGTACTGGACTTACAAGGGAAGCACCAAAGTAGGCGGAGGCCGATCGCTAAGCGACTTATGGGGGCATGTAGGGGGTTGGGGGAGAAGCTCAAAACTGTTTTCAAAACCTGCTAAAGTTTCATACCGTAGTCAGGGGAATCGATAATTGCTCACCACGTGGATTTGCGCGCGCGCGATCCCAAGATAGTCCCCAGGTTGCAACATGTGTGTGTCAGAAGCCCTGGTAGCTCAACCGGTAGCGAGTCCGCCCTGCGCCCGGTACCCACTGGTTCTATTCCCCACGTACCTATTTCTCTTTTGCCGATTTTTCGCAACTTCGGCAACTACTGTGTGCTATTTTTATCGACTTCTCCGGGGATTACAATGAGTTTCGAGAACGTATAAGGCTGCTTCAAGGGTGGAGAACTTCGATATTCTTATTTTGAATTTCTTCTTATGTTCTTCATAAAAAAACAGTAAAAATATTTTTAAAAAAACCTCTGGATAGGAGAACATTCTAGGAGAACATTCGGATTCTGCAAGCTATCGCAGATCCGCTCTCCAATTTGGTCATGCCCATGACTTGTAACCGAAGGATCATGTTCGATGTTCTCCACCCTTGAAGCTGCCATATACTTCCTCGAAACTCATTGTAATCCCCGGAGAAGTCGATAAAAATAACACACAGTAGTTGCCGAAGTTGCGAAAAATCGGCAAAAGAGAAATAGGTACGTGGGGAATCGAACCAGTGGGTACCGGGCGCAGGGCGGACTCGCTACCGGTTGAGCTACCAGGGCTTCTGACACACACATGTTGCAACCTGGGGACTATCTTGGGATCGCGCGCGCGCAAATCCACGTGGTGAGCAATTATCGATTCCCCTGACTACGGTATGAAACTTTAGCAGGTTTTGAAAACAGTTTTGAGCTTCTCCCCCAACCCCCTACATGCCCCCATAGGTCGCTTAGCGATCGGCCTCCGCCTACTTTGGTGCTTCCCTTGTTAATCGTAGTAAGAATACATACGATGAGAAGGCTGAGACCGAATAGAAGACGGAGAGGAATGGCTGGAATCCGTGAAACGGCAGGTGGATTAGATTGACAGGCCGGAAGGGAAGAAAAGATATAAATCTTAGTGGGAGGGCTGATTAGTATGCAAAGAAGTGCATAGTTGCCGTTCTTTCGATTCCGCATTCCGGAAGATCCGTGTACGCACAATAAGGAACGCTCACTGAAGCATATTTAGATTCTTGCAGCTTACGGAGTAGCCTATGCGTTGCTGTACTTGAAATGATATCTTTTAGAAGAATTTGTGAAGCTCTTGTTACTTCTTGTTGCCTTATTCAAATTAACATTTTGAAAAATCTTGATCGATTCTCGATCGATCGGATATTCCTGTTGGTATAGGTAGATGCGTCGGGATCTCCGCTATCTTTCTCCCGAATTCCTCCTCACTGGGAACTTTTTTGCCTACTACACTCTGATAGATGATCGGGAGGAAGGAGGGGAGGGCCTTATTCCCTCACTGATACGAAGAGTCTGCCATTGTAGAGTCTTCTTGATTCTTCTAATTGTTGCCAGTGCGTGAACGGGGAAGTTGTCTCATTCACGCTCCGGCCACGCTTAGAAGAATCGAGATCTGATCATCAATTGGTGATACTCGGTGATTCTTGTCATAGTGAAGATGTGCTGTTGTATTCTTAGTGTAGCTACACTAGGAATACTACAGTAGATCAACTGAACGAACCTACCTGGAATCACCCAGTTATCATTTATTATGTCGAGTCCTTCTAATTTTCATTATTCCTTGCAGAAGGTCGTCTTCTCTTTCCATCGAGCCGAAGGGCTCGAGTCGCCCTCTCCCTCCATCCCTCAAGCACCCTCACCCTCCGTACTCCTCTCCTCCCTTCGCATCTCCAAAAAAGGTAACTTCATCCGTTTCCAAACCTATACATGTACATATCATTCCAGAATCCATTCGCGAGGAGAGAGAAGAGGAAGCGAGACAAGCGGCCGCAGCCCAGGCATACCATCAAGCACAAGTAGATCACGGTAAGCTACCGTACTCTTAGGCTAGGCGAATATATTACCGTCTCTCATTTCACAATGATCACTCACTATTTCTAATGGACGAGAGAGAGCACTGTGAAATGAGAGTCAGTAAAGTGTTCTCCCGTTCCACATCCCAGACCTTAGCCCACCATTACCGTATCCACTTCAGGGATGATGGACAACGGCGACGATCAGCAAGAGGACCAACGAGGACGGAAGTACGGACGAGTCGAAGCTAGGGTAAGTATTTGATTACGGTTAAACAGCTGACCAATGGGTCCCACCTAGCGATGTCTTATCGTTTGATGTGGACACCTTTACCTTTAGAATTCGCAAATCGATACCTACCGTAATGTAAGGGAGTTGTGAGATCCCTGTGAGATGCCGCGCCCTAAGACCATAGCACGAGTCACGAGGATGGTCGAACAAGGGGGTTTAGCTCAGTGGTTAGAGCACCCGTCACGTGTTCGGAAGGTCGTCTTACAGTAACACACCATATTCAGACGCAGCCTCATCCGTACGCTCGCGTGGACGCCACTCAACCGAGTCCAGCGAAGGGTAGATTGAAAGGACCCGACTCGAAGAGCGGAGCAGAGTATACGGTAGGTAGCACACCATAATCATGTATCGATCATCAAGTCTAAGGCTGGCCCCATTCTTTCATTCCGTAGGATCTTCCTCACAGATCTGTTCTGCACCGTGGTGCTTTAGTGAAATCTTCTCGCCACCCATAGTATTGATTTTTACCCCTGCGTGGTTTTTTTTTGCATTCGAGTCTTGGAGGAATCCACCTGTGAATGCCAATTACTCTGCGGGATGGTGGTGCTCATCGGTTGTTTTGAATGAGCTGCAGTAGCTCCTCATTTCTCACCCGACGACAAGTCGTCTCTTATTCATTCCACTACTCAATCTCTGCAGAGAGAGAGAGGAGGAATGAGTAGTTGTTTGCGGCTTCTTCCTACTAACTGCCGCTTGTTTCGCACGATATGAATGGGGGTACAAAGTATAGGCGAGTGGAGTGAGCACACAACTACTGAATGCTCAGATGGGGGACTCTGATCTGCCCTATGAAACGATCAAACTGATGGCCTTGGTGGTCTTTAAAGAAGGCGTCCCACGAACCGCGCGAGCGACTATGCAAAGTGAGGAATGAGAGAGCGCGCTCTCCTCATTTTGCATACTCTCTCGCTCGTTGCCTGCTTTTCAGGGTCATTTGGCACACAGCCAAATGCTCATATCTCAGTTTAAACGAAAATTGAAAACATGGGAGTTTCGAAAGTGTTATCGTGTAGCCACGACCCGCCATCTCACATCGAGAACTTAGTTAGCCAGATATTCGTGGGACACCACCTTTAATGACAGTTGGTTAAATTCTATTTGGCGAATTTTGGAGATTCTCATTTGTGACGAATTTTTAATTTCCGCATGGATTCCTTTATCATCACGATCTCCCATAGACTACCGTAGCTCTCTATCTATTCTCGGCTCATAACTCTCAGAGAGAGAGAGAATGAGAGAAGGAGGTCTCCTGCTCGACTCATTAATCGTGCCGTCCGTTTGGAAGAAGAAAGCAGCACAGCGGAAAAAGAACCCCTCTCAATCATACTCCCCCCCTCCCCAGTCTCTCTGACTGAACAATTGGCACATTCCGCCACTAGAGCTTGCACGTCAGTGGGAATGAAGTGAGAAATCTACCGGGGATTGGGACCAACGACAACAACTTTGATGGAACAGAGAAGGAGAGAACGAGCACTGAACGTATGATCCATCATGATCTTGATCTTGTTGACAAGTTCACTTCTCAAATTCCGGATTTCCGGGTGCTGTGATAAATATGAGCTATTGAATAGCAGGTCGAGTTGATCACAATAACAAACAGCCTTCAGAGAGAAGGAATGTGCTCTTTGAGATTAAAGTTTTGTGATACTTCGTCTCACTTTTTATGTGGCAAAGTGCGTTGTTTTTCTCGCTCAGATCAGGTGGATCATTGACAGCTCCGTCTCTTCTCATGAAATGGAGATGAAACCCAGGCATGAAGATGTGATCTTTGTCTGCTAGGCGAGACTCAAGAGAAGCTACGCGGGAAACGAGTCGTAATCTTCGCTAACTCATGGATTGATGTGAGGACAGAGAGGGCTAAGTGGATAGGAGAGAAGGAGAGAGAGAGAGAGAGAGAGAGAGAGAGAGAGAGAGAGAGAGAGAGAGAGAGAGAGAGAGAGAGAGAGAGAGAGAGAGAGAGAGAGAGAGAGAGAGAGAGAGAGAGAGAGAGAGAGAGAGAGAGAGAGAGAGAGAGAGAGAGAGAGAGAGAAGGAGAGAGAGAAGGAGAGATATACTGATGACACTTGTCCCATGTCAATGACCGGAAGATGGCGGATGGGATTGGGTGTGGATTCGGGATCAGTAGAGGTATGATGAGATCGAGGGATACAGCTCAGAATAAATCGATAAATCAGTCAAGTGCCATAGTTGTACAGAGAATTTGATTTTCGCCAATTTACCTATGTATTCCATCGAAAAGAGGTCAAAAGAAAAGAAAAGAAAAGTACAAATGATAATTTCCAGACCGTCCCCGACAACTTCGAGGCAATGATGAAACAGCAAGAACTCTTCATCGAATGGAGAACACGACCGGAGGGGAATGATCACGGACCACAGGTAATGAAACCATTCGTATTACAATAAGGATTTGAGTGATTAGTTTTTATCTCTTTCCCGGTCTGTGCATTAGCTATCTCAAACAATGTTTGTTCAAAAAGGATCAGCTTCAACTTTTTCATCACTGAGCCATTTGAAAGAATAATAGCACGAA
This sequence comes from Pristionchus exspectatus, assembly GCA_911812115.1. NCBI lineage: Eukaryota > Metazoa > Nematoda > Chromadorea > Rhabditida > Neodiplogasteridae > Pristionchus > Pristionchus exspectatus. Next base: position 26,785,322 of record OU461583.1, on the reverse strand, counting down.
GCAAGAAGCCTTGCCTCGACTTTAAAATTATGCTTTAATACATCTAGAATGCGGAAACTTTATGGCGAGAAAAAAATGGGATAAAGTTTGTCTCTGCGCTTGACTGCCATGAACCATAGATCCATTGCAGTTCTAGATTCTCTTTACTAATAGTGTCTAGACTCTATATATCAAAAGTATCTGAATTTCGTCATTTTAACTACCTATGTTCAAGTGAACAACATGATTGAAGTGTAATTGGAATAAGTGAGGGATGACGCTTATTATTCGGTTTTTGTGAAACCTCCATCAGTGGCCTTGATCCGATTCTCATTCTCTCTTTCGACAGCGCTGAAACTCGACCCCGAAATTTCTTTGAGTGCAGATGTAGAACAAGCCCACCTCAATCCATCCCTAGCTACTGCTTACTTATCTTCTCTGTTTCGAATGCCCTTCCCTTCATCTCGCATAGCCGTAATCCGATCGGGGCGCTTCTCTTTTTGCCACTGCTTCTCCTTCTCCCCGAGTGGTCTTCTGCTAGCAGAGGAGACGACAGGCGCCTCCTTCTCTATCTTACGCTGTCCTCTCCCTCTCTTCTCAAGCACATTTTACAATCGCTGCCAAACGACGACACTCGCACATCGAAAAACAAGCGGAGAGAAGCGACGAAAGAGTTGCATCAAGGGGGGGGGGGGGAGAATGGGGTGGTGGCAGATTGGAAAGATCTGGAGAGGAATGGGGACGGAATGGCATCGTGAAGCTTGGGTGTATTCTTGGTGCCTCTGAGGTTCAGGAGGCCGGGGGGTTAGCTACACACCACCTTACATTGGATGTATAATTAAAGGCAATTCTAAATTGTATATATTTTTGACGAAGATCCCTTCTTCTTTTCTTGAGGATGAGAAAAGAGGCTACAGTTTGATGCTCCTCAAAATAGCATATTTGTATTGATGCATAATAATAAGATAGATGATGATCTGAGTATCTTCCAGAGTCAAACTCACTTGATGCACCAGCACGAGGACGGAGAGAGTGATTCGGGAGAGACGATTCCTTACGGGGACGAGGAAGAGACGACAACGACAACAATGCCTACCACGATCACCTATCGGGTGTATCCGTCGACCGAACAACCATCCGAAGCGCCCGATTCCACTGTGATCATGAACCACTCGAAGAATGCGCCGGTTTGTTTTATTCTTTCTTTCGATGCTAGTCAGTTCTTTATTATTTGATAAAGTGGCACGTTCGGTTTCGGGATACCAGTCAGTCTGAGACTGAGAAAAGAAATAGTGCGCTCGTGTGAGAGTATTCTATGAAAAATAGAGTCGGTATTTCCGGGAATACCGATACCGCACATGCAAACCTGATTTATGAATCACATCATTATAAAAGTATTTCCTTCTTTCAGAGAACGATGAACGGTTCGATCCGTCCTCCGATCCATTCTCTGGCCGACATCAAGAAGACGGATCTCATGCAGGAATGTCGACAGCGCGGACTCAAGTGTGGAGGCGACAAAACAACGATCATGATGCGATTGGAGGGACTCAAGGATGTGAGGAATGCTCCCTGTCTCTCTGTTCATGTTCTCTCTCCGTTCTCTGACTCGGACATTCTTTGACGAGGAAGTGGATCATTCGGGAAAAAAATATTTACTTGCAAGGGGTCTCATAAATATTAGGCTGGGATTGAGAGCAATGATGCTACTATGATGCAAAATATTTTCAGGAGATCATCGCCAAGTTCAAGGAGGAAAACGCTCGATTGGATGCGCTGGCATTGGAGAATTCACCACAGATCAGCAATGAGCGAGCACTGTCCAATACGAGTTCGAGTTCCTCGCCGAGTACGATCATTGTGAGTATTATGATTTAAATTTATTGATTTCAACTGCTAGGGGTTTCAACTGTTCTAGTTGTGTGATCAGGCAGGACACAAGTGCCTTGATTAACGGGATGGCCTTTACTCTGATTAAAAAAACATTTGAGGAGGACATGTCCTACGACGTGAATGGTACGGCTCGGATAGACGAATCGATCGCACATCGTCGTCATTCCTTGCCGTCAAACAACCCTCATCAGGGCATCGCGAGGAGTCTCAATCCGCCGACGAGGTATGCAGTCGAATCGATAGAAAAGTGATGAAGGTACCATTCAGACACCTCTCCATGTCTTCGGGCACCCATCCCCAAGTGTCTGCTGCTCCAACAATCAGCACGCTGAGCTTCTCGCAGAATCCACAGCATGGACAGATGGAGAAAAAGGTAAGAACCAATGAGTATAGAACTGGTTCAATGTTCCGTATTCGGTATTTGTGACTGCACCGCAATAATACGGATACTGACTTACATCCTATCAATGTCATAGACACCCTATGAACCTTATCTAGAAATATTTTTCCCGAAATGATAAATTTTATTGATATGAATGCTTGAGACAATCTCTGATCTTTGAAATTTCAGATCCAAATGAAGACCGCTAATGGTGAGATCTTCTATGCTACTCTGCCCTCGACTGATGATCTTCCCATCCCAAGAGACGGCAAGCCGATTGGGTGCAAGATCGCGTGAGTTGTGATCTACTATCGGGATCAAAGATCAAATGTAACAAATTTATAATTCAGCATTATCAACGGGAAACCGGTGCTACAATTCCAACAGCCGAGTGGACCGATCGAGCCGGGAAACGTCGGAGCTGCCGGAATCAGAGACACACTGCTCTTCGCCCAGAACGGATCTGGAGGACAGGTAAATAAACAACAACAACAACAACAGCAACAACAACAACAACAACAATAATAATAATAACAAATGACATATTTACAGGTGACCCTCGGTCCGCATCAGAAGGAGCGTACCCGCTCGAATTCGCTCAATCGCAAGTCGACGTACTCCGGCGAGTGCAACTCCATCTCATCCCTTCTTCGATCCAACTCTTCCAACTCGACCCTTCCTGTAATGGTGCAGAGAACGCAGAGATCTCAGTCTACCTCTACGACCATGTCTGGCAAGGTGAGCAACATATCCCATACCTGTGTTTTTGGCATCATCCTATAAAAAAATTAAACTAAACATTAAAGTTATGTGTTATCATTCAGGCCGCCCTCAAGGCTCATCTCGCCATTCCTCGCGAGGCTCGCAAGTCGTCAGCTATTAAGCAAGCCATCAGTCCCCAGGAGCTTCCGCCTCCAGCAGCACCCAAGGAACCTGCTGTCCAAGCTCAGGTTCCTCAGGGACCCCAGGAAACCTACCAACCTCCCCAGGAGATGCCACAGCCCCAGGAGTTCTTCCAACCTCAAGAGATCCAGCAACCGCAGGAGGCATTCCATCAAGCGCAAGATGCCTTCGAGCCTCATGAAGTGCAGGAATCTCAGGAGACGAAGGAGGAAGTGAAGCAGGAGCTGAGCGAGGCGGAACAAGTGGCTGCACATGCACAGGCCATCAACAAGTTGCTGAATAGGGAGATTAAGCTGACGTGAGTTAACAATTTATTCATTTCATGAAATTTTGAGAAATTTTTTTAAAACTGAACGAATATCTGCATACATTTCTTCAGAAGTTCAGAAGGGTGATTTGCCGAAAATTATATGGTTATTGCAGTCTGGACGCAAAGACGGTACTCGAGCACGAGCAGGCGTTGAGAGGACAGCAGAGAATGATCGACTCGGTAATTCCAGGATTTTGATTCCGAAGTCAACCTTGATTTCAGATGCAAAAGGAGCTGAAGAAGAGCTTGACCGCACTGAAGATGCAGCAGCAATTGATCGTGTCGGCCAAGAAGGCCCAGTCTGAGGAGATACAGAAGATGTGAGATCATTTCAGGGAATCGTATAGTGAATACAGAAGACCGTAACAAATCGATCAATGTAATCAACAAAACGAAGAAAATTGATTGCAGGACTAACAATAAGCTGAAGAACATCGGCGAGGCGTGGTTGTTCGAGTTGAACCTGAAGAGACTCCACAAGTCGAACAACAACTTCTTCCTCACTCACGAACAACAGGAGAAGGAACTGCAGGTACTGCAGCTCTAAAACTTCTTCAGATCCATCTTAAGATTCTTCTAACAATAGAGAAAAATGTGTAGATCTAGCACAAACGTAACGACCGAATCGATTAAATAAATTTGTAAATATATATATATAATTGCAGGCCCTTACCGAGGAACAGAAGCGCATTCAGAAGCAGAACATCAACATCCAACTCAGTGAAGCTTCCGATTCGGCCATCAAAGACATCACAAAGTTCATCGGAGCCAATCCCAAGACCGCCCTTCTCATCGTTCAATTACTGAAGAAGTACCAGAATGATAAGAGCCAAGCCGCCAATCAGCCGACACAGACATTCGCGGTACGATTATATAACTATTTGAAACTATGTGTTAATTTCGTAATGTGTGGAGAGTGTGTATAAAAGGAATATAAAAGTATCTTTTCAAATGTATCCCTGAATTCTAGTCAAAACCGAGCAAAATTCTGTATCTTTCAACATCAGAAATCTGTTCAAAATTATTTTGAATCGGCATCTAATGATGAAACGAAGCGGAAAATAGCAACAAACCTGAATGTTGAATAATTCCCTAATGATCACAAAGTGACGAGTGTAGACACCTGGATTCTTGAAGACCCAATCAGTGCCTAATGGTGAAGGAACTCTAACGAAGATCGCAACAGAAAGCTGAATCAGTGAAAATTATTATGAAACTCGGTGAAAACATTGAGGCAACTTTTTACTCAGGTTCCACCTAGTGTTGTCTTACAACTGTGAAATCGTTTTACATGGATACTCTTTTACCTTATTTTACTCAGAAATCTTTTCAGGACATTCCTCCCTTCGAGGTCTCTGAGCGCACACCAACTACTCGAACCATTCGTCCCGATCCCGTGGCCTCGCACGATTACATCATGGAGTCCCAACCCGGTCCTTCCCATATCATCGAGCCCATTGGTCAAGATGATAATGGCAATCTGGGAGGCAGTCAGGAGGTGATAATAAAAATTCGACTAAAAAATCAATAAAAAAATGCTAGAAATATAAGAAAAATAATCTAAAAATAAAATAATTAATTCAAGGCAATCGTCATCGACGATGATTCCAATGACGAGGATGTCGCTCCTCAACAGCAAGGTACCTCTTACTCATGCTTCACGAAGATTTGTATCGAAGACACAAATGAAGATCCTTCCTCTCCCACCCCTTCTCCTTGTAAAATAAATAAAATTTCCACGTTTATCAAAAGGCGGATTGGCATTTTCCTCGCAAGGGCGGGCTAGCCGTCCCATCGCCGATAAGCGACTTGAGCCTATCGTGGGACGTGCTGGTTGCGGGTATTACGCCATGTATCGATATAGGTCGTCTTCGTCTGGCCGCTCCTCCGATGCGGAACAGAAGGAAAGACCAGAGGGTGACGCATATCACGCAAGTGGATATGGAGGCCATCTTCCGAACTGTTCTAGACGGAAGCAAGACGGGAAATTCTCAAGTGCAGATGCACTCGGGATCACCCGCTGATGGAAATATGAACAAGCGTTAGTTTCTCACTATTTTTTCCTTAAAAAACACTAAAAATTACCAAATCACTCAATTTTCACACTGTTTTCTGAACCAAGTCGAATACATTTTTTCTTCTTCCCAAAAACACCTCAGTTAACTTTCGCTTTCTCAGTTAATTCAGTTAACTTTCGCACCGTTTACACCTACAATCAAAAGAGCACAACTTCGGATATAAAGCCATCGATTTCAGTCGGCGAGCATTCCTCCCCTCACTCAGTCTCTTCCGTCCCTCCTCTCACTCAATGGCTGGCATCGGTCCATCCGATTCCTCTTCGTCTCCTTGCTCGTCTTCAACTCCTCCTGAAATGATGATGCAGCATCAAATGATGCAACCGCAAATGCATTATGTCGATCCGAAGTGGGTTTCCAACTTAACTTTCACGATGTTTCAGTGTCAAAGAGAATCGAATAATTTCGAAGAATTCTAAGAAGAGAAGTATAAGAATAATTAACTTAAAATAATTGTCAGAAGAATTTTCCGAAGAATCAAGAGAGTGTGAAGGCAATAGCCCAGAATATAAACTATATTCCTTCAGTCTCTACCCGGCGCGAGCCGTAAGCGATGGTCCCATGGACTACACAATGGTCCATCCAGTCCATGCTCCTCCCTTCGAACCGCTCGGTCGTCCCTATGTGAGCGATGGACTCGGCTCGTCCGCTGACGATAACGTGTGTTCATTCACCGCTCACTAACGCTTACTCCTCCTAAGTTCTGGCGCTATTTATCAGTTCCAGTTCGTTTAGGTCGCGATTGCAGTCCCCTAGTATCCAATTTCGTGAAATTTACCTACAGAACAGACTCGGGATAGCGAAGTAGTCCTGCCTCTTAACCAGGATGTTTCCAGCCAACGGACATCCTCATGGAGGCCGTCGAGTCCTCCGGAATCGTCGATGACACCATAGGAGGAGGAGGAGGAGGAGACGAACCAATGCCTTCGAGTTCCCATTCGATGCAGCAGCTGCAGCCCCATGACCATATGATGATGCCCTTAGATGATAACATCATTATGAATGGAGACTTCCACGTGGTTGGAGACCATCTGATGATGGGAGATCAGGGGTGAGATTTTATATTATTCTATTTCTTTAAAGTTAAATAAAGGACCTAGCAGTGATCTCCTACAGGGCGCAGGTGCCTTGATTAACGGGATGACGAATACCTTTTTTACCTCTATCTTTTATTTATCTTGTGACCTTTTTTCATGGAACCTACTGAAACAGGGCCAGATTTTATTTCAAAGAACACTCATATCTATAGTAATAGATAGCATCAACAACAATACATTTCTAGCGCATTTTTGTCATTAGGACAAATATGAATATTTTATCAGAGATAATGTAAATACAAACATCACCCTCTTTTCCACGTACCAAATATAGTATTTCGTAAGCAATACACTCCTTGTGGTATTAGGTGGCACTAAAATCAATAGCGCATAAATCCATTTTTCTCGCCTAGAAAAACAGCAGTTGTTGCTTGGGGAGGGAGGGGAGGGAATAAACGAGCTATGAGCAGATTGGTGATGAATTGAAATAGTGATGTCAATTCCATGCCCAACACTAGGAGACAATACCAATTAATTGGGCAATTGGTATTGGGTTGACCAATTACTTGACTTTTATTCCTCATTTTTCCGAGGGGCATAGTCAATTAATTGGGAATTGGAATTGGTTGGGCATGCCTACATTGCAGTACGACTTCCTCAACGATGCGTCCTTGTTCAACAACTTCGACCCCGCGGCCTTCGAAGGATTCGACCCGCGAGTGCTCGATCCCGAACCAGAGCCTGTCGTTCAACCTGCTCCCGATCTATTCGAAAGATACAGGGATATATGCGACATCATCCAGAAGGATGATCACAATCATGGTACGTTATGGAAACTCACCAAGTCCACCTATTATTCTTAGACCTATTGTACTTGATCCCCGCAAAATTTGGACGAGATCGGAGCACGTCTTTTATTAATTTTCGAAGGGGAGAGAAGACCTCTGCTAGACAATATAAAGTTACTTATACAGTTGAAGCTCGATTCGATCCTCTCTTATCTGCCATTGCCATCTCAATGACTCTCACTGTTTTCCATCGCTTCTCACTCGTTGAGTCAGGCTGCCTAACGGGTTCGCGCGTCCGCAATTGGGGAAAGAGGAACAACAACAATCGGGGAACGATTCGAGAAAAGACACTTTGTTTTCCAGAAAAGCGCTCGCCCGATTCGAAGAAGGTCGCCTACAATGGGACGGAAGAGCTGAACAAGGTCAGAGAGGGAGAAGGAGGAAGTGCTCTCCCGAGGGGGGGGGCGCGAATAGGGGAATGGATAGGGTTGTGTGGACTTTAGCTGATCGAAATCTGGACTTTTCACGTGTGACATTCGAAATCTGATATGAATTATGATCCATAAGGGGACAATGATTCTGAGACAAAAAAATTCTAGATCCTCGGCCCATCTTGGATGGACATGGGAGAGCCTTCCACTTCGGGCGATCATCAAATGCATCCTATGGCGGTAAATTTTATACTCATTTCAACTTTTTTTAATATCAGGTCGGTATTTACCTCTCACACACGCATTCCCATGGTGTTTGGCTTCTTGGAAATGCAACAGTTTTTCGCTGTCTGAATCGCACGGCAGTGAAAAAACAGTGCGAAATGCATGGGAGTGAAAGTTGGTCGTGTGTGCAAATTGGTCAATGATAGAATGAAGTTGGAATATCAAAAAAATTAAAAATTACGTTCTAAATATAATAATTTCAGCTGGAGATTCCCGGAGCCAATATGCTGCCTCACGACGACGCTTTCGAGGTTCGACATTAACTACCTTCACTTCCGTTCTCTTACTTGTCTTTTGGCCCTATGGCTGCAGGGCCAAATCGTCTATTTTCGCTTGCCGTCTGAATATGATCTTTGACGATTGGGGGCTGCACCAGCCATAGCGTCATTCCACTTCCCCTCTTCCCGCTCCCAGTGTGGTGGTGATTTCGAGAGTGACTTGTCGTGTATTCAGGATGTTTTTGCGCCGTCGTCGCATGTCGTCGGAACAAGTCAATCGACTTCCTCCTCCCTTCTTGCTCCTCCCCACTCACCCATGATAACCGATGTAAGAACTACTAAGTGATATCAATGCGGCACGCGCCTCTCCTCATTTTGCATACTCTCTCATCTGCCTGTCGGCTGAGAGTGCATTCGAATTGAGAGCGGCATGAACCAAATTGTCATCACTACTACATTACGGTAGTGATTTCGGTAGTGACAAGATATTCCTCCATTCAACAACGATCTTTAGTCAGAGTGAGTCACCTCTCATGTATAATGCACGAGATTACAGTAGTAATCGCATGCCGAGGTTCATTACTGGCCTAAATTGAACCCGGGAAGATTGATAGTGCGAGAGACTAACAATGGGCCTCGAAATAGCCGAACAATCGAGCCGCTCCTTCGGCATTCCTTTGTATCTCAAGGGTTGATGAAGTGGGAGGGTTGCACAGCGGATGAAAGGAATCATCGCTTTCCCTATGCTGCTCGGACTTTGGTCTTTGAGAGAATGGTTCGATATCGATTAAACGGATCGAGATTCCGTATTACGTGACATGAATCTGAAGTGTGCGAATAAAAGAAGTGAAGGAAGTAATGAGGAAGCATTGAATTCATTGCAGATGTCGTGGTTGAATGATGAGGAAGTCCGAGCGGCACTTTCTCCTAAGGGACCGCCATTCGGCGATGCCTTCGACGGATTCGACCCGACGAACCCTAAACTACTCCCCTTGCTTAACTTATTCTCGGCCTGTCCCTCCCTTCCGTTTACCCAATTCCCCTCTTTTTATCTCCGAGACTTCTATCACTCGCTCCTCTTTTTCTCCCGCTTTTCTACGCTGTAGACGCAAACAAAAATAGAAACAAGAAAAACGCTTCCCTAGAGAGCTTCGTCAGTATCATTCAACCCACATCTATGCACCATTGATCATTCAATCAAAATGATTTATTATCAAACCACCCCAGCTTCTAAGCTGTTGCATATTATACCCTTTCCTTATAATCAATACTTCCGAGTGTAATCTCTCCCAATTGTCTCCAGGTGCATACTTCTCTTTGATCCGGTCATATATTCCTGACCCTATCGTCCATTCTCATTGAGTCACTCGGTTCCCTTTTCTCTATTTGCGAGTCTCTTGCCTTCCCTTCCTAGTACACTTCTTCTATTCTTCTTCTTCTTGGGTGCTGCCCATTCTTCCCCGATGTCCATTCTCAAAAGACCCAACTTTTCCACACTCACAAACACACTTCACTCTCTCAGATTCAGTGTCCATCAATCAAACATCCCACTATTCCACATTCAACAATTGCTTATATGTACTATTCAAATTGCTTCCAGCCTATTCAAATTACATCCCTACTATCCAAATTGCTTCCACATTGTTCAAACAACTTTGAGACAATCATAATGTCGCGTCATACCCTTACAACGCCCCGTAATCTCGCTTCAACTGTTTCAAACCCGCTTCCTGTATATCCGTTCGTTCCAAATCACACTGCCCCCTTTTGGTCATCAAAATATGAGGAAAAGCCAACAAAAAAATTCCGAAAAATTCAAAAGAACAAAAACAGCTTTGATAGCTTAGATCTACCGCGTAAATCGTTTCTTAAATCCGCAAAATTGTATAGCTTCTAACCTATTAATCCACTTGTAATATTCTTGCTTTATCTGTCTCATTCATCGTGTTCCATGTATTCATTCATAGGCATCATTTGCTTCTCTTTACTCTTCCTTCCTTGAGTCGATAGTCTTCGTTCGCGTTCCCTGCTTATTATTCGCTGTCCATTATATTAATTCGCTTTTATCCACCCCTTCCCCCCTCTCTCTCTCCTCGCTTCGACTATCGCCTCATAAACATGTTATTATGATACACATACACACCAATTCGCCTCGTCGGCTAAGAAGAGACAGGGACAGTCTCTTCGAGTCCCCACTCATTACTGTACATGTGGGCGACGAAGGGGAATCATCAACTGACTCAAATCTCGCCTTGTTCTGGAGAAGGAAAGGGAGTAGTAAACAATCGGGGCTACGAACGGGGAACCAATGAGATGAGCAGACTCAATTGTGCTGCCGGTGACAAGTCCAATCATCTTCTCTTCTTCTACACTATAGTTTCTCCTTTCCCTACTCTTATCACCGAGACTCCCCCCCCCCCCAGAAAAGCTCTGCCTCATTTCAATTAAGCGTCGTCGAGTTGTTGTGACTGGTCTTGAAAATTACTGGTCTGAGCAGTCTGAGCCTTTCCCCGCACAATTCCTCACAGTTCTGGACAATTACTTGAACGTTTAATGAGTTTCGCAGAAGTTTCGTGTGCAGGAGGCGCCTAATTCCTCACTATCTTATGCACTCGGGTAGTTCAACGAGGGGCGAATCTGTTGAAGAAGGAAAGAGAAGAAGAACACAATTGGAAGAAGTTACTACAACGATTTCTTCGCCTTTCTTCACTCGCTTCCTCTTTTCTTCTCCTTCTATTTTCACGACACTTCGAAGGACACTCAAATTGCATTCATCGGATTGACAGTCCTATCATCCGCTCCCCTGTCTCTATTAGATTGCTCAGAAAGAAGGAGCGGGGAAAGGCTGAAAAGTGACTTTGTCCACTCGTAAATACTGTATCTCTGCCTTTCGCGGTGGTCACAAGTGCAGTATTGAGAGTGCGAGGTAGACTCGCTCCGCTCATTCAGTCGTTCTATTGACAGCAAGTGGTCGACAGCTACAGCCTTCTTAGCCTCCTTACCTCCTCCTCTCCTCCTTCTCAATAACTGTCACTATCCTGCACGTGAATTCTCTCATTTCCTTCACCTTCTGACCTCTCCTTCGTAATTGTCTTCACGCCTCCAAATTTAGATCCAAACAGCCCCCGGCGCTGCATCCATCATTCCCCCCCTACACAACCCCGCCCCCAACAATCCCATGCATGCATTGTCTAATCTGTCTTCTTCCGAGAACCGCTTTGAAGCTCCGACCTCGCCGTAGTCCCTCGGCTGCTCTAACCGTAGATAGATCCGATGAAATGGAGATGCCATGGTAGATGCGCCCCTACCATGGGCCCCGTTCCTTCCATTGCCCGTTCCTTGATCGCTCCGGATCTAGAGGAAGGAGGCCCGACTCTTCCCCTCTCTGAACCCGCCCACTCCCTGCCCCTCTCTAACCTCCGAGACCTCGAGGAGTCCGAGGAGATGGCCCGTAGCTCCTCCCCTAACTGTCAGTTCTTTCATCAGAAAGTGGGGGACAATGCGCGTGCTCTCTCAGTGCCAATTCCCAGGATTTCCGTGTAGTAAATCAGGCGGTCGCTCTCGTTGTCTTCTCGATGGTGTGCGTGAGGACTGTCGACTAAGCGTCCCCCCTCCGACCACAAGATTCGCGCTCCCTCTCTCTGTTTTTGGCACGATTCTCCATCTTTTCCAGCTTACTGTCCCGAACAGTCTTCTTTTCTCCCGTCGCCCATGAATCATGACTATTATCTAGAGGGAAGGGGTGGGGGTTATTCAGATCCCATAGGAAAGAGTGGGGAGACTACAGTCGTCGTCTCTTCGTCACTTCCCTATCAATTCCCATCGCCGTATCCCATCTGATGGCCTCCTCTTCGTCTCCTCCTGTCATTCCTCCTCCTCCGTCTCTTTCTTCTTCTTTGCCTCTTTTCGCCACACTTCTCGTCTGACCAATCCAATTTATTGCTCACTTGTCGCCACACTCCTTGGGGCTCAGCATATAATACAATACCCGTGAGTTCCCCTCCCATCCCCTCCCTCGCTCGTCCCCCGTCTCCCCTCCGTCTTCTTCCCTCCTCTTCTCTCGCACCTTCGACGACGACCCCACTTCAATATTCGAGAAGGCAGAACACCCCGCCTTTTATCCTAATGTGCACTTCCTACAGTACTGCCTACGCCAAGTTGCCCTTGGCCTCCCCTGTCTTCCATAAGTCTCCACCCCCCCCCACTCACATCATCCCATCATTCCTCTCGTTTTGTGATCACCTAACGCTGTTAGAGTTAGTCACAGTTTTTCTGGTAACCCGACACTTGTTTCTGCCTTCGCGTATTCTCCATTCTATTTCCAACATCGGTCGCATTCTTGATAAGCCTCTCTCTCTACCGTATACTGCTACTTGCTTCTCTTGTCTCTCTTGTGCATTCTTCGCTCATCTTCGCCTTCGCTCGTCATATTCCTCTCCATTCTCCGACTCCATTCTGAGTATTCCCCGGAGCCGCCAACTTTTTGCCGCGGCGCCGCGCGACTTAGGAGCGAATGAAACAAATGGAGAGAGGAGAAACGAGGAAGGAGGAAAGAGGACAAGTCTCAATCCTGAAATAGTTGAAGTGAGAAGATCGAGTAGAGGGATAGGGAGAGAGGGAGGAGGAGGAAGGGGAGGGAGGACACTTGAGGGGAAGGCCGAAAGAATGCAACTGCCCTCGGTCTTGTCTCTCTCATTCAGTCAACAGCAACGACTTTGCCATCTTTCCCAATATGAATTCGCAGCAGCTCAAGCGGGCGTCTTTTCTCATGGGGCCGAGAACATAATGTTGCAAAATTGGTGGGATGAGCGGGGGAGACATTGGACAAGGGGACGAGGGGGAGGAGAGGGGAGGGAGGGAGGGAGAGGGAGGTGAAATGATGATTGATGTCGGCAGAGCGATGACACGTATCCTCCCGCATCCTCCCCCTCTCTAGCATTCCCGTTCTTCCTCAGATTGGAAAGCCATTCATATGCATCATCCATTCAGTATCCAATTACGCGCTCGATCGTTGCGTGTTATTTTTATGCGGGCATGAATTGTTTTTGCTGGTGTGAGTACTCTTTGACGTTAGGGTCTACAAGAGATCAAAAGAAGAAAGTAGTCTCTTCTCGGGGCTCATAATCGCATCTTTCATGGCTCAAAAGCGGGGACGGCTCTCTCGACTGATTCGATGAACAACCCGGTACTCTTCGCGCCCCTTCTTCCTCCTTTTAATGCACACGACAACTGAAGTCTCCCTCCCTTTCCTCTCTTCTCACCTCTCCAACCCAGAACATCCATGCATTTCACAGTTGCCACTCCCACCTTTTCCGCTGATTTCGCTCGCTCATTGCTCGTTGGACTTGGCTATTGTCTCGTCTCGCGCGGGGCAATCCACAATTATCCTGTATACTGCTTTAAAGTGTGCGCGATGCCTTCAAGTGCGATGGGTACAGGCAGATGGCAGTCGTCTCCTCCCTCCCATTCTGCATCCCATCCATTCCCCCATCCTCTTTATCTATCTTTAGCCAGTCTTCTTCGCCTTTTCTTTCCTTGTTTGTCCACTATCTCGATTGCAGCGCGACTCGAGACATTTCCAAGAGGAGGAATGGATCGTATCCAATTGGCCCCGTCATTTACCCGCACCACTCGAGCCTCCCTTATCTAGTCTCTGCAGAGTGGCAGAAGAGGCGACCACCAAACTTGATTGAAAAAAACAACTCGACCTAATTAACACAGTTCGGATGTCACTCATGGTCCTTTCTCTCATTTGCTTCCTCATTAGCTGTCACTCCTTTTCATTTGGTCGTCTCTTTTCTGATGCGCGTTCGTCTCCTTCCGGAATGAATCGAGACGTCTAATAGACCTGCTCCTCTTCCTCTTCCCCCTCTCCCCTCCTTCCCCCTCTAAGACCCGCCTGGAATGATATGATGTGTCGATGTGTCTCGTTGAAGAACCCCGCTGCTTCCCCTCTCAATCAAACTGCATCGTAGGCGGTGAAAGCAGAGGAGGAGGAGGAAGGGGCAGGGCCTCATAACCAGGGAGGAAGCGAAGGCGGGTAGTAAGGCTGCATATAACCCGGGGCCTAGGTCGTAATGACTGCAAGGCAAGAGCGATCAAAAGAGGTCGAATGGCCCGTGGAGAGCTCTGAATAGACGCAATTGATTGCTTGGCCTTCCTCCCATTATTCGGTCCAAACCTCCTTCCTTTGAACTTCGAATTCCTTCATTCTCCTCCTCTAACTTTTTCCGTACCCGGCCTTGCCTGTGTACCAGGCGTGGTTGTCTCATGACAACTGTAAAATCACCTTGATTGTGGAAGCAACTTTAACTTCTAACTTGTTCATTCTTCACGAAGTCTTCTTGGAGTCGATTATCATGTTCGTCTGTCTGTCTCACTTTATGTTTAGAGGGCGCGAATAGACACATTCCCCTTTTCTTCCATAAAGATCTCACGAGACCAATTGGCATTCCTTAATGGCCCTTTCTCCAGTATCTCTTCCATCTCTCTTTTTCCTCTTCCTCCTCTCTCCTCCCTCTTCTTCATCCTCCTTCAAGATCATATCCATCATGATCGATTCGTGACCTGTGACAAGTGTTCTTCCTCTTGAAGCTCTGATCCTTTCAGCTCATCCTCTATTCTTCTCTCCTCCTCCTCCTCCTTGTGTCTCCCTCTCACCAGAGTAACCTCTCGTGTTTCACTCCTCCTCCTATCCCTCCCTCCCCTTCTCTCCTCTCCCACTGATCGTTCCTCCCCCCCCCTCTTCTGTCCTTCTCCCTCAGTCTTGAGAAGGGTATCAAGGGAGAGATAACATCCATTCCGTCATCAATCAACATTCGACTGCGCAGTTTGTGGCCTGAAATGAGACGCATCTTAGTATCAACTCCCCAATCTTCCTTCCCTGCCTCCTCTTCGTTCCTTACTGTACCATTGCATGTTCGCTCGTTCACCTCTTATTCCTCCTTTCTCTCACCTCACTCAAATCGCATGACTTTGCCCATTTTTGTGCCTGTCAGGAAGAACCATTGCTAGTCGCAATTCTATTTTGCCCAACCCAGTCGAGTTGTCTTCTCTTCTCTATTCGCCCACTTTGCTTTCATCCTCGTCGTCGGAATTATAATCGCTTTCTTCTCACATTCGCTTAATTCACCTCGATTCTCATTGAAGAACGACGACGGGGAGGAGGCCTCATTCATACCTCCACTCACTTCACTCTCCTACACACAATGGACATTGGGGCTGTGATTCTGCTCGCCCTCTTCTCTCTTCTCATCCTCTTTGCGTTGTTGGGAAACCTTCTGGTCGTTGCGGCCATTTTCTATGATCGACCACTGCGACGGTCAGTTTTTGTAGCCGATTTATACCTGATTTCTGGATCATTTTGTTTCGAATACAAACAAATTGAGTGGTAGAAGTTGTTATTCTCTCGATGGATTATTGCTCATTTTTATCCGTAGATCGTGACTTTTCCACGGCTGACTTATTAGGGAGATGATGTGTATGTACAGTGACGGGGCCTACTCATTGACGTTGAGAGACCGAGAAGCTTATTTTGCATGGGGAAACGGCATTTCACGTAGGCCCCAGCCACATTCAGAGGGGATTCAATGGGGGATGAGAGGGAAGGAGAATATTGTATAAGGCGACTACTGCGTCGTCACAAGAAGTGGTTGGTTAATCCTCCCATGTTCCTCCTTTTTTCAGGCAACCGGAGAATCTTTTTCTCGTCTCCCTCGCCATTTCTGATCTTCTCGTGTCCATCCTTGTAAGTTTCGCCATGACTCTGCAGATTTATGGCTACAGAGAAAGCGAGAGAGCACGGGAAAATGAGAGAGTGAGAGAGAAAGACTCCTAATCCCATGATCACTTCAATGGCTAGAAGGAAGTGCGATCGAGCTTAGTCATGCCGACGCATGTTGAAAAGGTGCTGGTAAAAATACATGTGGCAGTGCGACAAAGCAGTGGGAGTATTTGGAAGTAGATTGGTGAATGGGGATATTGAATACGCGTGGAAAGGGTGTTCAGCCCCAACTGATTGATTATGCATGGCCGCATTGGATAAGCTCAAACAGTCGCTTTTGTTGAAAGAGATCGATCACGAGGCTGAAATTTCATGTTATTCTCGTTATTCTCGAGGGGTAAGTAAAGTTGCCGCTCTCGAATTTCTGCGGCAGTGCCTTCTCATCTTCTGAGAATGAGAGGACGAGGGATTCAATATCACATAACCCCTCTCTCTGTGCCATTCCACTTTACCTCCTCATACCTTCCTTCCTTCTTCCTGCCTCACCTCATCTAAAGAGTTCTCGGAATACTCTCACATCGGAACATTCCAATACTTCATGCATAACTTATCGACCAGCACTTTTCCCGAGCGACTCTTAAGAGTGGCGCTCGTACTACACAACAAGTACAAATAGACCGGAGAAGGGGAGCGAAATGGGTGCGAATCATTCTCAGTCTTCAAGTCCACAAGTCGTATTGACGGAAACGACAAGGCGGCGCCACTGAGTTGGAGCCCATTGAGACTCGTCGAATTCGACACTCAGCACGCAAGTCGGCACTTTCCCCCGAGGAACGAGTAAAATGTGCCTCGATTCCTTCGATGATTCTACAGTAGGAAAGCGATAGTATCCTCTCCTTCCTTCCCTCTTCCCTCTGCTAATTTCAACACGTCTGTCTTAGTTTCGTGTCCCTTCTTTCTCACTGGCTGTCAATCGGTCCATCAAGAGAAATGCAACTAAGTTGGAGAGGAAACGAGGAATGACGGGAGGCAGAGTTCACTCTTTCTCCTTCTCAAATGAACAGAAGAAGAAGCGACAGGCGGATATGCTAAGAATAGATCATCGATTATGACACGATAGACCCTAGCAAAAAAACGACAAAAACAGACAGCAAGCTCATGTATCCTGCATACGATGCCATATACTTCTGCAAATAGCTATAAAACTTGCTCCGGCTCAACTATGGGTCCGGACATAGTACTTTTTTTCTTTCGAGGAAGTACATGCGGTCGAAGCCTATGATCATGAGGTCCGTTCGTCGAGGCTACTCACTCGTACTCTGCCATTTCTCGCTACAAATCCGTCCATGTGAAGGGAGAGAATAGCCTCGGCAGGATAATTGATAGTCGTTCACCACTGTACTATGTATGCAAAAAGTGACGGAATGTGTATGAGGAGAGGAGGGGGGAGAGAATAGAAGAGCAGTTTAGAAGTGAGTCGGCGAGGCACTAGAAATAGCTGTTATGAAATGGACTTGTGTTACTATCGCATTCACACGAATACGAAGGGTCGGGGAGGGGAATAACACACGTGTGGTTGACTTGGCCCCCGGGATAGCCCGTGAATGTTGAGTAGTTGCTGGAACTTCAGAGGGAAGAACACTAGGCTCTGGTTCGACTCTGTCCCACCACACTTTTGCCGCTTTTGTGTTGTTTTAGTCAAAAGACAAGGGTGTTTTCGCTCCAGAAAAGAAACAAATGCCCCTATTCACATCTTGTGAGGAGGGCAAGAAGCGGAAACATGGCAGTGAGTAGATGGAAGCCAGTGTCATGACCTGCAATGTCTTTACCTGACATAATACTAACAAACAATGCACATGCAGAACGTAATATGCTGAATGGCATCGCATCTATAAAAAAAGAGCTAATTTGCAAGAATTTCCGCTATTGTGTTCGCCGATGTACGAACTTGACCTAATTATGATGCGGGTTCAACTTCGCTGCAAATTTGAGATACTCTAAAATGCGGGTTTCACATCATTCCAAATTGGTCAATGATGCATATCAATCAACATTGACATCCAATTGCGTATATCGTACAATATTCTATATAGGAACGACAATACAATAAATGTATCGGAATTGAGTTCTGATCTATTACTTTCTGTTATTTATGACTCATTGGATAATGCACAATACATTTCATGTATCAGTGTCGCTCTGATCAAAAAAGGCTTGTGAGTCATTCCATTGAAATTGTTAATTGAGAGAAAGAGCGAAAAAGTGCAACAAGTGAATATCCAACCAGGGTCAATGATAATTCCGTTGAACCAAAGTACAAACAAAAACTATAATAAGAAAACTTCAAAAAATGAAACTTTCTTCAGGTGATGGTGTTCGCTGCAGCCAACGATCTAATGGGCGAGTGGACCTTCGGGCGGCCTATTGCCAGTTCTGGATCTGCTTCGACATTACTTGCAGTACAGCTTCCATTCTCAATCTCTGTGCCATCTCCCTCGATCGATACTGGCACATCTCGAGACCGATGGTCTACGTGAGGTCAGCTTATCCACTATTAATTATAATAATATTTATTTGTTATGACTGTGGGGGGGGATGAAAGGGTTGATGAAGACGAGTAGTTCGAGTGACATGCGCGAGTGACACAATGATCAATTAATACCTTTTGGAGCCTAACGTCATTCTCTTGTATCTCTGTGGCTGTTTCTCTGCTTTTGCTTCCGCAATCAAAGTTTCACGTTAATTACGAGCCAAAGTGTCTTGGGATTGCTCTTAATTGAATCCCACACACGCTCACTTCGATAATACACGTGGTCGGAAATCCATCAGTCCTATTTGCTCGAGTTTCTAGGAAGAATTGGCTGATATCATGCTAGTTACTCACGGTCGCTCAATACGGTCGTAAACAAGAGAGTTATAGCCCGATGCAGTAGTAGTGCCTTTCTGCGAAGTCAGAAATGTATTTCCCTCCAAGTTGCGAGTATACGACCCATGCCTTAATTTGCACTGCCGCTGGGACAAAGACCGAAAATAGTGAAGGGGAAGCGCCTTCTGAGGTCGAGTACAGTTCCCATGAATGAACCGAAAAGGTGCAAATTGAATCAGGCGTAAATCTGCCTAGTGGGTCAAAGACCTGTAGGTAATCAGGCGGGGCGAAAAAAAACGGCCGGGAGAGTTTTGATGATCGATTTCTTCGCACTTTTTTGCCTTGTTAGCTTTTGAACTTCTGAACAATGATCTCCCATCTTCCATGCCCTCTCTCTCAATACCTGACTAGAGATCTCTTCGAAAGGCTTTTTTCGCTATTCTGGTATCGGTATCCCGAGGATACTGAAATATTCGTGCTTGTTCAATCACGAGAAGGGGGAGGCTGTAGCTAACATTACTCAGCCCTTTGTTTGGGTACCCTTCCGCTTCCATTTTTTGCCTCCAACTCCCCCTTCCATTCATGCGGTATCTTAGCTATTCCTTGTGTGTGGGGGGGGAGCTCACGGGAGGGAGGATCACCTTTCTGAATATTGGAGCAGCAGCAAAGGGGGAAAGGAGTGGGAGGGAATGCTCAATAAGGACAGTGCGAAAATACCAACTTTACATCGGTTCATGTTGAGTGCGTCCTTTTTGTCGGAATAACAATTGAATTTTTCGAAGAGGAACAAGCGAATAACTTCCGTCCCAAAACGGGAACTAAAGAGCCATCAACAAACCAAGTAGTACGATTGAGAGTATTAGTAGTACAAGTGAAGAAAGGTAAAAATAATAACAAAAAATGTTCTTCCACAGTCTCCATATCGGCATAACTAAAGGGATTGTTCTGTAACAATAGGGGGATGGAGTGATCTTTGATCTTCCAGATACTGCTCACGTCGCCGCATCTACTATTGTATCGTGGGTGTCTGGTTGCTATCTGCACTCATCGGTGCCGCTCCGCTAGCCTTTGGAGTTGGGCTGAAAGTGGAGGATGAGTGGTCAGTTACCGTACCTGAATGATAAAAACAATCAGTTCGTGATAGATCACAACCGTAATCTGTTTGAGGGAGCACTGCGAGATGGACCTGCCACTCCCGTATGCCATCGGATCGTCCTCCCTCTCATTCTTCGTGCCCGCCGCGGTGATGGTCCTTCTCTACACCAAGTTGTACCTCTACGCCCGCCGACACGTCCGCTCGATCAAGACGCAGCTGCATCAGGCCACTAGCTTTCTCATAATGCAACTCGCGTCGGAAAAGATTCGCGAGGTCCGCATCAACCTTCGATCCCCAACCCAACCCTCCTTTTCTTTCCTGTCTTTCTGTCCCGAACCGGAGAGTCATCTCCAGTGTTCACTTCCACTGCACGGTCCACACCTCGTCCATTGCATGTCCAACAACTGCCGTATACTGTCCCTCCCTTCCTCACAAGCATGCACACTGGGACTGCCCGCGGCACACGATCACTGTAGAAACTTCTCACTTTTTTCCTGATGTGTGTCGAAATCCTCAAAATTCTTGAGTGATAGTGAACAGTGAACGCGTGACCGTGTCCCTCAACTCCCTCCTGCATGGCCTCACCGCTAACCCTCTCTGGGTGGGCCTCCATCAACTCAATCGTGCCTTGTCTCCTTGAAGGTGACGGCGGCGTCGATGGGCGAGGCTTCCGGAGCGACGACGCCCACAGTGCAACCGACGCCGTCTACGTCGAGATTGCAGATCACTCCGGCCCCTGCCGTATCAGTCACATCAGTACGGTGTTCATCACGATTCTTCTCTTGCGCCTTCACCGATTTTCGAGTTGTTGATGCAGATGCAGACTCGAAAGACGGAAAAGTGCGCCCGGCTATCTATCGCTCAGTTAGTTACACTACACGCGGTTAAACGAGCTAAGACGCGCCAAGCGATTATGTTGCGACCCCAATCCCTTCTGTCAATACTGCTGGGGATGATGAGAGTTTGTCTTCACTCATCATCCCGAGTACATATACCATTGACCTCGTCACTCTTGTGGTGGTGGAACGAACTGAGCTGATTGATATTGAACACTAAACGAGACAATGCATCCTCCGAGTAGAAAAGGAGACGAAGTAGAGACAGATCCCGATCGTTTCCCTAGCTTTGGCTCCCTCATTCTAACAGCACACTCATTTGCCTACTTTATTGTCGAGTACGGATCAGACTCTTTCCGCTATGAGAAATGAATAGTTGAGTCTGATCGTTGCTCGTTTCGTCCTTTCGTCTTCATTCACAATCACTCTGTCTCTAATATTCTCTTCCATTCGCAGATCGAAGTGAGATCGGACGCTCCAGCGGCCTCTTCCAGCGCGAGTTTCAAAGAGATGCCCAATGTTATTCACCTTCCTAAGGCACACTCCCACACTCTTTCTTTCGTTAACTCTTTCCGAGTAATGCTGTGAACAGCGTCGACATCTAAATGAGGGAGATGATCCCCTCATTTTCCACTCTCTTTTCGTCAGAGAGTGGTGAAAATGAGAGGTATCAACTCCCTTGTTTTCGTCTAGACGTCGACACTGTTCCCAGGATCAGGGAGTGAATGGGTAGAGAGCACGAACTCTCCTTTCTTTCCTTGCGCAACCACCAGATAAATAACATCTTTATCGCAAGGTAAATTGCGCGATAAAGATATTATAAGATAGACGCATAAGATATAAGATAGACGCACAGTCTCTGGGCGAACGTAAGAGACTCAACCCTTTCTCCTCATGGCAAAGATAGATCCACCCGTAGAACCTTCTCCCGCTCTCACTAGCATGATCCCGATTCGGTGGCTTAGTCACATTCAGAATGATTTCGGTCTCTCGCTGAGTTATCCAGCTCGTTCAAATTATGCCTTATTTCGAGCAATGATATGACTTTCTTCATTTCTTTGCTCTAGAACTGGACTTTTGGAATCAAGTCCAGGATATATGCAAAATGGAGATAGCCAGATCAGTGCTCAACCTTTACTCTTTAACAGAGTATCATCCTACCCTCTCTAATCGCATTCGTTTTCAGCTGAGAATGAGTCGATGGGAGAAGGTGAGTCGGCATCTGCCTGGGGCAAGAAGGACCTCAACTCATCTCGCAACGGAGACCTCTCCAACGCAGAACCATCAACAGAGAACGACCGTGAATGATCAGAAGGCTAGGTAAGATTGGCAACTGAATGTGCTTGATCTCTCTTTAAAAACACATTATGAAGAAAAAAACGTTATTTTTAGACTGACCCTCGGGGTGATCATGGGAACGTTCCTCTTCTGCTGGGTGCCCTTTTTCATCCTCAATATCCTTCGATCCGCGGTGCAATGGAAGGTGCCCAAGGAGATAATCATGGTCAGATCTTACCCTGCTTCTTCGCCAATAATAACAACACTGCCTAAAAATAGCGATTTTCACACCATGTATTCGTCATTCTACTTCTGTTGAATACGCGGAACAAGCTCTCCTTTGTGTCTGTTCAACTCGATTGCCTCTGCAGCATCCTCCTGCATATCCTGCCTTTCGCTCCTCCGTAACCCAATTTCTGCACAGGCCGTAACGTGGCTCGGCTACGCAAATTCGGCGCTCAATCCAGTCATCTACTCCATATTCAACCGTGATTTCCGTCGTGCCTTCAAGAAGATCCTCTTTGATCTCTTCGTGTGCTGCCATGGAGGAGATGCGACTATGTGCAAGAGGTATACTAACTTATTCTCTTCTCTTAGTACTTTATAGTACTTGGTACTTAGTACTTAGTACTTAGTATTCTCTTTTCTTAGTACTCTAACAATGTCATGTCACAGAAGATCTTGTGTGCAAGAGGTAAATTGTCTCATATAGCACATCTTTATCGCAAAATTTCATGAATGAGCTAGCAAAACACCAGTACCTTGGAAGTGGTATGCAGACAATAATAATGGTGGATGTTTTGATTCAGAATTAACATCTCAATCTCTTCAATTACCGTACTCTAAGCCCATGTCCATGATCGAAAAATTCATACGAAACAGAATATTTGTTAATCGTGAGTAATTTATCGTGACTCCAAGTCAGATATAGGGAGCACTACAACTACAACGAGCCACTACAACGAGTGCTTCCCGCTAGAGAAGCAGAGGGAAGATCAGGCTAGGTGTGCCCATTCAAGGAATGGAATGCGAAATTCAATTGTCGCCCGTTCGAGCGAGGAAGAGAGAGAGAGAGATATTCGAATCCACTTTGTCGCCAATTCAGGGGAGCAAAGAATTCGGCACACCAGGGGTCGAGGCACTTATTGAATTTAGGGAACAAACCCATTCAAATACACGTACTGCTTCCAAAATGTTCGCAGATTAGCGCCAGGGATTTCCCATTTCCCCTTTCTATGGAGCAGAGCACTTAGGTGTTGGGCCTTTGACCTCCAAACAAACCTGACAATTTTCTTTGGGGACCACCACATTTACGAGTGAACTAAACTCCACAACTCGAGTATAATACTCGTTGGTTCACATGAACATTGCTAACATATGAAATTTGGAATATCCTTTCAAATAATTTAGCAAAAAAATAATTTACGAAATGTTTTTTTAAATATGGTGATAAAATAGCAAAAAAAATGTCATTTTTCAGTGCAAACCGTCTCGGTCTCGATGCAAACGCGGAACGTCGTCGGTCCACTCGATCGTCGGAAGCTGTCGAGAACAACAATATGTGTGGAGGACCATCGACGAGAATGGCACTGATGAACAATAACGAGCACTCGTCCGCTTCAAATCACTCCAATCACAACAATCATTACCCCGAACCCGAGAGAAATAGTCAGATGATGTGACCAAATCATTATGTTGCCCCCTCTGATATGGTCTAATTCACATACTCCCAACATTTATCAGTCGTGACACCATCTAAAAGTGTGAGAGTTTGCTCTGTTTTCTTCGACTTATCTAACAGACAAGAGAGCACTCAAATTGGGAGAGTCATTCTCTCTCGTCTGATCTTTCTGGTATGATTTCTCCTCTATTATCAGCTTCACCTGATCCCCTATCAGTTTCATCATTGTGATTGCTTGTCTGCTGAATTGTCATCATATTTTCCTTTTACTTCTTCTCCATTTGCGTTCTCAACCGATCTCATTCTCACTTGCACAGATACTCAATAGATCAATCGAGTAACTGACTCTCCACAAATTGCATACTCTTTTGCAAAGTGAAGAACTGTGAGAGTCAGACTAATCTCCCCCATCTTATCGAGTTCCCTTCTCGTCTCTTCTACTTGTCCAACCTTTCCCCCATGCTACATTAAAGCGATCCGAGTGCCAATCTTTCCGCCCCGACTACGGATGTTCTCCACCCTTTCTCACTTGTATCTAGTAGCCCAATCCGAGTGATAATTTCCCAAACCGTAGTAAGCCCATCTTTCCCCTTTATCTTTCGTTTTGTCTTATTCTGTCTAATATACAGGAACAACAGCTTGTTCATTTGGATTGAAGTACATAAGCCCTCCAAATACTTTTCCCAGGACGTGACTTGCACCAAGAGGGAAGAAGCCCCCTGGTTCCCCCCACCTTTCCTTGTACACTTATACCCTCTGAGAGGGATGCGCCACCGGTGTTCATTGTGATTGACTATTGTATAAATTATGAATGTGTGCCGGGTCTCTCAGCATAGAACTCAGTAATGGTGACAAGAGCACACTAAATACAACTGTGAAGAGGCAGACAAAGACGATAATGTAATACAGTGAGATGAAACTGTAAATAGAAACTGTGGTATGAATATTGAGTGATACATGAGTATAAATACAACATAACGAGCAAGACGTGACTTACCCAGGCCACTAGTACACTGACAGTTGTCACTCGGATTCTTCGATATACTCCGCGTTGCTCTCTCAATGAAACAACTGTTCACGTAACCCTCTAATCACTCCGTTTTATCGTTCGATTCCCATCTCCATCCATTTCCTTATCAATGAGCCTCGCACTCTTCAGCCTATCAATAGTCCATCGCCCCTTCCCCCTCTCCCTCTCCTCTCCTAGATACATCACAAAGAGTAGCCAAGGGAATAGTTCTGTTTCTCCCTCTCCCTCCTCTCCCCTCTCCATTCACTGATCTTCCCTCTGTCTTTGACACGTGGTGATATCTCCCTTCTCCCGTCACTCTCTGTGCCCTCTTCCCTCTCCCTTCTACTCTTCTTTCTTCTCGCTTTCTCCACTTGGCCATTTACTTTTGGCTGGCCATTCGGTGGTGGTTCGATTTCCAATCGTCTCTCTCTGTTGCAGGAATGAAGGTCGCCGCTAACATTCTCGAGTCTATCGAGAAATCGCCTCTCGTCAAGCTGAACAAGCTCGACGGAGTCAAATGCAGCGTCTGTACGTGCACACTTTCGAAATGATTTTCGGCAGAGTTCAAAGGACTAGTGGAGACGGCACGCAGACACTGCGGTTGCC
This sequence comes from Pristionchus exspectatus, assembly GCA_911812115.1. NCBI lineage: Eukaryota > Metazoa > Nematoda > Chromadorea > Rhabditida > Neodiplogasteridae > Pristionchus > Pristionchus exspectatus. The sequence goes on along the minus strand of OU461583.1, from coordinate 26,759,923 downwards.
TCCAATAGTATTGACCCTAGGCTACGTATGGTTCGCTGGTAGATCAACTAAAAAAATTAATGAATATTTTAGACGCGAAATGCGAGTACCTCAACCCGGGTGGATCGGCGTTCGATCGCGCGGCGCTCAAGGTGCTCCTGAAGGCTTCCTCGGTACGATATTCTTTATGTTTTTAGTGATATTTTCACCGTTTTCTGCAATTTTCATAACTGAAAAATATGGAAAGAAGAACTATAATTAGGATTCGTTTGCACATTCTAGACCGGCAGTAATGCTCAGATGAATGTCCACCTATCCTCATCTGAGCACATTACCTGACATAATAATAATATTATAATATAATAATAATAATAATAATAATAATAATAATAATAATAATAATAATAATATTAATATTAATGATATTATTCCTATTATTCCAGACGGGCAAGCTTCGCGAGGGCATGACGGTCGTCATCGCTCGTGGAGGATCGTACGCCATCTCATTCGCCATGGCATGCGCCGTCTTGAAATACAAGTGAGTTGGTTGATCTTTGATCATTGTTCACCAAAACGACAAAAACACTTTCCAATATGTTGAAATTAAAATGACAATTACTTGAAATCGGAGTTTCAATTACTTACTCTCAATTTCACGATTTAGAGGAACAAAAAATATACTTCTAGATCTTTGTTGCTTAGTGTTCATAGACCTTTCCTTGTACTTTTCTTGACACACGGTAAAGAATTAAATCGGAAATTCGATAGCTTCCTTCATTTTGTTGGGCGCACTGTGGGTAAATACACGATAGTTCTTTACAGTTCTCGAACTTTGGAGCGCTGTGTTTACTGACGTGAGAGAAAGGGGAAAGATCACTTAGTAGATAACTCTTCGACGTTTCAAAAGACGATCTAATGATTGAGATTATGTTTGGGGTTAAATATTCTCAATGATTTCGATCGGACTTTGATCGGTGAATCATGTTCTAAAAATATCTGTGCTCGAAAAGTGGCTGATGCAAGGAAACGCATAGGGGCGATAAGTGGGATCAGCTAACAGCTGAGGGAGATTTCATCAGTACAGAGAAGCAGAGAGAACAATTCATAAAACGGAGGGTGATGCAAGCTGTAAATAGATGCGGATGATATTCAAACCGATGTAGTCTGTGGTCGGTTACACTCTAGCCATCACACTAAAAGATTGAGGACCAATTGGAAACCAAAATAGATAGAGTGAGCGTGTTGGCCAAACTTGGATACTATCATTATGTATAGGATAACCTAGATACTATGAACACGAAAAAAATTTAAAAATAAATAATTCAAATAATAAAAAATGTATAAATTATACTACAACATATTCTAAATTAATATTCTAAATTAAATTGTAAATGAAACAATCCAATAATTCTTCAGACTGATGGTCGTTACCGACGACAGGGACGGTGCCGGCGTCGTCAATCTCCTGACGACGATGGGCGCTGAGCTCGTGAGAGTGAGACAGCACGAGGGAGGAGTGAGACACTTCGCCATCCAGTATGTCCATGAGGACGGACACAAGGACCGATTGTACATTGATGAGGTGTGTAGGACTATCTTGTCTCTTGAAATACCGGTTCTCTCCATTCCGGATCTGACTCAAGTGAGAATACCAATATTTGTCAACATATCCAACGCATAGCGCCAAGAATTTGTATCTGAACCATATAAACTGAAATCATACTGATTATTGGAACTGATTCCAGGCCGAATACGACACGTATCTCTCCGAGATTCTTGACGAGATCGTCGATACTCTTCCCAAGTGCGATGCCATCTTCGTCCCGATGATCCATGAGGACTCCACCAAGGCTCTACCCCACAAGTTCACTGTGAGTTGATACTGGGGCCTACCTGTACCCTGCTTCTGACGACTGAGAAATCGATGCAAAAACTTTACTTTTTCACTGTACCCTACTGAAAACTGGTTGTTTGGTAAAAATAATGATTGGTAAAGGTCATTATTTATACCAAACAATTATTTAAAGTTGCATGAAAGTTACATGATTGATTCAGGGCAAATTGATGCGCGTCACTCGCCCCAAGGACGTTAACTACCCCCGTGCACCCACGGCCGTCCCCGATCTGGCCACTCAGGAGGAGCTGGGCTGCGACAGCGAATTCATCGTTAATGATGAGGTAAATAACTCAAGAACCAGCTCAATCAATATAGAGAAAAACGCGCTCATGACGCATTTTTCCATGGAAAAGAGTTTGCCAAAAACACTAAACAAATATTTTTGAAACAAAGTGTACATGACGTTATGGCAGTAGTGAACAACTATGACGTCAGTGTCGGAAATAGCGAACGAGTATCGATCTCGTCAATACACTCTCATCGTAGGGGAGCGGTCGTGATTTATTGCTGCCTTCATTCTCTATTACTTGGCGGGATCAAGTAGAGAGTAGAGAACACAAGGAAGGAGAGAAGGAATAGTGTCCCCATAGTGCTCATTAGTACAAACAAACATCATTTTCGCTCTGTCAGTTATCTCGTCTCTGTGTTCTTGACAGGAATATATGAGGCCGTTTGCGTAAGAATCGAGCAAGGGCTGGCACAGGGCAAAAATATCAATTCTCTGAAACTTTGCGAAACGGGGTTTTCAAGGGTTCTGAAGACGATAGGGTTGGTAATTTTGGTCGTTGAGACCCCGTTGGCTCCAGACGACGTCACGTCGAAATCAGTTTTTCTAATATTTCTTCGCAACTAAAATAGCTAATTTTATGTGACTACGGTTGATGGAACAGAATCTAATGGTGAACAAGCCTGTTTACTTCTTTTTTCGAAAATCGTCGAAATAAGATCAGAATAGCTAACTTCTTTAGTAATCATTTGTACCTCGCGCACTTAGCTTAGATCGGATCGGAATCGCAATGTGATTCCGAAAATCTTTTTGGTGTGACTCAAAACGGTGCGGTTCGTTTGTGAATCAACTTATAGTGTAACCGACTTGTAAGTAACTCTTGGCATCCTTCTCCTTGTTTACTTCCGAACTTTGATCTACCCGTGTCTCTCGGAGAGTCTCTCCACCATGACCTCTTCCCATCTCTGTTCTCTCTCTATTCCCTCTGCTCTCTCGCCTCCCTCGGAAGGGAGACTCCGATCGATAAGAGGAAGGAAGTAAACAAGCGGAAAGATCGTCAGATTTACTAACAAGACGGTTACACTATAAGTTGATTCACAAACGAACCGCACCGTTTTGAGTCACGCCAAAAAGATTTTCGGAATCACATTGCGATTCCGATCCGATCTAAGCTAAGTGCGCGAGGTACAAATGATTACTAAAGAAGTTAGCTATTCTGAACTTATTTCGATGATTTTCGAGAAAAGAAGTAAACAGGCTTGTTCACCATTAGATTCTGTTCCATCAACCATACTCACATAAAATTAGCTTTTTTAGTTGCGAAGAAATATCAGAAAAACTGATTTCGACGTGACGTCGTCTGGAGCCAACGGGGTCTCAACGACCAAAATTACCCACCCTATCGTCTTCAGCACCCTTGAAAACCCCGTTTCGCAAAGTTTCAGAGAATTGATATTTTTGCCCTGTGCCAGACCTGTTCAGAATTGCTTGATTCTTACGCAAACGGCCTCATATATGAAAAATATAGAGAATTGTTGATAAAAGCAATCGAAATCTTATCTTGATCAATATCAACGATGAAGGATAAGATAAGTGTCCTTCAATATTCTTTTTCCGGCGCGTCTTGATTAGCTATCAATGACACGTGCCGAATCTAGCAGTGATAAGATCTCGATGGGATGAGAAAGGAGAGTTAGATAAGAAGGAGAGGAGAACTAGTATTGCGCAGAGAAGATAATCGTTCTCGATCAGCGATTAGGGAAAGGGAATGGCATGAAGAGACTCTTTCAGAGAACTATAAATTCAAATCAAATCAGTGATTTAGCTACAACGAAGTTTCCAAAAAAAAGAACCGAGATGAAACAAATTGAATCGATAACGAAATCCAATTCCTTATTTCAAATCTCAAAATGCGACCAAAATAAAGTAAGACAAATACAGTAAGAAACAGAAGCGAGTAAGCAAAAATGCGAATGGTGCTAAAATTTCTTTTTTTCTTTAGGAAGCGTACGTGATGGCCCGTTGGCTGTCCGCTCACGAGGGTCTCATGGTGGGCGCATCCTCTGGTGCAGCCATCAAGGCCGCCGTCGAGTACGCTAAGCACCAGTCCGCCGATGCCATCGTTGCCGTCCTCTGCATTGACGGCATTAGGAACTACCTGTGAGTTACTGGTTGATGATTTCAAAAGTCTAGGCTGCCAAGTGTCAATAACACCTGTATGATTCGCGGCTCTTTTGGTTTTTCAAATTTTTTTCAAATATATTGCTGTGTTCGCCGGAAATATTAAATTTTGGTAATTTTTAGCGACCACTTCGTTGACAACGCATGGATCAACGAGTACAGACTGAGACATGTCGAGCTGAACAAGGAGAAGCCCAAGCCCAACGAGTGAGTTTCGTCATCATTATCCAAGACCTAAGCTAATGACCATTTCTTCGCCTGAGAGTTGTCAAAATGAGAGGAATCGTCTCTTTTCGTCTAGACATCGACGTTCGCAGAAAAACAAACCAATGGAAAAGGATGTATAGGCAAACCGACCCCTCACTATCTCCTGGCACTCTATCTATCCTGTTCGAGAGCTGTCAGAATAGAAAGCCCACTCAACTGAAGATCTCCTTCCACCCACGAAAGCACTGCTTAGTCGTTCATAGTTCCCTCATACTCTAGTATTCTTTCCAACTGACTGAAGCGTGGGAACCAGGGACCACTTAGTTCCTGCTGATGTCATGTTTTTTCATAAATCAGTAATGCAAATTCTCTGGGCCTCGATTTCAGCACGTTTTTCCGGTTTAGTCATGAGAATTTGAGCGCATGTGATGATTTCTGAAAAGTCATCTCTCCCACAAGGCTACCCTATCACAGCGTTCTGCTCCGACAAAAAAGGGGGAGACCTTTGCATATCTACTCGCTCACTTTGCATGTACCGAACTGCAAGGCCTAGGCGGGAGGAGCGACCGCTCTCCCCGCTCTGTTGTTTGAATCGAGCGGGAAATTGCAGTTCTTTCGTGTCGGGATTTTGGCGCGAAATTTGCATCCATTGTTCACCCTTGTCTGGAGAGAACAATGGGGGTCAGAATGCTGTGCTATGAATGGATGGTGCGACGATCTAATGAGAACGATCATTGGTTGTCGGCCGCATATAAGGATTTTCAGACCATCCTTACCTGAGCTGTCGTAACAAATAATTGAATTGAATTGATGGCATATACTGATTTCAATTATTCAGCACATACGATCCTTCCGTTCTCGTGTACGACCCGACTACTCTCGCTGGCGAGTGGGAGAAGGACAACACGGGACACTGGAGCAAGTGCAGCTACACCTTCAAGCCATACAGGTGCGGTGGAACATTTGTGTAGTCGAGTCGATCACGAGACATTTTCAAAACATGCACTACTGACCACAGTAAACAATGTCGAGAATCATCGAGTATCCCATATTGATATTCAAATATTCACATGTCCACTTTTTCACTTGAACTCACACAATATTCACTTGATATAAACATGCTGATTGTTTTCCTTTTCTACAGACAAGAACGTCCCGGAGTGATGGGTAACGTGCTCGAGGCCGTCGGAAACACCCCTCTCGTCCGTCTCAATACCGTACCCAAAATGCATGGCGTTGACGCACAAATCTGTAAGTGTTTTCGTCTTCTCACATTTCCTCTCGACTAGAAATAGCCCCCGTGATGGTGGAATCAGCAACCACTCCCTATTACAGATGTGAAGTGCGAGTACATGAATTCGGGAGGATCGATCAAGGACAGAATCGCCTGCAGAATGATTGAGGTAGATCGTAAATGGAAGAGTTGAAACAAAACCAGATTTCAGCTCGCCGAATCGGCCGGAATCCTCAAGCCTGGCATGACCATTATCGAGCCCACTTCTGGAAATACCGGAATCGGTCTGGCGCTGGCGGCTGCGGTCAAGGGATACAAGTAAGAGATCGCCCATCGTTATTATCAATTATTCTCACGTAAATACAAAAATATCTACTCAGGGGAGAGCTGGCCTCACCAGTGCGTCCCACTTAGCCTTGACCTGGATACACTTTTTATCGTTACCTCAGGTGCATCATCGTTATGCCGCACAAGATGTCCAAGGAAAAGGCGCTTGCCATCGAGGCTCTCGGAGCCACGATCATCCGTACTCCCAACGAGGCCGGATTCGACTCGCCCGATTCCCATATCGGTGTCTCCCTTAGACTCCAGGTACTGACTGAATATTGCAGTTGTATCAATTCTATCAATTTGATACTCACCCAATCGTACAAGGTGGCCCACAGAGAGCAGGCCAACCGAGGCAGGAATCGCGTACGTGTAAACTCTACTTTCAGGCCGAGATTCCCGGCTCGATCGTGCTCGATCAGTACAGAAACTTGGGCAACCCAATGGCCCACTACGAGCAGACCGCCGAGGAAATCCTTGATGCCATGGATGACAAGGTAGTACATTAAATTTCTGAAACTACGTATCAAAACATTCCTTAAAACACTCTTAATAAGTGATAAATCTACTTCAATTAAATTATTTTCTCCACCTGAGTAAGATGGGAAAGGAGTTTACATAGATCTTCGTTAGGTGACATTTTCTCACTGTTTCTCACTAATACAAGTTGCTACAAGTTCTACAAGTTGCTAATCGGCGATGGGGTGGCTAGCCCGCCCTTGCGAGGATAATGCCAAACCGCCTTGTACAATTTCTCATTCAGATCGACTACGTTGTCGTGGGAACGGGAACCGGAGGATCCGCTACCGGAATCGCCATGAAGATCAAGGAACGCATTCCCACGTGCCAGATCGTCGGTGTCGACCCCGAGGGATCCATCCTCGCAGATCCCACCCAGACTGACACCGCCTTCTATGAGGTAAGTCGATACAATTTCAATTTTTTATGTCAAGTTTTTATGAACCTGGGTGAGTAGAGTGAAAGTAGCGTAGAGTCTTCGGCATATTTCAGTGGATAGTTACTTGTAGCTTGGTGGTGATTCGTTTTTTCTCGATTTTTTCGAAAAGTCATCCATCTTCCTGCAAAACCGCCATGATCTTACTGGTTACTTTTTCGAGAGAGTTAGCGCATCAAAACGACGCGGAGGCGGAAGAGGACCTCTCGGTAGATTCTTCACACGCTCAAACGAAGTTACTTGCTGACGAATTCCTTCAGAACTCTGTCAATTTTTGATGCGCAAAGCGTCTGAAAACCTTAGTGGATCAGTAAACATAGAACCCAAAACAATTTGTCTACTATAATCTGCCACACCAGGTCGAGGGAGTCGGCTACGATTTCGTGCCCGGCGTTCTCAAGTGGAATACGATTGACATCTGGCAGAAGTCGACTGATAGAGTAAGCACACTATTGTTCAAACGAATTTAGCAATTTCTTGATGAAATATTGTGAAAAAAATAACGAAAACTCTTCAAGTGAGTATTTTCTCACCCGAATCATCGATTTCCTGCTCAAATTTTGAAAAAAAAATCTGATGAAATCTCTTCAGGAGTCCTTCGAGACTGCACGCGCTCTCATCCAGCACGAGGGTCTTCTCTGCGGTGGATCCTCTGGATCCAACACCTACGCGGCCATTCAGGTACGGTAACTGCTGACAAATCCCTACAAAATAGACAAATTCTCCACACAAATCCATTACTTTCGAGAGGTCTAATGGCCCGAATAAGTGCTATACAATCACGCCTCCAGCCATTTTCTTGTGTGATGTCTTGTTCACTTCGACCACTTAGAATTGAAAATTTAGCCATTATCCTGAGCCATTTTATTGGGTCTGCCGACTTCAGTAGGAAAAGTCTGTTGAAAATTGCCCGACTAACTGCAATCCCACGCCATCAGCGATTTTGTGCAATTTTATGTGAAGTCTTGTCCATTTCACCATCTTATTTGAAAATGTAGCCATTAGGAAAATGACTGTCTCGAAGATTGATATTTCCCGACTAACTGCAATCCAATCACGCCCGCAGCGACATTCCACCGGCAAGCCGATCCCTCGTTTACTTCCAGCCGCGATCTCTGACTCGAAAACTCCCTACTAATAAGCTGCACATGCTCTGCCCTTTCTCCACGTCCCATTATTCTTCGTCGTTCGCTTTTCTCCCACTGGCAAATCTCCCTTCTTGACACGCCATCGATCAACGCTAATGCGCGCGCGATGATCCTGACTAATTGAGCGGTCATCTGAAACCATCAAGAATGATCATGAAAATGGCCTCTCATGCACAACAGAACCTACTACTGATAAAGTCAAAAATGACTTGAATAATGTGATCACAAAATCTATTTTCAGGTGGCCAAGGGACTGCCTGCGGACAAGCGCATCGTCGTCGTTCTTCCGGACGGAGTGAGAAACTACCTGACCAAGTTCCTCTCCGACGATTGGATGTTCATCCGTGGATACCATCTATAGACACCAATCCCACTAATTCATCAGCCCCTCCTCATCATAACATTTCTAACGGGAATGCTCCCCTCTTTACATCATCTGGATTTCCCCCCTGCCGGCTCCGCATCTTCTTTCCCGTCCCTCATTACTCGTATCCCCCCTGTTTATTGAAGGCCCTTAGGGCACACTTCATTCAACCTTTTTTTGTCGTCGCGCTAGAATGTGCCGAGAATAAACTCACATTTCCTCAGAATCACAGTTCTCCCTAAGTTTGCTTCCTTCCCATAATTACATTCTCTGAGGATGCAAGCATTGGCTATTCGAAACACTATTGACCTTCCTTGTTAGAGGAATGTTCTCAGTTGAGAAACGTTGCGATATATTTTGAATGGTTGGGAATGTTCTCCGGGTGTTCAAGGCCAGAACATTACTAGCCGTCCATAATATCTGGCGAACTAGACAGTGTGAAACCATGCGGAATAAAAGGAACAATGGGAGTAATTGTTCAGTGATTTGCCTACGTGCGGAATCTTTGGTCTCTATGGGCAGTGTTTCTTCCTTGTGTCTCCTTCGATGGACACTCTTCAGAAGGAAATGATGGATCATTTTCGCTTTCTCTTCCTCTGCTTTGATTCCTCACTCTTTCTAATCATAATCCCTCCCGCGGCCTCTCCACTTCTTCAACCCATCCTTCGTGCATATGACTTTTTATGGTGACTTCCTTTGTCTAGACACAATTTTAGAAGCGTAAACGAAGTGGGAAGGGTGAAAATATACACACAAATACGAGCTGGACCGGTCGGGGGACAACTTTCTACAGAAATAAGCTTGCAAAGATTACACGGCGAGATGAAAGCGGGGTGGACGGGGTTAAGACATAGGGGAGTATGGGGAAGGGAGGGAATCTGTCTCTCACTCAACCATTATCTTTCGTTTCTTTAGCTCACGAGAGAGCATGGCAAAACAGAAGAGTCTGTGAAGAGTAGATTTGGGGAATGGGAAGGAAGAAGAATATGTTCATGAATGGCCTCGTTCTTATGTCCACCGAGAAAATGTTGGGAATATAATGACAAAGTGGGGAGAAATGGAGATGTGACAAGATAAGTTAGAGATCAGTCCGGAAAATTTCTGCTATTTGGAACAGTGTCAATCTTAAAAGAGTTCAAGACAGGAAGAAAACAGCAAAGTTGGGACTAAATTGGACGATGAAAGCTCTCGCGACGAAGAAGAAGGATCGGGTAGGTAAATTAGACGCTTGAGGGCGATTCCTTGTCAGTTTGGAGGGGCATAGTACACTCGTAGGCGCTCGTTTTCGGACGGTTCACTTGACCGGCGAAGCAGGGAAGGAATGGAATCGTCTTGAGCGCAGACTGAAATAGGATAAATAATAAATAAACGCAAGGAGGAATAGACTAGAATACTTCCCTCACCCACCCTTTCTAATTTATATTATAATGCCAAACATGTATAAGTCTATTTTACCCCATAAGAACCGCTGGGTGCAACGCTCAAGAATTCCGAAAATTCCACAGTCTGTGTCGTCTCCGTTCATTTTTAGAGTATTTACTACTTGTGGTCAGCATACAATATCGTTTGACATTTCTAAGGGCCCGTGTGCTGTTTCTCGGTCCTTACCTTTACATCCGGGTTGTATTTGTAGTAGATGAATAGTCGAATGGTCGAGCAAAGGACGAAGAGAATTGTGCCCACGTCGCTCGTTATGACATAGAACATGTTGAATCCACCGTCCTCGCTCTACAATATTTGTTTGCTTTTTTCCCGTCTGAACGTTCAGAATGAAATCACGAGAAACCGGGATGGTGGATTCATAACCGAGTTTATTACACTTGTGTTGACCATTCCTGTCCCAGAGATGTCTCGTAGGCACTAAGCCATCATTACCTTGAGGATGTGGGAAGAGAACATCTCCATCATATAGAGGGCGAAATGGATGGAATTGCAGGCGAGATAAGTCGAGATAACGACGGCCGTGGTTTTGATCGCACATCGAAGACGTTTGTGCTCCTTTTTCTCCTCGTTGAGAACCATCTGTTTCGTCTGTAAGGTTAAGGAAAAGTTAATATGAGCATTATTTTATTTGTTATTGTTAGGCATTATTATTTGTATTATTTTTTTGTATATTCGTATTATTTTGTATATTCTTCTTGTTAGGCATTTTCTCTCAAGGAGGGTTTGCCACCCAATCGTCGAGTACCAATGTTTGCTAACCTGGGACGACCAGTGGCCGTTGCGAGACTTTTAACAAAGAAAAAATCTCTATTTAGACTCCCTAGACAAGCTAGGGTCGAAGTTGAGTGCAATGACGCGTAGACCAGACTACAATCTACATCTATCTACAATCTACATCATCATCGTTTGTGCGTGGCCTAAGTACCCTTATTCTAGTCATGCAATAATTCCTCCTTTATTCTGCACGCTTTCTCATTTCTCAAACATCCTTCTCGAATGACCCCTCGATTTCCGGTGTCTTTCCCCTATCCTTCCCCTATCTTTCCTTCCTCATCCAAAGTTCTCGGGCAAGGGAAGAAGATTCATTCCAATTGTTTCAACGCCGAGGCGAAGCAAGGGAGAGATTTCGGTGAAATGTCTTTAATCCCGCCACTGACGTTTTGCTGCCTGAGGGAGAGCGAGCCTTCGCATGATTTGTGACACGTTTATGGGAAGTTCTTTACTCCCTCCCTCGGCGAATTTAGCACTCCCGCAACATCTCGATTCCTTTTCGAGTTGATGCCTTTTATTTGTTCGAACTTTGAATTTTCCCAGCCAGTCCCTTTCCCAGTCTTAGGAGTAGAAAAGAGTAAAAAGCAGAACGGAAGCAGGCCGAAAATCCTTTCATTTCCTCCACAGTAACAGTTAGGCATCAAGTGTTTTCTCACTTGTGGGAGAAAATCAAAGTGTGATTCCTTAAGTATCTCCCATCACACCCTTCAAGCGCTAATCTAATTTCGAAATTCGCTTGCCTGTTCCTTTCTAACGTCCCTTCAGGATCCTCTTACATAATCGTCCACTAACTCATCCATTGCATTCAAAGAGTCACGAGTAGCTCCCCTCCGAACTACTTCCATTTGTTCCCTCGTTATTTTGTTGGAGCGTAGATAATTCTTGGAATTAAATCACTCGGAAGAGAAAAGAGATTGGATGTGCGTACGAGTAAGTACTAAAGGTGATTGTTTGTGATGCCAGAGGTCGAAGGCCAAACGAGCTTCCACTTGTCCCGATTACCCTCTGCAAAACTCTTCCCCTTTGCAAAAGGTTGGCCACACTAGTGACGGGATACAGTAAAACCAATATCGTCACTTGTCGTTCTCGGAATCTCAAGTGGACCTGTCCAAAAAAGTACAACTACTTCGCAGCTCCCTTACTGTGCAGAGAAATACAACCACGAGGAAGTGAATATGGGGCTACTCGGAATCCCGAGAGATACTAGAAAGGCCACGGTGCACTCGGGAAGCACAGAAGTATGGTACTGGTGGAAAGAAGTGAGTGCCAAAGGGCTCACCGCCGACAGGACGACATTGGGGCATGAACTGTTCCTCCTCGCGTTCTGATGAGAAAGTCGAAGACGATGAACAATGAGCAGATTGAGGATGAAGAGCACGCAGAAAGACACGAAGAGATGGAAGAACTGCAATGTCTTCCATTTCACCAATTTCTTGTCAAAAATACGACAAAAATGAGTGAAAACTGACATTAATGAGTAGATCGTACTGAATGTACTGGGGGTTGGCGGTGAGATTCGTGGAGACGATGGGCATGCTCTCAAAGTAGTCACACTCCCCGTTCTCGTACACGTAGATCTGCAACTATTCTCATTAGAGCATCCGAGTTTTCTCCTCTTTGCTCAATCGTAAATGAGCCCCCAGATCCGGAGAGAATGTACCGGCTAGAATGTATCCTTACATACATACATTACAATACAATTTTTATCAGTGTCGCTTTCTGGCATTTTATCAAGATGAAATATCAGAAGGTCGTCCGTCTCTCAAGATGGTCATTTTGAGGGGGTCCTTACGTCAATGGCGTGGAATCCGGGCGCTCTCAGTGCCGTCCACAGGACGGCGATGCAGACGCAGACGAGCAGACTTCCACGATGAGAACCGCTGAAGGGACATTCGATACTCGCTTTGGCTTCTTCAGTTCCTATACTCCCTCTCGACCGTTCTAACACAAGATTGAATACTTATCATAGAGACTCTTCGGTTTGATGGATGATATATGCATCTCTTTTTATATTATCACTCTATTTGTGCTCAATAGTTTTCAGTCCAATTCAACCGTTCTCGATTCTATGTACTCTCGATTACTCATTCGTTAGAATGGAGTGTAGGTACAGAAAAATTCGAAAACAGCTTATACCCTCATTATCGTTTCAACTGTCGTAAAGGATTTTGTGAGAAGCAGATCACATGTTTTAAACCGTCTCTCTCTCTGCTTTACGTGCTCTATCAGCTAGAGAATTGGAATGAGATAGGTTGACGCTCATTTTCACTGATTCCTTCAGTCGTTTCTCTCGCCTGACACACACGTTGAATGCATAAACGACCGCTTTTCTCGCCCTTCGCTCTAATAGCTCCTCCCCTGTCCGAATAGATCCCTCAACGATACTGCCCCTCTCTGTCTTCTAAGTGCTCCCTCGTCGGCCATAGTCATGGGAGTAAGGAAAAGGCTTCTTGATTCCGCGTCTCTCTTAACTCGCCCCCGTTCTCTCGCAGAGCGGAGCCGTGTGTTTGTTATAGAGAATTGCTCTATCATTGACTAGCATGTGGTCTTTACTCTTTGAGCCCTATTAATCACAAAAAAATGAAAGAACTTGAAAGATTCGCTTACCGATTCCTCATCCTGATGATTTTTCCGATCCAAGCGAGTCGCTCAGCAGAGATGGCAATGAGCACATACGGAATGCACACCTGAAAAGCATCGTTAACTCTCCCCATCTTTCATGCTCTTTCGTAGGTCAGACAAAGCGAGTGAGTATAGTATATGAAGGGAATGAGGCCATTGTTAGACCCCATCGGAAGTCCCACCATCTCATTCTCCTGAGGCTGGTGGGGGAATGGCTAGGGACCACCTGCCCCATGAACATAAGGCTGCACATTCTCGTTAAAGCATGGGAAAGTGATCTGGGAAAGCCGAGATCATAGTTCTGTGTTGTGTTCTCAGTTTCGATCTCGCCAGACACGGTATCCCACACTAAGCCTCTGCTTCCCTTCTCATTACCTTCTGTGTGTGTCTCAATCCCCTCCTCCCGCTACTGGCCATTCATGACCACATTCTCACTACTTCCCCCCCCCTATGGCCTCGCGGTTAGGCCCTTCAAAGGCATGACAAATGGAACTGCACTAGCAAATGCAAGCAGAAATCGAGACTGGCGCACTATAATCACTCTCTTTTCGGGGGTGCATGCTCAGGAGCAATGGGAGAGACTCGTGATAGGCAGGATGTTGGGGATGGAATGGGATGGGATCGCGGGACTCGTCAAGTTCGGTCCTATCTAGGAGATGGGAAAACTGAACAAGAACCGGAAATACAAACGTATTTTCGCGAGTGTCCTCCTCATCTAAGACAACAGGGAGGACCGGAAGTAGCTCTAGAGTGGTCTCTTTCTACTCACCTGCACCACTTTCGAGAGTGTAAACTGATACGTCGTAGTCAGTCGAATAAGATCATAGAGGAAATGAATTCGAAAGTATTTGGCTGCCGATTCGAGCCCGAACGAAGTGACGTACAGAAAGCTGGAAAGAATGAGGTCATTGGTCGAAATTAAAGTTCGAAATTCTCGGTTCTTCATCTCTTTCTACACTTCATCTTCCCGTATATTGCGTCTGCGTCTCGTGAAGCGACCATCTGAAATGAGAAACGGTGGTCAACCGGACCCTCACCATAGCAGAAAGTCCAGAATGGCCAGAAAGATGAGGTAGGTGGACCATTGGTGGCGATTTTTTGTGAGGAAGACGAAGAGGAGGAGGAGGTTGCAGGCACAGCCAAAGGTCGCGATCGTCGTTCCGACCCTGTACAAAATTGTTCATTTTTCAGTCCGAGTCATATCGAGAAAGCGCCAGACGACATCTCATCATCCCCCCTCTTATTTGGTCAGAGTAATGATCTTCGAAATCTCTGCATACCGAGTGCACCCAAGCCAATCAGACGAAACTAGAGAGCTCAAGGAAAAAGAAGACACAGAAGAGAACTTTGCTCGTGCAGAAGAATAGAATCTTCCCTCCTTCTCCTTGTTTCGAGAGCGCTCTTCATTGCATTATTCGCCCCCAGACCCTTACCGCACACTTCTCTCCATCGCCCCTGAGACATTCTTGAGGTCTCCACGATGATTTCTCTCTTTGAATCACACACTATCTCGCTTCCCTCGCGCTTCTTAGAAGGTTCTACAGAGCTCAAGAATCTGCCCCACTTGATGGTAATTAGTGCCGGGGCAACTGTGGTCCTTCTATCTATTCTAGGAGGAATCGTCTCCCCCAAACTCTTTCTTCATAAGCACATTTCGGGGCGAGATGGGCGTTGGAACGTGAGCGGGCCCATCGTCTCAATGTCATTGCAAGTGTGGAAGACGAGGCAAAGAAAGAGAGTTAAGAGAGAGAGAGGGATGAAGTGCACCCGAAGACTGAGGAGTAAGAAATAGTTCGGCATACGTGCAATCGTCTCTTCATTTCACACACTCTCTCACCACTCTGACCAGTTAGAGCGTATGTGAAATGGAAGAGACGGCGACCCGTATTTCGAACTCTAGGATGAAGTGCGCTGAGGAGTAGAAGGAAGGAGGGATAGACCTGGAGAAGCGAGCGCGCTTCGCCCTCCCCGCTTAATTAGCAGGCCGGAAGAAGGGTGTCGATTGTCTCTCTCGGAGACATCAACGGCGGTCCCCCCTCTTGCCTGCCCTTTTTATGAGCCAGTGAGAAACATTTGATGAGGTGCAACGGCTAATGGATGTGCAAGTGGTGACTTGGAGGAGAGAGAAGATGAGTCAGGATGATTTGATCATTGATGAAGGTGGTGGTAAATTAGGTGGAAATAGCAAGGAATGAGCGAGAATTGCGTGCTGGAGACCATGAGAATTGCTGTAACCCAGGCCAAAACAATAAGAGAAAGGAACTGACGTTACAAAGTACAGTCTGAGCACAGGGTCTTCATCGCAGTAGACGATCTCCTGCTCCTCCGTCGAATTCGTTGGTGGTTCCATCGTGGAATTCATCTCGGCGCTCAACATGATGGAGAAGCGTGGGGAAGGAAGGAGGAAGGGGAAGGGGGAGGAGGAAGAAGGAAAAGGGGGCGGAGTCGCCGACGAGATCGAGATGGTCGCAAGGAGGAGAAGGAGAGAGAGAGGGAGAAGATCTGATTGTGAACGGGTATCAATCCCTCAATCGGGTGGGATTCTCGGCCAAAAGTCACACGCACGTGGGGATTTCAATTTGCGCCGTGGAAACGGTAGCTGAATGCATTAAGGAAGTAGATAAGGGAGGGGCATACACGTGAGAAGGGGGCAATGAAAAGGGTTAATGGACGAGATAGATCGAATTGATAATGCAACAGAGGAGAGGAGGATGCAGCTGCATGAAACATTTAGGAGAGGAGACGTGAAGAAACGAAGCAGAAACAGCAGCCGAATCTGATGTGATGAGATTTGCAGGAAATCGGGTTCCGGTGGATCGGCACGTTTTCTAACCGGGCTATCGTAATTAAATTCAAGCAAAAGTTTAAAAAAATTTGAACTGTGATATGAACGAATGAAGTAGGTGTGGAAATTTTGAAAAAAAAAACGAAAAAAGTGGATTTTTGTTGCAGAAGAATACGCTTTGTCGAATATTGAATATTAGCCCGTCTAGCTTGCTCATATTTGTCTTTTCTTCCTTCGTCCGTCTCACTTTCGACTACAATTGCACGTGCGCGGACACGCGATATTATAGCGCAAAAACCGACGCAAACATCGTTTTCTGGAGAATTTTATCCGACAAATTCTATCAAACCGCGATAATATCGGGCTCGTGCTCAATATCTGTTCATACTTGGTAATGGGAAGGTGGGGAGACTAAAGATATTTGGAATCAGGTATCGCGAGTGGGTGGCTTGGTCGAGGATCGGGGGCTGTTCATAGTAAAAGAGTGGAGGTTTAGGGGATAATAAAGAGGTGAGGAGTGGGCATTTGGGTGGGGGAAGATCACAAGGGGTCAGCAGTTTCTCGATGATATCCTCTATCAGGTGAGATCAAGTGAGATCCCTCCAGGACGAATATTTTACGTCTCTTATTTCACAATGTTCTCTCATCCGACAATATAATGAGAGAGTATGGTGAAATGAGAGATCGAAAATTCTTCACCCAGCCCAGCTCCAGAAGCTTGTGGGCGAAACACAACATTGGTTCTGATCTACATGAGAATATGCATCTTATTTCATTGCACTACAAGACAGCGAACGGTCTCTATAGATGGACCCTCGTACGGTATACGGTAGAATATTGAGAAAAGCGTGAAATGATAATGGCCTACGATTGGTGACAAGTCACACGACTCGAGAACCATTGTTTTCACAACGATTTTGTGTGAGTTGAGATGGCAGAACGCGGGGTTATTGAGGGATAAGTACTGAACAGGGATGTAAACTAAGGGATGAAGAGGAATAGAAGGGGACACAAGGGGCAGTTCACGAGACTTGGAAGGAAAGTGTCTCTGGTGTACGTTGTTGGTATGGGAATGAAGAAAGAGGAGACCAAGGATGGAAGAGAAGATTGGATTAGAGCGGATCAGAGAGTATTGTTTTAAGTTGAATTGACGTTTCTAGTTCAGGAGAAGAGAGAAGAATGAGTGTGGAGTACTACCGAGGAGATCTACAGGTGAATGAGTGATGGAGTGATGAGGGATAAATTCATCTCTTCAACCTCAATCTTGGCCTTCTTTCTCGGGACGAAAGGCGTGAGGGGAGGTCTCATCAGTTCACGATCCTTCTGCTCCCGGATCTCCTTGATTCTCGCCTCCTGAAGATATTAATAGTGTATACCGTATGACAGATGCATGTCGTAGAATGACTCTAGCACTTTAAGTATCTAAATGCAGCTGATAATGATAGACTGAAAGAGCAATATATCAGATTTATACCACAAACTCAGGTGAAATCTGATGCAGTGATCACTTCTCGCCTACCCTCACCTTTTCCTATGATATGTTACCATTATAGCTGATGGTATTCATAGATTCATATATTTCGCACCTGTGCTTGAGTGAACGCCCTGACCTGCTCCACCTCCATCAGCTTCTGAGCCAGCATGTGATTCGCCATGTCCTGCAATATTATAATACTTCTTCCATTGTAGACCATTGAGTTCTTGTTCTAGAAGCGATGAATACAGTAGGTTCACAATTCGGCTGAGACTGAACTTTTGGTGCAGACTGCTGCAGGATACATGGGCAAGCAAGTTTGAAATGAGGAATGCACAAGTGAAAACGTGAACATTAGTGGGCACGCACCACATAGATGTGCGGGTACGTCTCCAATTCGTACATATTCTTCGGTTTTAGCTGCTGGAAGTTCCATGCTTCCGGAGTGATCGATCCCCAATCAGCATGGCCGATCAGTTTGGCGAGAACTATAAATATGAATCTGGCCTATGCTAATCTGGTATCAAATAATTGTAATATTCTACAAGCTTGCTCGATTGGAGTGATTCCAATAGCCTATATCGGGCGCCCGGAAACCCCGCGTTTCTCATATATTCTCTCATTGACATATATATTGGATGCTTATCTTTGTAGCCTACGAGAGCATAGTTCATAATGACGTGAACTTTTCACCTTCCTCATTCTTTCACGCTGATCTTTCATCCATTGAAATACAGAAAAATGGTCGTCTAGGAGTGTGCAAACCTCACGTAAAACTGACTTTCTGGAGTGTATTTAATGGTGTGCCGTCCGAAATCGTACGTGGTCTCTTCCACGTGGAATCCGATGCGAACTGGAAAGAGGGAAAACGTCGGGATTATTTCGGCCTGAGAAAACAAGGTCCGGAAAGAGAATTAAGAGACTAGAGTAGAGAACACGACAACATACGATGGTGGTCGATGATTACTGGAGGAGGGAAGCACTGCAAATATTTCAGGATTATTATTTTCTTTGATGAAACTACAATTTTTTAATTCTTTAATTAATAATTAGCTGAATTATGACCTGAGAAGTGAACATGAAATCGAATGCCTTCTTCAGTCGTCTTTCCTTCTTCTCCACCCAGGCTGAAAATTATTAGTTGCCGAGTTTCATGAAACATGAACCGGTAATTTCAACAAAAATAGATTAATTCAAGTTGCAGCTTTTCGCAGATAAGATTGGTGCATTTCGTTCAGTTCAGTAATCTCTTCTTCCATTCGGGCGCCTTGGTGGGGCGGAGACGGTGACCGGGGATTCGCTAGTGTGACCTTTCTATTGAGAATAGCACGCTCTCTAGTAACGCCGGGATATAAAGCTGAGTGAAATGAAGAAGGCGCGTTATATTTGGTGTATCTGTTTCATCCCAACCGCTGTTATTCCGGAACGGCGCTTCCCCCGTTCTTTTCAACACAAGATTGCCCATTGAAAGACTTCCTCGGAGGGATCACTGACTAAGGAGCATCATGGTTCTTATCGTCCCGCAGTTCTGTTCTGGGATCGAAAATATGATTAAATACGGACAGGCATTCAATCACTGCAATTTTTTAATCGGAGGTGCAGCTGATTGCGCACGAATTTCAGAAACACACAATTTTCATGGGATTTCCTGAGAAAATGAGTCTTCTTCTCTATAATGGTCTACATTTCCTGAATATTCCTGAATACTTCAACTTTCGCATAAATTTCAGCGACATCACAGACTCTCAGTGACCACACTTATATTTGGAGCAGCGTGAGACACATACTAGATATGCTGCGCAGTAGAGAGCGAAGATAGAAGGTCTATAAACATCAGAGCCGTGTTAGTTCCATATTTTGAATTCCTAAGCCGAAACAGAGTAGGTTCTTCAGATATTTCCAGGACCAACTACTTTGCTACAACGAATAAACAAAAAATATATGCATCAAAATACACGATGCGTACATTTTCAGCGCATGTCTACGAATATAAACGAGCTTTTTCTTTATTGTATTAGGTCACGCGCGATTCTACGATTGGGAATATCAAGAAAGCAGTCCCATTGAAATCTCACGCTAACATGTACTTCTGCTCATTCAAAAATATATAACATAGATTATGAAATAAAACACGTTTTTGCCAACACTCTCGCGCTATCATGACCGCTGAGACTATGTGAAATATGAGATTTGTGAGCCGTTGTCTGATTTCTAGTATCAAATAAAAATACGGAGGATCTATGTGCGTAAAGTAGAGATCATCGATATGAGCTGTTTACACTCGGATATACCTCAGTTCGGCGCACTCGAACAAATGGCTAACAACACCCTAACGAGCTGCAAGTGTCGGAAGTGACATTGAGTCATCTGCTCTGGGATGATCTTTGACGAACATATTGAGAAACGAGAGCATATCATTCCAAATTATAATCTCTGACTGTGATCATCAGGCTACATCACTAACCTATTTCAGCGGCCTTTTCTTCTTTAGTGATCTTTCGACCCATAGGTCTTCTGAGTCTAGCAGCATCTTTGATTAGTTCAGGAAGGTTTCTGCATCTTTCGATGGCATTCGCATGCATGAAATAGAACCCAGAGAGGTTGGGCTGGGGGGATCCGTCATGATCGGTACGACTGGAAGGCAGACCTTTATCAGCGATTTGAGACATAGAAGAGAGAATGAGATTGATCAATGAGCCACTGACACTACGAAGAGGGAGAAAGTATCGGCAATTCTATGGAGATTCGGGCAAAAAAGGATCATGTGAAATTCGGAGAATTTGGGAGAGACATAAGGTAACGGAATGATAGGGTAGGGGCATCGATGGAGATGGGCGGAGTCTATTCAGGAGAGACAGGATCGATACAAGGGGAAATTATCAGGGATGAGAAGTGACTGAGATTGGACTTCTAAACAGGAGTTGAAGCGATTTGAAATCTGATAAGTCGATGCTTGAGACGAAGGATTCTTGGCACTAACAGAAATATTGTCAAGCTCAGTGTTTAAGAGGAGAATACGCAACGTGGGCGCAGCAACGGGCTGAATTCGAAAAAGTGTTGCGCCATCTATCGATTCTGCAGAAATGGTGACAAACTCTTGCTGTAAGCTAAGGGGCAACGAAACTTCTCGATTCGGCAGCATATAATCAAGCGATGTTGCGAGAAACTAGAAATTATAGCTAACGTTACGTCGAGAAAGCAAAGGGACGAATGAAAGGTCCTGCGAAAACTCTCTGGTGAGAGTAACAGCGTATGGGAGAAGAATGATAGGGAAGGGAAGCTACGGGGATGGGCGGAGTCTACCACAATCAATGAGGGAATCTACAAAGGAAATGAGGAATTAATGCGAACGGAAGTCGAGCGAATAGCCAAAGTAGGGATGCGAGTGTAAAGAAACAATTTGGCATCTGATACTACACATTTTGTGTAGAAAGCAAAGGATTCGAGAAGAAAGAGAAAATATGAAGAGGGGTGTTTGGGAAAGTGTTGCATTCTAAGAGTGGCTCATGATCTCGTTAGGATAATAAGCAATTGGAGATGCTGAGTGTGTTTCAAACAGCCGAGATTGGGGCACGCAGGCAATCGGGATGCTTGAAGAGACCTCCGTCTCCTTCTCGATTCTCATCGTCATCGTCGTCCTCCATCTCCCAGTCTTCAAGGTCCAGTATGAGCTCCTCGTCGGAATCCGAATCCTCCTCTTCTTCCTCATCTTCATACTCATCGAGTTCTCCAGTGATTGGAGCTAGCGCCTTTCTCGCCAGTCTCTCCCTCTTTCTCACAGCTCGAGCCTTTCTTCTCGCAATCCTCTCCTCTTCAGCCTTCTTCATAGCAATGCATCGCTCCATGAGCGCTGAGGAATAAGAATATCATTAATGAGGTTGTCAGTGACACTCTAAGACGTAGAACGCTCTCTTAGGCCAGTGGTCTACGAGGATAGAAGAGATACTCACTTCCAAGAGTGTACGTGACCAGTCCCTCAGAGCCGAAAGTGTACGTGAGATCCCTCAGGCGAATGCCCAGTCTGTCTGAATGTTCAAATATCAGCGATGAACTGATAAAGACTCCCTACTTCCATTGATGATTTGATAGGGAGGGAACTGGCTGGGCTTGTGACCGATATCCCGTGCGACGTCAGTGTACTGCTGGCGACACCACGAGTCCGTCTCCACTGAAAGAATGACATGTGAAGGCGCTCGCGACCTTATCCTAAGGTTCTCCTAGAGACCTGTGTATGTACCCACCACACCAAATCTCGCTGATTGCGACAGCTATTTTTTTCTTGAACGTAGAAAGGAAAGCTCAATTAGTTAGTTGTTTGTCAGCCAAAGTGCGCCGGCCATTCAAAGAAATTCGAAAAAAAAACAGACCTCTGATCTGCTCCCTGACTACCGGACTGAGCGAAGAATCGGCCATGGCTCTGTCCCTACCTGGAAACAGTGCCTCTTGTAGATTATCTGCATTTTCCCATCTTCAGTGTCCAGTTACGGTTAGGAATAGTTACTTCAGTTATCATCACTTGTCAAGTATCGTAATGAACTCACGATCGAGTCGATTCTTCACTTCTCTTCCTGCTTGATACCACTTCTTGCTGATTTCCATCATATCCACGCCTTTCTTCGTCTTGCTGTAGTCTAAAAGAAGATAATTCCCGGTTTCAAAAATCCAACTCAGATTATGAGATCCGCTAATCGCGCCTTGGAATCCTGGCTCTATTCCCCTCAAATAATGATGCAAGGCTAAGAACATTGCGAGAAGGAATCTCCTATGCTTTCATCTGCTTCCGCCTTAGAGCCTTATTGAATAGGCTAATGCATAATGCATGAAAGTCAATCAATCGGATGGTCCAGCCCCTCTTCATTTCCTTTCTTCATTATTCCTGTAACTCACACTTCTCCCACTTGGCCTTTCTCATCTTCTTCATCTCTTCCTTCTTCGAGAATTCGTTTGGCTTGCCCATCTGAGGATACTGTAACTCGCGCACGTTTTAGACATAGAATTGGACCAGGAAAGCACTGTAGGAATGACGAATGAATCACGAGCGAGCGTCTATCCACGGTTTTCAAGTCCCTTCTTCTATGGGAACCTGGCGCAAATCGTTCTCGTGAGGGCGAAAAAGGGCTGGCGTAGGGCGATTTTTGCAAAATCTCGAGGCAAAGCGTAGATCTTGACCAGAATTCTACAGTAGTCAAAGCAATGACGAGCGCAGGGCAGTCATTTTCTTCCAATGACGAGCGCAGGGCAGTCATTTTCTTCTTTCTGACTCGTGCGAAATGGGTCATACGCTGGCGAGATAGCAATACCGAAGCGCCATAATTCTTCGGGCGTATGAATGGTCTCTCCATTCACTATGCTCTCTATCACTGTCTGACCGACGAGAGAGCAGGGCGAATTGAGAGAGACAGACCTTTCGGGGCTACTGATTTGACTGCTCGCGTAGGGATAAGTGTGAACGTCGCTCACATTCAACCTCCACTTACAGTGGGATAAGTCGTGTGACAGATGTCTCTAGCGACCGACCGTCCCGAGCTTCCTCTCGCCTTTCGCAAGACAGCCGAACTCGAGAAGGTACGTAATAAGGCGCTGTGTTTCAGAATAGACTCTGAATTGGCGGCACTTAGAAAGTGCTGGGAAAAATGGGATTCAAACCAATTTGAGAATTCAAATTGGCGCCAGCATTCACGTTTCGAAATTGAAACATAAATTTCAGATGCTCCATAAATACATGGCGGAAGTTCACGTGAACGAGACTACGGTGGACATGGAACGTCGGGCTATCACGAGAATTGTCGTGCAACAGCACTTTCTATTGAGGTCGAGCATATTTTGACAGGGAACAGGGTCTTTCGATGACTTCACATAGTGCATGCTAGGAAATATACCGGAATGGGCACTACCTAAATTTAGGCACTTCCTCTTTCCTCACATTCTCTCTCACATTAGCACCCTATTCGGTGTCTGAAACTACCTTGCGCAAGAGATTATCGGTATTACCCATAATAGACCTGCAACGAAAGTTAACTAGCAGATTGCAGGGAACGCGCACAGGTCGCTGAAATGCTAGACATGCAAGTGTTTCCAGTTATCTTAGTGCTGGCAACAGTATGAATCATACCTGAACTAGGCCAGAAATAGGCTATAGCACATCCTCTCTATTCATAGCAAGTAGGTTATGGAATCCATGGAATAGCGCATTGCACCTTTTCATCTCTATTTGTGAGAGCCAGACGCTAACGCTTCAGGAGTCCTTTTTTGCCCTCGTCTAGACCTCTCTATAGAAACCAAAGAGCGTGCGAAGAGTATGGTAATGAGGACGGGTGTGAGTCGATGAGATGAGTTCATCCGGTTTCAGAGAGGCCGAATACAATCTACACAACTTGGCGGTGATGATCGGCCGTCTCGAAGGATCGAAGGATCAGATGGCTAGAATCTACATGGAGTGCAACAAAATCTCCCATCGTACTGAGGTCAGAATTTGAGGTCGATTATGAGAAAGTCCTTCATTTCCTTCAAACGGAGAAATATGGGAAGAGTAGGCGTATCTGAGGGCAGAGAGTAAAGCGAAATGTGATGAATGCAGAGAGAAATAGAGATCATGAGGATTCTTCGAATAGATTCCTTAAGCATTCACGCTTAAAAGCAGCTTAGTTTCTATTGGATTCCATAGATCTTGTGGATTTCTTTTCCAAAAAAAGGTGTTTGGAGAAAGCTGTTGCTATAATGCCATCGCGACTGAACGACTGACTTTGGAAGAAGGAGCTAACAGAGGACTGAGAGAGGGAATGGGAGAAGAAAGGTAGAGGGGCGATAAGTATGCCCTGGAGAAGGAACAGTGCGATTCTCCTTCCCTCTTCTCTCTCTCTTAACCCAGTGCAGAGTGTGACAGTGCAGAGTGAATCATTGCCTTAGATTTTTGACAAAAATGACGAAAATTGGCAAATATATTCAGGATGAGATCAAGATTCCTCTTCGAAGACTGTTCACTCAAATCGACGAATTGGACAAGAAAGTGGACCACACAATCGCCCTCGTGAGACACTTCCTGAGCAGAATGTAAACGCTTCCCTTGTTCAATCATCCTTGATGATAAAGTCATGTTGATATGAGTTCGTTTTGGATTGACCTTTTTGGATTTGACCCACTTGATGCTGCGAAATGTATGTCGTGGGCTTGAGCGTTATGGACCGAAAGCTAAGCGATGAGGGAACAAACAGAAAGAGAAACAGTTATTTACTTCTCGGGACGGAAAAAAGAGTGCGAGAAACGCCGGAACGAAGGACGAAGATTCATTGAGACAAGCAAACGTCTGTCTCTCATTTGGCCTTGCTCTCTATTTGGTTCGAGAAGAGGAAGAGCATGGAATGTGAGCGAGTAAGACCATTCAAGGCGAGAAGATTGATGGAGATGGAGCAATTGATGGAAAGGTAGGTAAGAGAAAGAATAAAAACACTCAGAAAGCTACTCAGAGGCTCGCGATTCTACATAAATACTTTATTACGAGATCACGATTTATGAGCAGAGAGGAAGTCCTCGATTATTTTCGAATAGCCCGGCTCGAGAAGTTTCAGGCCTTCCGTGGTTAGATGCGCATCCCAGTCACCGTAGTAAGCACGCAGATTCTGTCGGTTGTAGCTGAATAAAATGTCTATTATAAGGGGATAGGGGGGGGGAGGAAACGGGGGACGGTTTTAACCTTTTTAACCGTTTTAAAAACGCGTTCTCTGTAAGAACGCAGTGATTTGGACAGGAAAGTGTACAAAAATATCAAAAACACCAGAAGGGGCTCAAACTTCGCAAACATGGTCCCTAGGGACGGTATTTACGATTTTTGAACTTTGATCCCAAAAATTTTGATCTTTGATCTTTGATCTCGAGAAAAATAAATTTCAGATATACCTATCATGTGATAGCTCATTCGAAAGAGCATAAAAAGTTATGTAAAAATTGAAAATTTCAAGCATTTTCATCAATGTTGGCTCCGGTTATGACTAAAAGTATGACGATTTTAGCAAATTTTGATGAATATCGATGTGGCAACCCACTATGCTATGATTTGTACCCCACAATTTCGAGATATTTTTGTATTTTATGGCATGAAAAAATATAAGAAACTTTGCGGGGCACATTTTCACGGAGATTGTGCTCAAATATTGGCCCAACCATGGTCAACTACGCCTATTTTCACAAAATGGTCTTTTTCCTGGGCCCTGGGCCCGAAATTGCATTCCTGGGCCTTTTTTTGGGCCAAAATTCTGGGCCAAAATTCCTGGGCCCGAAATTGCAGTGAAAATGAGACGTTTTAATCGGTTTACGAAAATATAAATGAAAATATCGATGGGCCCAACTAACAGGCGTATTCTCCTGACAATTTGGAACATTTCATCAGTTGAACATGAAGCACGAAAATCACTCTGTGCTGAGCTATAGACCTCCAAAGATGGCGATTTTTGACTCCCAAAAAGTTTGACGTCGTCTGACATCGTTGAAAACAAAAATTTCGAACAAAGCTCGACGCTATCTTGTGAGGGACCCTATGGAATGTCCAAAAATGGCTTAAACTCAATTTTGATATTTTCTATGTGAACAGGTTTATTCGATTCTTATATGACACGCGTGATAAGGGTTTTTTTCCTTATGTGAAAAATCAGGTTTGGGGTCATGTCAAAATAGAACCTCCGACTCAACAAAAAGTATGTTAGGGTGCTTAAAAATTGGTTTTATGTTACTTTTGGTGCAATCATACGTGTTATTATGGCCAATTCCAACATGACCTTAACCTGATTTTTCACATAAGGGTCCCCCCCTATGTGAAAAAAGTCGAGGTGAATAATGTCCAGAAATATGGTCAAAATTGTAATGAAAACTCGTAAACTGGTTCATAATGACCGAAAAACATCATTAGAGGCATAAACAAGTGTTGGCCAAACATTCTGAGCCCTCTTCGTATAGACCATTTTGTGAAAATAGGCGTAGTTGACCTTGGTTGGGCCAATATTTGAGCACAATCTCCGTGAAAATGTGCCCCGCAAAGTTTCTTATATTTTTTCATGCCATAAAATACATAAAATATCTCGAAATTGTGGGGTACAAATCATAGCATAGTGGGTTGCCACATCGATATTCATCAAAATTTGCTAAAATCGTCATACTTTTAGTCATAACCGGAGCCAACATTGATGAAAATGCTTGAAATTTTCAATTTTTACATAACTTTTTATGCTCTTTCGAATGAGCTATCACATGATAGGTATATCTGAAATTTATTTTTCTCGAGATCAAAGATCAAAGATCAAAATTTTTGGGATCAAAGTTCAAAAATCGTAAATACCGTCCCTAGGGACCATGTTTGCGAAGTTTGAGCCCCGGACAATGTTTTTGAAATTTTTGTACACTTCCACCTGCGTTCTTACAGAGAACGCGTTTTAAGCACCAAACGAGATGAAGTAATGAGCTTCGCAACGGATCATTGTCTTATTCCGAGAGGAATGGACGGAATTTCGGGGAAATGGGATGATTTCGGAAGATTTTGCGAAAGGTCGTCGATTCGGGAATATGCAGAAATTAAGGTTACTTACAACCAGCAGGTGTTAGTGCGCGCAGAGCACATTTGCTCTGCCACTTGGTTGAGAATGAGGTTCGGAGCCTTCAAAGCCTGCATTCGAATGAGATCCGGCTCGTGGATCTTTCGATATTCCTGAAGAAACGTTCGTAATCTCACGTAAAGTATTCAGAGAGTTCCGTAAATACTGTCAGGGCATACTACAAGATCCACAACATAACGACTACTGACCTCATAAGTGATCTTCAAGTCCTCTAGGAACACATTCGCCTGTTGTAACCTCTTGGCAACTGTGTACGATACACCGCCAGTCACGTTCGGTCGCACGTACTGTAAGTCGATGACTACTTTGCCAGAGTGCTTACTGGAATATGTTTACAATCATGAGATGATATTCGTGGATGTATCACTTCTGACAGGAATCGTGAACGTAAATAGTGATTACTTTTATCTTGACGTACCTGTAAATGTTCACTTCGTCTTGCGTTTGCTTGAAATGAATATCGTCTGAGACGTTGCCATTGATTGGTTCGAGGTAGTGAAGATCTCTGGAAAGCGAACTTATTGAATGTTTCCAGATGCTCGCTGATTGCAATCAATATGTTCCAATATAGTCAAACATCACCCAAAGTGAATACAAATTATTGCTCACTTGGCGATTACAAATGTAATATCCGGCTTCTGCTTCTCGATCACAGTGTGAATGGCGTTGGAGAGATAGCATGTGCGGGCGGAGAGCACCAGACAACCTGAGACTCATTTCACGTAATATTTCCGGTACTGAGCAGTCTTCTCTCGATCCCTCTCGTACTTGCTCTCACGGTCTCGTAAAATAGAACGAAAACTGAGAGATTCATAAAGCACGAAAAAGTTGTGTCTCTGTCTACTAGTACCTATACTAGGGCATGATAATTGATTTTTAGGATGTAAGTGCAACTGCTGCCCGGCACAGCCTACCCTACTTTTCCGGAAAGGAATATGTGGGAAAGGAAATGAACTCGGGCCTGGGAGGTCTATGATGATATTGCCACCTACTTCAAAGTATTAAGGAAACTAACCACTGTGGGCGAGGAATCGAAACTCCTTGAAGCGGCCTTCGAAGAGTCGGAGAATGACGGGAAACGCTCGATAGGCGTACGAATTGCCAATGAGAAGTACACTCGCTGTGCCGTTGCCGGGCTGAAACGGGCAAAGTAATTTCAGGTTAGATACTGACGCGCACTTTCTCACTTACTCAAAGACGAATGATGTGAAAAGTGACCTACTAACCACATAAGTTCGAAGAGGCGCCTCCTCAGTGTAATTCGTCCACCTAAGGATGTTTTATCATTCAACCGTTTGAGAGTAGCTTTACAACCGCTAGTAACCGATAAGCAATTAAAAGCCATTATGCTTTCTTCAAGCAGGAAATAGTTAACTGACGCGACGGCCTGCGTATCTTCTGGCAGAGATCCGGGCGGTTTGTTGAAGTAGAGAGCATTCGAGTTCTCCAGATTGAACTTTATCGCTTCGTCGTAGAGTGCTGAAATAGATATGATCTGGACAAGGCCTTGGTGGCATTTCTCTGACTATTCCCATCGATGCAATGGGAAATTCACTACCCTTTCGATGATTCTTCTCATTTCTACAAACGTACTTATTTCGCAAAGCGTGAAAATAAGAATCAATACTCAAGCTCGCCCTCTGTCACAACATAGAGCGCAATGGGAAGATGCTCACTTTTGGTGCCTGCATTCGGCTGTTTCAGTATCTCTCCATTGAATATTGCAGAGCAGAGGAAGGAGTAGATGAGGGCAGTAGTTATGGCAGCGAGGATGAATGGACCTGAGTTGCCGACTTGTTGACCACTTACTATCTCTAGGTTGCTCGAGGTTTTTCTTATTTTTTGATTCTTTTCGAAAAGAGGAACTTTTTCACCAATTTCCATGTACCAAACATAAAAAGAAACACAAAACGATTTTTACCCCGAATGAAGTACTGCTCGATGGAATGATGGACGACTACGGAGATGAAGACTGTGAGAGCAAAGCAGTTGAGCACGTCTTGAATATAATTTCGTTTATGGTCGCTCCATTGTTGTTTTCGCAATTAACAACCAAATGTGAATTTAACACTGATGTTTCAGAGATACGATTTGCAAATGCCGGGGTTTACCATGTGTGCAAAAATCAGTGTCCTTTTTTCATCTGTTGAACACCTTAGTCTACTAACAGGTTCAACTTTTCACGAAATTGCGGAAGTTTTCAGAGTAGATCTCAACATCATCATTTTGTGACTTTGTCTTGATGTTTTCGAAAAAGTTGGATCCATTTTGCAGAATAAGATGGACAAATAACATAATATTTGATCACAATATTTACCATCCGTTGCCAACTCGTATACGTTTCGATGATATTTGCATAGAACAATGATCGGCCAATGAACCAGATAGACGACATAGGAGATATCACCCATATACTCCAGGAATCTGAAATCAGTCAGCGAGTCGCACTTTCGTTTTGCAAGCGCATCTAAAAAATTTACTTACTTGCTCGGCATAACCACCAGTTGTCCTCTTCTCGATCCATTACAGATTAGGAATCCAGTAAAGAGTGAGATGAAGAGTCGAATAAGAGTAGGATTGATTGTCATCGGAAAGAGTACAGCCAGCATCAATGATAAAGTGATGATGAAAGAAGGAGCGGGCGATTTGGAGACTACAAATCCGAGATAAAGAGGCCAATTTCGAAAGAAACGATACCTTCCTGGTCCGACTTCTCATTTGGTGGTGCTGCTATTTGGCAGTACTCATTGATAATGTGGCCTATGGCAAACTGCCACATTCTTGCATGTAGAGCTCCGAAGGAAACCATGGAGGAGAGGGTGAGATGGAAGAAGTAGGAAACTGCAATGAGGAGACACTTCTGCTGCTCGAAATTTCAATCCCTTTTCTCCCATTTTTTGAGAAATTATCCATGCAATGGTTTTGAACTATTAGAGCTTACATGATCAGCATGCATGACTATTGTATGTCAATGACCATCTTTTATGTTTGACCAGCTTGAACACGCAGAACTCACTGATGAAAATGGCAAGAAACAGCAAAAGTCGTCCCATTCCACCGAGAAATTGCGTGCGGAAGAGGACAATGAAGGGAACGATGAGGTAGTATTGCAGTTCGACTCCAAGAGACCATGCGTGGAGGAGAACTTGGTAGTCGAAGACCTGAACGGAATAATTACACTCCGATTGAGGTTTAGATTTTAAGATTTTTCGATGCAGATTTATGATAGTTTCTTATACAAATATTTTAGCCGCGGGATTTACCTCCTACGGAAATCTAAACAAGATATGCGAAATTATACACACCTTCGTCCAGTAGTCCACTTTCCTCAACACAATCTGCCAATTCGTAGCGATTGCAAGTGCCCATTTAACGTCCGTGATGAAATTGTCCATGTCAGAGATAGTGAAGATCAACACTGTCGCTACCTGGAAAAATACTTATTGGAAAAGGTACTTAGTAACTTCATTCAGAACCCTCTATATTACATTTTTATTTGCCATTGGAAAACGCAATTTAAACAACGGAAGGGAATCCCCACTTACAGTGGTGGATACGAGCATCATTGCATAGAGAGGGATGATTCGTTTGAATCTTCGAACGAAGAAGTCGACTATCGATGAAGAAGTGAGGGTGGATTTACAGAGGATCGTCGACATGAGAAACCCGGAGAGAACGAAGAACCTGAAAAAATGCTCTAATCAATTCATTTTTTCATCTTTTGCATGAAAATGTTCCATCTTTTTTTTTTATAAATGCTACCAATGATGACGGGAATTCGAAATTCCTCTAGTATGTCAAGGACTAAGAAGCAGTATGAAGTATACAAAAAGGACTCACATGTCCACTCCGAGATATCCATTGGGAAAGGTCGTCGGAAGAAGATGAAATGCGAGCACGGCAATTATAGCGATGCCTCTAATGACCTGAAAAGAAACACACTCATATTATAGCCCATAATCCATGAATTTCTTCGGCGCTCTACATTACGACCCAATGGACCGAAACATCCAACCGCATTTCTTTAGGAAGTCTTTCTAATCTCTCTCCTCCCAGCAGTATCTCTACTTATTTTCATTTCCAAAAACATGTTTCTTTTGTAATTCAAGAATTTGGCAGTTTGCCATGAACATATTGCCAGTCACAGTTTGCTCGAGTGCATCTCAAAAGAGTCGTAAATACTGTCTACCGAGAGTACATGCGGATTAAGGGATGAACTGTCTCTAGACTCGTCTGGCCAACACTCTTTGCTGTCTACTTGTTAACCACTGCTAAAGAAAAAATGTAAGGTCAAACCTGTAGGTCCTCTCGCTTTCCATACTTGCCTCGATTCGATGGAGACGGGAGAGAAATGATCAGGGGCGACTCATCGTCTTTCCCCATCTTCTTCTCTGCGCTTTTGTTTTCTCCCCTTCGGCTCCTTCTCTCCTGCCGACCTTAGCAACACAAAATCAGGAGATATTCTGATGGAAAATAACGGCAAGATGAGAGGGAAGGACTATAGCTGAATGGAGGCAGACGCAATGGTCTATGCAAGTTATCACGAGTGAGAGTGAGGGGGAAATGCGGAGGGTGAGAGAACTGGGGAGATCAACCGCACGCAAAACGGTGAAGAAACACGTGTTCGGAGAGCGGATTGGAACCGATTTGGTGGACTAATCGAGAGTGGAAAACTCGAGAAACGGATTTGGAAGAGAGAAAAGACAGATGCGGGAACAGATGCGTATATCTGCCTACTGTCGCAATTCTCTCTAGTATACTATAGAAGCGAGGGTGAATGGGAGAGTGAGAGAGGTGGACGTTTTGCGTAGAAGAGGATAAAGAAGGAACATATACGGCTGATCAAACTTGGGCGCTTCTGCCGCTTCCTCTTCCTTTGCTGATTGCCATTGAGAGACGCCATTAAAACGAGAGGAAACGCTATTGAACGGATACCAAATAGAATAAGATTAAAGAAAAAATTTAATTTTAAAAATTTAAAGAGAATAAGATTAAAGAAAAAATTTAATAATTGTTTTAAAAAACACGACCGCGAAATACGATGTGTATGCAGAGCGAGTTTCATACGAAAGTGTGCAACGGTCACACTTTTTTGTCATTCCTTACTTTTTGCCTAGCTGCGTAGTCATAACTCCGGGAGTACTAACCATTCAGTTGTGACTAAAAGCGCTAAAGAGAGCACAATGCGTTAACAGATCATGCTTCAGAAATCGAACGACTTTATCTCGAAAATGTTAAGCGATACGTTCTGTGATAACAGTGGCATTTCGTTCACAAAATCAACGAACAGTATCACAAGCTAGTAACGATCATTTGCTGACTGCTGGAGTGGCTACTGGTCGAGGATGGCTGTCCACTCAGTTTGAATATGGGCGAACTCTCATTTAGACTCCATCGAAACAGCTTGTGTCGATAGTGAACGGCCTTCTCACAGGAGAGATAAAGAAGAGCAATTATGAGCCCGCCGATCCACATGATGAGCACGCCCATGATTGAGAAGAAATCTGAGTAAATCTTATTTATTTCCGAAAATAACATGGAAAACAACGATAAACAAGTGGAACAAATCGTCAGAGAACAGTTTTATGGTGAAAATTACCCAGTGCATCTCCCGCTTGTCTATCCATGAGAACGTCCTTACACTTGGGCGGAGGCCCCGATGGGTAGAAACCACTGTCGAAGTACTTCCTGCATTTTAATATGTTTTTAGTCTTTAAGCTGATCTATTGTTCCATTCTCTGACGGTATATGACCCCACCTGAAAGTTCTCTGCTGAAACTGTTGAGTGAGCACAATTTGCTAGTTCCATGATGGAAGCCACGGTGAATTCTTGGCAAATATGAAGTGAGTTGTGCGCCCCGGGAGACCTAGAGTGGACTTTTTTAATGCACATTTTGCACTTTTTAAAACTTAATTGCACAGTTTTTGATTCAAATGCGAATCGTTGCTAGCAAATCGCTTACCTTCACTGATATACACGTAATTGCACCTCTCCGATCTCGCAATCTGCATGGGAATGCTGTCTTCTTGCACGGGAAAGATCAAGCTCTGCAAAAGTGATCGAAATACTGCAGGTGATGAGCTAAAAATGTGGCAAAAGTTCCCGCAGCGAGCAGGATTCGAACCTACGCGGGCAAAGCCCAATTGATTTCTAGTCAATCTCCTTAACCACTCGGACATCGCTGCTTGCGTTTCCCTCCCGGACAAACCCGTGTGTGTATGTCCCCCTCCTCTGTCCCCCTCTCTCTCACTTTCTTCTCGGCCTACCCGCTTGAGTGAAGAGAGGAGAGCCCGCGGCTGCTCGCAATTTCACGTAGAGAGACGCGTTTGACCGCATTAGCTCGTCAAAGCACCTACAGTGGAGTTTATTTCTCTCTCGTGAAGGCTTTACTGGAAAATGTTACCAATTTCCTGGATTGTTCGTAGTTAACTTGTAATCGCTCTTGGCTATGAGTGAAATCATCTCGTCCGTGTTGGAAAACGGCTTTGTCACTGGCGGATTGAGCAATTGTGAGAGGAGAACACCCTTGAATCTTTGTCATTCTTTACTTTCACGTTATCGCCAGACAACCAAAGATGCGATTCAATTTCCGAGGGTGAGCGAAACTCAATAAATTGTCAAGGAAAAATCGAAAAGTCAAAAGGCTTTACTTCCCTATACTACTTGGTTCTCACCCTATAAAGAGAAGACATGACGACGCATTGACATAGTACCCATACAGTGAGCGTTATCTTGCCTGGAATTCATTTTTACATCCCGATATTTTCAAAATTTTAACCCGAATGACTGGGCGGATCTGGATAATCATTGTCGTTTTTCTGGTCGACAAAGTACTCGCATAGCATCCAAACGATCTTGCCCGGCGACCAATAATCAGGGTCAAACAGACGACTTTGCACTTGTGATATGAACAGGAACATTGCGACCTGAAGTTATTTTCTTAACTTCCGTGTCTGGTTTTCTGCACTCTCTCCTGCACTAGAGTCATGGAGATCATGAGCATCCATAGTTCAACATTGAAGCTGCGATAGACTGTAGCAGCCGATGTGGCATAAGATGGCGGGCTCTGCTTGGTCACGTATAGTGGGCGCACCTGAAATTGAAGTCATTGGATGGATATCGGAAGAGGAAATGTTCCATCAGTAACAGTACTCTGTCATACTATTTGTCACAAACACCCGAAGAATATCGAGCTAGAAGAGATCAGCATGCTTTCTAACACACTACCCGTATGATACTGATAGAGATTCTTATTCTGATTCCGAGCCTTTCACACTATTTACTCTTTTAGTTTTTCTCTTTTACTCACCGAGAGGACAGTGTCGGCAAATGAAAATGAGCTTTCTCTGGCTGCAGTTCTCTGAAACATCAAGCAGATGGTGTCGACTTCTCCTGGAAATGAAAATAAAATACTAAATTCTTAAGAAATAGGCAAACTGTCGTAAAAGGAGCAGTTGCAATAGGAAATGTATTTAACATTGGAAATACGTCCATCAGGATGTGATACCTCTCTGTAAGTGTGCCACTCCATGATCCATTCCCCATCAGTGCTCCCCACTCTACAGCTCCATTTGGATAAGGAGTGATCACTTCGCGAATAGTAACGTTCAGTGAATCGGCGATCATTTTCAGCGCCTATAACATTAATTTATCAAAGCCCAAGGCGCGACGATATTAATGGTAAAATTTAAGGTGGATGAGTATGCTCTGCCGAAAACTGTCTCGATATCATCAGCTCACCTCCAGGCACCATCCGGGGAAGAGACAATCGAGTGTTTGCGAATATTGAGGAAATTTCTTGCACGTTTAAAAGGCGTCGGGTGGATTTCTCGCTACAGCAACGCGAAGAACATACGATGGAGGTCGGTAGATTGGCATACGATGGAATTAAATAGTGAAGTGAAGCTGCTTCCACAATCAAGGCGCTTTTAGAGATACAACCACGCCTGGTGGTGTACACAGGTAAGGCCGGTGCTGCTATGCGATGTAGTGGTTTGTGTCGATATCAGTCTGGGAAAGAGTTTCTCGTGGAAGGAAAAGACGCAACTTCGAAGAGGAAATTCGAGGAATAAATCAACGCAAAGTATGGCGATAATGAGTTCGCGAGCAGTTGTGATCTACCAGAAATGAGTCTGAAAGGGGAAATTCACTACGATTTGGCTGCTCTAGGTTCGGTCGTTGAACTTCATGTTCATTGTTTGATTTTCTCGCAATGGATATTAGGAATGAAAAGTAGGAGTCAAATAGGTAAATGAAAATGTTCCTAATTGTTCAGCGCACCCTCTAGTCGTCTAGAGACGAATAATAACAAGCAATATCTGTTTATATTGCTAACCCCTCGATTCTGACTTTTTACCGGTATTTTACAGCGATCTTGACTCTTTTTTTCACTGGAGAGTACTCTAAAAATATTTTTTGGAACAATGTTTTGGAGGGCATTATTTTCTCCCTTCTTATTGTTAGTACTCATCAAACATCTCCTCGTACTATCACGGAGATTTCGATGATGATTATATGAACCCTGCCACAGGGAAATTCCTCCCTTCTTCTCAGCCCTTATAAGGTATAGCGAGGGTCAATAATCTAAATCTTCCATTTTAAAATTAAAAAACCGAACCGATTCTTCAAGATCTTCTACATCTTCATCTAGATCGACTGTAAGAGAGCACTCCATCGCTTGATCGCGAGAAAGTGCAAGCTTGTTTAGAAAATCCACATCTGCAATGGCGCCAACTGAACTGTTCGCATGAAGAAGAATATATTGCGGCTTCTTGAAAATAATGCACTCTTGGATACTGAGTTTTACAGATGAATAGATTGCTTTTGCTATATGAAAAATGATTGTTCTACGGAAAACGGCAAAAATGAGAACAAACGATCTCCACAACAATCTTTGATTCGCCAAGATTGAGGATGATCTCCACAGATTCGATGATGTACTTGTTCGGATGCGGAAAGCTATTTTTGAGGAATGGAAATATGACATCCAATTTGATACCATGAAAATTTTTATTGGAAACAAAAATAAAATTAAATAAGTGTACCTTCAATCAATATTTTACTAACCTGAATGCTGCTTCAAGATTCAAGATTATCATCTCTCGAATCGAATAGATCTTGAGAGGAAAGTATTAATTTGTTCTAGATAACGAAATATTTCAAACCAACATGCACGAGTTCGTCACAGCATGAGTCGTCATGCTGCAATGCATAATATTCCTTACGACGAATACAATGATTGAGCCGAACTCTGCTGCAATTTATACTATTTTTATTCTAATTCACAGAATGAACCACTCATACGCTCCAGATTATTTGATGTGTCGCGAGCAAAAGTCTGACTCTCTCACTTCCTCACAATTTTTAACATGGTCAACGAGAAATCGCTGTGAAATGAGAGAGTCAGACGATTGTTCGTTGTTTATGTTCATCTCGGCAATCAATGATTCTGCCTTAAACTTTCTTGCTTTTGATTGGGCAACGACTGCTAATTGAGAGAACTTCTTACTGCCCGTGCGAGAGAACTGCAAAATCGGAACTAAACATGGGAAGTTTCAGCACTTGTACTCTCGGTGAACGTCATAGTCGAAAACGAACTGATTTAGAACAGCAAGATTTAGTTCTCGTCTATGAAAATAAAAAAAAAATATTTAAAGTAGAAGACGGGTCCCAAAAATGAAAGAAAGGTCCCAAAATGAAAGAAAGGTCCCATGATTGAAAGGTCACATTCTATCATGAAAATATAATGACCCTTTAGGACAGAAAGGTCCCAAAAAGAAGCATAAAAAAGAAAGGTCCGTTCCAAGAGGTCCCAAAAACATCATGCGAAAAAAGAAAGGTCCCAAAAATTGCATTTGAAATAGATAGGTCCCAAAAAATTGTAGCTGAGGAAAGGAGGCAAGGGACTTAGAAGAAAAGCTGAGGCAAGGAGGCTAGGGACTTAGAAGAGAAGCTGAGGAAAGGAGGCTAGGGACTTAGAAGAGAAGCCGAGGAAAGGAGGCTAGGGACCTAGAAGAGAAGCCGAGGAAAGGAGGCTAGGAACTTAGAAGAGAAGCTGAGGAAAGGAGGCAAGGGGGTACTACCTTGAGTTGTAAATTTTTTTTCGTAAATACATTTTTGAAAACAAAATTCTCAAAAATATTATTATGGAAATCTAAAATCGGAAGTTTAAAAAAGTAAAACTCATTTCAGAAATTACCGTTCCGTAAATAACTATTGAAAAATATTTTTACGGAAGTAAACCGCGACGCGACCGCAACGCAGCACGAGCGCGCACATCGGTTTGGAAGTAATTTTTTCATGTTTACACTAATTTTTTGTATCATTTTTATATTAAACTAATTATAATAAAATGCGGGGAACCCGACTATAGCAAAAATAAATCGAAAAAGTACTTCTAAAGGTGCGCGCATACTCACGACTTATTTACGGTAAAATATTTACGAAAAAAAGATTTCCCAAAAATTACTTCCCATTGCGCATTTCCCAAACAATTTTTACCATAAAAGTTTTCCCAAATATAGTTTTCCACAAATTTTTTTCCCAATTTTTTTTATGAAAAAAGTGATTTCCGAAACCGAATTTACGAAATAAAATTTACAACTCGGGGTAGTACCGGCAAGGGACTTAGAAGAGAAGCTGAGGAAAGGAGGCTAGGAACTTAGAAGAGAAGCTGAGGAAAGGAGGCTAGGGACTTAGAAGAGAAGCTGAGGAAAGGAGGCTAGGGACTTAGAAGAGAAGCTGAGGAAAGGAGGCTAGGACTTAGAAGAGAAGCCGAGGAAAGGAGGCTAGGAGCTTAGAAGAGAAGCTGAGGAAAGGAGGCTAGGAACTTAGAAGAGAAGCTGAGGAAAGGAGGCAAGGGACTTAGAAGAGAAGCTGAGGAAAGGAGGCTAGGGACTTAGAAGAGAAGCTGAGGAAAGGAGGCTAGGAACTTAGAAGAGAAGCTGAGGAAAGGAGGCAGGGACTTAGAAGAGAAGCTGAGGAATGGAGGCTAGGAACTTAGAAGAGAAGCTGAGGAAAGGAGGCTAGGGACTTAGAAGAGAAGCTGAGGAAAGGAGGCTAGGGACTTAGAAGAGAAGCTGAGGAATGGAGGCTAGGAACTTAGAAGAGAAGCTGAGGAAAGGAGGCTATGGACTTAGAAGAGAAGCCGAGGAAAGGAGGCTAGGAACTTAGAAGAGAAGCTGAGGAAATGAGACTAGGGACTAAGAAGAGAAGCTGAGGAATGGAGGCTAGGGACTTAGAAGAGAAGCTGAGGAAAGGAGGCTAGGGACTTAGAAGAGAAGCTGAGGAAAGGAGGCCAGGGACTTAGAAGAGAAGCTGAGGAAAGGAGGCTAGGGACTTAGAAGAGAAGCTGAGGAAAGGAGGCAAGGGACTTAGAAGAGAAGCTGAGGAATGGAGGCTAGGAACTTAGAAGAGAAGCTGAGGAAAGGAGGCTAGGGACTTAGAAGAGAAGCCGAGGAAAGGAGGCAAGGGACTTAGAAGAGAAGCTGAGGAAAGGAGGCTAGGGACTTAGAAGAGAAGCTGAGGAAAGGAGGCAAGGGACTTAGAAGAGAAGCTGAGGAATGGAGGCAAGGGACTTAGAAGAGAAGCTGAGGAATGGAGGCTAGGAACTTAGAAGAGAAGCTGAGGAAAGGAGGCTAGGGACTTAGAAGAGAAGCCGAGGAAAGGAGGCAAGGGACTTAGAAGAGAAGCTGAGGAAAGGAGGCTAGGAACTTAGAAGAGAAGCTGAGGAAAGGAGGCAAGGGACTTAGAAGAGAAGCTGAGGAATGGAGGCTAGGAACTTAGAAGAGAAGCCGAGGAAAGGAGGCTAGGACTTAGAAGAGAAGCTGAGGAAAGGAGGCTAGGGACTTAGAAGAGAAGCTGAGGAAAGGAGGCTAGGGACTTAGAAGAGAAGCTGAGGAAAGGAGGCTAGGGACTTAGAAGAGAAGCTGAGGAAAGGAGGCTAGGGACTTAGAAGAGAAGCTGAGGAAAGGAGGCTAGGAACTTAGAAGAGAAGCTGAGGAAATGAGGCTAGGGAGTTAGAAGAAAGCTGAGGAAAGGAGGCTAGGGACTTAGAAGAGAAGCTGAGGAAAGGAGGCTAGGGACTTAGAAGAGAAGCCGAGGAAAGGAGGCAAGGGACTTAGAAGAGAAGCTGAGGAAAGGAGGCTAGGACTTAGAAGAGAAGCTGAGGAAAGGAGGCAAGGGACTTAGAAGAGAAGCTGAGGAATGGAGGCTAGGAACTTAGAAGAGAAGCCGAGGAAAGGAGGCTAGTGACTTAGAAGAGAAGCTGAGGAAAGGAGGCTAGGGACTTAGAAGAGAAGCTGAGGAAAGGAGGCTAGGGACTTAGAAGAGAAGCTGAGGAAAGGAGGCTAGGGACTTAGAAGAGAAGCCGAGGAAAGGAGGCAAGGGACTTAGAAGAGAAGCTGAGGAAAGGAGGCTAGGGACTTAGAAGAGAAGCTGAGGAAAGGAGGCAAGGGACTTAGAAGAGAAGCTGAGGAATGGAGGCAAGGGACTTAGAAGAGAAGCTGAGGAATGGAGGCTAGGAACTTAGAAGAGAAGCTGAGGAAAGGAGGCTAGGGACTTAGAAGAGAAGCCGAGGAAAGGAGGCAAGGGACTTAGAAGAGAAGCTGAGGAAAGGAGGCTAGGAACTTAGAAGAGAAGCTGAGGAAAGGAGGCAAGGGACTTAGAAGAGAAGCTGAGGAATGGAGGCTAGGAACTTAGAAGAGAAGCCGAGGAAAGGAGGCTAGTGACTTAGAAGAGAAGCTGAGGAAAGGAGGCTAGGGACTTAGAAGAGAAGCTGAGGAAAGGAGGCTAGGGACTTAGAAGAGAAGCTGAGGAAAGGAGGCTAGGGACTTAGAAGAGAAGCTGAGGAAAGGAGGCTAGGGACTTAGAAGAGAAGCTGAGGAAGGAGGCTAGGAACTTAGAAGAGAAGCTGAGGAAATGAGGCTAGGGAGTTAGAAGAAAAGCTGAGGAAAGGAGGCTAGGGACTTAGAAGAGAAGCTGAGGAAAGGAGGCTATGGAGTTAGAAGAGAAGCTGAGGAATGGAGGCTAGGAACTTAGAAGAGAAGCAGAGGAAAGGAGGCTATGGAGTTAGAAGAGAAGCTGAGGAATGGAGGCTAGGAACTTAGAAGAGAAGCAGAGGAAAGGAGGCTAGGGACTTAGAAGAGAAGCTGAGGAAAGGAGGCTAGGAACTTAGAAGAGAAGCTGAGGAAAGGAGGCTAGGAACTTAGAGGAGAAGCCGAGGAAAGGAGGCTAGGGACTTAGAAGAGAAGCTGAGGAAAGGAGACTAGGGACTTAGAAGAGAAGCTGAGGAAAGGAGGCTAGGACTTAGAAGAGAAGCTGAGGAAAGGAGGCTAGGAACTTAGAAGAGAAGCTGAGGAAAGGAGGCTAGGGACTTAGAAGAGAAGCTGAGGAAAGGAGGCTAGAAACTTAGAAGAGAAGCTGAGGAAAGGAGGCTAGGAACTTAGAAGAGAAGCTGAGGAAAGGAGGCTAGGGACATAGAAGAGAAGCTGAGGAAAGGAGGCTAGGGACTTAGAAGAGAAGCTGAGGAAAGGAGGCTAGGGACTTAGAAGAGAAGCTGAGGAAAGGAGGCTAGGGACTTAGAAGAGAAGCTGAGGAAAGGAGGCAAGGGACTTAGAAGAGAAGCTGAGGAATGGAGGCTAGGAACTTAGAAGAGAAGCTGAGGAAAGGAGGCTAGGGACTTAGAAGAGAAGCCGAGGAAAGGAGGCTAGGAACTTAGAAGAGAAGCTGAGGAAAGGAGGCTAGGAACTTAGAAGAGAAGCTGAGGAAAGGAGGCAAGGGACTTAGAAGAGAAGCTGAGGAAAGGAGGCTAGGGACTTAGAAGAGAAGCTGAGGAAAGGAGGCTAGGAACTTAGAAGAGAAGCTGAGGAAAGGAGGCAAGGGACTTAGAAGAGAAGCTGAGGAATGGAGGCTAGGAACTTAGAAGAGAAGCCGAGGAAAGGAGGCTAGGAACTTAGAAGAGAAGCTGAGGAAAGGAGGCTAGGAACTTAGAAGAGAAGCCGAGGAAAGGAGGCTAGGGACTTAGAAGAGAAGCTGAGGAAAGGAGGCTAGGGACTTAGAAGAGAAGCTGAGGAAAGGAGGCTAGGGACTTAGAAGAGAAGCTGAGGAAAGGAGGCTAGGGACTTAGAAGAGAAGCTGAGGAAAGGAGGCAAGGGACTTAGAAGAGAAGCTGAGGAATGGAGGCTAGGAACTTAGAAGAGAAGCTGAGGAAAGGAGGCTAGGGACTTAGAAGAGAAGCCGAGGAAAGGAGGCTAGGAACTTAGAAGAGAAGCTGAGGAAATGAGACTAGGGACTAAGAAGAGAAGCTGAGGAATGGAGGCTAGGGACTTAGAAGAGAAGCTTTGGAAGGAAGTAAACAAGTATAAGCAGGAAAAAAATGTAGTCCCTTCCCTCCCATGCATTCCCAAAAACATGATGTTTTTGGTGCCTAGTGCACTTTATCACGAAACTCAATAGATTTAGATAATACTTGTTCAATAGCAAAGTCGCCGACGGATGGTATCGACTGCATCCCAGTAAAACGATTATGTTGTAGCGGCATCACTTCTTTTTTCCGTCCTGAATAGATATCATTACTCCAGCCGATACTGCCTGTTTCCGTACCTTATCGTCTTTGGCCTTCTTGCTCTTGTTCTTGTCCGTTTTGTTGTTCTTGTCCTTGTTGGACACCTCGTCCTTCTTCACAGCGGCACGACCGGCCTTGTGAGATGGATCAGCAGTGGATGGAGCAGCATTATTTGCCTCCTGAATATAGCGAATCACGATCAGATCGATCATTGCATATGTGTACCTGCTTCTTCGCCGCAACTCGAGTAGTCGGACCATTGGATCCTTGAGCGGTGGACGGCACAGTTGTCTGAATGGAGCGAGTGACGAGGAAGCCCACAGCGATAGTTCCGCTAGTTCCGTACCTTCTTGTCGCCGGTCTTTGCGGATTTGTCATTGCTCTTCACGCCGCGGTCCTTCTTGATATTCTGACCGGAGGCTCCGCGAGCTCCCGATCGCGCGCCACGAGAGGAAGTACCGACAGGAGCACGACGGCGAGGAGGCGGCGGAGTCGAACCGACGCCAAGAAGCACCATCTGAACGGAGCAAGTCACGAAGATGTTCCGATCAAGCGTTGCTCTACTTCCGTACCTTTCCCGAAGGGGGCGGAGGAGGAGGAGAAGAATGATGGTCTTTCCTGCGGATCGATCTCTGGCCGCGCGTCGACGCATTGTCCACGACCTCAAAGTGCATGATTACTCGAGCGAACACTCCGGCAGACGGGCGGGATGCGTACCTTTTTCACGTTTTCCTTGCCCGTGCACTTCTTCTTGTCATTGGCGCCCTTGGCGTCCTTCGTCTTCACGGGCGCATTCTTGTCTTCGCCTCCCTTCTTGCCCCTGTGCTCGAGACGGACTCTCTGAAATGGGCCATATGAGGGGGGCAGCCAAGAGCAGCTGCTGTTCCGTACCGTCTGCCGTGGATGCGGCCGGGGAGAATAGCTCGAATTCTGCGAGTGACGAGCAGCGCGACCACCCGCACGCCCACGGCGACCACACTGGCGAGTACGCGACGTGCGCAATTCCTCCTGAACATTGCAGGTTATAATGCAGGTTGGTGTACCAGAGTACCGGGGGTACCATTTGGTGGGGTTACGTACCTTCTTCGCTGGCGGGTTCTCGATATCCGGATACTGCAGCAAGAAGCGTCTCCAGAAGCGCGCGAAGTTCTGAGCGTCCCTGATGCGCTTGTTCTCTCGTCGTTTCGCCTCAATCTGCTCCTTCGTGAGCTTCTTTGCCGCCCCGCACCGAGCCAACACCAGGTGCATAGTGATGCGAGCGAGCGAGCGCCCGAAGCCTGCAAGGAAGACACTGTACACACACACTCGCATGAGTGCTCCACTCACGTCTCGACGTTGATTCCGAGCGTCTGCAAGAAGGTGACGATGGTCGGGTGGTACACTCGGTCAGGATCCATAACCAGAGACGCCAGCACGTACTCCTCCAGACCGTCGCGATTGTGCTGCAATGCGCATCCATTAGTGATGATCGCAGTGAATGGGGGAAGCCAGGAGAGGAGGGGTCGGGGAAGCAACTCTCCTGATTGTACTCGTAGCGCAGGTTTGTAGCACGAGTCCATGAGGGAGGATGGCGAGTGTCTTTCCATTGGACGAGCACATATACGATGCCCTCGCTGTTGACGTAGAGGCCCATCTGTCGCGTGATCGGCCAACGGCCCGGTGCTGCAATGTGGGCTCGTTATATCATGGGAATGATGGGGGCAGGACAGTAGCTACCCACAGCATTCTGACCCCCATTGTTCTCTCCAGAAAAGGGTGAACAAGGGGATTAACTTTTGAATTTTCCCGCCACACCGTAATCGGACTGCAAAAATTCAAAATGAGCAGGGAGAGCGACCGCTCCCTCCGCCCAGGCCTTGTAGTTCGATTCATGCAAAGTGCGCAAGTACATATGAGGCCGTCCGGGTAAGGATCAACAAGGGTCGGGAACAGGTAAAAAATCGAAAGGTCTGAAAAGTTGCCCCTAGGGGTTATTTTTGACCCTCTACACGATGGTACACTCGATTTCGCAATATGTCCCCTCCCCGCTCCAGGAGGGGGCACCCCCATTTTGCCCAAAACGCGTTTTTCGACCAAATCTCGCCAGGAAGTGCATGAAATGGCACGAAATCTCGCGTTCCATGACAGAATTTTGTGCTCTATCTCGTGGTTATCTTGAATTGTCATGATTCTTTTTCGTTTTCGAGAAAAGCCGATTTTTGATCCAGGGCGCATGCCCGGAAAAGCCTTCTGGAGTAGATAGAGGAGGTTCTCCTGATCATTTTGGTGTATTGGACTTATATATTCCGCGTACATTTTGATGTTTCATGGGGGGTGGAGCGAAACGGGGACACAAAAAATTTTCGCGAATACCCCCGTGTTGGTGCTCATTTTGTAGAGCTCGTTAAATTAGGCATTTTTTGTGTTGGACTTTTTCATGAAAACGTTTCCTCAAGAAGTTACAGCTTTTGAAAAGTTGCTGATTGGCCGTCTCGAGAAAAAGGAAACTTTGTTCGATTGTAACTTCTTGAGGAAACGTTTTTATGAAAAAGTCCAACACAAAAAATGCCTAATT
Organism: Pristionchus exspectatus; assembly: GCA_911812115.1. Lineage (NCBI taxonomy): Eukaryota > Metazoa > Nematoda > Chromadorea > Rhabditida > Neodiplogasteridae > Pristionchus > Pristionchus exspectatus. The sequence continues at coordinate 26,715,593 of OU461583.1, read as the reverse complement.
TAACGAGCTCTACAAAATGAGCACCAACACGGGGGTATTCGCGAAAATTTTTTGTGTCCCCGTTTCGCTCCACCCCCCATGAAACATCAAAATGTACGCGGAATATATAAGTCCAATACACCAAAATGATCAGGAGAACCTCCTCTATCTACTCCAGAAGGCTTTTCCGGGCATGCGCCCTGGATCAAAATCGGCTTTTTCTCGAAAACGAAAAAGAATCATGACAATTCAAGATAACCACAAGATAGAGCACAAAATTCTGTCATGGAACGCGAGATTTCGTGCCATTTCATGCACTTCCTGGCGAGATTTGGTCGAAAAAACGCGTTTTTGGGCAAAATGGGGGTGCCCCCTCCTGGAGCGGGGAGGGGACATATTGCGAAATCGAGTGTACCATCGTGTAGAGGGTCAAAATAACCCCTAGGGGCAACTTTTCAGACCTTTCGATTTTTTACCTGTTCCCGACTCCTGTGGAGGCTTGTTGAACCTTAGGCGGACGGCCTCATATGTAAAGATCTCCCCCTTCTCTGTCGGAGAAGAATGCTGTGTACCAGGTACCAGGCACAAGGTACCAGGTACCAGGCACCAGATAGGACAACAAACTCACAGACTCCGGTATCGCAACTGCTGCTCTGCGTGGACGGTGACCGGTCGGAACGTTCGCTGCGGGGTGTCGAGTCGTCAGAGTTCGGGGTTTTCTCCGTCGGCATTCTGCAAAGTACACGTTGCGAGGAAAACAGAAGGACGGGGATAGGGTCATGGGGATCCAGGGTTTGGCACGAGGGAGATCCAAAAGGGGGACGAGGGTCCTGGTGGGGATCATGGGGATCCAGGGTTTGGCACGAGGGAGGTCCAAAAGGGGATAAGCTCACATTGTAGATCGATAAATGAAGACACGAGAGAGGACACCAGCTTGAGAGACGACTCGAATGGATGGAAGAGTTGAGGGAGGGATATATATAGGCCGGAGGAGGAGGTAAGAGGGGGCTATGCATATATGTAAATTGAACGAGAGAGTGGAGAATGACGGAGAGACAGTTAGAAGGGATCATCTCTAATCGCTCTATTCATCACTCTAAGCCCCTCACTTATGCCTCATTTCCCTATTCCGACATTCCATTTGACTGCCATCCTCAGCCTATATAACCCCTCCCCCCCTCTTCCATCCAGTCGTCCTCCTTCTCTCGTGTGCGCCGGCTGTTCTCTCCTCCTTTTCCCTTCCTCTTTTCTCAAGGTCGGATCTCCACCCTCCCCACATCTCTCCTCATACTCCTCCTTCCAGGTCGATCTCAACCCGTGCTCCGAAGATCTCAAAAAGGACACCGAGGATCTCAAGCGAGGCTCGAAGATCTCCACCACGGACACCGAGGATCTACACGAAGCACTCCGAGGATCGCCACGCTGGGCAGGTATACCCCCTGGACCTTGTACCTTGGTACCTTGGTACCTCGGTACCTTGGAACCGTGATATCTCGGTACCTCGGTACCTTGGTATCTTGGTACCTTGGTACCTTGGCACCTTGGCACCTTGATCTCTGCCCTCCCTCACTCTCCTCATACCTCTTCTTCCAGACCGATCTCAACACTGGTTCCGAGGATCTCAACGAAGGACAACAAGGATCTCAAGCCGGGCACCGACGTTCTCCAAGAAAAAAGTCTGAGGATCTCCACGCTGGACAGGTATACCGCTGGACCTGGTACCTTGGTACCTCTTTTTTTCTTTTTTCTTTTTTTCTTTTTTCTCTTTTCTAAATGGAACTTCTCTTTTCTAAACGGAATTTTTATATCTTTTTTTTTCTAACTTTTCTGGTAGGCACTTCTCTTTTCTGGTAGGCACTTCTCTTTTCTGGTAGGCACTTCTCTTTTCTGGTAGGCACTTCTCTTTTCTGGTAGGCACTTCTCTTTTCTTGTAGGCACTTCTCTTTTCTTGTAGGCACTTCTCTTTTCTGGTAGGCACTTCTCTTTTCTGGTAGACACTTCTCTTTTCTGGTAGGCACTTCTCTTTTGGTAGGCACTTCTCTTTTCTGGTAGACACTTCTCTTTTCTGGTAGGCACTTCTCTTTTCTGGTAGGCACTTCTCTTTTCTGGTAGGCACTTCTCTTTTCTTGTAGGCACTTCTCTTTTCTGGTAGGCACTTCTCTTTTCTGGTAGACACTTCTCTTTTCTGGTAGGCACTTCTCTTTTCTGGTAGGCACTTCTCTTTTCTGGTAGGCACTTCTCTTTTCTGGTAGGCACTTCTCTTTTCTGGTAGGCACTTCTCTTTTCTGGTAGGCACTTCTCTTTTCTGGTAGGCACTTCTCTTTTCTGGTAGGCACTTCTCTTTCTGGTAGGCACTTCTCTTTTCTGGTAGACACTTCTCTTTTCTGGTAGGCACTTCTCTTTTCTGGTAGGCACTTCTCTTTTCTGGTAGGCACTTCTCTTTTCTGGTAGGCACTTCTCTTTTCTGGTAGACACTTCTCTTTTCTGGTAGGCACTTCTCTTTTCTGGTAGGCACTTCTCTTTTCTGGTAGACACTTCTCTTTTCTGGTAGGCACTTCTCTTTTCTGGAACAAAGGGTTACCGTAATCCCATGCATGAAGGCGGTTAGCTGGAACAAAGGGTTACCGTATTCCCATGCATGAAGGCGACTAGCTGGAACAAAGGGTTACTGTAATCCCATGCATGAAGGCGGTTAGCTGGAACAAAGGGTTACCGTATTCCCATGTATGAAGGCGACTAGCTGGAACAAAGTGTTACCGTAATTCCATGCATGAAGGCGGTTAGCTGAAACAAAGGGTTACCGTATTCCCATGCATGAAGGCGACTAGCTGGAACAAAGGGTTACCGTAATCCCATGCATGAAGGCGACTAGCTGGAACAAAGGGTTACCGTAATTCCATGCATGAAGGCGACTAGCTGGAACAAAGGGTTACCGTAATCCCATGCATGAAGGCGGTTAGCTGGAACAAAGGGTTACCGTATTCCCATGCATGAAGGCGACTAGCTGGAACAAAGGGTTACCGTAATTCCATGCATGAAGGCGACTAGCTGGAACAAAGGGTTACCGTAATCCCATGCATGAAGGCGGTTAGCTGGAACAAAGGGTTACCGTATTCCCATGCATGAAGGCGACTAGCTGGAACAAAGGGATACCGTATTCCCATGCATGAAGGCGGCTAGCTGGAACAAAGAAATACCGTAATCCCATGCATGAAGGCGGCTAGCTGGAACAAAGGGATACCGTAATCCCATGCATGAAGGCAGACAGCTTTAACAAAGGGATACCGTAATCCCATGCATGAAGGCGGCTAGCTGGAACAAAGGGATACCGTAATCCAATGCATGAAGGCGGCTAGCTGGATCAAAGGGTTACCGTAATCCCATGCATGAAGGCGGCTAGCTGGAACAAAGGGATACCGTAATCCCATGCATGAAGGCGGCTAGCTGGAACAATGGGTACCGAATTCCCATGCATGAAGGCGGTTAGTTGGAACAAAGGGATACCGTATTCCCATGCATGAAGGCGACTAGCTGGAGCAATGGGGTACCGTATTCCCATGCATGAAGGCGGTTAGCTGGAACAAAGGGATACCGTAATCCCATGCTTGAAGGCGGTTGGCTGGAACAAAGGGTTACCGTATTCCCATGCATGAAGGCGACTAGCTGGAACAAAGGGTTACCGTAATCCCATGCATGAAGGCGGTTAGCTGGAACAAAGGGTTACCGTATTCCCATGCATGAAGGCGACTAGCTGGAACAAAGGGATACCGTATTCCCATGCATGAAGGCGGCTAGCTGGAACAAAGAAATACCGTAATCTCATGCATGAAGGCGGCTAGCTGGAACAAAGGGATACCGTAATCCCATGCATGAAGGCAGACAGCTTTAACAAAGGGATACCGTAATCCCATGCATGAAGGCGGCTAGCTGGAACAAAGGGATACCGTAATCCAATGCTTGAAGGCGGTTGGCTGGAACAAAGGGTTACCGTAATCCCATGCATGAAGGCGGCTAGCTGGAACAAAGGGTTACCGTAATCCCATGCATGAAGGCGGCTAGCTGGAACAAAGGGAAACCGTAATCCCATGCATGAAGGCGGCTAGCTGGAGCAATGGGGTACCGTAATCCCATGCATGAAGTCGGCTAGCTGGAACAAAGGGATACCGTATTCCCATGCATGAAGGCGGTTAGCTGGAACAAAGGGATACCGTAATCCCATGCATGAAGGCGGCTAGCTGGAACAAAGGGTTACCGTAATCTCATGCATGAAGTCGGCTAGCTGGAACAAAGGGATACCGTAATCCCATGCATGAAGGCGGCTAGCTGGAGCAATGGGGTACCGTATTCCCATGCATGAAAGCGGTTAGCTGGAACAAAGGGATACCGTAATCCCATGCATGAAGGCGACTAGCTGGAACAAAGGGATACCGTAATCCCATGCATGAAGGCGGCTAGCTGGAGCAATGGGGTACCGTATTCCCATGCATGAAGGCGACTAGCTGGAACAAAGGGTTACCGTAATCCCATGCATGAAGGCGGTTAGCTGGAACAAAGGGTTACCGTATTCCCATGTATGAAGGCGACTAGCTGGAACAAAGTGTTACCGTAATTCCATGCATGAAGGCGGTTAGCTGGAACAAAGGGATACCGTAATCCCATGCTTGGAGGCGGCTAGCTGGAACAAAGGGATACCGTAATTCATGATTGAAGGCGGCTAGCTGGAACAAAGGGATACCGTATTCCCATGCATGAAGGCGGTTAGCTGGAACAAAGGGATACCGTAATCCCATGATTGAAGGCGGCTAGCTGGAACAAAGGGTTACCGTAATTCCATGCATGAAGGCGGTTAGCTGGAACAAAGGGATACCGTAATCCCATGCTTGGAGGCGGCTAGCTGGAACAATGGGGTACCGTAATCCCATGCATGAAGTCGGCTAGCTGGAACAAAGGGATACCGTATTCCCATGCATGAAGGCGGTTAGCTGGAACAAAGGGATACCGTAATCCCATGCATGAAGGCGGCTAGCTGGAACAAAGGGTTACCGTAATCTCATGCATGAAGTCGGCTAGCTGGAACAAAGGGATACCGTAATCCCATGCATGAAGGCGGCTAGCTGGAGCAATGGGGTACCGTATTCCCATGCATGAAAGCGGTTAGCTGGAACAAAGGGATACCGTAATCCCATGCATGAAGGCGACTAGCTGGAACAAAGGGATACCGTAATCCCATGCATGAAGGCGGCTAGCTGGAGCAATGGGGTACCGTATTCCCATGCATGAAGGCGACTAGCTGGAACAAAGGGTTACCGTAATCCCATGCATGAAGGCGGTTAGCTGGAACAAAGGGTTACCGTATTCCCATGTATGAAGGCGACTAGCTGGAACAAAGTGTTACCGTAATTCCATGCATGAAGGCGGTTAGCTGGAACAAAGGGATACCGTAATCCATGCTTGGAGGCGGCTAGCTGGAACAAAGGGATACCGTAATTCATGATTGAAGGCGGCTAGCTGGAACAAAGGGATACCGTATTCCCATGCATGAAGGCGGTTAGCTGGAACAAAGGGATACCGTAATCCCATGATTGAAGGCGGCTAGCTGGAACAAAGGGTTACCGTAATTCCATGCATGAAGGCGGTTAGCTGGAACAAAGGGATACCGTAATCCCATGCTTGGAGGCGGCTAGCTGGAACAAAGGGTTACCGTAATCCCATGCATGAAGGCGGCTAGCTGGAACAAAGGGATACCGTATTCCCATGCATGAAGGCGGTTAGCTGGAACAAAGGGATACCGTAATCCCATGCTTGGAGGCGGCTAGCTGGAACAAAGGGTTACCGTAATCCCATGCATGAAGTCGGCTAGCTGGAACAAAGGGATACCGTATTCCCATGCATGAAGGCGGTTAGCTGGAACAAAGGGATACCGTATTCCCATGCATGAAGGCGGTTAGCTGGAACAAAGGGATACCGTATTCCCATGCATGAAGGCGGTTAGCTGGAACAAAGGGATACCGTAATCCCATGATTGAAGGCGGCTAGCTGGGGTATCCCTTTGTTATGATTTTTCCTGTACGCATAGACTAATCAGACATTGCCCCCACTCGTGGTATGTCTACTCTAGGGTCTTTCCTATATATGACGAGATGCTTTTTTTCCGGACTTATTTCGCTGACTTATTTCGAAATTGCCGCCAACTGATTCCGTGCTTCCGGAGGGAGAGAGAGATTGTCGTAGTTGGCATAGACTGATGACAAAAAAATAACATCGATGTCAAAAAAGCCAACAGTACTATGATAAATTATTAATTGCACTTATTCACTCATTCCAAGTACATTTCTACTTCCATTTTATTTTCATTTTTAACTTTTCCTTTGCGACCACATAGTCAAATATCAATCATAATCACCTGATTCATCGGACGAACGAAACGAAATAATGAAACGTGAAGATGCGATGATATTTGTTTGAGAACTTCGTATATTCATCGCGATGAAACTGGTAGAATGAAAAGCTTTGATTTGATCGGAGATCAGTACTAAAATTAATTGAAGAATAATAGGAAATGATTTTTTAAATTAAAAATAGGTCTTTCCACTTCCAATTTCCACTTCCCATTTTCCACTTCCAATATGTAGCTGTGAACGAGCCTGTGCAAAACATATGTGAGCTAATTTAAGGAGTTTTTTTTAAAAGGCGGGAATACACGGCTAAGATTAGAATAAATATATTTATTGCATATCTTTGATTAAGCATACTAAAAGAGAGAGCAGCGGTGAGGAGCATATAATTGATTAGGCGTGTGTATGATACAAAGGTGGAAAGCATCACAGAGTGCGAACAATTTGATCGAAAGTGAGCTTATTACTGCGAAGCTTGAGAGGAACTGAATTGATAAGTGTGTAAGGCATAAGCACGTCTTTTGGGGGGAATGTTAACTCTCTCGTAGTAGCTAGTAACTGAATGGAAGCAACGCATTAACACATTGAGAACGATTTGGAAAAGGGAAGAATGAAGCGGCATATATTATTACATTCGATATGTACTTATCTAGAGAGAAACGGAGGAGGCAACAAGCAAGGGTGGATTGGTTGCGGGGGGATACCGACATGTTAGAAATTACTCATGACATTGACGCTTCGAACGAGAGGAACAGAAGAGAGAGAGAGGGGAATAACACCGGTGAGAACCTTAGAGTATAAGTGAAGGTGGAAGGGTCACAGAGGCAGCGAAAAAAGAGCATGAGAGGCTAAGTAGGAAGAATCGAAGCGAGTGAATACAAAGAATCGATGGAAGAACACTGAGGGATGAGGATGTGACCAGGTTGAGAGTAGTGAGTGATTCAAGGAAGAGACTTCTTGTTGTCATCCGTCGCATCCGAACCAGATACTGAAGCTGAAAGTATGATCACATTGTTGCGAAATATGGATATGGAAATATAGTGTTCTTGCATCAAAAGAGTGCTCAGAAAAAAGAGCTACTATCGTGAGATTATTTCCCATTCCACGCGTAGTTGACCTTTGACGAACTGAGTGGAGGGAGGAGGGAGGAAGAAGCCGGGAGGCTAGTGATCTACCTGCTCTCCTCTCCCCTACCTCTTCCCTTCCTCTCTCTCCCAGACAATCAATACGCTAACCAGCACATTGAGTTTGCTGAGCATTTGAAACGCACGATACTTAGTCGATGGAGATCGCATGATGGTGAAAGGGTGCGATCACTTCGCCATCGAAATTGCAGCCCTACTACCTAGTGAACGTTGTCAATCAGCTCACCTATTGATCCCTCTTCATCGTCTCGATTGAGATGGTCGATACTTCCTTTGGATGCGTACGTCGCTCGTCGCAATTGCGTCTTCTTATTCACCGCTCTCAATTGGGAATTGTCTCTGGTGAGAGCATCCATGGCCTCATTGAGATCATCGATTTCCCTCTGGAGATTTCTTCCCTTTGCTCTCTCTCTCGTCATCTCCTCTTCCAATTCATCCAATTGACGACGGAGTTGGCGGGCACGAGTATTGGCTCGTTCGGCCTGTAATTAAGGGATCAGTCAGTGGGTTTCAGGACCCAAATTCTGGAAATCTTTCAGATCAATGGTTTTTATATGAACAACGCTCATTGAACAATAATCTTATTTTAATCTTATTTAATCTTATGAAACGTCTCGCCGATGATAAAGTCAACTTCATCAACTTTCGCCTTCCTCTCGTGCCCACACTTGCTCCACTAAGAAGACTCTACAGTATTCTTATTTTTGCTTAATCAATGAGTATCATTCCTAACCTGTTCCTTGTGCTGTTCCGTGTTCCTCCTCTCATCTTCCAATTGAACGGTGCTGTCCTGAAGTCGCTTGTCCAATCTTCTCATCTGTCTGCTCGCATTCAATCTCTCTTGACTCTCCAGATTATTTTGCTCTTCGAGATATTGAATCTTTGCCTCGAGTGCGGCCACTTGGGCACGGGCACGGGACTGAGCGGCAGTCTCGAGCTCCACCACCTTCAATTAAGTATTTAATGATAAATAAGTGAATGTAGTTATTCATTTTCTCGCAAGGAGGAACAGCATCTTACATTATACTTTATAAAAAAAAGATTTACATCCGAGTTGCTAAATTTGTAAGACCAGTGAGGTATGAAGGGAAATCCTTACCTTATTCTTGAGTTCCCTTGTCTGTCTCTCGAGTGCTTGCTTCTCAGCATCAATCTTCTGAGCCAGTGATCTCTCCATGCTCAGTTCAGTCGTCAGCTGTTCCACCTACAAATTTCAATTATGTTTCAATATCATCAAAATATGCTTTGTTCTGAGTGTACTTTACTCTTGGCCCCCATGATACAGGCTCTAGATCTAATTTTATTAGAGATAGCAAAATGATAATGTGGATTATCACTTTGCTATCTCTAATGAAATTGTATTTCGTCAAAATTGTATGCGTGAACAAACCTGGAGTTGAGCCTTTCGCTGCTTGTCAAGGGAAATCTCGAGATTGCTCTGCTCTTCGTCAATTTCCTCCTCGAGTTGGGTGATCTTCGCTTCCAATCGACGTTTCTCCTCGGAAGAGAATCCGCCTCCCTGCAATATCGGTTGAATACTCATCCTTCTACTATCTCGAATCAGACCAGGCTTCAAACATTGGGTCATTGATAGAGATCTTGTTGAACCTCAACCTTCTCTACGATATGTCTCATGCGCATCATTGTGGACAACCAGCCAACGGTTCGCATTTCGTATTCTTAACGAGTTTCGAAACCATTCCTCACCTTTCCTCTCAATTCTTCCAATTCTTCCTTCTCTGCCTCGAGTGCTCTCTTGGCAGCAGACAGTTGCTCGTTCGCTTCGGCCATTCGCTGATATTCGGCCTCGGCGGAGCGAAGACGACGCTCGACGTCACGCATTTGACCTGAAAGGAAATTATTAGCAATTACTTCCTCTTCTTCAATTTATTTTCTGATTAAATCAGACATATCACTCAATCGATTAGTATTATTAATATATTACATTTATTTATTTCAATTCTATCGCTCTGCACTATTGGCACACAAGCACTATAAATGCAGTAGTCGCTACATTACCTGCAATGTCCTCCTTCATCTGTCTCGCCTCTTCGGCGTCATGCTGATATTCCTTGATCATCTGCTGATTCTTCTTCAACTGCTTGTTGTATTCGTCCTTGAGACGGTTGGCAACCTGTAATTAAAAATTAATTATCAATTCAGGATTCAAAATCAGTTCATGGTTAATTTAGTAGTGAATAGTTGGATACTCAGTGATTTTTTGTCAGTTCGGGCATACTGGGCAGGCATCTTAGTACCTCCGGGGAAGGGACAAGGGAAAGAGAGAAGATTTTACAGTAGTAAACCTTACCTCCAACTGCTGTTCCAACTCGGCCAATTGACTCTCCATCTTCTTCCTCTGCGAGACAGCTCCAGTCTTTCCTCTTCTTTCTCCCTCCAATTCTCCTTCAAGGTCACGAATCTGCTTCAGAAGGGCCTTTCTCTTCTCTTCCGACTCTTGTTCCTTCAGGGAAAGAGCTCGTTCGTGTTCGGTCTTGAGGGCTTGATTGTTCACTTCGAGACGGAGACGAGCGTCCTCGGCGAGGTTCACCTACAATTGCATTGTATCGCTATGCCATTTTCAGTTTTTGTTTGGCCGTGACTAGATCATGAGACAAAGTAGGCTCTAGGAAGAGATTTTAATAAGCTCCGGACTGAATCTTGAATAAAGAATGGTGGCGTGCCTTGATTAACGGGATAATCCTTTTTCACAGTTTTTTCCTCTTTTTCTTCAGAGCCAAATAGTACCTGGTCCTCCAGTTCCTCCTGTTGTCCTTTGAGGATCTGGATCTCATTCTCGTACGATCGCAACTTCTTCTCAAGTTCGTGCACGTTCTTGCCTGCATCGTCCTTTGAGGAGACCTGGAAGGACAAGGATTGGAACCACAAACTTCGCGCATGATATCATGATACGCATCCTGATTGCATTCAGAGCGGTGTAAAATTGTAAAATTATTGTAAAAGTAAAGATTAAACCGAAACCTCAAATAGCCATAAGAATGCTCATAAGATAAAAATGATTTCTTGAAGATATTCACTAGTAAAAGTCACCCAACAACTAACCGATTCATCGAGTTCGAGTTGGAGCATTCTCTTGACCCTCTCGCTCTCTTCCGAGTTGGCACGAAGAGCCTCGTGCTCATTGAGCAGAGAAAGGTAACGAGTCTCTCTGTCACGAGCATCCTGAGCGAACGAGTCACGCTCCTGCTGGGCCTGCAATCATTCAATAATAAAATAATTTACTCATGTCAGGCAGTAGTGCTCAGATAAGGATAGGTCGGCATTCTTCATGCGTGTGCATATTAGTCATCCATTTATAACCTTAGTTGGTTGAACAATAGTCGAAATTGAACTAAACCCTATGAATTCATTGAAAGTTATATGCAGTACCAACCTTGAGCACATTGGCTCGCTCTTCGGCGAGAAGTTGATCGAATTTGCGCTGTTTCTTCTCAGATTCGCGAGACATCGTGCGAAGACTCTCTAGCTCGATGTGCGTGTCCTCGAGCTGCAATCAATAAATTAGTCAGATATTAACCAATGAATTAGTTATTATCATTTCGTTGTGCTATGCACAGCTTGGAAAGTTTCCTCCAGCAGGCACATTGTCTTGATATCAGAATAAATGTGAATGTTGAGCGTGTATTTACCTCCTGTTGGATCTTCTTCTTCGCTTGGAGGATTCGTTCCTTGCTCGCTTCACTCTCGATCAGCACCTTCTGCGAGTTTTCGATGTCGCGTTGAGCCTGAAGAACCATATTTCAGATAATGCTATTGCTTCATTCTGACTTTTTACGTACATCTTCGCCAGTACGAATTATGATACATAAAATAGTATTCAATTATTGGAAGTACGTACCTTCTTCTTGAACTCCTCCAACTGCAGAATCACTCCCTCATCGGCCTTCTTCTTCGCGATCTCCAGCTGACTTCTCACTCCAACCATTTCCTGAATACACATTATTTATAATCCGCTTCATTGCATGATCAGTAAAACTCTCCATTATGATCTAATTCATTAACTGATGGCTAAGTATGACTCATTAACCTTCTCGAGTTGTTCCAATCTCTGCTCTGCATCGTCCTTCTCCTCGCCAGCATTATTCAGATCGATTTCGAGTTGACGAATCTTGCTCAGGCCACTCAGTTTCATGCGAGTCTCCTCCTGCGCTTGCTCGGAGAGATCGGCCACCTGTAATACACGAATATCATGAGCTCAATTATGAATTGAGATAAATTCTTGGACGCTGAGAGTTAAAATAGAGTAGCTGCTATGCATATCTGAGAGATTAACTTCAAAAATGAAAGCGGCTTGATGTTTCGATCCCCTTTTCTCATTATTGAACTGATATAACACCGCTATATCAAGTAATTCGTTAACCGTTAAATGATCGCACCTGTTGTTCAAGCATGGCGATCTTTCTTGTGAGGGCGGAATTGTTTTGTTCATCTTCTTCCTTTTGTCTGCCCACTCCATCCAATTCCTCCTTTGCCTTCTCGAGATGCTCGTGGAAAGTTCTCTTCATCTCCTCAGATTGAGACAATTGAGTTTGGAGGTCGAGAATGGCGGATTCGGCCTGGAATATAGGAAGGAGAATTCTATATTTTACTAAAGTGTACTACTGTGAACACGTTTCCCTTCACGAGTGTACACTACTAGTAGTAGCAGGATTCTAAGGATCGCTCACCTGCTTTCTCTTCTTCTCACTCTCAGTCTTGGTTGCCTGGACCGAAGCGAGTTCAGAGGAGAGTTCATTTCTCTCCGATTCAAGGATAGTCTTGCTCTTCTCCACTTGAGAACGCAGCTTGCGCTGCTGCTCCACCTAAAATAATCAATAATCATATAATCATTAATCTATATTCGATCAATAAGCGAGTTGTAAATCGATCGAGTGTTAAACAATTTCTAGAAGAATAACTTTCCATTTTGATATATTATCTAGGATCTATCTAGGCTTATCTAGGAAGTATTCATTCGTGACATTTTCGCAGTGCTTCTTGTGTAAAAACTCTATTCCGAGTCTCTTTTGTAATTAATAACCGTACCTGTTCGCTGAGGTCCTCCAACTGCTTGCTGTACTTGCCCTTGATCTCCTCTATTCTCTGTTCGTAATCCTGTCTACTCGCTTCGAGAGATCTCTTCAATCCTTGGAGTTCATCGTCCTTCTTCTTCTGAATCTCTTGAGAGACGTGAGATTTGTCCGTCGCCTCGAGGTAGTCCGTTCTGCAATTTTATATTATTATTCCAGAAGTATCTATTAGACAGGTAGAAAGACAGATTAACAGTATGTAAGGCACAAGCTTTTTAGAGACAACTGTTGTTTATTATCTGACCTTAGATTCTCCAACTCGCTGGTCAGTTCTCTTCTCGCCGTCTCGGCCTTCAATCTCAGTGCTCGTTCCGAATCCACATCCTCTCTCAGTTCCTCCACTTGACTCTGCAGGTCTCGAATCTGTTTCTGGAGAAGAGCAATCTGTGCGGATTCCTCGTCGTTCTTAGTGAGAAGTTGTCCGAGTTCTTCCTCTCTCTTCATCAATTGACCACTGAGCTCCTCGAGCTTGGATCTCTTCTCCTCGATGAGATCGCGAGCCTCGTCGAGTTCAGATTGAACCTTGCGACGAGCGGAGTCGAGTTCGGCTCTGGAATGTATATCAATCATCATCAACCCTTTCCCTCTTCTCGTATATTCACAATTTTTACTGCAAAGACATCACAGCATTCTATGTCATCCAGTATATAGGATATTGTGGTTAGGGCAGATAAGATATTCGATAGATATATTACCTGATCTGTCTCTCCTTGAGCACTTCCTGTTCGAGGTCCTGGACGTGGTTCTCAATCTTGGATCGGATCTTGCCCGCGTGCTTGGCTCGCTCTTCTTCGTCCATCAACTGATTCTCCAATTGATGAGCTCTCTCCTCCATCAGTCTCTTCTCCTTCAGCAGCTTCTCGTGAGAGTCCTGCACAAAAAATATGATTAAGAAAATTACACAAAATACAGCAAGTCTCTAAACCAAAATAGTGCAGAATATTTTATTTTTTTGCTCAAGTTAGGGTGATGGGGTGACTAGACCGCCCTTGCGAGGATAATCCCATTACCACTCTTTTCATGGTTTTGGTATGGCAGAGGTTGATAAAAAAGTGACATTGAGTGCAGCGAACTGCTCATCCAGCTTCTTCCACTTCTGCTCCTGTCCGTTCTTGTCCAGATGCAGTTTCTGTCTGGCGGCTTCCTCCTGCTCAAGCTGCTCCTCGAGATCGCGCACCGTTTCCTGTATGGAAAAATAGATTTTTCATGAAACTAAAATAATTAAAATTGATCGCGCACCGTTTCCTGCATAGAAATATGTGAATAATTCACCAAGTTCGATAATATATATGACAAATCGTTCGCACCGTTTATCTCGCGCGTTTCCTGCGTAGAAAATGTATAACAATTCATTGCATCAATAATACAATAAATACAATATTTATCAGTACCGCTATCTGGGCGCTGATCAAGAAGGGGTATCAGAAGGCCGTTCTTCGTCTCATCAAATATAATATAATCAATGAAATAAATACTTACGCTGAGCTTCTTCTTCTCATCGCTGATCTTCTCGAGTCGTCCTTCGTCCTCGACGAGTCGATCACGAAGAGACTCGATGATCTCCTCGAGCTCGTTCTGCAATGAGATAAATCGATAATTGAAACTCGATATTTCAATGACTCATTATACTGCAATCCCCGAACAACCCATTTTGCAGAAAGTTACTGAAAGACTATAGCCGTCTGCATAGTTTGTTCGGAGGAGTGCGGAAGCGCCGATATACCAATAATAACTCGCCTTCTTCTGAAGCAATCTGCTCTTGGTCTCCTCCAACTCAGCGTGCTCCTCAGTCTCCTGCTGCAGTTGCTCGTGCAGAATGTTGCGCTCGGCAATAATCTGCAATTTCATCATTATTACGTCATCAATAATTAACAAATACGCGGGTGCCCTACTCACCGGCTCACTCATCGTGCTATCAACGGACTCATTGGGAGAAGGGACATGGGAGGGGACTTGGAATGTGGGGATACTATGGAATGAATGCGATGAAAGGGATGGATTGTTCCTTCCGATGACGGTTCAGAGAAAGAGACGGAATCTGATTTGGTCAGAGACCGACGATTGCGCCTAGCGAGCGGTTGTTCCTCTTGTTCATCTTCAGAGTTTTGCAGGGAGACAGACACAGTGATTCGATCAAACGGGATCGCTCCCGATTCTTCAAGCTCCAGTGCCGTTGTCTCCTCTGTTCCTGTCGATCGTTTAGTTGTCGATCGCGTTACCGTAGTCGAAGACATCTTCACTGGCTCGGGCAAGTCAGAAGACTCGTGGGTGAGGGAGCGGGTCTCTACGGAAGTCAACTCAGCTATTGGGTCGAATGGGAAGAGGAAGGTACTAGTGGTGCGGAGAGTGGACCGGGAGAGTCGATAACTAGTGCGTGAGGAGCGAACCTGGTCGATCTTCGACTGAGACTCCTTGTATTCACTCTCCATCTTGTCGAGCTTGTCTCGAGTGCTTCTGAGCTCCTCGTCTTTGGCGTGAAGAACAATCTCCTGATTCGTCACCTGCAATGGTATTTCCTCGTTTATGATTAGCGCTTATTATTGGAAAAAATGGAAGCAGCTAAAGGTCGTACATGATTCAATGCTTGCTCTAATAGGAAAGGCACCCTTGAAGGGCAATGTCGTCATATCGGATTTGTTGGATGATTTGATTTGATGGATGCGATTTTTTAGATTTTTTTGTGTCTAATAACACAGGTATCGCGAGAGAATGTAGCAAAAATGAGCCCTTTGAGAACAACTTGCAAAAAGTTGTTCCAATTTCGGCCAAACTATAATGGGATTACACTAGGGACACTATTTCGAAAAATCATGGGCATTTGTTCCAGAGCCGGCATTTAGGAAATTTCAGGGTTTGGACCTGGCTCTGGTGTATCTCGGCTCCCAGACGTGTTAGAAAGTCGCCACCGGGCTTAAAAAATGCGGAAAATTATTTTGAACACATTTTCTATTTTGACTTAAGAAATTGGAAAAATATCAAAAAAGTTGTGAGCGAAAAACTGAATAATATCATCATTTTTATTTTTCTTGTATATCACGCAGGTCGAATGCCCGGATTTTTATTGCAGAATTTCGAAGTACATACTCATATATATTCCCAATAAAAATTTCATGAAAATCGGGTGTGGTTGGAATTTGCTACATCTCGTCAAAGGTGGCAAAATCGCTGATTTTGCTGGTTTTTTGTGAAGAAACTCTCGGAAATTTATCGCTATCCTGCCAAATATACCTCAAATAATATTTTATGACTTCTCACACATTTTTATGGGCAAAGGATTGGAATACACCACCTTTATTTTTGACCCCCGACCATGAACCCGGGGTCATGGTCCGAAATGGGCATGAAAAGTTATGTTCGAGAAACTTCAATTGCTATACGGCGATGTGTTGCATAGTCCCCAAGAAAATTTCCACCTCCGAAAAAACCGTAATTCGGTTATTGCAAATTGATTTATTAAAATAAATATTAAATTTTCCTTTAAAAAATCAGTTCTCGATTTCGCAGCTTCGGATTACGGTTTTTTCGGAGGTGGAAATTTTCTTGGGGACTATGCAACACATCGCCGTATAGCAATTGAAGTTTCTCGAACATAACTTTTCATGCCCATTTCGGACCATGACCCCGGGTTCATGGTCGGGGGTCAAAAATAAAGGTGGTGGATTCAAATCCTTTGCCCATAAAAATGTGTGAGAAGTCATAAATATTATTTGAGGTATATTTGGGAGGATAGCGATAAATTACCGAGAGTTTCTTCACAGGAAACCAGCAAAATCAGCGATTTTGCCACCTTTGACGAGATGTAGCAAATTCCATCCACACCCGATTTTCATGAAATTTTTTTTGGGAATATATATGAGTATGTACTTCGAAATTCTGCGATAAAAATCCGGGCATTCGACCTGCGTGATATACAAGAAAAATAAAAATGATGATATTATTCAGTTTTTCGCTCACAACTTTTTTGATATGTTTCCAATTTCTTAAGTCAAAATAGAAAATGTGTTCAAAATAATTTTCCGCATTTTTTAAGCCCGGGCGCAACTTTCTAGCACGTCTGGGAGCCGAGATACACCAGAGCCAGGTCCAATGCCGGAAATTTCCTAAATGACGGCTCTGGACAAATACCCTAAATTTTTCGAAATAGTGTCCCTATCGTAATCCCCCATTATAGTTTGGCCCAAATCGGAACAACTTTTTGCAAGTTGTTCCGGCATTGCTTCGTTTTCTCCCGATACCCGTGATAAAACATACCTGAAGCAGGGGCTTGACTTTGGTGAAGAGTCTCCACCACTGCCAGTTGCGCAGCTTGAGCCAGGCAAGGCCGTTCCTGAGATGATAAATGAATAAATCCGAAGCAGTAAATGGAATTCTTACCTCTGGAGAACTCGGATGGCGTTGCTCTGTTGGATTCTCTTCTGGTAGAGACGACGGGCGAGGAAAGCACGGCATTGAGCTTGGAAGGAGACGATGAGGTCGGTCAGCTTGTGATCACTGCAAAGACGAATGATATTTTTTTTCCGGAAAGATCAGAGAGAGATTTGCATCATTCGATCCATACAAGAATCAGTGATTACTCCTGTACACAACCGTATACTATGAGATATATTTCGTTTTATTTTCAGAGATCTCCAGGAAAACCTGTACTCGATCGAACGAGATTACTCACGGCTCTTCAAACTCCAAGATGCCTCCTCAGTTATTTATTCAAATATGAGCCATATTCCTTACCGTTCCTCCTCGAGATGAGCCAGTACTCCCGTACGGAAGAAGATCTTCGATTGACCGATACGGAAGAGTTTCTCTTCGATTTCGAGTGCATCGATCATCTTCTTCACCGCTTCCTTTCCGTCCATGAATCCCTTCGGGATGACGTTCGGAGTGAGGATCTCGTAGCGGTGACGGAACTCCTGTAATTTATATATTTTTTAATCATTTATAAGACCCATTTTTAAAACCCATCTGTGAACTTTATAGAACTATCGTGAATTGAGTTTCACATACGATTTCTGATATAGCATACCTGGAAGGGCACTCTGTTGGGGAATCCCTGTCTGCAGATGCGGATTCCTTCCAGAACTCCGTTGCATCTGAGCTGCTCGAGCACCAGCATCGAATTGATCTTGCCGGACTGCAAATTAAGTTGTTACTTAATACTTAATTAATCAAATATTTTAAACGGTAAGTTAATATAGTTTACAAACCTTCTTCTCGTGATTGGGAATGATGCATCGCACGAAGTGAGGGCTGGTGTTTCGAAGGGTAGCCATGAGTCTACCGAGCTGCTCCTTGTGAAGCTGCGAAACGGTACGGAACATTCCCTTCTTGGCTCTCATTCCGAATGCAGTCTCGTTCATCTCAGTAGCGTAGATGCCGGCGAATTCAGCTGAAACAAGCCGATTAAAAGACGCTGATAACACCCAGACACAGACATGAACCCATCCTTGAACCATCACTGTGTAAGAAGTAATCATCGAGGACGATAGGGTTATATATAGATATTCTATACTAGAACCACCGACACGAAACTCAGAAATTGAGAAAGAGAAAGAGGACAGTAATTTCGAAAAGACATGAAAGCACACGTTACAACACTTCACGTTTCGAATAGAATCGTGCCGTGTTACCTGGCTTACCAACGGCGATTATCGAGTGAGATACTACGGCTGGAAGGAGAGAGGCATACGCTACCGTAATCTTGGCGATCATAATCGTAATGTTGTAATTTCGTTAAACTTTTCATGTTTTGTGTTTTCCGATCAAGAGTGAATTGAATGAGTGTGTGAAGAATAAGTGCAAGGGCAAGTGAGACTTTCAGATGTCATCAGTGATGAGAGTTCATTCCTTACCGTCCTTCCAGATATTGACGACGAACGGATCGGTGGCATTCTGCATGAGAGCGACAACGTTCTCATTGAGAGGATCCATGTTCTTCATCAGCCACTGATCAGCCGAGTAGTCGACACGACCCGCGTAGTGGACAACCTGCAATGATAGTGATTGGATTACGGAAGTTAGGTATGTCAAAAGGGAGACGGTATGAGGGGTGGTCATGAACTGATGGATATTTATTAGAATACGATAGAAGTATTTTCATGAGGGATTATTTGCAGTAAGCACTACGGACAGGGTTACGGTATCAAATCACAAACTGACAGCGAAATGGCTCTTGGCCTTCATGTCGGGAACGATGTACTTGGCGTGCTTGTTGTGGTTGGAGTTCAACTTCTCCACGAGAGTCTTGTCCGTCGCCTTGGGGAAGAGACACTCTTCATCGAGCAGAGCGAGGATTCCCATTGGCTGGAAAAAATATGTGTAAATTACCTTCAATATCTGGAAATTAGTATGTCTTTAGTTATCCTTTTATTACCTCATTTGAAATTGTTCTGTCAAATTGATAAAATCTATAATTAGTATACAATACCTTCTCAATCAGATCAATCGTAGGCTGGAGATCCAAGCCGAAATCGATGAACTGCCAGTCAATTCCCTCGCGCTGGTACTCTTCCTGAAAAAAACATTACTGTAAACCGATGAATTTGTCGATTACGGTAACTGCTCCAAGACCTATGATGTCAACAACGCCTAGATTCGGTGGTACCTGTTCGAGGATGAACATGGTGTTGTTGAAGAGCTGCTGCAGCTTCTCGTTCGTGTAGTTGATGCACAGCTGCTCGAAGGAGTTGAGCTCGAAGATTTCGAAACTGAAATGAGTTTCATAAATGCGATGATCCCACTCCCCTCCCTAAAGTAGCCATCCTGCAGACCCATTGTTTCGGTTTGATGATAAATATGCACAGACATGAATTTGAATTCATTTCGGCCATAAAGATTTGGATGCCGAACGTACCCAGCAATATCGAGAATGCCGATGAAGCTTGCTCCCTGTCTTCTCGTTCGGTCGAGCGACTTGTTGATTCTGTTCACCAGCCACTTGAACATGCGGTCGTAGCATGCCTTGAATTAAGTTATTACAGTCTTTCATGATTTGGTTCACATATTGATCGGAATATATTATTCGCGATGTTTCAACCAAACAGATGAACAAAACAAACCTTGGAGATAGCCTCGACGGCAAATTCTGCCTGGTCCTTGGTCTGGGCCTTGTTGACGTACTCTCTGCCGACCTTGATGCGAGGACGAAGGAACGCCTTCGACAATTCGGAGACAGGAAGACCGAGGAGATGGCACACCTTCTGGATCACTGAAAAGGAAAAGATGAGATCGTTTCTCTTCAATACATTCTCAGTGATCTAATGAGCCTTATTCTAACGATAATTCAAACCTATAATTCACTAAAACTGTTTAAAAACATATATTGATAGTATTTTTGCTGCATTTTGAATTCTCGTACCTCTGTCATCGGGCAGAATGGCCTGGTCGGACTTCTTCTCCTGGAAGAACTCGATGTTGCCCATGAGAAGAATGGCAGAGACGACGCGGAGAACGGCTGGAAAAAAGGATCCGCATTATGTTTTGTGTTTATTCACAGTGATCTCCCCTGGAAGTGCCTAGATTAACGAGATGACCTTTTAGTTTATTTTTTTAGGCGAAACTCCTTTTACTTTGCAAAATATATTGACGATGAGCAAGAGTATAGCTCTTTCAATAATTTCATGTCTGACTTTGATAAACTCACAAGTGATCTCATCATCGTGGAAGCCCATGGTCTTCATGGCTTTCACCGTCGCTGCGAACTCTTGACTGTCATCGACATTGGGCAGTTGAATGTATCCATTGGCGAGGAATCGATACTTATCCACGTCTTCGAGCAGGAAGTTGGCTGGAATTTAATTATTAGAACGAATTTTAATTTAGTTCTCGCGATTTCTGTGTTTCTCATTTGGTTTATCAGTATTTAACCGTATTTTTGTCAATTTTTTCGAGAATCGCGGGAATACAAAACCAGAAGAGATCAGCATGTGACCTAACACCCCAGTTGTTCCTGATAAAAAATTGATACAATTTTGATTTTGACTTTTCGAACTAGCATTTGGTTCCCCAAATTGAGATAAGTCAGATTGCCCGATCGATTCCCTTTCTGGTTCCCCCGATTACCCTCTCCATCTCGCTCTCTAATCCGTTCGTCCTCGTCCACTTTACCCTTTTTCTGCCTTGCTCTCAAACGTGATTGGGTGTGTCAATCCCTCCTTTCCTCCCTCTCGCCAACACATTCAAATGCGTCTGCCTACGCAACAATTCCGAGCGTATTTGTCATCGTTTTTTTTCTGCTGTGCCTTCCCCTCGCTTCTCCCTGCGCCTGGCTGTGTTGATAGGCGATGGCGCGAAGGCGAAAGACAACACATACCATTTCCGAGCCTTTCTTCCCTCGCTCTCCCCTCACAAACGATAAGGATTCTGAGATTACCGCGAGTAGAAAAGGCAATGACGCCAATGTAACGATGAGAAGAGATCAAAGATCGTCGGGAGCATAATGATCAGCATCAGAAAGCGCAATGCATTTTTTTCAATATACCCAATAAAATGTGACATTACTACAAGAGATCAGCGGCAGAATGATAGACACGCAGTCATAATCACCCAAAACCCTTTTTTTCACATCAATCCGGCTCAAATACCACACCTTTCTGCTCCGGCGTCGTTCCCTGGAGGAACTGGTAGAAGACGTGGAACGATCGCTCATCGGGCGCTTGACGGAGTGTTCGGGACTTCTCGAGCAGATAGAACTCAATGTTGGCACCAGAGATGTATCCGGACATGTCGAAGTTGATGCGGATGAACTTTCCCTGCAAATATTCAACTTTTCATTATTTTTCCCTTAATCTTTGAAAGATGTTATGCAGCAGTCATCACTCTGTGAACTTTGACGCGTGAATCACTTCCTTGATCGTTATGATAATGTGGAACGTATGATAAAATGCAGCGTTTGCTTGCAACGTACAAATCGCGATGAGTTGTCATTCTTCACTGTCTTGGAGTTTCCGAATGCTTCGAGGATCGGATTCGCCTGCAGCAGCTGCTGCTCCAACTCGCCCTTAACATATATTATTTATTCCCTGTATTTGCCTCATTTGCACAAATCGGACGGCGATAGACTGGACAGAAGTGCGTGTAGCAGAGTCTCACCGTTTCACGAATTTCCGGGTTAAATGAGACAAATTCACATTTTTTTCCAATCACAAAATTATGTTTCGCCTCCACAAAGTTCTCATTTAACCTCACTGACGTTAGGTCGAATGTGAACAATTCACAACTATTTTTTTCAATCACAACAATTGTCTTTTGCCGGGAATTCAGTTCTCATTCAACCAAGTGCAAGACGAGAGATCACGTGAAACGGAGAGAGTCAAGAACATTGATCACTTTGCTGAGTGTGCTGAGAGAGCAGAGAGAAAGAGGACGGAACAATGGGGGGAATGTAGCCCCGAGGACAGAGTTTGAAGCGACAGAATGAGTCACAGAGTGACATTGATCTAATCTAGATCAACAGGCAACACACACTCATTTCCTGCTCTAAACTTACGATGGAGGCATTGTCGAGTCCGTTCGGCTAGAAATCAATGTTTATATTGAAAATCTTAATTTTTTTGAGGTTCCCTTGATCAACCCCTCCGATCTCCCTCAAATCCCTCTCTTTGGCCCATTGAGTGACCGAGCAGTCATCCGTTCCCTCATTCCCCATTCCTTCTCTGCCCCTCAATCGATTCATTACCGAATGAGGGAGGAGGAAGGGGGGGGAGGGGATAGACATGTCAAGGCCCATGTGTGGTGGTGTGTACCCCATCCCTTGCGTTCGTTCGAGGAAGGAATGGGGGAGAAAGGAGGGAGGGGAGGGATCAATCCGACTCTACATCTTGGCGATAGTCTCTCTCCTTTTCTGACTGGGTGAGAGAGTGGGGAGAGCGGAGAGAGAGATCGGGGCTCTAAGCCATAGTACAAATAAATAGTGAGGAAACCTTGGCGGGCGAGTTCGCATTTGCTTTGGCTCGAGTCGCTCCGGCTACGTGCGCGAGATATTGGATGACCTGAAAGGGAAGATTATGAGGGTCGTCTCTCGGTTTCCCATTGTCTCTTTGTCCCTTTCTTCTAGAGCCATATTCCTAGAGTTACATCAAAAGGCAAAAGGCAATTGTGTATGTTTTACTTCTTTACAGTAGTGATACTAGTAATAACAGTAAGAGTAGGAATACACGAAGTATTTTGTGTGTTTATAAACTCATTAATCACCTTCTTCATTCTCTAAACTTTCCGAGTGGAACCTTGCAACTTGAGTTACATCAAAAGGCTTTCTGTCAAATGAGTCGTGTGTATATTGTATAAGTCAGTGTTCATATTGAAATAATCACCTTCTTGGTGTTCTCAGTCTTTCCGGCTCCCGATTCTCCAGTGCACAGAATGGATTGGTCCTCGCGCTCTGGAATTCATCTCCCGTCACTCATCCATTATGGTTCCCTCGAGAGGGTGTGACCGGCACCCGCCTGTGCTTTCCCCTCCTCTCTGTCTCCCTCTCTCTCTCTCTCTCTCTCCCTCTCTCTCTCTCCCTTCTTTCACACAGATATGTCAATCACGGGCTGAGTAATAGAGAAGAGCCGTGACTCAGGAAGAGTCAATGAGAGAATTAATCAAGAAGAAGAAAAAAGAGGATGAATTGCTGTGGAAGAAGTGCTCGAAAGGACAACTGCTAATGAATGGAAGGACAAAGGGGAAAAAGAAAAATAGACACAGGAAGAGAAATAGTCACTGAACTATCTCATTTGAGAAAGGTTAATGCTTAATGCCTTTGCCTTTGCTTAATGCTTAATGCCTTTGAGAAAGGTTAACACAGGTATCAGGAGAGAATGTACCAAAACTGGCCTCATCGGGAACTAGATTTTTCAAACACGTTTCAGATCAACCATATTATAATGGGAGAACCTCCTAGAGAAGAGAAATTGTTGTGTCCGGTAACTTTGTCCCAAAACCGGCTTTTAGGAAAAATCCGGTTCTGGAGCCGGCTATGACGTATCTTAGCTCCCAGACTAGCTAGAGAGATGGCTCCGGGCCCAAAAATGCGGAATATTATTCTGAACAACTTTTCTATTGACAACTAGTCGGGATGTCAAAAAACAAAAATGTTATTTCTGAAAAACTGGTTTCCGGATCATTAAAAAATGCCCAGTACTGCCTAGAAGTGCAAACGCAGGGAATTTTATTGCATAATATAAAGAGCTATTTCATATACACAAAGTAAAAATATTCCAACTTAGGTTTTGGTATGTACCCGACCATGTTTTTGGACTCCGAACATGTCAGACTGCAATTTAGCCAGAAACAACTTTTTTAGATTGTTGAAGAGTATGCTTTTTTGCCCTAATACGACCTGGAAAATATTTTAAAATTATATTCAGAGTGAATTTAGTTTATTTGATCTTTTTACGAAATAGTTTTGCATGGTCGGAGTGGTATTTCCGATTTTTTTTCAAATTATCCTCGTCCGTTCACATTTTGCCCTCTTTGCATTTTTCGCTGCCTTGTATTACACTCTATCGATGGTTTATTCTTCTTCTGGTTCACCACTTTCGTTCAAAGGAATTGGGTATCCCATTTAGAGACCGTGAATTGTTTGCCTGTTTAACTATTTTGCTGTAATTTTGCTAGAAAACTTTATTTCGTGGAACTGAGTAAACAGAAACAGAGATGAGTCTTTTTTTAATTTATTGCAGCCATGAATATCAATGAAATTCAGTCGCTCCTGCGGGTACTGGCGTATTTAGGTATACAGGGTTGTGTACATCAGAGAAGAATTTCTTGAGCTTCGTGGGAGTTAGGTAGTGGTGGAAGTCATTTTCAGTGAGAAAAATGTCTTCCTCAGAAGGTTCCACTTCCACTTCGAAATGCTCATCATCATATCTTCTTCCTCATGCTCAACTTGTCTCCTCCAAGCTCTGGTCTTGGGCAGTTGCGACTTGAGCGTATTGATATAGTTTCTCAATTGACTCTTCGTCATCCAGTCCTTCGGCTCAATAAATTGATCTGATCTCATTAGTATCTCCGCCTCATCCGCCTTCCGGGAGTAACGATTTCATCGTCTCTCGCATTGGTTTCCACGTCCAGCATCGGGGCAATCTCATGAGGAAGAAGCCTGAAAGTGGGCTCATCGTACTGTCCGGGATTCTTGCTGAGAGAAGCAATGATTCTCTTCCGATCTTCAATGTTGATCGCAGGATTTGCCAGCTTTCCACCTTCCCCCCCCCCTTGATTTCGAGCGTTGCATTAGTGTGCTTCAGATCCTTGATCACATCTCCATCTCCTATTCCGTGGAACTTCCACACTCTCGCATCCGATCCATGATATTCGAAGTAGCTCAACTCGGTGATTACACTAGTTACATTAAGAGCATGAACAAATAATCGGAAATACGAGTCAAATAAACTTAATTCGCTCAGCGTTCGCTCCCAGAGAATAATTCTTCTCTAACTAGAGCAAATGGAACATACTCTTCAAAAGTTTTAAAAGAATTTGGGCAAACTGCAGTCGACACGAGAAACAGGCAAACAATTCATGGTCTCTAAATGGGACACCCAATTCCTTTGAACGAAAGTGGTGAACCAGAAGAAGAATAAACCATCGATAGAGTGTAATACAAGGCAGCGAAAAATGCAAAGAGGGCAAAATGTGAACGGACGAGGGTAATTTGAAAAAAAATCGGAAATACCACTCCGACCATGCAAAACTATTTCGTAAAAGGATCAAATAAACTAAATTCACTCTGAATATCATTTTAAAATATTTCCAGGTCGTATTAGGGCAAAAAAAGCATACTCTTCAACAATCTAAAAAAAGTTGTTTCTGGTTAAATTGCAGTCTGACATGTACGGAGTCCAAAAACATGGTCGGGTACATACCAAAACCTAAGTTGAAATATTTTTACTTTGTGTATATGAAATAGCTCTTTTATATTATGCAATAAAATTCCCTGCGTTTGCACTTCTAGGCAGTACTGGGCATTTTTTAATGATCCGGAAACCAGTTTTTCAGAAATAACATTTTTGTTTTTTGACATCCCGACTAGTTGTCAATAGAAAAGTTGTTCAGAATAATTTTCCGCATTTTTTGGGCCCGGAGCCATCTCTCTAGCTAGTCTGGGAGCTAAGATACGTCATAGCCGGCTCCAGAACCGGATTTTTCCTAAAAGCCGGTTTTGGGACAAAGTTACCGGACACAACAATTTCTCTTCTCTAGGAGGTTCTCCCATTATAATATGGTTGATCTGAAACGTGTTTGAAAAATCTGGTTCATGGATTCGTACATTCTCTCCTGATCCCTGTGTTAATGCTAAAAAGGTTAATGCACCGAGAATCGAACCCGGAGCATCCGCTTCCTCTACAACTGAACTACCTGTGCACCTGTGCTATCTCCTCTCTGGGTGATCAGGTAGTCATTCTAATCAAGACAATCCCATTCCAATCTTATATGCATGCACTTCAGTCTCTAACAGCCCGCGAGCTTAAGTGGTCATTCGTCCCAGTGATTCTGGCTCATTTGTAGTCATTGAACTTACCCTGGAGCATGCTTCTGTAGGCCGAATCGGCAATGGCAAAGATGTGCGGAGGCACCTCATGCCGCTGAAATTATCGATTGATTACTGTATTCCAGGAAAATCAATGAACAGAGATTACGGTAGTTTAGCTGCAATTATCGATTGATTACTGTATTCCAGAAAATCGAAACATGGAGATTACGGTAGATAAATAGAGATTACGGTATATTAGTGAATTCAAATAAATCGATAACTGATTACGGTATTAACCGTACCTTCTTTCCCTTGTAGTACTCGATAATGTTCTCCGAGTAGATGGGGAATCGCTTGTACGGATTGATCACCACGCAGAAAAGACCCGAGTATGTCTGAAAAATATTTTTTTAATGGAATTATACATTTTTCACTGTACTCAATCAGAAAGTCATTCTAATCAAGACAATCCCATGTCAATCCCATATGTGCTTCCATCCCTAACTGCCCGCGAGCCTAAGTGGTCATTCCTCCAAAGTGATGGATTGTGATCGGTTATGATGGATGAGGGGGTCAGTGGCGTAAACCTTATGGACGACTATCTCATTTCCCGGCTATATATCCGGCTTTTTCTCTTACATAAATGAGGGATGAGTAGTATCGCTCCTTGAGATTGTAGAGGACGGAGGCTTCGTTGAGATACGTGAGCTCGGACATGTCTTCCACCTTCAATCAGAATATTTTATTGTAATTTTCGAAATTCGGTTGCAGAAGGTCTCTCTAATTCGTCTTCCACATACAATCAGTCCATTTTTCTCGTCATTTTCGAATTTCGGTTCCAGGACAAGGTCTAATAGAAAAAAGACATAATTTGACTACTTTATGCAATCAAGTTACCACACTTTTATGTAGTATCAGCAGTATGTGTGTATCTGTACCATGTTCATGTAATTTATGGGAGATTTACCTTGTCGAACTTGGGCGGATTGGCCTTCTGGATGTCATCCTTGGAGCAGGTGGTTGTCTTGCCCGTATCACAGATCTCCACGAGCACCTCGTCGCCCGTTTCCTTCCTATAATCGTTTTTATCAGCTCAAAATTTCGAAAAAATATATAAAATAATAGCTTTCACTACATACAAAGTTCTACATAGAAAGTTCGATTTTTTTAAAAGTTTTAAAAAAGGTGTCGATGAAAATATCGTTAGTGTCAAATAATCATACTTGATCGATCCGAGCACGAATCCCTCCTTCTCATGGGCAGCCAGCACAGCTTCTTCACCGCCCACTCATTCGCCATCGCAGGATCGGCCACGGCCGATCGCTGCACCTGCAAAGACCAGAATGAGTCCTCATTCCTCGTCCCCTTTCCCGATCGGAGCTGTTCTTTTTTGCTAGGTTTTCATTCCATCGTTGCATTGTTTTCGCTAGCCGACACATTCTTGTTTCTCATCGGGGTAAATAAGTGATCGTTCTATTTCACACCCTCATGATCATGTGATAACGTGATAACGTCTATCATCCTTCGCTTCCTCAGATCCGCACATTCCTCCTCCTAATCCCCCGCAATCGCATGTATGTGAGTGTGTATGACGCTAGACGATGATTATGTCTGCGCCTCTCCTACTCCCATGCACTCTCTCCCACTCTCTGACCATCGAGGATCATACGAATCAGAGTATTCCCTTCCCTCTGATAACCCACTCTGCCCCCCCTCTCTCACTCATCGTACAAGGGGGGGGGAATCAATGGACACTGACCCTGTTTGTTCATCTGCACTATGGCAAGCATCGGTGCTGATTCATGGCTAGGCTACGCATGCAATTCATGGGTACTATGCCGAATGAGAACCCACTGGATGAGAACCAAAAGTTATCTGATGGGTGCAGTATTTTGCAAGGGGTTTCTAAACATGGCAAATAGTAGAACAAATTTTTTATCGCGTTTCATCCGTCACCGTGCCAAATCATGTACCCCAGGGGGGAGAAGAGCACGCGCAAAACAGAACCCGCAATCAATGGTTGTTGTCTAAGTAGTGGAATATTGTTGGAGCTTCGAGTGTGCACAATGAATGCGCAAGAGCCTGGGGGGAATGGGAAGATGCAAAACATTATGAAGTTTATGCCTAAGCTTTTGTCACGTTCCCCCACAACGAATGATTAGTGTTGTATTCTCGTAAGACCCACAGACAATCTGAGACAGTTCTTTGTCCTTGTTCCCTCTTCCCTTGCCTCTGTCCTACTCCTCCTACCCATCCATACTGATGAAAGGCGGAGAGAAAGGGGGGGGGCGACTGAACTTCTCGCTATGCCCCGGCTGAGTCATCCGCACAGAATTCTCATTTCGCCTCTCGAAAATGCAAAACAGAAGAGAGAGCTGCTTGAAATGCCATCGATCGTCTCTTTTCGTTCCCGATTCGAAAGGGAAAAGCGATGCTAACTGATCGACAATGACGAGAGCGATTCAATGCGTCGATATTGCCCAAACCCTAACCGAAAAGGATGATTTTGACGCAATGTTCCTTATTTATCGAGAATTTCTCCTCGAAATCATCAATTTGCCAATATTTTTCACCAAACCTGATTAATATTAACTACTAAACGCTGGTTTTGCCTCAATTTTCACCGATTTTCAGGGAATCAAGAGCAATTTACCTGGAGGTATCGTAAATCGGCTTCGGCCATTGTGCAGCGCTGATCGAGGGCACCTTCCCTCGTATATTACAGAGTAGAGGAGCAAGGAAGGGGAGAGAAGAGAGTCGGAGAAGGGGATGGGGGTGGCTAGATACTGCACCCACTCTCTACAGAGATGTCACTGGAAAATTGATTGATATTCAGATGCAAAGCAAGAGGGAGCGAACGAACAGAGGAAATGGGCGGCGGATAGTGTCATTGTGTGAGGATACGAGGGAAGAGGAAAAGGGGCGAAACCAGCGTTTATGATCATATTCTACACGGGGAATGCGGAGAGTGGGAGCGATAAGGAGAGCGGGTAAGGAGGGGAGAGACACAAGGAAGGAGGTTGGTAACTACACGGGAATGAAATGAGGAATGAGTGGAGGAGGAGAGGGACCATGCTACAAGCGATGGTCTCGAGATGGCGGATAGAGAAGGGTCTTCCTAATGCAAAGAAAGGAGAGAGACCGACAGAAGGGCGGTCATCAACCAATTGCATAATTGAGAGTTGCGATCGCAATCAGAGAGAAGAGAGGGCTGATGGTATTCCAGAAGGGGGAGAATAGAGAAGGAATGGCGGGAAGGGAAGAGGAAGGGAGGGGCAGAAAAGAGAGAGAGAAAATGAGTGTCCATGTGGAGAAGTTGACTCATACAGTGGAAACGGTAGGATGGAATGAGATTGGGGAAGGGAGGGAGGGAAGAAGGGAAGGAGAAAGAAGACTCGACTTGCCAAGGCTGCAGTTGTGACTCACTCTAATCAGTGCCTCCATCCTCTCTCTCTCTTCCTCACTTCGCTTATCTCAGTTCAATCCTGGGAGAGGCGACTCGGGCGTAGTAAAAAGGGGCAAAAGACCAACTTTCTCTCTCTCTCTCTTCCTCTGTCCATCTCCTCTATCCGACTCATCACCCATCCTTCCTCTTCCTTCCTCCATTCAACTCAAGTAACACCTCTGCGCCACTTTTCTGCCCCTCATTTCCACTTTTGTCCACCTTCCTTCCTAACGCGAGTACCTCGGACAGTCTCCCCAAATTGCAGCGGCGAGAGAGCGGGCTTAGTGGGGAGAGGGCGGAGAGAAAGGACAGGCGAGAGAGCATGGCCAAATGAGAGACACAGGTGAGGACAGAAGAGGGGGCTATTGTGAGGGAGAGGGAGAAGAGGACTAAGGGACGAATCTAACCGGTCTACGACTTCTCAAAATCAAAGGTAGATCAAAGGAAGAGGAAGAGAGAGGGAAGAAGTAGTGTGCAATCTGGAGTGAAAGCATACTGCTTATGCTCAAGAGGAGATTAGAAGTTCTGGCGACTCGCTGAGAGAAGGAGAGGGGAGGGAGGGAGAGGGCTAGGATAACGAACGGTTTCATGCTGAGAGGGGAGAGGGAAGAGCTCCGCGAGAGCGTATTCCATGTGTGAGCGTGTGTGTAACAAGGAGCGAAAATGATAGATGGGCACTAGGGAAGAGGGATGATATGGATAGGGACTAGAGGGGAAGATTGAAATGGGAACGATGAAAAAGGGAAGGAGAAATGGGGAACAGATGGACAGAAATCGTATTGAAAAAGGACACGAAATGGGCATGTGAGAGAGAGAAGAAGATTGAGGTCCGATTGATGCATAGCCAGTACGATTTTGGAACGGAAGAGACGAGAGGGAGGGGAGAGAGATTGGTAGACCTCTAGGCCCTGGCTATGTCCAACCAAGGACGCATTCGAATTATGAGAGAGAGGGAGGGAGGGGAAGAGAAAGGAGGGAGGAGGCCATTGAAATACTACTACTACTCCCCCCATTCATTACTCCAATCTCTACCGCCTCCCGTTTTTTTTCCATGATCTTGCAGTTTTACGATTAGCTTGTGCTACATTTGGGTCGCGAGGGAGGAAATTAGGGAACATGTAATCTAAGGAAGGGATGGAACGGGAGGAGAACCCCTCTCTCTCTCTTTCATCCTGAGAGGTAAGGAGAGGGGAAGGGAAGACAGAGAGAGAGACACTCCCTTATCCCGGAGTGACCTAAATCAATCATCAAAACAGTGCGAGGATTCGTTCGCCATTTGCCTAGACGAGAGAATGTGTGTTTGATATTTGATATTGAACGGACGAAGGGGGAAGGGAGGGGGCGATGGAGAGAAGGAAAGGAGTCTGAAGTATGCACACTGCACATTCCATGCGTGACAGTACAGAAAAGGATGGGGGAAGGGAGGGGAGGGAAGGGCGGATGGATGGAAGAAGAAGGGGAAGGAAATGGGGAGGATGGGAGGGGATGAACGTTGTGACTTCTTCTCTCTTTCGAATGATTCATTCTCTGATACTACGATGGAATCGGAAGGAAGAAGAGATGGTTTGATGAAGAAAAACCGAAGATAAATGGAAAGGAGCTATGGAAAGGAATGTTGAATCGACAGATGTCAAAAAACTTCCAAGGTTGAGCGAAAGAAAGGTGTATGCTGGCAAAGTTCCTCAAGTTGGAGGAATTGATACCTGCGAGTGAAAGTGGGAAGGGGGCGGATTATTCATATCTCGGGAGGAGGAGGAGGAGAGGTCATTCACTCGGCATTCCAGAGATACGAGAATGGATATGGAGTGAGATGAGAAGAGACATGAAGACAAGGGACTATCGGAACCGATCTATGGAAAGGAAATGAGAAGAGGAAACGAGGGAATGGAAGGGATGGAATAGGTGAGAAGTTGTCCTTTCTAAGGTGATCTTGCATGTCAAATGATCCAGTCATTGAAAAGGTGTACAATTGAGTGAAACAATCGATTCGAAGAAGACCGGAAGAGAAATGAATACGGGGGAAAGATTGCATGGTAGAGTATATTTGAAGAAGAGGAAAGGGAGGAAAGTGAGAACTCGACCCTGTACGGAAAGGAACGAAAAAACGTGAGTCAATATTGAGAGGAGGTGTCGAGAAGGGGGAATGGAGAGATAAGAGGTGCATGATAGAAGAAGAAGTGGAGGGAACGATGGACTGTCCAAATCTCCCTTGAGATCACGCGAATCAACGGGAGATTTGCACGCTTTTGAGCAGGATATCTCGTGACCACGCCACTCTCCGAACACGATATAAGGGACGGATTGGGCCATTGATCGATTAGATAGGGAGTAAAATGGGCAACAAATCAACGGGAAAAGGGAATAATTAGTGGCGGGTAGTGACGATTCCGCGCGGTCAGACGAGACACGAATCAATACGGATTGAACAGTCCGAGCGGGAGAGGGAGAGGGAGAAGGGGGAGAGAAGGGAGGTGAGGTCACTCCGAGAGGGGAAGCGGGGAGGGAGAGAGAGGGGGAGGGAGAGGGGAGAGGAGACAACGGGAATGGACGGGCAGGTGCAAACAAGTGATCAGTCCATTGGGAGAGAGAAATGCGAATATCGGGACGAGTCTAATACCCAGATGAGGAATATGCCACTTCCACTGACTCAGATTCCTCCCACTTCCACCTACGGTTTCATCGAGTTTTATCGTTGACTAATCGCCCCGTTCGATTCAACCCGCTCGTTCGCCCCCTTGCGACGAATTCGAGAAGAATGGAAGTTGTACTCTCGATATGAAAGAGGCAAGAGGGCAAACATGAGAGAGAGATGCTCAGCTGAGATTTAACTAGTTGATTCACTCCAATGATTACAACGGCGAATGAATGAGATGAAGAGCATGATTGGGATCAATCAAAATACTCGGTTTGGCTGACAAAATAGATAGCCAAACAAAGGTAATCTCATGAAGCAGGAAGCAAATACAGCGATACACGAATATTATATTTAAAAATAAATATTTACTTATAAAAAATAGAAGTAGTTATGTCCACTATTAGAAATAAGGCAAACGATCGCGCTAACTTTGAAAACATTTGCTTCCTCAAAGTCAAGCTGTTCAGATCAGCAGTCAGATATGCCTCGTGATAAGCTTAATTTGAATATATTTATATATTTCAGAGTGCATAAAGTACCGAATATTGCTCAACAAGGTCAGAATCATTTCCCTTAAATATTTGAAATTAAAATTCATTAAATGAATAGTTGCACGTGAGTCTACAAGTAATTCATTAATGGCTTATTAAAAATACATATGTATTTATAAATGCGCTGAGTGTTGCTCAAAATCGTCTAAATACGCAATCAAAGAGTACGGAGGCTTCCACACGTTTTATTGAACTCAAGCGATTGTGAAACAGCTCCAGATTCGCGTATTGCAATCAAAATCCATTTTACTATCATCACGGAACACGAGCATTTCGCAATTCGAGCAAAATCGAACTAGGAAGGGGAGAAGAGCGATGCATAATGGATGATGCCACCCGGGGAGGGAGGGGTCATTCGCGTTCCACCCTCATTTGAAATTCCCGGGCTCGGGCTCCCGTGTGGAACAGCTTGCCGAGAGAGGGAGCCCTGTAGAAGAGGCCTCCCTATCAAGGCCTGCGCGTGGGGTCACTCACTAAGCACTTTGGGTTGTTTATATTATAAGCCATATAATCGTGTATTTAATTGAAACTCGTTTAGGAATGACGACTGATGCGACTGATTCGGGTTTGATGAGTGGAGGCGCCAGAAGAGAGGTTGTCGATTGAGACCTCCCAATCCATTCGAGATCTCGCTTATAACGGGAGTCGCGCTCACCGCACTGTTCGTTTCACTCGAATTACTGGTAAGTAATTGTTGATTGTCAATACTCTTATTGTTTGATTGTCAATACTCTTATTGTTTGATTGTCAATACTCTTATTTTTATAACGGTTTGTCAGGTTAATTGAATCGTTTCAGCTCTTTCATCGCCCATTTCCGAATGCTGGCCGAGTGGAAAGCGATGGATGACGCAGCGTTTTTCTGTGATAATCGACCTAATTGCTATCCTCATCCGAACGATAACTCACTTTGCGGTCGCCCATTCACGTGTGGCAGAAGGTGATTTTTCTTGTATATAAAATTATATTTACATATTTGATATATAATTCAGCATGTTTCCAGGTGTCGGAATGGGATCTCACTCATTGTACGGTGAACAAGACTAAGGAAGCGAAGAGCAAGGAGACTTCGTGTTCGTTCTTCAAGCAAACGCGAAATGGAAGAGACCGTCAGTTTTCTTAATTATTAAATACTGTGAAATATTTTATTCAGTAAATAGAGTTTGACGCTTGGCGTGTTTTTGCAATAATTTTTCGTGTCTTTTCGTGCTTCGATTAAATTCACCATACCATATTCAAATTTCTGATTGCATTGCGACTATACCACATTGTTTCAAAAAGTTTAATTATTATATAGTAAATATCATTATTTAAAGATTCACAATACGGCGACGAAGATTTGGGAGATCTACGGGAAGAAATTAATCGTTCTCTTCGACGATGACGAGACAAAGATGTGAGCAAAAAAATATTTAAAAAAAGATAATGAATGAAAGAATCAACAACTATGTAAACGATGTAGGGAAGTGAAAAATGAAAAACCAGAAGAAATAAGTACTAACGATGCCATCTGACATCGCATCTCGGCATTTTGCTTCCCTCAATGTTGTTGGCATTTTCACATCATGACACACGTTATGGTAGATGGTAACGGGAACGTAGAATGGCGTTGTATCGACTGATTGATCAATGAACGTTGTCCCCTAATGTTGTCCTTTACAGCTCTGCAAGATCCGTTATGAGAACCTCGAGATACGCTGTGCTCCGTTCAAGAAGGAAGGCAAGAAATTCCTCTGCGGCACCGTACACTGCTCGGCAGAAATGGATACATCTGCGAACTCGAGGTGAGGACTAGGGTTGGCTAAACGATTACGACATAGCAACTTTGCAATGATAGGGAGAGGGTTGCAACGTTGCAACTCGTAGCAGCATTGCTACCTTCTAGGGAAGGGCAGAGATAGGCGAGAGCGTTGCTACCTAGGGAAGCGCTATTGTAACGTTGCTAACCCCAAAATGCCATCCCTAGTGAGGACAATGCATTTATAAAATATTCTCATGTGAATTTCAGTCGGAAAGAGTATGGAACGTTGAGAGGATATCTTGTCGTTAAGTCATCGGTTTCACTTATGAAACCTGCAGCGTACCTCTGACAAAGTTCTGGACAAATCGCACTTGCACTATGGGTGCCACTCTCATTCAACATTCCCTCGGAGAACAATCACAATTAATTAGTATATTTCAGCAAATAATCACGAGTACGAGGCGGTATTCTTCATGCGCGAACCACTCTCATTCAACACCCCATCGGAGAATGATCATGTGATCGACTACGTGAGAGCATTCAACAAATCGATGCTCACGATGGGAGGGACATTCTTCAAGACGCCTGATGCGAATAGTAAGTAATTTTTATGGGAAATGAAGACAATGGCGCAGTGCAACAATGAGCTAGCTAGAGAAAAGAATCGAAGTGAATGTAATACGGTATCGATGGAAAGAAAGAAAAAAGTGAGGTACGATAGGGAGCAGTGATCATAAAAAATTCATAATTATCTAATTTTTTCAGGTTTCATCTCCTACTTCCCTGGAGTGATTCCAAAGTGACAAGAAATTCGAGGCTCTCTACTTCAACAGATCGGCATGGGAGAACCTCAAATGGT
Organism: Pristionchus exspectatus; assembly: GCA_911812115.1. Taxonomy (NCBI): domain Eukaryota; kingdom Metazoa; phylum Nematoda; class Chromadorea; order Rhabditida; family Neodiplogasteridae; genus Pristionchus; species Pristionchus exspectatus. Next base: position 26,680,304 of record OU461583.1, on the reverse strand, counting down.
AGATCAGATTTTATGAAGATTCATTTATTTTCGAAAAACTGATATATTCATTCAGGTGAAAACCTTCCTCTTCGAGTCTGTCTACGGTCCCTTCCACAATGCCCAACACAACACACTTCTTCACCTGATCGAGAAGATCAAGTTGGATCATGATTATCCCCTGTGCCTCGTCCCGATTCCCTCTCCGGTCCTCTTCCATGCCTACGGCTCTCGAGATCTATCGTGCCTTTTACATTTCGCTCGTTATCTTCTTCATGTTTATTGCTTATTCGTGCGCGTATGGTGCTACACTTCACAAGTGATTGTAACATCTTTAATGTTCATAGATTGTCAACCTAGTCCGTGTAGTATAATGTATAGAAATGTAGAAACAACTTTCTAGTTGATACCTTTCTAGTATTTAGTCATTATCAGCAATCTTAATTTGATATATCGAAATTCATGCCATTCATTTCCCAAAGCTCATTTTCACGTGGTTACATGCACAATACCTCAGCTCACATTACCTCACTTTCCCTCAACTGCCATATCATTTCCTTTGTGATGCTCAATCAATGCATAATATTAGATTCTTTGAAAACACATATCTCATTTGTTGTAAATATATTGATGAATCCAAAGATAAGTGTTTTCTAATATCTGATTGAAGAGAGCAAGAACCATCCAAAGCGAAACATTACAGTATCAGATTTTTTTATCAGAAACATTCGCAGATAAACGAACTGAGATCTTTAGTACTTCGTTGACGATATGAAGACTGCAGCGGTATAATTCTTTACGAGGCAATATTGAGTAAATTTTATCAGAAATACATATCGATGAAGAAAAATACATATCGACCTCGGGGATCCTGAAATCCAGCTCACGCGTCTGCAACTTATAGGATGTGCCTTCTCTCAATGGGAAAGGATAGGCTTACGTTTGAGAATAATAATCTATCCCTGAACAACATGATATGTGATGTGCTTAACTATGGCGGTGTCCGAGTTCTGCGTGAGTTAGGAGTTTTAGGCGGCTGAATTATATCGTTAGTGGACAATATTCATACTAAACTAACCACACTCGTTCCCTTGATACGAGAAATTACGAGAGAAGGCACGTGGAGGATACCCTTCGAAGTACTATTGATAGTTGATGGTCATAATCAAACCTCATTCACATTATGCATGAGCGACATTTGCGATTCAACAGTGAAGGAGCCCTCCTGATGCATAGATAAATTCATCAATAGGAATTGGAGATCGGGTTGTTAGTTACCTCTTCCGTTTTGGAAATCCCCTGAGATAAAAGTTCCGGTATTGGATCATCAACCTACCACATTAGTCGAGCCTTACTTCATCAACACTACTGACCTACCACAGTAACAGCGGCTATATTTGAGAAGAATAGTGCGAAAAGAAGTGGGAAGATATGCATGATTGTGAATGAAGTGATGCATCACTTCCTGTCATTCCTATCATCATTCCCACGCTTCAGATGCAACGTGTTCATCGATTTTATTGATGTACATTCTGCAGAAAATTGAATAGCAAACTGAACATTGTCCGGATAAAATTTAATAATTGGAATAAAGGCCAGGTACGCAAACCAGAGGACTCAGAAAATACAGAGAAAACGTATCATGAATGACGTTAGGCAACTTGGCAACCACGTAATTTATTTATTAACTCCAAAATGGAGACACAACATAAATTTACTCCTACTCGAATCGTACCATAATCATGCAGATTAGAAGATGAAGATCGAGAAGGAAGTGGGCGACATTCACCGTTATGACCGTAGGGAGCAAGCGCTTTGTTCGTGCAACTTCCAATCCCACGCCCCAGATGTAACGTCTTCATCAGTTCTATTACAGTAGTGGTAGAACATGCTCGAACTACAAGCTGGAATAGCACACCGAATTGAGATATGAAAATGAAACAAAGTCTTATAAAGTTATCAAGTTTCAAGTGGTGATCTCTCAACTTGCTCTCATTACATCATCAAGGCTGGTGTTTTCCTCACATCATCTCAATCTCGTGTTGGTTTCAAACCATTTGACCTATAAACAGTAATTTCATCATCCTCATCGGTACTAGGTTCTCTGATCTCTCGACCCGAATCGTACCCGGTTCTGCGTGTATAAGTCGATGAACTCGGTGAGACGAATCGTCTATTACGTGAGAGGAGAAAGAGAACGAGAGGGAAGTCAACATCTCATCTTATAAAGCTCATTCACTTCTCTCTTCTTCTTCTTTCCTTCCCCGTCTCTCTTAATCACTGCAATTTACAGAGATCGCGATGAAAATCACTGCAATCGCTCTCCTCCTTCTCAATGTTTTTCAGTGTGAGTCAGCACGATTTCATTGTTTGTTATCACAGATATAATAATATCAAAGTTCGTAATTTTGATTCGCACAATTTCAGAGGAAATGGCGGAATAACAACAATTTAGAGTTTGATCATAAAATTAAAATTAATTTATTTCAGGCCTACTCGCTGCATCCTTATGGGAAGCGTACAACTCTGATGCCCAGCAACGCAGAAGGGAAGGCATGAAGGAAACTCGGTTCCGACCGCTACTCCATCTCAGAGGAGAGGATGACTATGTAAGCTGGTCTAGTTTGTAGCTTCGTTGAAGGGGTGGATGAAATCGATGCAGCATGTATGACGAAATTGCACTTGTTTTCTGCAGTTATAGCCTCGGAGTAACCAAGAGGGGACATTACTCACCTCATCACCCTTTCCCTCTCAGTCTTTTTGTTGGGTGTCTGCGACCTAATCGATCGAAACATCCAATACGCTATTCTAGGAAGCTTTTCTTTTTCCGTTTCCTCAGTTATCGGTATCTCTATTCTTCTTCAATTATAAACCAAGATTCTCACTCTTTCACTCTTCAGCGCACTCTCGCTGGTCAAGAACCTCTCTTCATCAACGAAGACGTCGATGAGAATGGAATCTTCATGTCGAGGAGAAGCTGGAAGTCAGCAGGCAGAAATCCATTGGGAGGAATCCATTGATTCTTCTCGACTATGACGCATCCCCATCCTCATTACTCACTTCCCTCGTCTCTCGATCTCTCACGCATTTCCATTTTAGCCGAGTGTCGAGTTTTTTCCATGAATTTTTCGCGTTTCGATGACATGTTCTCTCCTTTTTCACCTGCCGGTCAACTGATAAACGGTTGTTTTGCTGCACTCTAGTGTACTCGAAGACGCTCTTGTCTCCCTCGTTGTTTCTGACGTGTCAGAGAGCAGGTAAAATAGAGATAAACCCAGAGGAAATCCTCCCTTCACCCCCGGCAGGTGTCATTGTCACCAGGATATTGATCACCTTCCAATGTAACTTCTTCTTCTTTTTCTTCCCCTCTCGTTCACCTCTCAGTTTTTTCCTCCTCCTCCCCTCAATCGACTCAATACAACAGCCGATCTTACGACTCGAAGAAAATGTCTGACCGAGCGTCGGGAATGGTTCTCCTCTCAGGGAATTCGCATCCTGAGCTGTCAAGACTTGTGGCCGAGTGAGTTCACTTCAATGAAATCCGAAGCAGCTCTGGATCTTGCTATTTATTCGGTTTGTCGCTCATGATTCACTCGGCGATTAAATGCATAATGTCCGCTGGAAGTGCATTGCAGTAAGTGGAGCCCTAAGACTGGTCGATTCGAGCTCAAAAATGAAATATAGCCTGGAAATATATGGATGATTCTGAAATTACAGACGACTGGGCATTCCCCAAGGCGATGCTGTGGTCTACAACAACACGAGTTCGGGTGAGTTACGACCACAACTTTCGCACTCCATCTCCTCCCTCTCTCCTTATCTTTACCGATGAACAAATGTCTCCCCTTTCTACACTCACTCTCGACAGCTAGAGAAAGAGTTGGGAAGAGCGAAAACCAGAGCACTGAACCGCTCCCTTCTCACTTTCCTTCCCTACGTCACACATTTTCGTTCTCAGAGACGACCGTGAACATCAAGGAAAGCGTGCGGTCCAAGCATGTTTTCATCCTTCAAACCGGAACAAAGTAAGGTGGATGATATCTTGAACACTTCTCAGTGTTCGAATCGAAATTAGTATCAAACATCCATATCCTCTTTCAGCACATTTTCGCTCGAAACCTCTTGTGAAAAGTTCCCAATTTCGATCCAAAGTACGAGTAATTGATTCAACTGGTTGTAGAAACGTTAACAATGACGTGATGGAGATGCTGATTCTCATATACGCCTGTCGAACATCTACGGCCAAATCGATTACTGTCGTGATCCCCTATCTACCGTACTCTAAACAGTGTCGAGTAGTCAGAAGATCATCCATTGCAATCAAGCTCATCGCTGATCTTATCGATAAGACGGGTGAGGAGGGGAAGGGAAGGAGAAATCAGAGGTCAAAGCATTGGTTCTTTCCATTTTACACCTTCCACTGGGGCGAGTGATGTGAGAGAGCCGGAAGTTGACTGCAACAGCTGATCAGGAGTAATTCTCTGAATTTTCTCCATGTGGCCAGAGATTGAAAACAACTCGTGTAAAGAGAGTGATGATGAGCTCAAATGATTACCGAAAATCTTAGAAAAGTTCAAGTACACTCACTAGCATGTACTCAGAGGGATGATATACGACTAAGAGAGACTCTGTGTACGCTGCTTTTTCTCAAAGAAAATTTCCAGGTGCCTGTCGGGTAGTCTCAATGGATCTCTACAAGAAGGAACTGCAAGGCTTCTTCTCCATTCCAGTGGATAATCTGCGTGCTTCCCATCTCATAATTCCCTTCATCAAGCAGAATGTTAGTCTTTTTTCTAACTCATTCTCACACGTCCGAGCTAGCGTAAGTACTGATATTTCTGAAAATGAGAGTTCACAAGCGCTTTCATTTGTTTACAGAGCGTGGGACCGCTAGGAATGGAATGATGTATACTCTCCGATATTTCTCTGATATGAATAGAGGAAGTTGAAGTTACTATAGAGACTCGGAAAAGATTCTTTACAAAAATTGCACTGCAAGAAAATCTCGAATTAATGACTTCATAAATAAGCGTTAAATATTCCAGATCTCAGACTTCAAGAACGCCGTAATCGTTGCAAAGAACCCGGATGTCCCCAAAAGCCGCTTCATATTCGGAGAAACTCAAGTGTGGTCAGCTACCCAAAATCATTCAGTTTACTGAATGTTTGTGCTCGCTTGGGAATTAGTGTCGATGTTCTACTGGCAATGTCATGCTCAAAACGGTTTTTCTTCAGGGTGGCTGTCATTCACGGAACGTACGCTTGCGATCGACAAGCGGCTACAGAATTGGCGGCTGCAGAGAGTGGTAAGGGATAGTTATTTCTGATTCCTATCTTATTTCTTCTGAACCATCCCCTGAAAAGGTCAAGCGCGATATCTATTCATCCCATCTCTCATACTCAGCCAGTGTAAAGAATTTAAATGCCACTTAGAGTAGTCGCTTTGTTGAAGACCGCAACATAATGGCACTCGTAAGTCTATTTCACCGTCTATCAAAGAGCCGAGAGAGTATGTCAAATAAAGAGACGGTCACCCAACTGATATATTATAATTGGCAGGAAACAAGGACGAAGCACGAACTGCAATGCATCCTCCACTGTCGCTTGTAGGGGATGTGTCGGGCAAGATCGCCATTGTTGTGGTGAGAACACTTGTGGGAAGAAGTATTCGCGAAATATTTGGGAATAAAAGAGACTTTGCGGATAAACAATAAGATGGCAATCATCAATCTATCAGGATAACATCATCGACGAGGCGCACTCCTTCGTTGAGGCCGCTGAACTGTTGAAGAGTCGAGGAGCATACAAAGTGAAATTTTGTTCAGCCGAAAACGAACTATAGTTCTATGTCTATCTACAACAGTAATATTCTTCTCAATAGCACTATCACAGTATTATTTCAAGGTATTCGTGGTCGGAACGCACGGATTGCTCAGTGGTGATGCTCCCTCGATCATCGAGGAGTCACCAATCACACAGGTTTTCATCTCTCTTTTTACAATTTTTAAAAACCCTTCAAAAAACCTTCATGAAGACCGGGATAGTGAGAAAGTGTCGTTTATATAATGTGGACATTTAGGTAATCGTGACGAACACCGTGCCTCATGATCTGCAAAAGATGCGAAGTCACAAATTCGAACTGTTGATATCTCCACACTGTTATGTGAGGTAAGACACAAGTGAAGCATCGGGCCAATGAGAGTTGAATGAACACAACGCAATACATATTCTGTGTGATAGCGTCATGCAATCCCGAAGTACCATCTTAGAAAAACGAGGAAATAGGAAATAAAATTTGACAATTGCAGGCAATTCGTCGTATTTATCACAACGAGAGCAGGGAGTCCTCTTCCGAGATATGCAAGAATCGTGAAGGACTAGTCACAACACGTGTACACAAATAGATGTAATACAGACACATTCCATTCGATAAAATATTTTAATGTATTGAAACTTTCACAAAAGAATTTCGCAGCGAGCAGGATTCGAACCTACGCGGGCAGAGCCCAATTGATTTCTAGTCAATCTCCTTAACCGCTCGGACATCGCTGCACACGCTCTCGCTTCTCTGCTGGCACACTAAATATAGGTTTATTCTTTGAATGAAGAAGGATTTATTGTCTCTTGACAGATATGGATGATTGAAGGGTACGAGGGACGCGATCATTTGAAGGCGCAACATTTTCATCTGCTCTTCCTATATTTTCTTCAAAGGTTATTATTTCAATCAAATGAACCTCATTTGAGTGTTTTTTTCGCATTTCGCTGTAGATAGTCGTATTGTTGGGCGCGCGCTGTTTTTTAATACATGCGTTTGTGCATGATGCTCTTTCACGCTTAATGAGCGGCCAACATACTTCTTTGTTTCTATCATTTCTTCATTTGCGTGCTAGTCACGACACGTAGTTGTGAAGGAACTGAGTAAATTAGGAAAGTGATGATCCCTTCTCACCCACAATTCGTTATTCTCTCCTCCCTTTATTAGTACGTGTGCGGGTTAAAATGATCATCCCCAGACTTGGCAGACTCATAAGCCATTAGCTCTAGTAGTGCCATCCCCTTCCACTATACGAAATAGGAAGGAGCGTGTCTCTTGAATGCCCTGTTTCTGTGCTGTCATGCAGCGGTTCTCTTATCAGGCGTCAAATTATATACCCGTCCCTCATATCTTATGCTTTTTGCATGTCGGATAAATCCCAAGGACAGTATGTCATCTATGAAGAACAATCGTTGCATACATGATATGCTTGTGACATACATGTTGCAATAGTGTGGATGCTAGACGAATTAGATGAGAGAACTCATACTTTAACTGCGGATGTGAGACAAAGACTGTCAGTAACTGACAACATCTGTTGAAATGGGGAGAAGTGAGAGAAGAGATATGAATAACAAGATGGTTCTCGCGTCACAGGGTCAGAGGGGAATAAGAAGATGGCTCAGGATGTAACGGTATGTTCGCGGAAATTAGGCACTTCTCGGCAGGTCTGCTTATTAATTTGTCGAGGACGCAGTTGTGAAAACAAACAAACGCGGCAGGATAAGGATGAAGAAAGACACATGCCCTGTCCCCCAATATTCCCTTCGCACTCTGTCTCTCCCAGTCTCCTATTCCCTTGTTGTCCTTACACTTTATCTCACTTGGCCATCGTAGCTCGGCTGTATCGCACACTTTCGCCATTGTATGATCGCATTTTTTTCCCTAACCCATGTCTACCATGAGCCCAATCTCTGCCATTCCAATGTGAATTCCAGTGTGAAATTCTAGCATGATTCTAGTCAACGAAATTTCATTCATGATTCTAGTCAACGAAATTTCATTCATGATTCTAGTCAACGAACTTTTTACGTCTGCGATCATTTGGTTCAAACAGAAAATAAGCTGAGTAAGGGTTGAATAATGACTTCAAAGTAGAATCGCCTCATTTTAACATCCCGATTGCATAGTTCCACAATCTTCGATTTAATGATGTTTAATTGACACTTTTTACAGATGACTTCCATGAAGATCAACACTTCTTGGATGCCTGTGAGTTATTTTCCTTTTTAGTTGCGTTTTAGTCCTATTGGTTTGTCCTATTGTTTTTTTACTTCAGGCAGTTATAACGGGAAAGAAAGGAAAATCACGAAGCGATGGATCTCAAGATCTATTCTTTCTATGCAGTATTGGAGAAGGAATGGCATCTTTCCCTAGTGGGGTTGAAGTCGGACAAGTATACAACATGGAGATCGGGTTAGTGATATGGTCACGGTTTTCCTCCAAGCATCGACTAGTCAAAATGAATCGTAACTAATCGTTTAACCAGTGAATGTAGTATATTGGCTAGTCGACTTATCGCACTTGCTTCTAAACGACTGACAAGAAGCAAATGAATGACTAGAAGTTTGTCTTTGACGCTCTACGCGCCATAAGTATGATAGATTTGCCAATTCGTCTTTAAAATATATTATATGTTTCTCAGATTCAACGCTGATCGACTCGTGGTGTACACAATGGCATCTGATAGTCTGATAGAGGATCATTCCTTAATTATCGAATGCAGCAATCTTGCCCCCACAGTATTCAAGGCGAGTTAAAAACAAATTAACGCTCGAAAAGGTAGTATCATTGCAGATTACCGCCACTCTTTGGTAGAAAGAGTGAGGGGCAACGTATATTCTCTGGTGGATCATGACATCTTGGGCAGGTTTGACGTTATTGATCCAAGACTTTTCCGAAAGGGAGATTTTCTCACATGTGACCTCCATCGGACAAATAAAGGTGAAACAATGTTGATTCTGGTTTGTGGATGATGTTCCTTCCAGATGGATGGCAAGTCGAAGAGATCCTGACGAGATTCACAGGAGCTCCTGTAAACTGGGTAATGTGTTTATTTCATGTTTTTAGTAATGGAAAGTTCCTGCACGAGAGTTAGAGAGATATGACAATTGAAGACAGTGATGCCAGAGCTGGAGGGCCTTCTAAACAAATTCCTTATTTCAGAATTCGTATGAGCAGAACAGAAGGCGAATGAGGAATATGAATGGAGGTAAAATATTGATGTGTATCAGTGTTGGAGTAGTGAAAAGCGTAAGTAGCATTCATTACAGAGTCATTGGTACCATGCGGTGGATTTAATTGCCAGGGTTTTGATGAGGAAATGAGTGGACAGGTGAGCCAGGTCACACAAGAGCAGTAGGAATGAGAACTAATAGTCGGGCTTTGTGACTTCGATCATAGGCTAAATTCTGGTAGGAATGAGAATATTGTACGCATGTTCACATCCGTGAAATCGTTACGACCCTGATTGAAAACGATGCAGATTGTCGCTGGTTTCGTCAATCAACACGGCGGAAATCAATTGACTCTCGGCCGATACGAGGGTGAAATTGTGGTGGGCAACTACTCGGAGCTCGCTAATCTCTCACGAATCACAGGAATATGACGACGAGTTCAGCCAACACAGTCGACGAGAAAGAGCTGAACAGTCATTTCCGAAGAATGAATATTGCGACGCCCGTTTCCGGGTAGACAATGCTGTATGATTTCTCTTGATTCATGTACAAACGAAAAAAGTTCAGGATTACTCAAGCAGACTATTTGAAGATCGAAGAAGGATGGGGAAGGAGACCAACGAAGGTTCGAAATACAATTAGTTCTCGGGGAAGTATAAATCATTGTTATACCAGCTCTCCGATTGATGGACAGAAGATTTGAAGACACAGAATTCGAAGATATATCTTCTCGACGAAGGAGGGGAGAGAGGACCTCGAATACAGGTAGTCATTATATACTATATCGAGAACGAATCGATCACTTTTGCAGTTTCCCGCAGATTTACGAATGATCGAAGAAGGGGAAGATATGCACCTAATGAGAGAGCCTTTAGACAAGGAAGAGGTGAACGGGAGTCTCATGCAAGTGCTGAATTCATAACGCTTTCTTTGGTCAATATATCCATTATTAGGAATGGTCATTCAACCAAGAGTCGTCGTCTTCGAGGATGCAACGAAGCTTACTATGACAGAAGAAGTGAAAATGGAGAAAGAGGTACGGAAAATCACATGATATCGAAGGCAAATCTATCACTTTCATAGTAGCCCGAAGATGGAGGAGAGATTGGTATGAAAGCTATCAAGGATATTCTGAGGTTTGTGTTATTTTCGAACCAGCCGATTTCGCACCCGCCTTCGGCGGGGTCTGATGGGCTAACAGGGATCACGCTGTTCGATTCGTTCTCTATTCATTTCGCAATAGAGAAAGCGCGCGCGACACGTTTGACATTGTTTACAATTTCGTAATTTCGTGACCTGTCTACGCAACTTTCGCAATAGCGAACAAACGTACAAACATACACAGGGAGACATCTCTCCTTTATTAAGGAGTATGATTGCTGTATTATTTCTAGAATCCCAGGAAAAATCGTCGTTTGGATGTCGTGCGTATAGGAGCGGAGGAAGAACGAAGAGGAGGGATTGAGAAGATAATAGCGTGCACACCCTCTCTGAATGATGTGACCCGAGTTGCTCACTACATTTGTCTTCATTTGTCCCGTCCTACTGACTTCTTCATACTGTTCTGATCACTGCACTCTGTGTATAATTCTTTCTTATCACCTTCTCATCGGAGGGTTCCAGGAAAGAGGAATCTAATCGTAACTTCCAGTTTGCTCGATTAGCTCGATTGTCAGGCATACCTATTGCAATTATCAAATATTCTGCACAGGTTGATTTTTTTGTGATTTTATGTTGTGTAATAAATATTGTCTGCCCCCTTTGCGGCAACTGCCTCAGAAGTAGTCTCCCACGTGAAATACGCTAATGAGGCCTCTCTCATCTCTAATAAGAAGCATCTTTTTCGTCATGGGAGAAATATTTTCCTCCTGAGTAAGAAAGTCTCATAAGAGCAGTTCCAAATTCCTTCTTTTATGTCATTGGGAGAATATTGGTCATGAAAAATTTGAACTCTCCAGATGCAAATATTACTTTTGCCTTTCCATCTCCCTCCTCCGCTGTCCCTCCTTTACTCTTACCTCATTTATAAGTCTATTCTCCCACTTGCTCTTTGCATGCGAGGGCTATAGAGAGAATGTCGTTCAATTCATGTGTCATCTCTGTTGTTACTGAGGGAACAGCGCTCTAATCTTGTGTAATATTTCTTGTCGGTTTCATTTATATTCACCTTATTTTGCCCTCCAAAATGCACTTTAGAAGGCGCCCTCTAGAATTATATTTAAGAAGGCAAAGAGTGTTCAATGCATAGGTCAGCAGTTGTGGCCACTTTTCTTAAATACTCCCCTCTTAAATATGTCTTAAATACTACTTAGCCAATATCGATCTTGGCTAAGTGCTTCCCACCACAAGTCCATCGACTTCTATCAAGCGAGAGTACATTGTCATAGAAACACTTTGCCCTGTCGAGATGTGGATGCTTCTTCGTTTCATTTCCCTCCCTTCCTCCTTCCCCTGTACGTTTCTTCTCTCTCTTCATTTTGTCGACCCTACTTCTTCTATGCCTAGCGACGAACTTATTCGAGTTTGCAGATCAGATATCGATCAGTTTATCGTTTTGCTCAAGTGAGAGTCGGCATGGCAGAGAATGCTGGAGGAACGATGATTCATGTGAGAAAATGTTGACTCGTATTTTTTCACGGTGATAGTAAAAAAGAGCAGCAAATTTGCATATATTTCTCGTGTTTTAGGTGATCATCGTTTGCGACCCAATATTGAAAAACGACGGACGCCAGACGGTCTACTTTCTATGTAAGAGAGGAGAGGGAGAGATGGATTGCCCAGCCAACCATCGGCCCTTCAATCGAGGCGAAGTGTACTGCGCCATAGTGGGGTGAGTTATATGATAGATCGTGTGATTATTTCCCGTTCCACACGTAGTTAACCTTGACGAAACTGAGATGAGGGAGGAGAAAGGAAGAGGCCGTTAGGTCTTGGCCTCCTCACCCTTCCTTCCCTAATCCTCTTCAAGACGATAGCACACTAACCAGCCACATTGCGTTGCTGAGCATTTCAGACGCGCGATATCTAATTCAACTATTTCATTTTTATTCCCTTATTTAGAAGAGAGCACAAGAGCCATCGTCGAGTGCAGATTGTGGAGATTGGAGATCGACCTCTCCCAATGCCCGAGGGACTCCACATCAAGAGCTATCCAAACAATCCCAGCGTGATGGTGATCGTTAGAATAATTGGCTCTTTCTGGTATCGGGGTCCCACATCTTTTCGGGACCCCGATATCTTTTGGGACCCCGACATCAGTGAGGGACCTCGATACCAGGACAGAACCGAATAATTGACTATTATGCGGAACTCATTGCAGATAATCACAGCGTTCGAGGTCACTAGAAAGGACAAAGCTGGCGCTTTATCTTAACCGATTTGAATTTTGTCGGCGAAGTGAAGTCAACCAAGGAGCACTTCATTGGAGAACACGTACGCTGCACCATTAAGTGAAGCCGTGAGAGAAGTAGGTTTCATTCTGCGACATTCATTCAAAAGTACAATTCCAGACTCATGGAATGTTGAAAATTTAGTGAGCAGAGATAAAGAGCCCGTTATGGTAGGCTATTTGAAATTCACGCTAGCGTTGTATACTCTTTAGGCAAAGCCAAGACTCGAGATGAGGCTGCCATCAGTGGTAAATGATTTTCCGGTCTCATGAAAATACAGATTAAATTGAAGAACATGCAGAAACTACGCGAGATCGTCGATCAATGGAATGCGCTGGATTGCAGAGTGTTGAGAAATCATGATAGGGTGAGTTACCAATATCTTATCGACTATTTGCCTCAGTTAGCAGTTTTTCCTCTATTCTTCTTCACTTATAAACCAAGATTCTTTTTAATTGTCTATAGATTGGAAGGCACACGTGTTCAATATGTGGACGCCAATCATCGTGAGAGAGGTGCGTAGTTCTAAATTTGGCTGTATGAGATTCCCTTACAGCTAATAATGGAAATCGCTGGACGTTAGGAGGTCATGAGGTCGACAGTAAAGGTAAGAATTAGCAAAACTACTGGAATTGCAAATTATGCACCATTTCAGCGACGGAATACTCTTCAGATCACTTTCGCATTCGTGTAGAAGGAAATGATCCGCAAAATGGACGTGACTACTACAGAAAAGGTGCTAATGAATTTTAAAAAAAAGATAAATAATTATATGTTTAGGCGATCGCGCTGAACAATGACTGAGAAAGGTTGGAATGAAATGCTCAGTAAGCTCGGGATCTTGAAGAAGAAGAGCGACGAGAGAAGAATCGAGCCCTTTCACAGATAAAGAAGATGGCGAAAGACATGGTTGTTTGGAAAGGAGTTGGAGGTGAGAATTATTTCTTCTGAAATTAGCTAAAGGTAAAAGCCACCTCGTAAGGTGCACGTTACGGCCGAGAATCGAACCTGAGTAGAATGGAATAGGAAAGCGCCATAGAAAGCCCCTGACCCCTCTCCCCTTGACCTTATTACACCCTTGAAAGGAACAGTTTGTTCTCGCACAAAATTAGCTATTGTTTATGAATTGCAGGGCACTCATCAGCTACAGATAAATTACGATAGAGAGAAGGAGCTGAACAAGGAATTAAGGGAACAATTGACGGTGAGGCTGAAGTCATCGATTCCTAGTGACTCTTAAAGAAGGGGTGCACGAATATCTGGCTAGCTGAGTTCTCGATGTCAGACGGTGTGTCATGAGCACCCAATGACGCTTCGAAACTCCCATTTGTTGAAATTTCGTCTAAACTGAGATATACTCGATTGGCTTATTGCCAAGTCACCCTGAAGCGCAGGCAACGAGCTAGAGAGCATGCAAAATGAGGAGAGCGCTCCGCCTCAATTTGCATATTGGCGCGATTCGTGCCTCTCCTTCTTAATAGCGAAAGATGTTGACGTTGATTGCAGATCGCAACTCCTCAACGATGGATGCTACAATCAGAAAAGGAAGGATGAGCAGACCATCCAGGAATATCGGCAGAAAGGAATAAGAAAAAGGTATGGAGGTTTCCATGTTTGCCATTTTGAAGTATTATGTATAAAACAATACAAAATCCAGCACGTCGTATCAACGCTGAGCGTGAGGCCATGGAATTGAAGAAGGAGAATGACGACTCAAGGCGAAGATCAGATCGCTCGAAGAAGATAAGGAAGAGCTGATGCTGTGGGGGAACGATTCCACGAATCGACACAACAGAGTACGGTACCTTGAAAATATATGCCTGTAAACAGTGATAGTGATTATGATGATGACAGTGTAGCTTCATTCGCTTCATATTTTCATTTCAAAGAAAATGGGATTTCATTTAGCAGGAGTATGTATAATGAAGATAAATGAAATACTATCAAGTGAGACAATATCAGGATCGTGGGAGAGCGGAGAAGATCAAGGAGGAAGAAAGAGGAAATTCGAGAAGGATGAACTCGAATGAAGGTTAGGAATATAGAAATGTCTCTAGGGACTATTGTTCACTTTCATAGTTGTATCGAGGGAAGGAGACCGGTATGGATGGAGAGATTACGACGAGGTGACGATTCTCTAGTATGTTTCTCCGATTGTGAACATTGAGGAATCTCAAGATTACTCGAAACCGGACGAAAAAGAGGGGGTGAAGAGTGGAATGAAAGAAGATGAATGAATATCTCCGTGAACCATTTACAGCTTCAGTTGCGGGAAACAGTTTCACATTATCCATATTTCTTTTATTCATATTCTTTATCTAAAACCTGCATATATTCGGATAATTCATAGTCCAGGAAAATTTCATCATTAATTCAAATTTAAACTTGCTCGTCAATTTGAACATCGCACACACCGCAAAAATACTCCGTTGCTTGAAAAAAGAAAGAAAGATAGATTAAAAAATGCGATTAGCAATCGCTGAGGGCAACATTATTGATTGTATACTAGTCCAATTGCGTTCTACACAACATTTATTTCTTTATTTGGTTAAAGATATTAAACTTATGTTGTGAAAATGACCGTGTCAATAAAAAATATTGATCGTGATCAATCCGAATAGAATCATGCAAGTAGCGCATGATCTAGTCTTCTCCCACACATTTTTTTCCATTTTTTCCATCTTCCTTTCATGAAAGAACGTCGACGATATGGTCAGTTATTGGTTTTCGTTCGCCGTTTTTTCCACTTGCCTCCATCCATTATTCCTCATTCTGCCAGATTCAAGAGCCATAGTCTGCCACGTGTGGTAACGTGTATGCGCATACTTTCGCTATGTGTATTTGTTATCATCCCAGGAAAGCAGGAGTCCGAAGTTCTCTCTCCTCTCCTCCATCCATATTTCTCTCCATCCCGCCCTGCGTCGTCTGACAGATTTTCTCATATCTGTGATTGGTTTGTGGAACGAGTGATGATCTTATGCACCAAGGAAAAAATATGAGCGACGAATGTTAGAGTTAATCTTGCTTCCGGTAGGAAGTTATGTGCATGTTACTCTGCTCATGGATGTGGTAATAGGGTTGGCGAAACGGAAACGGAATTTTTTTTTCGAGAGGCGAATTTGCATCCATTCCGGAATGAGCGAGTAAAAAATGATCCCATTCCGGAAAGAATGCATCCATTCGAAAAGTCTATCGTTTCAGTATGCAAAATCACTTTATTCCGGAGAAAGAGTGAGCATATGTACGTGATTTACGACTCCATTCCGTCATTTCGAACGGTTAACCCTAGTAACTCTATGATATTAGTGTGTCATCCTTGTTATTTCCAAGACAAGAGAAAACATTGATGAGCTCGTTAAGCATTACTCATCACATAATAAGCACTCTCAATCACCCCTCAATCCGTTTTCCCCTGGGCTCTTCTCTCTAGTCATCATCATGCTTCACAACAGGCATCTCTGTTCACTCGCTTTTCGACTACCTCCAATCTCACATTCCCTCCTCCCTCATCCCTCTTCATCTCCCTCCCTCCCTCTCCCACCTCCGCAGTTTGTTTGCCCAAGTGATGATAGCCAGAACGCTTCTACTGAAGTAAAGCCACCCCGACGAATTCCCAGAACCGATTCACCCTCTCACTTTCCCCCCTTTGCGTGTCAAAGGAAAGCGAGAGAGAGATCAGGGGAATTCGAGAGAGTTCGAATGGAAACAGCTGTGATGGCTGTGAGAGATGGAGAAAACTGAGAAGTCTTCGTTTTTCACGTCTCTCTTTCTGCCTAGTCCTCTCAATCTGTCTAGTAATATCATTCCCGAGGTGGGAATTTTGCTCAATCTGAGAAGTGATCGTTCACTCCGCTCGCCTCTCTCGGTTTCGCTTTCGCTTTCCTACCGATAAGCTTTGCCTCACTGCTAATTTCACCCTAACGCGCGCGCTTACAACCAAACACTCTCAGGGATGAGTTCAATCGACCAAGTTTTCTGGTGATTTCGCACGTTCTCTTCCGCTTCAACGTCGAAATGGGCGATGTAGGGCCAATGAAGGTACGTCGTTGTATTATTCTATGAGGAAATGTCAAGAAATGTGCAACGATTTCGTGTGCAAGTGGGAAAATGACGAAATCATGATTGACATGCAATTGACGCTGATGTTTCACCTCGGGAGTAGGTAGTCATATCCAGACACGGGAACTGGGAGTACTATGCAATCAGATTCGCAACAAACATGTTTCTTTTGATCAAACAATCGGCGAATGTCTACAGATCCCTCAGGTGTTAAAGAGAGGGCTAACACGCTGAAAGGGCGCACATTTTGCCCTCTATGCAAGACGTTTCGGGGCCCTTTTCAGGGTGATTCATTGACTAATTGCTCGATGTTCTTCGTGATTTGAGTGTTTGGCCAGACGGGGAATCCCTCTCTCCTTTGTTCGTCTTATCCCTTATCTTCAGACTCTCGAGAGTTCGTCCCTTGTGGGAACGACGAGAAGACGATCGATGGCCGGGAAGATATTCAAGAAATCAACCGCAGTCATTTTGTCATTCCTGCCCATTCTTGAGTGGCTTCCTCGCTACTCAATCAAGGATAATCTCCTCAATGATATGGTCGGAGGATTCACCGTTGGGATTATGCACGTTCCGCAAGGTTTTTCTATTTTTTAAAAATATTATAACAGCTGGTCTTTACAATGGGCCTCACTTATCGTTGCCTTACGATCGTTATCGTTAGACGTGGATACATCTTTACCTTTTTTTATCCCTTCGCATCGTTACAACCCGCAAAAAACCAGCAACAACTAAACTAGAATCCTATCTTCAGGAATCGCCTACGCCTCCCTAGCTGGAGTCCGACCGGTTGTCGGATTGTACACTTCCCTATTAGCCCCTTTGTTCTACATGATTTTCGGGACATCCAGGCACATTTCCATAGGTGAGACTTCTTCATGCCACTGGTCGAACCAGGATAGGCGCAAGTAGCCAATCGGCGATGGGGTGGCTAGCCCGCCCCTGTGAGCATAACGCCAAACCACCGTTACCTTCATCTTTTTTACCTTCAAAATAGTGGCAAATTGCAGGTGTTTTCGCTGTTGTTTCACTGATGTGTGGAGCGTGTAATGTGAGAGTGACTGATGAATTCTTCGCGGAGAGTTCATCAAATTATACCGATGAGGAATTGAGTGAGGCAAAATTGGATTACGCTCTGCATGTTCTCAGTGGACTCGGATTCGTAGTTGGACTCATTCAAGTAAGGATCAATCCCGAAACCGAGGCTAGAACATCACTTTCAGATCTCGATGGGTCTCCTCCGACTAGACTTTCTTATCAGCTTCCTTTCTGACCAGGTAAACATCTCCTCTTTCATCAGCTGATATGAACCAATTGGTATGGGTATATCCCGGGAGTGGCGGTACGCTGTCGACTGCACTCAAATGAGTGAAAATGTATACCGTAGCATACTATGTGATTCGTGTATACCAAGCTACTCAAATTTCGCGTGCTGAAAAATACGCTGATGACGGAAATATCTTCACCAGTCTTTTATATGAACTTGCTCAGGTCGTTACGGGCTTCATGGTTGGAGCCTCATTCCATGTTTTCGTAGCCCAACTCGATAAATTATTGGGTGTCACGCTCCCGAGGAGGGGAGGAATAGGAAAACTATTCATGGTGAGAATTTCTGAACACTTTAGGAGTGAATATGGATGAGATAGTGGCAATTGGAAGTAGAATTTGAGAAAAAAATCTGAATACCTTGATCGTCGCACGAATCAACAGATGATATCTTGATTCGGTAAACCTGCATTGTGTCCCAATCGAATGAGAGGACAACATCTGAGCATAATAATTGCTTTCGTACTTGCAGACTCTCAGCGACGTATTTCAATCATTGATGACACTCGAAATCAATCTCTACACTACGGTGTTATCCATATCAGCCATATTTCCTGTTCTCAATCAAGACTTTCGCTGATCCACTGGTGAAAAGAGTAACTCCACTGCCGGTACCGTACGATCTCTTTCTGGTAAAATGATTCGGACATCCATCGAATGATTCGCAATTATTTAAGTTAATAATCGGAACGGTTATCTCGACAATCTTCGATTTCAACACCACGCTCAGCATGAAAATCATCGGCAAGATACCGACGGGGTGAGAAAGCGAATTGTCTAGGGACTAAGAATGACGATATTTAGTTTTGTCACCCTTTTGCTACCCTTTTTATCCCATAAATCCCTCTCCCGAGGGAAGTAGAACGCAATTACGAAAATGTTGACAGTTATCGTTCCCCTTGCAGTCTGTACCGGGCCTTTCCCGTAAACACCACCAGGCGTGGTGATCTCATGAAAACAAAAATTCACCATCATTGCGGAAGCAACTTTGCAACTTTACTTGCAGTCTCCCCTCCATCACTCCTCCCGATCTCTCCGTGGTTCCTCATATCCTGGGGGACGCAGCTGCAATCAGTGTCGTCATTCTGGTAGTGAGCATCTCGATGGCCAAAGTATTCTCGAAGAAGCACAAGTACGAGATCAACGTGAGACAGGTGAGATTCTTTTTTTCGAATTTCCCAGAGGAACAGATCACATCACTTTCGCTAGCAATCGATGGTAGATAGGAAGTAGAGGGCAGCGAGGTTCAATCGAATGAATAAGAAAATGAAAAAGAACAATCACGTGATGATCCCCAGCCTGTTTTACGAAATGCGGTCTGTGCTGCAACCCTGTGTTATCAAAACATGAAAACATCACTCCTACTTAGGAATTCTTCGCCCTTGGTCTCGTTGAGTCTCTCGGTTCGTTCTTTCCCGTGTGGCCATCATCGACTGCACTGGCGAGAACATTAGTTTACGAGGCAGCGGGGACGAAAACACAGGTAAGAGCCTCAAATTGATGCACTCCCTGCATCTGTCACTTCACAATAGCTTAGTGAATTTCTTTTTCGAAACTGCCTTCTTTTTAAAGAACGTGAGGCAGTTGTAGTTGGGGCAGTGAGGATAAAGGTGGACCTGGCGCGCTTATTGGTGTTCTGTGTCCGCTCGTGAAAATTCGACCTTATTCTATCGTATTTATCCCTCAGAAGAGTAAGGAGACCGCTTGATCTCTGGAAGACAACTTTGCAATTCCAGCTGGCGACCGTCTTCTCCTCTTCTCTCCTTCTCGCTGTTCTCTTCTTCGTCGGTCCCTTTCTCGAACTACTCCCGGTGGTCAGCCTTTATGTTCTTTGTTTGCATTAGAGAGCATGACATGATCCCAGTGTATTATGATCTCACCCTATGAAACACTCTAGTAGGGAGATCAAGCGACACTGGAGATTCTTGTAATGAAATTTTTCTGTCTGGTCAGCTTCCGTTCAGTACAGTTGCAAATTGTTAGGCTGTAATTTCTGGCAAAGGGTACGGTTACTTCCCACCGAACCTCTCGCTCTTTCCACGCAGTGGTTTGCACTCACTCAAAGACAGGAGAAAATCAAAGAGAGCGCACGTGGATTTGCAGTGTTTGCTCTCGTGCGTGATTGTCGTCGCTCTCAAGGGGATGTTCATGAAGCTCACCGAGATCCCCGCACTGTGGAGGGTCTCGAGGATCGATGCGGTAGGTCCGATTATAAGTAGGAAAAAGGAAAAAAAGTTCATCCCGTTAACCTAGGCACTTTCGTCCTGCGGGAGATCACTGCTAGGCCAGTGATATAGGTCTGAGTACAGTAATCAAGGACCAATGATTTCGCTTTCCTAGTGTCCTAGCGACATCATTGAAGAAGTGGACGCACAAAAATGTCATGAAATAAAGTGAAAGATCAGTAGCATTCTCGCCAATTACGAACTATCTCACTGATAGTGGCGATAGTGAGTGACCACAGCGAATAAACAAAGAGAGATCGAGTTAGTTACTAACGTTTCTTCCAGATAATCTTCGTGCTCACTCTCTTCTCGACTGTTTCACTCAATATCATCGAGGGGCTGGCGATCGGAGCCGCAGTCTCCATCATTCATGTTCTTCTCGCGTCGAAAAGGTGATAATCGTACTTATTCAGTCGTAATCGGTCAAATTCACAATCAAATTGGGCAAGAAAGCGCGGAGAGACGAAAACAGCAACCACGTGTGGGAGAAATGACAACTAAGTGCTAGGTGAATAATGAGTGAAAGGGAAAGGGAGCGCTTGCACTCTCGCCCGTAACACAGAAAATAAATGGGGAAACATGTTTAACTGTCCCTATGGAAAAGAAGGGAGTACGTCTTGATAGCAGTGCAGAAGAGGGGCTTGATAACGAAGGTGATGTAGGAAGAACCGATGTTGGTCAGACACTCGCAGAAGATGCGATCCACCTGAATAATTCCTTATTCAAGGGGATCAAGCAGTTGATGCTGGTCACAAAGATTGAATTATTTATGTGGAAGCCTTAGCTGATTAGTGAGCAAAAATACAATGTACCGAAAAGATAGTTTGACTTCAATCCCCTAATACTCTTCCTGTCACTGACGCATACTTTCCACGGTAGCCTACTCGACTAGAACTAGATTGTCCTTAGAATAACAACTACTCGGAAGAGATCAGATGGAGACCAAGATGATTCACGAAACGATACGTGTACTGTCTTCACTGTACGACTATTAGAATTTCGAAGGTAGGGGCTCAATCACAGTAAGAAAATAGCTAACCTCCATACGATTCAATCCCTCGATCTCCAACAGATCATCATGCTCCATACAGCAAACGTTGATTCCTGAAGAGATTTTTTGGGAAATTGGAACCTCTCTTCAGTAAAAATGAATTTGCTTGTGGGAAACTTTTAAAAAACTAACGTTGCTGATCAGGCGAGAAGTAGGTGAGGGCATTGGATATTCCGCCCGAGATCTTCCCGATTCCACAGTGCCAATCGTCGATGCTCCGTGTGCTACGATGCGGTTCGTAGGTAGAGAAACGGAAGACGCCCCCGCTCGCAAGAGGAAAGACCAGAAAGAGAAGAGCGAGGCGGGGAATCATCTGAATTGGCCTTCTCTGTATTTTGAGCCTTAGACAAAACACGATTTCGTGTATGATTGCCCTGATGAAGGGTAAAAAGGTATAGGTGTTTCCATGCCAAGCCAAAGGGAAGATCGGCCGTAGAAGATCATTTAGGTAAAAAGAAGAGATCAAAGAGATCACTGGGGTTGGTTATGAAGCTTTGCCAGAGGGTCAAAAGGAATTGCGGAAACGAGAGCGACGATTCAAAATGGCACCGAACTCTTTCTCTTTGCAGGGGAGGTTTCACCGAACAGGAACAACGAGAGACGAACAGGTGAGAGGATTATATTGAACACATCAACAACATGGAAGACAAACACAACGCCGTTCACAGGCAGAAACGGACGATCAAAGTGCTGAGATACGATGGATCGCTCTACTTTATGAATACAGAGGACTTCTCGAGCAAGTTGAGATCTTATGCGGATGCAGTGCACAAAGAGTGAGCAATTTATAAGGGTTTGAAGCCTTAACTAGGTGATTATTGAGTACAAATTAGTAGAAATTAGCAGAACTAACTGCATAATGAGTGAGCGATTAGCGAGAGACACCGAAACTTTTGAATGCTTGATTAGTCAGCAAAAAGTGGTTACACTTAGCAGTTGTATTCACTGCAGAAAGAGTGATTAGTCAGCACGATTGACTTCCGAAAAGTTGATGACTAACTAAAAAGTGCTCTTATATTACAGGCGGATCAGATCTCATGATGATTCAGACGAATTGAAAGAGGTCAGTGGGTGATTTATTCCACTGTTTTCTCACTTCGAGTATAGTAGAGTAGAGAGAAAAGGGAAATCGTGGAGAGTTCTGACGGAAAGGCTGAAAATCACGCAAAAGTACGAGCGCGTGTTGAGCGTGAGTAAGGATGAAAGGGATCTTCGACGAGACGGAAGAAGAGATTGAACACGGCTAAGAGAGTGAGAGTGCAATACTACGAGCATCCGCAAACATACACTGACTGATTGGAGAGGGCAGAGTAGGCTCAGTTTCGACGGGCGCAGGAGGAGTGGGTTTACAACGCATGGACGGAACACAAAAAGCGGGGAATCTCATCAATTACAGGAGTCACCTGGCCAGGATCTAATCAAACCCATTGCCATTGATCCGTTTCTCTGGGGTTCATGGGGACAACTTGAGTGATCACAAAACGTTCGTAGAACCCTTTAGAGATAAACTGCAGATGGCTCGAGCGATAAATCAGACAAAGTGAGGGGTGAGAGCCTCGTAAATTCCAGGATTCATCCGAGATCCTCGTTGATCTGAGTGCGCTCCGATTCATCGACTACTCTGGTTCCGCTGTTCTTCTCATTGTGAGTACATACACTCTGACTCTCTCAATTCTCCCTGCTCTCTCGCTTCTCGTACTGGGGATAGATCAGAGAGAGAGAGACGAGCCCATCATTGCTCAATCCAGTTCACACTTCTTCATCTTCAGATGATAAGCAATCTCGAGAAAGAGCACGTACGATTGGGATATGTCGGCACTTCCGGTGAGACTTTCAACTGGACTTCATGTTTGATTTTTTTGTAAAACTTTGATCTCTCTGAACTTCATTACTTGACTGAACCGGACGTATACTTGTTGCTGTCTTTCAAAGACCAATATTGAACAAGAACTAAAAGTGAAATACCGTTTGGGTGAACTTTTCTAGGAAAGAAAGATATATTTGCAGATTCGATTCTTCTCACTCTTCGTGCATTACCAGACTGGTCTCGAAGGGAATCACACTTTTACTCGACTCTCGATGACGTTTCGGAGCAATCTATCTGCTGATCCAATCTTGATCTTTGAACTTTGCTGATCTCATTAGGCTTCATATTCCTTTTATCGCATATCAATGTTCTTCAGAAATTGTGCGAGTACAATGTACACTGGCGAAACACAGTTTTTCATCGGGATACTCCTCCTATGGTAGGAATAATAATACTGATAAATGAATATGGTTGATTGCTATACTGGACCAAATCACGATATAGACACACGATGCATAGCAGAAAAGGAAACAAAATGGTAATTTAATCACTACTTGAAGTAAAATAAAGTGAAAAAGTCAACGAATATGCTAAAACAAAAATAAATATATTTGGTACATATTAAATATGACTATCATGGCAATAAGTTGAGGTACTCGTAAAGAAAACTTGGAAGCTCGAAAGAGTAAAGAAAGAAATAATTGAGTGCTAGATGGTATGTTACTTCTCCTTTTGATATTCACCTCCTTTTGATGGTATTCTCTCCTTTAGTTGTCGCTCTCCTCCGTCGCATCGTTGGCTTTCTGCTTCTCTTCCTTCTCTCCGTTGAGTGAGAGGAACATATCCTCGAGATTGCACTGCAAATTAATCAATATGAAAAATATAATACATCGTCGAACAACTCGATTTCAATTCTATTCGGTTAAATTGTTTTATCCAGCGGTATCGGTGAAAATTATATTTGCATTGATCATTGATGCATTGAAAATTATATTTGGAGGAGGTCCATTTCGATCCGTTATTTATTTATTCACTAATTTAAACATACGGAAAGGCCAATAATGTACCTCTTACCTGGACAACGGTGAAATCGACCTCCATGTCGGTAATCTCTTCCATTTCTTTAGCGATAGCGTACGCATTCTCGAATACATTCCAATAATCTTGACTGTCGCTGATTCGGCGCTTGATCTAAGGGAACATTTTGGTTTAAAAAATCGAAAATCTCTCTCTTTTAATTGATCTTTTGTACCAAATGTATTAAAATATTTTAATGATAACAAAAAGACTCCAAAGTGCACCTTGTATGAGTATCGACCCATGGTGGCCTTCACGAAGTCGGCAGTCGGAAATCTCTTGAAAACGAGCGATGACAGCTAAACAATGATATTCGTCTTGATTTTTCAGGTCTCGAAGAAGCATAGTGTGTTCCGAATGAACTACAACAACAAAATACTAACCTCATTAGCGAAATGCGACGATGGAATCTTAAACTCGAATTTGTTGTAGTCTCCGTATCTGAAAAAAAAACACAATTCGGAATTCAATCGATTCTGAGGTGAAGTATCATACTTGGAGACGAGCTCCTGTGGTGATCCATGCTGAACGATCAGTCCCTGCTTCATTACTCCGATTCGCGAGCAAAGAGCCTCCACCTCGGCCCTGTAATTATTGAACGTAGATTACGGTAGTAATCGTAAACTGCAGTAATAATGATCTTTGATCATCATCATCATCATCATCATCATCATCATCTTACTATCCAGGTCGAAAGGAAAACAATAGATGTCATGGAAGAAAAATAAATGAGGTTTGAGTGTCGTTTAAACTCACATTGAGTGACTTGTGAGAAGAATGGCCGTTTCCGTCTGATCCCTGATTGATCGGAGCACGTTCCAGATATCGTTCCTCACCTGGAATAAAAGTAAAGGTAAATCTCGTACTCAAGGAGCACGAAGTCGTGCGGGAGCCACAAAAATAACTCGAAGGGATAGTCATGTTAAATAGTTTCCTACTCACCATTGGATCAATTCCGGAAGTGGGTTCATCGAGGACGATGAGTTCCTCGGCCAGCATCGCTACACATACGGAGAACTTCCTCTTCTGACCACCGCTGAAACCAATATGCTCTTTGGGTAATGTTTACTATTTCACATCTATAAGAGACACTATCTGAGAGAGCTCACCTACCACCGTACAGTAAAAAATAATATATTCTGGAAAAAATGCCCTAGGGGTAACTTTTTACGTAGAACTCGAAAATCGACCCTAAAAAGTCGTATCTCTAAAACTAAAATTCTTATAGGTCACTTCATGGTGGCAGGGGTCCCATACAAAGTTTTTTGTGGGGCTTCCAATCATCCAACTAAGTATTAAATCTTTCAGATAATGAAAAAAGAAATGTTTTCACAGAAGAAAGTGAAAGGATAGCTCATCTGGATAAATAGTTATTCGACTTTTTAAGCAAAATAATTTTTCCTGAAAAAAAGAATCAACTACGGCGGATTTTTTAGTGTGATTTTTGGATTCCTCGCAAAAAGTTGCATACGTGGTAATTTTTTCAGAATTTTAACTTTTCTTATATTGGCTCATTTTTGCCTTCAAAGGTTACGGAAACACGATTTTCCAGTATTTGGACGGCCTACCTACTTGCAATTAATGAAATTTCCACGGGAAATGACTCAAACAGTATTAAAACGTCATATTACGAATAATTATCACCATTGGACTCCTATCCGCAACCGTCATTTTTGACCCATGACCATGAACCCGGGGTCATGGTCCAAAATGGGCATGAAAAGTCATGATCGAGGAACTTCAATTGCTATATGCCGATGTGTTGCATAGTCCCTAAGAAAATTTTCACCACCGGAAAAACCGTAATTCGAAGCGGCGAAATCGAGAACTGATTTTTTAAAAGAAAATTCGATATTTATTTAAAAAAAATTAATTTGCAATAATCTAATTACGATATTTTCGGTGGTGAAAATTTTATTAGGGACTATGCAACACATCGGCATATAGCAATTGAAGTTTCTCGATCATGGGTTCATGGTCATGGGTCAAAAATGATGGTCGCGGATAGGAGTCCAATGGTGATAATTATTCGTAATATGACGTTTTAATACAGTTTGAGTCATTTCCCGTGGAAATTTCATTAATTGCAAGTAGGTAGGCCGTCCAAATACTGGAAAATCGTGTTTCCGTAACCTTTGAAGGCAAAAATGAGCCAATATAAGAAAAATTAAAATTCTGAAAAAATTACCACATATGCAACTTTTTGCGAGGAATCCAAAAATCACACTAAAAAATCCGCCGTAGTTGATTTTTTTTTCAGGAAAAATTATTTTTGCTTTTTAAAAAAAGTCGAATAACTATTTATCCAGATGAGCTATCCTTTCACTTTCTTCTGTGAAAACATTTCTTTTTTCATTATCTGAAAGATTTTATACTTAGTTGGATGATTGGAAGCCCCACAAAAAACTTTGTATGGGACCCCTGCCACCATGAAGTGACCTATAAGAATTTTAATTTTAGAGATACGACTTTTTAGGGTCGATTTTCGAGTTCTACGTAAAAAGTTACCCCTAGGGCATTTTTTCCAGAATATATTATTTTTTACTGTACGGTTCATAGTTGATTTTGCTCAGTTTTCTCAGATAGTGTCTCATAAACGTCTATCAAAAAGAACGGCGTTGTGCGACAGATAGAAAGGTTTTATATACAAGAGGAAGCCCATCTCGTGAATCAACATCAACCTTCGTGAGGCGGTTGGGTGTCTACGACCCAATGGACCGAAACATCCAACCGCATTTCTTTAGGAAGTCTTTATTATTTAGTCTCTTCCTAGCAGTTTCTTCAATCTTTTCGTCTCGTAAACCATGTTTCACTTTAATTAGTACCTCAACGTCTTGTAGATGGTGTCGCAGTGCTTGTCCATTCCGACGCACGCGATCAGAATACGGGCCATTCTCTCGGGGTTCGCGTAGCCGTACAGGGCTGAATAAAGGTAAAGGTAAAGGTGTATCCACGTCAAGCCATTTTACAGTCATAAGACAACGCTAGGTGGGACCCACTGGTAAGGCTGTTAGACGGACTACATACTCGGCTGCCCAATGCTTTCTCTGGTAGCCTTACCTTTCGCAACCGAGGCTGAATGGGATACGTTTAGTATACCGTAGGAATCGCGGCTCTGTTCTGGTATCGAGGTTCATCACGATATCTCTGATCTCTGACGGACCTCGATACCAGAACAGAACCGGAATCGCTAGTTGTAAGACCGTTTTCTGAAATTATTGCGTTCCGCAGGAATTAGAGTTCTTACAAGCAAGAAGGAAGAGATTCTGGTATCCAGTGAGCTGACCCATGAGGGCATCCTCCTGAGGGCAATAGCCGATACACTGCAATATGGTTGATATAATGATGATTCAAACGCTTGGCGGAATATATGAGGCCGTCCGCCTAAGGTTCAACAAGCCTCCACAGTGGTCGGGAACAGGTAAAAAATCAAAAGGTCTGAAAAGTTGCCCCTAAGGGTTATTTTTGACCCTCTACACGATGGTGCACTCGATTTCGCAATATGTCCCCTCCCCGCTCCAGGAGGG
The DNA here is from genome assembly GCA_911812115.1 of Pristionchus exspectatus. NCBI lineage: Eukaryota > Metazoa > Nematoda > Chromadorea > Rhabditida > Neodiplogasteridae > Pristionchus > Pristionchus exspectatus. Next base: position 26,652,873 of record OU461583.1, on the reverse strand, counting down.
GGCACCCCCCATTTCGCCCAAAAACGCGTTTTTCGATGTTATTTCTTCAAAAATTGGCCAAAATGGCACGAAATCTCGCGTACCCGACCAGAATTTCGAGCTCTATCTTGTGGTCATCTTGAAATGTCAGGATTTCTTTTCGTTTTCGAGAAAAAGCCGTTTTTTGACCCAAAGGATAGCGCAAGAAAACCCTTGGCCAGTTGATAGAGCTGATTCTGCTGATCATTTTGGTATATTGGACTATGGGTTTGAGTTTTGGCCAATTTTTGAAGAAATAACATCGAAAAACGCGTTTTTGGGCGAAATGGGGGGGTGCCCCCTCCTGGAGCGGGGAGGGGACATATTGCGAAATCGAGTGCACCATCGTGTAGAGGGTCAAAAATAACCCCTAGGGGCAACTTTTCAGACCTTTTGATTTTTTACCTGTTCCCGACCCTTGTTGATCCTAACCCGGACGGCCTCATATGATGGAAGAAAACTCTCATTATTCAAAGATTTCGTGGCAAAACTCACCGCAGGCTTGGTGCAATCGACTCCTGAGCAGTATGCAGTTCCGGAAGTGGGCAATCTGACACCAGCGATCATATCGAAGGCCGAAGTCTTGCCTGCAATGCATCATACCATTCAGAAATTGTATGCCCACCCTGTTTGATTGGGCGAAACATTTTGTGAATTAGTAAGAATATTGGTTTAAAATTGAAGAAGAATAGAGAAACTGCTAACTTATGCAAAGGAAAGAGGAAGACTTCCTAGAATAATGCGGTTGGAGAATGAAGGGCTAACAATGGAACTACGGCTAGGATGAGACCGTGTTCCACACTATCCGACTGATGTCGAGACCGTAAGGAACGGTGAATCTCACCTGCTCCGTTATGTCCCAGCAAACCGAAGCATTCATTCTTCTGAACGACCACAGTAACTCCCTTGACAGCCCGGACGTTGCCATTGTAGATCTTCGTGATGTTCGTCACCTGGAAATTAGGCAACCACTGTTTGGATGTTGTCTGGAATCTTTCCACGATTGTACAGGAGAACCCCTACAGTAAAAAACATTGGACAGTAGGGTATTGTAGTCCGTCTAACAGGGTTACCAGTGTATCCCATCTAGCGTTGTTTTACAACTGTAAAATCGCTTGACTTGGATGCACTTTTACCTTGTATACTAACACCTTGCTCTTTTCTTCTTCATACTGAAGGACGAGAGTTTGGGTCTAAGCCTTACCCTTATTGGACTAGGAACTTGCCTTGAGAACTACATCCGCACTTCGCACTCCTTCGGGAACGGCGTCCACTCCATCATCGTCCGTTTTAGGCATCGCTATTCCATGGGGCATCGGCCGCCGCCCAAGGAGTTCCATCTTCACATCTTCGGCATTCTCAGCAGCAGTTTCTACATCGTCGATGGTGGGCTAAGAATATATTCCAGTTGTTTTTTCGACTCAAGTGAATATAGTAAAGGGAAACGGTCAAAAGCTTAAAAAAATTATATATTACTCTGTTTTTCTTGTTTTTCTTCGTGCAGACGGCCCTCTCGAAACCAATGCTGAGAGGTCGATACTCGAGAGCGATGAAGATAGAGAGGAAGAGGACGAATTGAACGAACAGAACGAAGATTATTCCCGGACCTGACGTGAATGATTGACTCATGAAAGTTAACTTCCGTCTAGTCATTTCCGGTCTCCCCTAACCCAAAACTTTATGTTTACAAAATTTAGGACGCTTTTCATTCAATGTTCCCCCGAGAGTAGTGATTGTGTATGCAACGATTAAAGATGGAATTATAATCTTACTCTCTTCTGCGACGGAGATCTTCTCGATTTGATAGACGAGGACCGCGACGAATGGGTCGAGGAAGAGAGGGAAGCTCTGCAATTAGGTAATTTATTACTTCCACGAGAAAATTTAGTTTCAGAGATAGGCTGTGTACGACTTTTTTGCAACCTTCTGGAGTTTTTCAAGCCCCATATATACGTATTTTTTAAATGAAAAAACAACAAAATATGCGTACCTGCTCGAGCGAAAAGCGTGGCGGATCGGTCTTTAGGAACATGTACAGAGCGAAGAGCACACCGACTTTGAGCGTCTGTAAAGAAAAAAAATGTGTTTAAAACAGTTTTGAGATGCGAAATTTTGAACCGGTCGGTAAGGGTACTGAGCTGTCATCTTTTCTATAGTCAGAAGTCAGTTACTATACTCTTTTATATATACTAATACTTTATTTATTCACCACTTTAACCATACATCTTGTGGTAAATGAAGCAAATTGGTGAATGAAGAATAAGTATAATAATGCTTATAGAAATGCGATAAAGTCAGTCCACTCACCATAACAAGGGGAGTCACAGAATTCGCCGTGTTCTTCGACGAGAAAACCCTATGGAAAATTCCCAGCTGCAGCAGGAGAATAAGGAAGCAGAGGAAGCTTGGGAAGATGTTCCTGAAATTAATATCTTTATTGGATTTTATTTCGTCATCAAATCTGACACAAGCAAATTTTTTAACCCAGCATGAAATTGCATCTACATACATTTTGTGACATACATAAAAAAATACATCTGCTGTGCGTTTCCGCCGTCTGCACTGACATTCATCTCAACTAACGTACTGATTATATATAATGTTTATACCTTGAGCCTACTCGGCTATGACTAGAGTAATCACTCAGATCTAAACTATTCTAACTAACGTACTGAGTCAGTGTGCCGGGGGAGTAGTCGAAGTAGAGCGTCGCCGCGATGAGAAATGCGTAATAGATGGCGAATATGGCGATATCGACAAAGAAGTGGGAGAACCAAATCAGCCCGATGGAAGTGCCAGTGAGCAGTTGCTGCAATGGCGAGGAATTATCGATGCCTCTGGATTGTTAGGACGCGATTCCAGATTTGTTTCAGTAATAAAATAAATTCATATTAGAACCAATAAGAGAAGGGTTTCTCGAATCACGATGCAAAAGAGTATGGATCGGAACCGAGGCCGAATTATGAAATTGCAGCAGTAACAATAAATTCACCAGATGGGCGTATCCAGAGGAGTGCTCGATAACATACGCTCGAATGAATCGGCAGGTCAAGCAGAGTAGAGTGAAGTAGAGCACGAATTTGGCGGTGATATCCGTCTATGAAAATGAATAATGATGGTCAGTTTGTAGTAACGAAAACTATGAATCTCATGGCCGATTTTTTGAGATTTTGTGAGATGTTGATATCGAGAGAGATAATTAATGAAAGTTTAAATCAGAAAATGAAAAACGAACCATTTCCTCGTTAACCACGACGTTCGGCACTCTTTGATAATGAAGCACCAACTGCAAAATTTTTTTTAAATTTAGTTTATTTTGAATTTTATTATTTGTTTGAATCTTACATCGAATGTTCCGTTCGTGATGGCCTTATACATACGATGGACGAAGAGGGGCTCATAGAGGCGACGATTCTAAATAAGGTGTTTGAAGACCGATCCTTCGTTGGAATCCGAATTCACAATAGAACCCGATTCCTTGAAATCACAAGCATATTCTGACCGTAGCGACGACCATTGTGTAGTCCAATCCCTTTCTCTCAACAGCTCCGAGAATGGGTGGACGGACGAGATAATTCTCCCTCTGCCACGTGGTGATGTTATCGATCTCATCGATCTGCAAGTCGAGGACCAGTTATGGTTCACACAGGTAAAGGTAAGGTGTATCCACGTCAAGCGATTTTGCAGTCATAAGACAACGCTAGGTGGGACCCACTGGTAAGGCCAGCTGTTAGAGCTGCCTGCTGTTTCACACACACGATCAAATACTAATGACCGATGATTAGATCCGATCTAAAGCATGCTTTGCAGCATAAATCAAGACGATAGGTGACAATGGCGGTAAAGAATCGATCACTAATGAGAGTAAACTATTTTTAGTTAGTTATGATTTAAACCAAGAACGCCTCTCAATAAAAGGGATTTACCACGATACAATCGCCCGTCTCTCTGATCATCCGTCTGAATGCCTGCGCGATCTCCGGTACGTCGACGAATCCAATACGAGCACACTCGTGCAACTTGAGCAGATTCAGCTCTTCTGCAAGTATTTCACCAATTCACCTGTACACTAGTTAATTCACTGGAGTTGTACAGGACTTTCACAAATCGATCTGCTCTAACACTTTCACAACTTCAAACCAGCTAACCGTGAATAGAAAGTAGCTTACCCGATGGTTTGAGACGATCTGATCCATGCTTCGCTGCATAAATCAAGACGAGGATTCCGAGGGCGGTAGAGATCTGGTAGAACTTGTTGCGCTGAAATGTATGGAATCATTATTTACACCCAAGACATCATGTAAAAAGCACGGCTTAGCAACTCACCAATTCATATGCGACTCTCTTCATCACTAGTGCTTTGAGCGAATTCCACGTCCTCATCCACTTGGAAGCCTTGTTCTCTGAAAGAAGCATCATGTGTGAAAACTTAGAATACATAAATGATGACGGAGGTATAGCTCACTTCTCTCTTCTATAAATGCTCCCGTCGAATTCTCGATCGTTTCCCTTCCGACCATCGAACCAGTCTTTTCAGCCGCTCTGAGATCAGGCTAGTTTTATATAGCGGTTATCTTTGAAGACTGTTCACTCAAGTTAATAACTTCCAATAAACTGCTCACTCAAGTTAGTAACTCATACAACTAACGTGAGGAATGCCGTATCCAGCCGAGATGAAGAATAGACGGAATCGATAACCTCCATCTTCTCCTTGTTCCTCTCTAACTCACGAACGAACGCGCTGTACCTGAAAAAATAGAATGATGTAGGCGATGACTTGCGTGTTTATACACTGATAGATCATGCATCAATACAATTCATGCCTGTCGAAATACGATTATCATCGGTCAGAATGGAGCGGACAAAAGTACTCTTCCTACCTCTCCTTGTTCGTGTCCGTCACCGTTATGCAGAATTCCTGTCCGTGCATGGATTTCAACTCAGCGGGTACGAAGGTCTGCGATTCATTTAGTAATTACATTTGTAATATTATTTAATTAATGAGCTAACTAAACCTACCTTAGCGAGGTTGAGTACCCGATCAGCAGTGGCGCTCAGCGCATCCTTATTCTTCACAACACACTTCACATCGTATCCAGCACTGAGTCTGCAATACACTACACTGGTAATTTCCGTATCTCCAGAAGGTTACTGCAAGGAACTTAGAACGCAATATTGATGCACACCGTAAGGCTTTCATCCATACAATGTTGATTGGAGCACTCACTCCTTCGTCAGGAAAGTGGTCGATCCCGAGCAGGCGACCTGTCCCTTGGCCATGATAATCACTCGATCCGCAAGATCATCCGCTTCGTCCGTGTAGTGAGTAGTGATCACGATCGTCCTGAATCGATTTTTAATAAAATTTAAAATTAGATTTGGTGTAATCAAATATTGAATGCTATAACTACGTGTCATTGTGTATTGCGTTCGGGTTCGATTCTCACTTTTTGCCTCTCTTCTTATCGAGGAACTTCTTGATAACAGCTCGGGTCTCCGTGTCTACACCGGCAGTCGGCTCGTCCATCAGAATTACCTCGCTCTTGCCTGAAACGAATTTTGCAGTAGAATGTCTTTCGATTTGCTTCTCCATAGCAGTTTTTGTGTCAATAATCTAGGCGTAGGCGAATTGTGGAAGTTTCTTACCAATCAGAGCAATGGCGATGCACAGTTTACGTTTATTGCCACCAGAGAGCGTCCCGGCATACTGTAACGAAGGTTTACTTAAATTCACATATTTTCACGATCGTGCACTACGTTTTCGTTTCAGTGCATGCTGATTCTGTAACTGTATTCGCTCTCGATGTCTTATCGTGAAATTATTTTCCGCTCCACTCGTAGTTGACCTTTGACTACCGTTCGAGGGGCGGAGTTAGGAAGAGGCCGGGAGGAGGCGAGTGATCTACCTGCTCTCCTCCGCCCTACCTCTTCCCTTCCTCTCTCTCCCAGACAATCAATACGCTAACCAGCACATTGAGTTTGCTGAGCGTTTGAAACGCACGATAGTGTAACTTCTTTCATCTTGATCTGACATTCTCGGAAATAGCATACCGTCTGAGCGAATTCGTTCAGTTTCAGTAGCTTCATGAACTCCTTCGCTTTCTTCTCCCACTCCTTTTCTCCTCCAAGTTGAGCGAAGAATTGAAGATGCTCGACAACCTTAAGAATGGCACTACTCTATTCTTCATCGTAGAGGTCTCCCACTGAGACCTTTGATCATTCTTCTGATTCTCCCAAATGTTCGACTAGCACTAGTGATGACATTTCGGCATGCGCCTTTCTTCGTTTTGCATACTCTCTCGTCGATTAGGAGAGAGTATGAACTTCGAGGAGAGCCGCGCGTGCCGATTGGTCATCGCTAATTCGCACTGACCGTTAGTTTGGCGCAACCAGCAACTGGTCGTCCCAGGATAGGCTCAAGTTGCTAACCGGCGATGGGGTGGCTAGCCCGCCCTTGCGAGGATAACGCCAACTTCCTTTACCCTTCACCCTTTTTACCGTTAGTTTGGGAAAGGCGGGCGAGTACTGCGGACAGAGAGAAATGCGCTCGAACGATCCCTGCGGGAAGTTGACGCTAAATTACAATAGGATTAGTGCAATAATAACGTTTTTTCCATAAGTGGTACATAATATATCCATCACAAAAACCACGCACTTGCACACTCCCGAAGTCGCTTTTGTCGCCTTGGCGATGACATCGAAGAGAGTGCTCTTTCCAGCTCCATTCTGTCCGAGGATAACAGTGATCTGAAAGGCATGATGGAGCTGAATTAATCAATGCGTGTCCTGAATGAATGTAGATTTAAAATAGATCACCTGTCCTTGGTATATATCCAGCGTGGTTCCTCTCAGTGCTCTCACTCCGTTCGGGTACGTCTTGTGCAGATCTTTGATCTGTAAATTACTGATAGATATACAGCGTTTCTGCTGTTCCATCTGAACTAATCTTTAGAGACATTCCTCACTAAGCGTCTAACATAACTCTCATGGATCTTTAACTTCTCCTTCAAATAAAGAGAATCTGACCTCGATAGCCACGTCCTTCTCATGTGCATCAACGGCTTCATGAAGGAACAGATCACAATTTCCGTCGTCGTCCGTTTCCACCTGATGATGATCGTTGACGTTGATGCACCCTACAACACATCACCAACAACGGTACCATTCATGCAACTAGACAACACAGGGAGGTATGTACAAATTAGATATGATCACGGTGAAAGGATCACAAGGCCATAAAGTCCTTGTTATCCAATCTCTTCGGAAGCAACTATCAACAGCATCACCACAGCACACGTGTCCAGAACTTATAGATTTATTACTGTTATCAGATCACAACAATCACACCCGCTCACCTTCTTGTATTTGTCGATAAGCTTCATGAGATCGAATTCAGTGCGAATAAGATGATCCACAAGGATGGACAAGGAAATGAAGAGGACTGAATGGAATTATTTTATGAAGTTCTGCGGGAGATCACTCCCGCTGGACGCTGGTGTCTTGAATAACGGGATGACCATTAATTTATCTTCCTTCACGAAGGCATAGAAGAAGGCATAGAAAGTATCCATCCATCCACAGAGTCTATTCGACCCAATTCCTTACCTGCATTGATGCACTGAAGCAGCAGACAGATTCCCAAAGGAAGAACGAAGGGGAAATCAGCGAACCAGACGAGGTGTCCTCCTGAAAATACGTAATCCATCTCAAATCTCATGGAATGGCGTTGCGAGATCCCTGTGAGATGCCGAGCCCACAGTCGGTGGTTCGAATCCACAAACCAAAAGATCTTTTGCAAACACAATTAACACCTTACACTCAATTTTAACACTTACCCTTAACGCTGCACTCCCTCAGAGTATCCTGCGAGTGGAAGAATGCGTAGCCGGGATTGATGGTGGAGAGAAAGGCGAGGGCAACCTGGAATTCATGTTAGTACTATTACACATAGCGGTATTGACTACAATTGTCTGGAATCAGTATCTCCGGTTCCTACCGTAACCCTCATACCTGACTTCTACTGATAACGATCATAATGGGCATCATGAATGCCAGTGGAACGACCATGAAGAAAACTGCAATTAAATTCTCAATCTATTTTTGAGACGTGTAATAGTAGACTTTAGTTATAAAGGCACACAAAAAGGATTTTGTAAGGAGCCCTAGTGAATTAGTGTGGCATAGAGCTCATATCGGATGCAATGAAACGACTAGTAATTGGAGAGCAGACGTACTGTCTCCGAGCATCTTCGGGTTGTGGATGAACGACGTGAGCAGCATCGAGAAATTGATGCAGGAGAGGAGGTAGATACAATACATAAGAGTGAAGAGGCAGATGAATTGAATCTGAATGTGATCGATCATGATATGAGGCGGTTTGCGTTAGGATCAACAAGTGTTGGGAACAGGTAAAAAATCGAAAGTGCCCAAAAGTTGGCCCTAGGGGTTATTTTTGATGCTGAACAACATGGTATGGTCGATTTCGCAATATGTCGCCATTTCGCTCCAGGGGGGCACCCCCCCCCCCATTTCGCCCTTAAACGCGTTTTTCGACCAAATCTCGCCGGGAAGTGCATGAAATGGCATGAAATCTCGCGTTCCATGACAGAATTTTGTGCTCTATCTCGTGGTTACCTTGAATTGTCATGATTCTTTTTCGTTCTCGAGAAAAAAGCGTTTTTTGACCCAATTGCGTGCGGAAAAAATCCCTTCACCAGATGAAAGAGCATGTTCTGCTGATCATTTTGCGCTATTGAGAGTGGTATTTATTTGAGGCAAAAGATATTTTATATCGATTTTTGTGAAACGTCAAAAATAAAATTTTCTGAATACCCCCGTGTTGGTGCTCATTTTGAAGAACTCGTTGAGCTGATCATTTTCTGTGAAGATACCATATCATTTAAACCTCTTTGTGAGAAGTTACAACAGACCGAGGTCCACTTTTCATGAGGGGTTGCGGATATGCACGTTTTCCGCACTTGTAACTTCTCACAAAGAGGTTTAAATGATATGATATCTTCACAGAAAATGATCAGCTCAACTAGTTCTTCAAAATGAGCACCAAGACGGGGGTATTCAGAAATTTTTATTTTTTGACTTTGCACAAAAATCGATATAAAATATCTTTTGCCTCAAATAAATACCACTTTCAATAGCGCAAAATGATCAGCAGAGCATGCTCTTTCATCTGGTGAAAGGATTTTTCCCGCACGCAATTGGGTCAAAAAACGCTTTTTTCTCGAGAACGAAAAAGAATCATGGCAATTCAAGGTAACCACGAGATAGAGCACAAAATTCTGTTATGGAGCGCGAGATTTCATGCCATTTCATGCACTTCCCGACGAGATTTGGTCGAAAAACGCGTTTAAGGGCGAAATGGGGGGGGGGGGTGCCCCCCTGGAGCGAAATGGGGACATATTGCGAAATCGACCATACCAGGTTGTTCAGCATCAAAAATAACCCCTAGGGCCAACTTTTGGGCACTTTCGATTTTTTACCTGTTCCCGACCCCCGTTGGGGTTTGTTGATCCTAACGCAAACGGCCTCATATCTCTTTCGTACTCTGCGTCGGATACAGCAAGGAAGACTTCATAAACTACTCAAAACTCAAAAGACTCAAAAGAACTCAAAACTCAAACTCAAAAGTTTTGAACTCAAACTCAAAAACTCTAAACTCAAAAGCAACTCAAAAAAACTAAAAAAAAAAAAAAAACTCAAAAAACAAAAAACTCAAAAGCATAAACTCTTAGTAAAACCGATAATCGAAACGTACGTTGGGAGCGAAGAGAATGATGGCGGCTCCGGTGCAGAATGCGGCGTTTTTTACGAACGCCGCAAAGGCCAAGTGCAGATGATACGATCCTCCAGAAATACCCATCGTCATGAGGAAATCCTATAATAATAATAATATTTATCAAGTCAGACGTCTATTGTCAAGGTCGATAGGCTTCTATAAGACTGATTCCTATATTCGCACTTTCAGAGTTAATGTAGGAAATTAATCGTACTTTTATCCTCGATTTCCTTTCGTCTGCGATGGTCGACACGAGATTACCGCATCCGAACATGGGCAGTAAGACGAGGATACAATAAACAACAAGGCGGACCTGTAATCAATTAAAGGTTGCAAAACGTTCAGGGAATCTCAATTATGACACTGACAATACGTCTGTATTCCTAGTAACTCAAGAGCTTGGTGGTCGATTCAGTAAGGCTTGATTGTTCTAAGATCACGCTTACATTGGAATTGGAGGTGCTGAAGAGGACAGAGTGGCTGGAGGTCTCGTGCGTGACTGGCCGCATGTAGCGCATGTAGAGTTCTTCCGAGTGATTGAGGCGCTGGAAGTTCTTGAGTCTCTATATCGGATCATCGGTCTCTTCATTTTGCCTTATCTCTCGTCAGTCAGAGAACAAAAAGAGTATGGTTAAATGTTCAGCAGGCCCAGTACCAGCAGATTGACTAAAATATTGATTGAATTTTGATGGTGAAATGAGAAAGGCAGATCAGTGAGGGAGGGATTCTCCTCTAAGGGACTCTAAGGGATAATTCCACCTTGACATTCTCGTGCAGAACCGCTCCGAAGAAGTGTCCCATCGCATCTCCATCGTAGGGAAGAGGTCGCTGCAGTTCGAACTCCTCGGAGGATAACTGCAATACCGTACCGGTCCATTTCATTAGTTCTAGCAGTGGTCTCGTGCAGTACGCAAGGGCCTTGCATACGGCGTGATCTTTACCTGCATACATCTCTTCGGGTTATCCTAGTCACACTTTTTATTAACTTTCGATCCTACACCGAACTATATCGAAGATTCTACGTTTCTCTCTCTTTATACTCATCCTGGTTGATAAAGAATTGAATTGAATTGAATCACCGTCATGTGCGGCTCTGCAGCCAGTAGATCGGAGGTGGTGAAGTTGCCATGGAAGGCGAGACCATCGAACACGCCCACGTTGATGTACTTTCCGTTCCTGAGATAAAGGTAAAGGTGTATCAACGTCAAGCGATTTTGCGTCGTAAGACAACGCTCCCGGTAAGGCAAGCTGTTAACAGCTGTTGCAGTCCTGATGGATAAGTTCAATGTTTGTATATGTTTGGCCCACTTAAGCCTCTCCCAATTCAATTCCCATGCCACCGGAATCCAAAATAGTATTCAACTCCAACTACAGTAACCCTCCCACCGTTCAATTCTCGGGCTACCGTAATCCTTCCACGGTTGATATAAAAAAGATCAGTGATAGAGAGATTGAGAGAGTGAGCTAACTCACTTGAAGACCATCTCCGTTGGGAAGCAGCCGTAGCCGGAGGGTGCGCTGAAAGATTGATTGAAAAAAAGAATACACAATTGAGTGTTACGAGCGTCCTGCGGACGCTCGCGAACAGCTCAGGTATGCGCGCGAGGCGAAGAATTAATTCGACTCTCCTCTCTCCCCTCGCTCTCTCGCTAATCCAATCAATGCGCTCGATTCTGTCTCTTAATTTTCACTTAAAGATTTTCGGAGGAACCAGACCCAAGTCGCAATGGATCAGAATCGGCGAATAACCAAAAGATGAGTACTAACCAAAAGTTCTTCATCTGTTCCTCGATTGCTGTGCAGGATGGCGTATCCGTTGAGACGCATCTGAATGTCTTATTTCACTTTCAAGACCGCATTAAACTCGCGGAATACTTATGGACCATCTCGTATATCTAACTCACTTCCAATTGAGTGCCGCATTACTCCGGAAGCGCATTCCCTCTTTGGTCTCGAATCGAAAGAGTTCCGGCCGATCGTACTTCCTCTGGGGCATCACTCCAGTCAGCTGATCCACTCCTGCCCTCATCATCTGAAAGTCGAATGTTGAGCAGTCCCCGTAGAGATCAGAATAGAGTGCGCAATACGGGTAATAGTCTCTTCATTTCTCGTGCTCTCTCACCGGTGAGAGTGGCGAGTGAGTGTGTGAAATGAAGAGACGGCGACCCGAATTGCGCACTCTAGTTCAGAATACGGGTCGTCGTCTCTTCACCTCGCACACACTCTCTCTCTCTCGCCTCTCCGACCGGTGAGAATTGAGAAAAATGATGCAACGATTACACACTCTAATTCCTCGCAACTCTCTCGGATAGTGCTTTTCTCTCTAAAGCTGTGCTGAGGATCTCAATATTTGCGCGCCACAAGATCATAAACGATAGAGAAAGGCTAACCGCCCAGACGATCAGTCCGCAGAGGAGAGATGGCACGAGAAACTGCAATGATGCAGGCATCACTTCCGAAGATCAAAGATCAAAGATTAAGAAGGGATTATAGAACACACATCTCCTCCGCACAGTCTGAGCGGCGTCCGCAAGTTGGTCTTGAGTATCTTCTTGCACAAAAGTGCAAGATGAGAGAGGACCATGGCTCTCTGAAATTGAGAAACTTGAAAAAGGAGGGAAGAATGGGCAAATTTCAGGCAGAAAAAAATGCGGCTACCGTAAAAGTGTGAAAGCGACTGAAAGCGACGAACGAGTAATAATATTGTATTGTACTCTGATTGCTGTATACAATTCACACTTACAAATATATCATTCCCATAAAAAGTTACTCCGGCCACCGTATCCCTCTCACAGTACAATTCTCAGGCTACCGTAATCCCATTCAATATTCTAGTCCGGCTACCGTAAACCTCCTACAGCACACTTCTCCAGCTACAGTAAGCTTAAACTGAATCGTGCTTCATCTCCCATATCTATAAAGAATTCATAGACGCAAAGTTCATTGGGCTAAATGAGCGATAAAACAGAAACCTCAAAGTGAACAGTAAGAACAAACATGAAAAATTCAAATCGGAGGTCGAGATTTCAAATTTGTAATGCAGTGCATACATAATTTTAAAAAAGCAATGATTACAAGTTAACTTTAAGGAGGATCGAATCCCATCAATCATTGAACCTACAATCGAGTGCACTCCTACAGACAATTGCACCCTTCTCAATGTCAATTCTAAAGTGAGTGATGGAGCATTGCTTGATTCACTGCTGCTTCCTTTCTCTCTAGCCACCGTATCCAAATTGGTTCCGCTCCCATGCGTGTATATAGTGAACGATAACAACAGAATGCCGAATACAATCGGAACGATAGGAATCAGTATGTTATAGAGGAACTTTTTGAATTGGATGTAGAGAGAGAGCGTGTAACTTCACATAAGAGCTACAGTGGAAAGCACTCGATAGAGGGACTATCGATGGCTGAGAGATGAACTTAAAAAAAACTATCACTATCTGGCTTCAATAAACTAGAAAATATCGTGAACGAGGAAAGAAGGAGAATTGTCACCTAATCGGTCAAGTCGCTGATAAGCTCCAAAATCGAACGAAAACGAGTTATCAGTTTTTTCCATCGCTGATAAGGCGCTCCGATTCTCGTTCCGACACACTAAATGTTAGCTTTGACTCTTGACAGTATAGGCAGATATCGATGTCAACAAAAGGACTATCGATTCAGTGCAAATCTGACTAAAATATGGTGAAAATCGCGCCAAAAGCATACGGTAGCCGAGGATGGAAGAATGTCAAACATAAAGGGAACCTAGAATATGAGCTACTATCGAACCTCCTTTTCTGAGTGGAAGTCGTCAAAACGCGATGTTTCGCTCTAATTAGTCTCAATATTGATTCAATGCCTGAGGGATTGAGTAAAAGAGAAGGAGAGAAAGGGCGCGATTCGAAGATTCAAGGTCTCATGTTCTAACGCTGCTCCAATTTCAGTTATAGACAAGAGAAAGAAAGAGAGTAGTAAAGGGCAGAACGCGAGTTTCGAGCAAAGAGATGCGATGAAATAGTGAGGATGGGAAAGGATATCAGAAGGGTAGTGCGTGCGGAAGCGAGAGAGGCGAGAGGTGAGGGAGAGTGAAGAAAGAGAGAAGGAAGGGGAAGAGTACTCGCCAGAAAGCGTCTGGCCCTCTCATCGTCTCACCATACTCTCCCGCCCTGTGGCTCCACTGGCCGCGCAATTTTCGCCCTTGTGTCTCTGACCAGTGAAGGGAAGAGTGAGAAGAGGTGATCGGTATGAGAGGATTGCGAGTTGCTCCCTCACTATAACAAGAGCCATTCATGTCCTGATCGAATTTGGGTGTAGTATGGAATCACAAGAGATCTCCAGATCCCCGTCTAATCGGGTTGAGAGTAGTCAGTTGTTGAATTGCCTCGTAATCCGTAAGATAGAAGGAAAGGGCGAAAAGGGAAGAGGAAAGTGGAAGAGAAAAAGAGGACCCTTGATAGCACTTATCATTTGCTTACCTCCTCTCTGTTCTTCCCTTCTTTGACTGCACATATTATAATCGCGCTATTACCAACTAGAGCGAACCATCGCTATATCATATCGATTCTTTTCTCCCCTCTTTCCTCTCCCCTCTCTCACATGTCTCTTCTGCCCTCGTATCGCCCCACTCCTCTCTCTCTCTCTCTCTCTCCCATCCCTCTCCAATCCAAGTGTCACTCTCGCATTATGTCACTCATAAGTGGATGCCGTTCACATTAACGACTTTACCTTGACGAGAAAACTATACGTTGACGAGAAAGATCAAAGATCACTAGGGAATGGTCCTTCTGTACTTTCTTTATGTTTCTCTCTTCACCTCATCCCTCCTAACGATATTGTTGTTGCCATAGAGAAACATAGCGTGGGCAGGGAAGAAGGGATTCGCATCCGCCAACAATCTCTCGCTCCCTCTCACTTTCAAAACGTACCATTTACACTTCTCACTGCTTTTTGCTTTTCATTGCAATAATTAGATATCGCAAGAGAAATTTTTTTTCAAATACTTATCTTTTTTCATTAATCAATCTCTCGTAGGATATATTCATTCTTTCGTTTGTTGTTTCCTAATCCAGAACTTTTTCCTATCGCAAACATGTTAATTTCTCATCCACTCGATATATTGCCGTGTTTCTTAATTTTCAGTTTCTTTCGTAATTCCATGCATTAGTATACTCCATCTACCGCAACCCATCCAAGTGTCAACCTCGCTTTGTGTCAGTTCTAAGTGGATGCCGTTCGCATTAACGACTTTACCTTGACGAGAAAACTATACGTTTACGAGAAAGATCAAAGATCACTAGGGAATGGTCCTTCTGTACTCTCATCATGTTTCTCTCATCACCTCATCCCTCATATTGATTATGTGGTTGCTAGGGAGAAAGATGCGCAGGGGAGAAGCGAGTGTTAATTCGTATCCTACGCTCCATCGCTTCCAAAATATAGCGTTTACACTTCTCACTCTTCGCTTTCCATTCCAACCATTAGATAAAACTAGAGAAATCTATCATTATTTATATTCAAATACTGATCTTTTTCACTAATAAATTGCTCACATAACTACTACAATGCCTATTTTGATATCAATCTCATTTTAAACCATTTTCCCTTTTTTGCCGTGTAAACGTTTACTAAACTCACACAGTTAACCGTCCAAATATTAAAATTTATCATGAAAATCACACTATTTCTAGGTTCGTAGTTCTACGTCCCCAGCAATTATGGAGTCTTCAATGTCCAACGGATCTGATCTTGAACCAGCACCGGTTAGTGTAATATGTACAGTATTCTTCTCCATTTACTGTAACCATTCCAATGTGAACTTCACCGGCTACTGTAACCCAGTATTCTACAGTATCTACCGTAGCTTTACCAAAGTACACCTCTAAAGATACCGAAACCCACACAGAATTATACTCCATCTACCGGATTCCGTAGTCACACGAAGTAATGTGCTCCATCTACCATCACCCTACCATAGGAAATACAATTTCTCGGCTACCGTAATCCCACATAGTGTTCTACTAATTCTAAACTGATGAATTGATTGATTTTCAGCCTCAACCGCCCATTCAAATGAGCCGTATGAGCCCCGTCACGCATTCCATTTCAACGGTAAGTGTTCAGTTCTATTACAAACTCAAGGTTGAAAACGACGGAGAAAATGCTCTCAATAATTTCGATTTTTAGACTCCTCTGAACAATTCGATTGTTACGCCTTCAACAACTGACGAAGTTGCATTCGCTTATAAGCATGTACGACTCCCGAAGATTTTACGACCGTTGTACACTGGACCACCCAAGAAGGGAATTTTGAAGAGGAGGCACGGAGATGTGAATCCAGTAAGTGAGGGGTTCATAAAAAAATATTCATAAAAAAATAAATAAATAAATAAAAAATATTGTGCTCTCTGGTGCGATTTTCGATGATGATCTCTAAAAAAGAAAATTATTGAAATTCATTTTCTATGAATATTCGCTTGTTGTAACTTCTATAAAATTCATCAAGCAATGTGTTTCCAGATTCCGCATCCGCCGCTTGATTTCGAGTTTCCTACTGAAAGAGCTAGGAGAAAGAGTCCAAGGCCAACTGATTCCTCTGAAGAAGAAACTTCGTCGGACACTTCCTCGTGCGATGATGAATCGGACGGAGGTAAGAGCGATAAAGAAATTATTGTTTTTACAATTATCGCATATTTTGATCTGCTCAATGGGTAAAAAGGTAAAGTTGCTTCCACAATCAAGGCGATTTTACAGTTGTCTTGAGACAACTACGCCTGGTGGTGTACACAGGTAAGGCCAGGTACGGCGTATGCTGCTCAATGGGCTGCGTGCTCAATTGTCTGGAAGTGGTCTGATTAACACATTCAGAGGTCGTCGTCACTGTTCCCCTCGATGCGACTCCTGCTACCTCAACCAAGCGAGTGAAGAACGTGTCCCATCAAGTCTCAACGTACTGTATAGCCCCCAGCCCTGCCGAGCTCAAAAAGTTCGAGGCAGCGTTTAAAAGGAGCCAGGCAAGCGAGTTTCGGTGGAAGGAACTTCCCGACCCTTCTCTCCGTCCAAATCGTCCTAAATCTGCCCTATCGGAGGCACTTGCCCTTGCAATGCGCAACGGAAACGCCACTAGACACTACACTCATCTCAATTTCAACTCCATCAAACCCACCTCGAACACAACCCCATTGAATGTTACAGTAACGCATTCTCCAGTGAACGCAACTGCTCAGACAACCCAAACTCCTTCTCCGTCGAGCGTTGCTCCACCTCCATCTGCACATATGGTTGCCGTAACTCCTACTCCTCTGAAAGCAAAGCCAACAACCCAATCAGCAACAGTCCAATCAACCCAAACTCCATCTCCTTTGAATGTTCCTTCTTCTCAGAAGGTTACCGCTATCCCTACTCCTCTGAAAGCAAAGCCAACCACTGAAATTGTCCAATCAACCCCAACTTCTTCTCATGTGAATATTGGCCCAAGCCCTTCAATGAACTCCACCGTATCATCCGCTCCTCTAAAGACCTCTTTAACTCCTACCACTTCGAGAAATACCCAGTCTGCTGTCTCTCCTCTACACCCCATGTTTTTCACTGATCCGAATGCGTTACCGAGAGTGGATAGGTCAAGAGAGAGAAAGGAAAGTTCATCTTCATCGAGTTCTTGCTCGTTGTCTCCTGATCTTGCTGCGGAGATATCCCGGAAAGGACCTGTACCAATTGCCCGAGAAGGAATTGTCTATATGAACAGGGTAAGCTTACCTCACGCTTTCTTTTGGTTACCGTGATGTCTTTTCTTACCACCGAGTTTTAAAATGAAATATATTGCAGTCAGACGATAGAAGACCTGGCATCCTTGTAACTTCCAAAAAGGACTCTTCGAAAGACGGTAAGTGTAATCCCCATAAATTTATGAATATTTTGATAATGCATTCAATTACAATTACAATTGCAATTATTTATCCACCAGGGGTAAGTGTAATCATAGTGTCTAGAAGTCTTCGATATATTTCGGTATAATCCGACTTATCCAATGAAATCATTAACATAGAGATTGAGTGATGTACATTTGCAGAAAATTCCACGCACGTAAGATGTAACTTGTGCAATAAATGGTTCGCGAAAGCAGGGCAAGTTCTGAATATTTTCCTATATATTTAGACAGTCTACTAGAGAGAATTAATACAGTTTATTACAGAAAGAATATAATTCGATATCACGTTCTGGACCATTGCAAGGTAAAAGCGTATCAGTGCAGATTCTGCGAATATGCCCATCACGAACTCGGGAAGGTTCGTACGCTTTTATGTTTCACTGGCATATGTTAGAGTGAAAAGGGATCGTGTTCACATGCAAAATAACATGCGAAGTTCATTGCAGCTAAAGAGACATCATAAAAATGTACACAAGAGCAATGAAGAGGTGAGACCCGGCACATATTTTTCTTGCACCTATTATTTGAGAATGCTCATTGTTGTCATCTAGAAAATGATAGTAAAACTAGTTTGCGTTTCTGCACAATTATATTATGATTGCACCGATAGTATGCATTGTAGTCATTATTAAGTGTTGTGTCTCGCTCAACCACTTTCTTGAATCCACGATATATTCAGGTTCTTTGTTTCGAGGGTGAACTCATCAGTGCAGCGCATGAGGTGTACATGAAGAAATGTTTCCCCAACTTCGATACCGGAAAGCTTTCGGTGAGAACTTTTCGAATGATAATTAGCCTGAATTAGGCAACATTTTGTATTCGGAACCGTTTTCTAACGTTTTGTTGAGGACAATTGTTGTTTGTCAAATTCTAGGAATTCTCGAATAAGTTAGATTTTTTTAGATTGGACGCACCATAAATTACCCGACGTCTCTTGATCTGCTCATTAAATGTATCGTGTGCAAGAAGAGAGTCTATGTTAGTTATTTTCGAATCCTCTCTGTTACAATAGTTGATCATATCAACCCATGAATAGGTGTGATCGCCACTCTCTAAAATTAATGAAATCGAGAAAATTTCAGAGCACTCTCGCAGCTTATCACGTGGTCGACAAGCATAGCGACGTCAGTATGTTCCCGTGCAGAGTAAATGGATGCAAGTATCAGACCATCCACAAGGTTTCACGTTTTATTGTCACGAGTACGCTTAACACTAACAAAATTTTACGCGATAAGTGCAAAATATTTAGAAAAAGGAAAGTAGTTAAACATTCTGTTTTAAAATTCAGCGCGAATTGCTCATCCACAAACAAGCCTGTCACAATGATAGCAGCATGGAGATTTATGCGACGGGACTAGACTACACCGACTCGTCTAAATTTACCATCAAGTCATTCTTCCCTGAGATGATCGGTAAATCCGATAATAATAATAATAATAATAATATTTATCCGCACGATGTTATGATTGTTGGGGGGGGATTCCCCATTATACGACCTTTTATCCATTTACGTTTGAAGATCTGCAATCCGCCGATTGCGAGACCGAATTTCTACGAGAAGCAGCAATTTGGAAGCCGGAGTTCAACAAGGTGAGTAAATGTTGCACTTTTTGCTCAAAATTGATGTAGAAATATTGTAAATTTAATGAATCTCTTCAGGATCGTGAACTTCGCTCTCTTCTGGCTGCTCAAGACGGACTCACGCACGAACTCAATCAGTCCACTGAGGGGCCCGCCAACTGCGCTGTTTGTCTACACGTTTTTTTCTTCGTTTTTTTCGGCCTATTCGTGGCCTATTCCGATTATTGTTGGTGTTTACGATATTTCAGTGGAATATTTCAGATCTCAATCCTTAGTGATAGGTTGGATTCGTTAGCTCTGGAAAGATTTTAGGTGGTGAAAAAATGAATCAATGTTTTAGGCGTGCGAGAAGAAGGGACGCATAATCAGTATCAACAACGTCTACGACTTGGTTCTCCACACTAAGTATCACATCGGAGGTGGAAAACAGGTTATCAATGTTTACAATTGTCCAGGGCATCCCAATAGCTTTAAGAAATTAAATATTCGATCAAAGTCAGAGTAAGTAAGACGTCAGAGTAGATAACGATAAGATAACGTGTTCAATTTCAGTGGAAATGTCCTGAACGCGGATGCATCTTCACTTCTCACTACATGATGGAAGTAGACAAGCACTGCTTGAATGAGCATCCGAACAACGTCTACGAAGCTATTAACAGGTGAGGGATGCCGTGTTTAACACCATCGTGGTATTCGTAACGCGCAAAAATAATATCTCTTATTTACCGAATCAAAATCATCCTGCAGGCACATTGCCATGAGTTCTGGATAAAAATGTAATATGTAATGTTAATCGAATCCTTCATCCGTTTCAGATGGCACGAGCTACTGCCGGTGATGACCAGTACGTATCGTATCTGCTTCCCTTCGATCTCTACTCCATGGCCCATTACCACCGTCAGCTTTAATCACAGAGCACCAATTCCGCCTAGATACGTCGAAATGGCCATCAAGAACGCTGAGATCGAATAATTGAGAGTGATCGATGTTTACTTGTCATATAAATAAATTCCGATAATACAATGCTCCTATGTATATATTGCCTATGATCAATGGAATACGAAAACAATTAGAGGTGGCAAATCGAGGGATGAGATACCGAGTTTCTATTTGTAGACTGTGATTGGAGTGAGTGCCGAGATTCATTATCCACGTTATGAATTTGAGATGAGAATATACGAATGAAATATTTATTAGATAATTGTAGGCATTCCTTATAGGCATTGTAGGCATTAGGGTTAACCGTTCGGAAATCGGATAGGCCGAAACTCAACTGGCAAAATCACTCTCTTTCCGGAA
Source organism: Pristionchus exspectatus (assembly GCA_911812115.1). NCBI lineage: Eukaryota > Metazoa > Nematoda > Chromadorea > Rhabditida > Neodiplogasteridae > Pristionchus > Pristionchus exspectatus. The sequence continues at coordinate 26,632,270 of OU461583.1, read as the reverse complement.
TGAGAGTCGAACAATGAACAATGGAGTTTCGGACAAAGGAATAGTTTCGGAAGAGTTTCGGAAAGTTCATTGTGCGACTCTCATTCCGGAAAGAGAGTGATTTTGCCAGTTGAGTTTCGGCCTTTCCGAATTCCGAACGGTTAACCCTAGTAGGCATTCACAACAATCTCTAGTCAGAATAAAAATTGGAGAATGAATGGGAATTACATCGGTCTAGAAATGGAGAATGGAAGAGGGTAATGACATTCAGCAACTGGTAGGGTTCGCGAGTTCGAGAGTCTGTTTGGTGGAAGAAGAAAGCATGTATCTAGGGATTGAGAAATTTCCTTTTGTCTAAAGGTCTAAAGTAAAAAATGGAATTTGTCAAATAAATAAATGAGAACATGGGTAAATAGGAACCATTTGAATAAGAGTGCTTAGTTGCCAAGAAATAAATGGATATTGGATGCCTTACTGCTATTATTACATTTATTGCCTATGTTCGGCATGGGAGACTCTAGTGAATTGATGGTCGCATAAAAGAAAGAACGAAAGCAGAACGAGAGAGGGAAATGAATAGATGAATGGAGTAAGTTTCACTTACTTCCTTTAAGGATACCCGTCCATATATATCACCTACGATAGTCAAAGAGAATTGAGAAAATGCAAGCTGTGAATAATGAGATCCTAGTGACATTTACAGATTATAAATCGGTGTATGGAGAAAGACCGTAAGGTTTCAAAACGGGATAATAATCGAACGAAATAAGAAGTTCACTATAACAGGAAAGGTCATCGACATTATTATCTATACATTGAAACAGGGAGAACATTTGTTCCTCACTGCTAATCATTCTTCTTATTGTTGTTGTCCTTAGCCACTCGTGCCATCACCGCCTCTTTCTCGCCTTTAAATGGATGATTGTCGAGAATAGCAATGCTCAAGTTCCGGAAGCAGAAGGTAATGGAAAGTCGCTTCCACAATCAAATCGAATTTACAGTCGTACTCGAGCACGCTGGGTGGTGTACACAGGCTATTCCAGGTGAGGTCAGGGCCAGATTAGAGGAGAGATGTGAGACGTGTTCATGTGAGTTCATCGATACAGTCACCGATATAGTACTTCTCCACTATGACAAGGATTACCGAGTATTTGATTGAGACAGTTTGCTCTCACCTCTCAGATCCGGATTGATCTGCAATCGACAGAACGAATCGACAACGGGCACATCACGAGAGCAGGGAATGTCAACGATGGACATGTCCTCGTCAATGGAAATCTCCGGAAGGATATCGTCTCCTGTAAGACCGGAATATACGATTTAATGCAAAATTTGAGAGGAAAGCACCTGTTTTCGTCTTCTTGGGCTCGACTTTAGCGTCCTCCTGATCGATTGCCCTCTTGAGATGACGTTCCATCTCGGCATCGACAATATCCACGCCGTCAACGCTGCCAGCCATAGCCCGTATCGCCCAAAACCTCTTCCGTATCGACAATTGAAGAGATTAGAGAGGGGAAAGGAGGAGGGACTTGCGGATAAGGGAGTCCTGTTAGAGGTATCGGAGGCCTCGTGTCAGGCTCTTCCTCTTCACTTTCGACTGCCCCGACAACGAGCAAAAAAGGACGAGAAGGGGCTAACGAGTGCCTAATTGATGAACAACATCCCTCTCTCTCTCTCTCTGCCTCTCTTTCACTTATCTCACCTGCTTTCGCGGCCGAATTCGAGAGGCAAAGTCTGGAGGGGAGCGAAGCATCGTGAAAGGGGAACGAGTACAGAGAGACTGAATCGCCCTCTCCGATGCCCCCAGTATAGGTTATATTCTGCTTGTCTCGCTCGGAAATGAAAGAAAGCGAGCATCGCGGCAGTAAACTTGCATATTGGAGCCAGTTGAGAGGGTAACGATGCATCTAAACTTTCTCCCCCGTGGTCACACTAACTTTTTCCCATACGCGAACACCGATCGCCATTTCCAACTTCTTTCCTTTCCTCTTTCTCGATAAGCAGTTCCGATCCGCTATTGGGAGTTTCTCGCTGCGTTCAATGAGGTAAAGAGTCTCCGGTTGCTAGTATAAAAGGAGAGGATCGGTTAGGGTCGAGCATCAACATCTCTTCCTAACCTCTCGATCATGATTGCTTGTCTCCTTGCCGCCCTTCTCCTCTCCGCATCCTTCCCCTCTTCCACGGCCAAAATCGTCGACCAAGACAGGTGAGCACTTTGGATACTGGACGAAAGGACACTCCCTGGGTATTCCGGTGATGAAAATAGAGTTTGTAATATCTCGCAATGATTATGTCAGACAGGCCAATGGAAACCAATTTCCGTTAGGAAGGTTTCAAACTACCAACTCGAAAATTTAACATGGTAAACAAGTTTCGGAAACAGAAGTGAATCAGTTTTTGTAGTTTCTCTAATTGTTTGTTAGGAGTGAAATTAGTCAAATCATTTTTTGCAGCACTCATCCTCTCTCTGCTCTCGACGCTTTCCCTCTTCCCGATGCGGAATTCTTCTTATTCCCCACCCCTTCTCCCCTCAATATTCAGCTGACTTCTGAGGACAAACTCTCCAAGGACAAGCCTGATATCGTCTAAAGATCTCATTTTCCTTTCCGACTACTACCTCCCTGTATCATATTGTGCAAAGTGTACCGTAACGAATGAAACCAATACATAAGTTCTTATCGATTACTGGGCCGGAAATTAACAGTACGAAATGACAACGAATCTCTCCAACGTTACTATGTGACGCGCGACTACTAGTGTGTGTGCATGGGACAGGATTACCCTCGGGGAAAGCGAATAACGGGGACGGAAGGTGGGGGGAGAGGCAAAGAATAGGCATATTAATCTCTGAGAATGAGAGAGCGGGTGAAACTGACTATGAGTACAAACTGTGTGGACCTTGGCTGCACAAAATTCATTCCATTGCTCATTTCTGAATGTTCTCTGGGTCAGTCGGGCATTTAGAAATGAGAAATCGGGAAAATTCTGCACCGCTTAGGCGTGTGGACTGGGAATGTGAGTGAGATCAGCAAGGTGTTCCATTATTGTACTGAGGAGAGGGAGAGGGCGAAGGAGACTCGATGGTCGGCTCGAATCCAGCCACTACACGATCAATCACGTGCTCACGAGGACCTGAATTTATTATTTTCTTAATTATTAAAAATTATACAAATTAATGATTATTAAACAAATTAATTATGATATTTGTTTCTTTGTGTGATAGGTTGTTCTGATTCTCAAAAGTGTGACCATCAAAACAATTAGCAGATCAAGTTAGATTCGGCACTTGTGAGCACTTGTTCAACACACTTTTGAAGACTTCCATCAGAAATTTGACAAATTTACCTTTAAAATTAGCTACTGAAATCTAAAAAAAAATATTTTTAAAGAACTGACGTGCGGGTGATACATTATCGTATCGGCTCATCTCGAGGAGTGGACTGTTCCTGCTCTCACTCGACCACTCCTCCACTGGGGAAGATCGCTCGGCTAGAGGGAGGTCAGCGTACCCTGCAAAGAGTACTACCTCATCAAGTTTATTCTCCTCATGAGACTGATTTCACAAGAAAAAAAAGATAACTCGATGAGCATGAATGTGGTTATCACGAGAAACACATTTTTGTACGTTCCCAGAATATGAAGAAGCAAAACTCGCTCACTCTCGAAGGCGGTGGTTCTGAATGCAACTCGCTTCTCCTTTGCAGTCATGAATTCTTTGAGGGATCCGGAGCAGGAGGACGTCGGAGATTCCTCCCGACTGCAAATTATTATTTTTTCATTATTCTCACTGTATTGGTATAGATTGCCCCCATCCCAATAAGTACGTGAAAGGTCTCTTATGATAGTTTATTCAACTTGATCGCCCTGCTATCACGTGCACTATTTTCCTCTAGTCACTCACATTCCATTTGGTCGACTGATCGAGTCGGCTGTTGATACTCGGGACATTGTTGAGACGGTCACCGAGTCGTTCATGCGCTGTAAACAATTCGTTATTATTGACGTGATAGGTGTCAAAAGTTCTGTGCAAACTACAATTTCCCACTTCCTCTCATTTTGTCATAATTTTAACCGCGTTTTAGTACATTCTATCATATATAGTCCAATTTTAATGTATTTTCACAACAAAAAGAGATGTGCTGACCTCAAGATGCGTCAGCTGCGGACTGGGAGGCGGCCTTGAACCGGGTCTCAACGAGTAAGCTCTCTTCGTCCACGTCCTCACTCCATCACGAATTTCTCCATAACCTTTCGTGATCATCGAAATGATGGAATCCGATCGACCCGCTCGAAAAGCGTCTGTCGATTGAGAACGACGCCATTTTACCTGAAATTTAGAACTCTGATTATTCAATGGTTTAGTATCGAAAAAAGAATATAGAAACTGCTAACTTAGGCAAAAAGAGAGACTTTTGGTCGTAGACACCCAACACACTCAAAGTTTAATTCTAAACACCCCGTGGCATCCCAAAAAGATAATTAATAGGAGATCTCTAATTTCCCTGTGGCGCTCCTCATGAATAAGAGATTCGAGTGTTGGTCTAAACCGGGTTCAAATGAACTTACCCACCCCTTTCATGACTTTCTCATCTCTTTCTATTTCCACAGTACTACTTCCCAGTACCCGCCATTCATTCGCAATGAATGATTCATGTCTTTTACGAAAGGAAGGCAAATGCAGTTCCACTCATATTTCACTCGTCCCTTCATAATTCATTGCTTACTTTCTCTTCTTCTGGCTCCGGCTTCACGCTAATCCCTTCCTTCACTCGTGAATTCTCTTGTCCGTTCAGAGTCCTTCGTCGATTTCTGAATCCTCCAACAAATTCGTCGACGGATTTGCCTCTGAAGAGCCGCGAGAAACGAGAGTCCGACTGCGACTTCCTGGAAATGACACTTTTTTCCTTCTGTCTAGGGTCTTGAGGAGCGAAAAAGGAGCTGGTACTCTCTTCAGATAATCTGTCTACTGAGAAGTTTCGTCAAATCAACGAAAATATGATGGAAGTTAGCTCACTTCAAGGGGTCTTCATCGTCACTAGGAAGTCCATTGAAACTCTGATGGCGAGAGTGAAGCACGGATGAGTAATTATCCGTGTACCCGGACACTGAAAAAAAACAGAATTCCGTGTTTTTCAGATCCGAAATGATCAAATTGCGGAAACCTCATTTGGTTCGACTCGCTCGTTCCTAACAAGACACGAAATTCTCACCGGACTGGAAGCTCTCTTCCATCTTTTCGTCTCCAAAAATCTCATTTGTGTGTTCGATGATGAAATTGCACAGGGAAGTGTGCACGTTGAGACCACTGAGCAAGTGCGAATCCTGCCCATTTATGGACGGCGGAGCTCTGAATTGAGAAGTGTAAAGATTGATCATTAAAATGTAAAGAAGTATCCACGTCAAGCGATTTTACAGTCGTAAGACATCGATAGGTGATCCCAAAAGTAAGGTCAGCTGCTAGTAAGATTGATCTTCGGTTCATTTACCTGAATAGATTCGGTGCCCAGACGATGGCGAGATTCCGTGACGTCATATCCGTAGAGTTTGTGTGGTCACAAAGTCGATTTAGATGCTTCATCAAATATCGGGCGGTGCTGAAAAAGATGTGATGTAAAAATTCTCCTTTTTATTTTATAATTGTATGGTACAATTGGTCTGATTCATCACCCTTTCGAACCCACTCCTTAATCCTCGCCCGAGTAACGTCTCTCATTGCTATTCTGACACCTTTCGAGCGCGCGATCCTTGTTTGCTTTTTGACACCCCGAACATGAGAGGGCGAGGAGGGAGCCAACTAGCTGTGGATGAGACGAGAGGAAGGAGGGGATCCGATGTCTTCCTACCATCAACCCCGCTTTTTCTGTTGGAGAAGATTCGGTTGCATTCAAAAGACGAAAGAGACGAGTAGGATTTGTGGGAGGACGAGTTTGGGTTGGTTCTGTGATCTTACTTGAAATGGCCCAGAGGCAATTCGTCCATGGCAATCTTCAGTTTACGAATCTTTTCTGCCTCCGTTTCCGACTCGAACGCATCCTGTAATTGAACGAGTTTTCATAGAAGAACTACTAAATCTCTCAGTTCCCATGTTCTTTGGCCCTTCATAGGGCGAGAATGCAAGCGAAATGGAGAGAAAGGGATTACTGGGGACTAGAAACAACTAGGGATTAGAGGGAGAATGCACATGTTTCCATCTGAACTAGTTCTCGAAATGGACAGATATGAAATCGAGAATAAAACTCACAAGAAGACTATGATAGGCTTGATAGGTGAAGATCGGATTGGGTAATTGACGGAAGTATTGCTTGAGAAGGGATGAAACACAGTAGACATCTCTCACTATCGTGAACTCGAAGAGATCCGGGTCCGCCCCACAATCGAATTTGGCCCTGCAAGGCAAGATTCAATAAAACAGACGAACATTTTCTTTCTTCTGTTGATACCTCAATGTTTTCCCATTTCTCACTTAATGTCTCCTTCTAGTTCACATAATATTATGAATTATGACTCGCCCCATTGAGCTTTCGTTAGTGTGAGACACATCATGATCATGATGCTAAACTTTTTGCACTTTATGCACTTACCGTAATCGCTGAATGTTGCTCTGGATCCCGCACTGTCGATAGATTCCCGTGACTATTCCATGTTTTTCGATAACATCCACGCACCGTTCAAGGATCAGCGGCACTAAAATGACCCATCAACAGATGAAATATCTCTTGTTTCGTATGTCTTCCGGTCAGACACAACTAGAGTGTACATCCACTCAATTCCCGTGTTATCAAGTTGGATACAAGTAGATAATAAAGGAAGGGCTATTGCTCAATGACTTTGTGTTGCTCTCTCTTATGTACTACTACTGTGTTTGATTACGAAACGACGATGACAACAACAGACAAAGGAGATAGCGAGTATCAGGACAAATAGACGATCATTACTACCTTACTCCGGAGACCAACCCCTAACCAACAAAGATGAGTCAATTCGAGCTAAAAGCTCTCTATCAGAAACGTTTTTCCATCAATCTCTTCTGGATGTAATACCACCTTGGGAATTGGGAGAACGTCGCAGAAAAAGAAGATGGATTGGGACAACGAACCTCTCCTTCCACTTCGCTCCAAATGCGTCTGTAGATCACATCCGAATACGGGATTCCTCCTTCGTCCTGAAAAGTAAAGGTAAGTAAAGTACTGAGTCGGTTACCAACGCGTCGTCGACTACCCCATGTATGCACCGCAACTGGAGCCTAACCTGGGAACTGTGACGTGTTGTGGGACTAACCTCTTTTGAACAATTGTGATACTCTCCTTGCAGCGGAGAATGATTTGTGACATGCGGGAGGAGAGACGTTGATGCCCTTGTCTTCGAATAGTTGCACGCAATTTGAGGGGAAGAACCCGATCTGGAAAAGGACGTCCTTAACTTTCAAAATTCCTTGTTTTCACTGCTCTGACTCCATTTTACCATAGGTCTCTGGTATTGAAGTGGATTGAGAGTGAAAGCAAGTTCCTTGATTGGGTATCTTATTTACTGCCGAGAGGAGGGAGCGAAGAAGATATCTCATTAGGGTACTACCTCGAAATGTAAATTTTTTTTCGTAAATGTTCATTTCAGAAATATTTTTTTAGAAATTCAATTTGGGAAAAATATATTTGTAAAGGTAAATTACGTAAAACTCACATTGGAAATGCGTATACTGTAAACGCATTATTGATAAATATTTTCTTGGAAAAGTCATTTCGGAAATTTTTTCTCGGAAATTTTGAATCGGAAACTGTTTTTTTTATAATTTCCTTTTCGTATTTTTTTTTGTGGAAATTTATATATTTATGCATATTTTTATAGTTTATTGTATATTAAATACTCTTTCATATCATGCACCTCATGGCCAGTCGCACATCGCTGATACTCATTTAATGCCGATACGGTAGGATTTTGAATCAAACTTTTTTCTCATTTCGACTCGTGGAGACTCGTGGAAATTTGCGGGCTTCTGTATTCGCTCTGTTTTGCGAAGAAAAAATGAAGCAGAAAATAAATTTAAAAAAAACAACAATACGCACATTAAGACAGTAAAACCATTGAAAAAAGGAAACTATTTATTAAATTTCAATTACGAAATTTCCAAGAAAAAATTTCCGAGATGACTTTTCCAAGAAAATATTTATGAATACTGCATTTACAGTATACCAATTTCTTAACTATTTTTTACAGAAAAATATTTACGGTATGGAATTTCCAGCTAACTTTTTACATAATATTTTTTCCGAATGTTTAATTTACCAAAAATATATTTCTCATTCAAAATTTACGGAAAAAAATTTACATTTCGAGGTAGTACCCTCATTAGGGATGTGGGAAAACTCAGGGGTAGTAAATTTTTATGGAATATACGAACACTGCCGTAATATTGTTAGAGGGTATGACGAAGAGGAGATGTGACAAGAAGATGCTTGAAGGGAGAAAACATGCGGACTTCATGAATAATAAATGGCGTCAACATCCACCTGCGCTTACTAGTACTAGGAGAGGTTAAGGGAGTATATCCAAAACATAACCTTAACTCTGACTTATCAATTGTACTTATTCACTAATCCTGGGAAGATAGTGGTAAGACTGGTCCAGATAATGTAAGATGATGTGGAATTGATAGACAGTAGGGAGGAAGTTCGTGAAAGTCTACCTTGAAAGTGTTGGAGTTCTCATCATGGGCCGGTTGCACTCCTTTCCCAGCAGATATCGTCAACTTGGCCTTCCACCACGTCGTCTCGTTCTGCATCCGAGAACACATTTCGATGATCGAAATGATGTCTCCGACCTGAAAATCGCTTGATTAAACCTGAGTAATCATGATTACTAACTATGATAAACCCATAGAGATTCGCCCAATTTTGGTTAGAAAGCAACACGAATTTGGGGAAGAATTGACGTGAATCACGCCCTTTTCCGGAGCTAATTAGCCGCCGATTTCAACAACGTTTCCGGTGCTGTTCGGAAAAGAGAGAAAAGTTCTCGAAATAGCTTACCACGGAAGAGGGCCAAAAGCCATCTGGGGAATAGTCAAAGGGAGTCATTTCGATAGAAGAAGGAACATCTCAGAAGGAAGATTGGGAGGGGAAGGAAGAACGGGGAAGGGTCGAGTTTGGAAAAGAGGAGTCTCGTCCCGTTTTGGACGAGTCTCACTCTTTCTTGTGAGGGAGAGGGATGGGTCGCGAGAGAAGAGGGAAGAGGGAGGGTAGAGATACAGGTAGAAGAGGGAAGGGAGAGGGGGGAGGGAGGAGAGAGAGAGGGGAGGGTGGGAAGAGGGAGGGGGAATCCGAGGGGAGTTGTTTGCAGACTTGGCCTCATTACACCTATACAGGAGCCATGAGACTACTCATCCACGGATTGCGAGAGAGAGATGCTATTAGGGGTAAGGAGTATGAAACATTGTACATTGATGACTAACGTGAAACTATTCCATCTACAAAATGCGTAGGCTGTCTAATGATTGTACTCCATAAATCAAACAGAATGGTTAACCACAAAAGTGGAGGGCTGTTTTCGACTCTCGTTCTGCTTTTTGTTATTTTTTTCGCTGTTTCACTCGAGAGGATAAACAAAGTGAAATGTGAGCTGCGGGGCTTGTAAACATCATTTGGCTCACTGAATTCACAAGTGTGTCTCTTACTCTATCTGTTCCAGATGCAGTTTACTAGTCAAGCAGGTGTTTCGGAGTAAGAGGAAAGGTCGAGAACCTTGGACGTCTCAATGATTTCCCCTCAATGATCCTCATCCCACTTCCGATTTGAAGGCTGAGCTCTCGTCTCTCTCACTCGAATATGAGTGACCATTGTGAAGAGAGAAGAGGAGGAGAGTGAGAGTACATTGTTACATCTCTCTTCTCTCTTCACTTCCTCTCCCCCTCCCCTTCACCTTCCCCCTTCACCCTCCTCGATCCCTCCACTTTATCCCTCACAAATCGTGCGCGATAATAGCTCGAGAGATATGTAATTCGCGCGCTCCGGTAATCGGACTATGACCCGGTAAGAAGCGAGCACGAATAGGGATATAAACGGGGAACATATTTCATAAATCCTACTCGAGCAACTTTTTGTAGAGGTCATCTGCACCCAAAAACAAAGTTTACCGAGTAAGAAGTGATGGAAAGATGGGAATCGAATGAGAACTACTGCTTTTTCTCGAGTACGGCATTTTCTAGAGGTCATCAGCCCTCAAGAGCTATGGAGAAGGAATGGCTTGCAGTTCCGCTCTTCAATTCAGGCAAATCTTTAGCTACCCATCGCTGCGAGTGAACAGTCGGATAGAAGAGACGAATAATCTATTCCCCGACATGAATGATAAGTATGAATCATAGAGAAACAGGGATAGAATACGAGCCTTAACGGAGCGTTATTACGTCTTTAACTAATGTCATTTTATTCTAAAAAAAATAAGTAAGATATGAACGATAAAGGTGTCTAAATTAACGGCACTAGGTCGGATGAGACCAATCGTATGATATCCTCCTGGATGCTAACCAAAAAATTCCTTTTTCTCTACTTTTGGGATTGAGAACCTATTGACAGTATACTACTACACGCCATCCGTATGTTCTCATCCCACCTAATTAATTAATTAATTATCATCCCACCTAGTGCCAAATTAACATGTAGATCATACCCTTATCGTCAATTGATCAGGTTGCTCCGCGATGAATTCCTTTGTGACTATAGCTGCAGCTATAGCCGGAGTGTTGATGGCGGACATCTCGGGAGGAAGAAAGTGACGTCCCCGAGAATCAATCTAAAATTAGATTTAAACCACCTTAAATTACATCTTAAAATAAATGACATTACAGGAACCCGAAACCAGCGACCAGCCACCTAGAATTAAAGCCACCTAAAATTGAATATAAACCTAAATCCTAGAATCGAATCTAAAAATAAATGACATTAACCCGAAACCCGCATGATTCTCTGTTTTCGCCCAGCGTAGGAGCTACGCTCGAGTGATATCACTATATTTACCCTGCTGTATAGGTATAATCCGCTATTTTCCAGCGCAAAAAGTTGTCGCATAGTAACAAGCGACGGGTAAGGAGAATCGGCGAAATTGGGATGGAAGTGGCTGACGTTGATTGGTAAAGATGAGAAGAGGAGAGAGAATAAAGGACAATGAGATCATTGAAATGATGAAGAGAGGAAGAGCGGAGGTTTTGTGCGTCGGTTCGGAGTCAATGAACTTTATGCACAATGGAATGGAAATATGAAGTCGACTCAATCGAGAGAGGCAAAAACAGCTCGGGCGAAGTGGCAGATCGACTACAGTTTTCGTGTTGGTTCTCTTGATCGGATCTCGCCCCCACCCCCACTGTACAGATTCTCAGAACTCAAATGAAGTAAATAGTAGTAGGAGAGAAAAAGCGACACTGTTGTGGGAGTAGGAACACACGGATTAGAGCGGCTACTGAATGATGATGGAAAGCAAGAGAGAGAGAGAGCGAAATGATCATCCGTCTCTCTCTTCCTTTCCCGATCACAGATTCGACTCCTGCTTTGTTTGGTAACTGAGAGAGTAAACGGAGACTCGAGGGCAGGTAACCGTGATGGATCGACAAGAGAGTACGCGATAGATGAATACGTAAGAGGAAGGAGATTTCGAGTCTCGAGGCGTCTAAGAAGATAAACAGGCAACATCAGAGACATTACTTGCCTATTCTGCCTTGAATACGAGAGGGCAGAGATGTCAGAATGTCTCTAAGGAACATCAACAAAGTTACATCAGAGAAAGACATCAATCTCAAGAGCGCATAAAAAGATGATTTGAAACCCGGCTGGCTGACTAAGCTCGCTAACCTCACTCTCTCTCCGGGTTATCGAAGCTACATCTCAAGGTCGGGAAATCAGGTGTAGATATGAATCTAGGCAACCTCTCGTAACTTCACCCTTCCCTCCTATCAACAGCCCTCGAGAAGAGGAAAGGAATGTAGGATGGGAAACGTTTCTATGTAAATTCAACAGAAATATTCATTACGTAACTTCACTCAAATATCATGAACTATGAGAAAGGGTATACTCAGAATAGGAGACAGATTCTAAGAAAAATCAAAGAAAACATCAGATATATGAATCTAGTCAGCCATCCTAACTTCACTCAAAGAGAAAACTGAGGGTAGGAACGGTTTGTATGCAAATGAATCGAATAGATCAGATATGACTAACCAGCCATCCTCATTACGTAACTTCACTCCATATCAGCTAAGAGGAGCAAAGAAGGGAGAGGAGGATAAGACAAAGCCGTGTGTGCAGTCTGTCAGAGAGAGCACACGATTCTCTGTTCCCTCCCTTCTTGTCAGGAGAGAGATAGAGAGATAAGAGATGAGCTATCACAAAAAGGATGTGACAAGAGAGCTGTTATGAGCGAGATTCAATATTGGTTCCCCTGTGAATGTCATCTCCAACCTTTTCACTCTTTCACTCATCTCACTTTCTCATTATTGAATATGATCTCTAATCGATGAGAGTAAACGCGAGATCTCATATATTGGAGAGACAAGCTCGATTCTCCCTCAAGTTCAATGCCAAGAAGATAAGTGATAGCGAGAGATTGGAATGACAGCTGTACTTCTTTCCCTTCTCTTCTCACCTCGAGAAGAAAACCCCCGAGTGGTACCGAATCCACTTATCCCGAAGGTCTGTTAGTTTATCTAATGAGATTTTGAAAACCGTGAAGGTGTGCAAAAAAATACATTTTTTGCTAGCTCTGAAAGGAATTAGAATTCACCAAATTCAGAACAGTAGTCAGTCTTTTTTAGGGGCCAGTGGTCGGGGTCAAAAATAAGGAAATAGAAGAAGAGGTTAGAAGTAGGAGAACAATATACCTCGAGGAACTTGAGCACCGGGTAGCATGTGATGAGACTGCCAGTGAGTCGGGAGAGTCGATTTAGGTAGGAATCGAGGATTCGTCTACGAGATTCGCCCATCTTCGACGTCGTTGACGTCGAGCCTCCCGAATCGACTGAAAGAGGCAATTAGAACGAGAAGAAAAGGAGAAAGTGAAACCCGATGCCCATATCCAATCTAAGACAGAACAACGACAAAAAGCGGAGGTTCGGCCGAAATTTGTAGTTGGAATTGGAGTAGGTTTTGCAAAGTGAAAGCATTATACGAAACGCTAACCTTCGCCGTATCCCATACGCTCCCCCTCTTTCTCTCTTTCAATAACGGAGCAATTAGTCCTATAGGGCTTCCAGGGAATCACTCTCACACAGGGGAAAATGACAATATGGGAGTTGAAATTGCCCGGATCCGGTGTCAGGACAATGGCAAAAGAGAAGACCGAACTTCATAATAAAGGAGGGCAATTAGTGTTTTTGGAGGATCTCTTGGAAATCTGCGAAAGTATGCAAACAATTACTAACATATAGAATATCTTGCACTTTTCACATTGCCGAAACAAAGATTCAATATAATTTCAATTTAAAATAAAAGATCAGACTAGGAACTGAATAATTGCCCTCACCAGCAGTCTCGTCGCTCTCCAACAGTCCAAGTTCGGCCAGTTTGGAGTGACTGAAATGGTTGGAAGATTGCTATCTGCCCTCTTTCATGGTTTCACTCCTTGCGGCTTGTCTCTCCTTCAGGGCAGTCAGGGTGAAGAAGAACCCATCCCTCATTCCGCATACTCTCTCGTCACACTGACCGGTGAGAAAGTATGAGGAATGAAGAGACGGATTCTATACCCTTTCAGCTCTACTATCCTTTCTCGCCCTACTCTTTATCTTCATTCACCGATCAGCGGAGGGGAATAAAGAGGAGGAAGTGAGGGAGAGAATAAAAAAGAAGATGGATGGATGGAGGTGCCAACCGTCGTTCGAAGATACACCGATGAAGTTGTTGATCGAATTCGATGAGAGACGTCCACGATCGAGAGATTTGCCTGAACAATATCACACTTTTCGTCTATTTCACATTTTGAGAAGGCAAAACAGGTGATATGATAATGCCCGTCTCTCAAAACGAGCCAAAATGCAATGCAATCCGCCAAATGACTAGTCCGAATGGCGGAAAGAAAGAAAGGGATTGTAAAACGAGTGTATGTGTGTGTTTGGTAGTTGGTTACGCCGTATTAGCATAATACCCAGGGAGGGAGCGGAGAAGTTGGCTGAAGGAAGGAACAGAAAAGGGAAACGAGCAACGGGCAAAAACTTGGATGGGAGTTTGGAGGACTGAGGAGGAGGAGGAGGAGGGAAGGGAGGAGGCTGATGGAGAAACAACAAATCCAAATGGATGGGCTGCGATTGAGGGACAGATAGGGGTAAGGGAGTCACTGCTCTGCAGTATTGAGATTATGCAGGACTAAATGAGTTTTGGATAGGGTTCCTTCGGGTTTGCGACCTAGTATGCTTCTGCGACCCTACTCGCATACTTTTATTGTAAAAAATGAATCACTTACAAAAAAATTAATAAAGTGTCACGAATCCGATTGTAAATGCTTCTACATCTCACACACATCTAACGTTTTGGTAAATAAAGTGGATTGAAAAAAAAATTGAAAAAGAATAACGAAACCCAACGAAATCGCGCGATTGGAGTAGATAAGAGTAAATCTCACGAGAAATCAGATGGAAACAAACAGTGAACTGAAGTAGTCCCCACACATCACTCAAACGACCGCAAAGCACGCTCCCTGCTAAATTCGAACCAGCACAATGGCCGAGTTCTCTCAATTTCCCCTGATCTCTCGATGGCTAGAGGGACCAATAAATTGCGTGGGATTGAAAGACGGAGAAGGAGAACATTGGCCGGAACCCAATTTACGGATTTAGCGAGGGCTAAGGTCTCAGCTGGGATGAAAGAGGTGAAGAATAACAACGAGGGTCAAAGGGACGTCATTTATCCTTCCTTCGAAAGAGGGGAGACATATTGTTGAAAGGAGGCGAAAACAGAGATTCCAAAGAGTTGTTGTGTTTATTCCATTTTCAGTCAGCCAGTTTAGAGAACACGTAAAGTGTCAGAACAGTTGCCAGCCAGAAAAAAATAACAAGAAGAATCTTATTGAAAATGAATGTCCTAACATATTGACCCAATATTTGTATAATAGTAATCTCTTTCTTGCTTAAAATACCTGGAAACAAATGACAATAAAAGAACTCACCATGTTTCTCCTTCGCTCGCTACTCCAATCACGTAACCATTCTCCGTTTCCTCTTCGATTCTCAGATCAATCGGGCCCAGTTCCACCGTTGCGTAGTGGAAGTGACGACACTCGGCGAGTTTCGTGATTCTGCAAGGTTGCCTTATAAGAAAGGTGTAAATGTGTAAACACGCCGTAAATCAAAAGGTAAACTCTCGGCCAATTTAGTGATTCTGTAAGGATAAAAAGGTTGTAAATCTTACAAAATTGATCAGTGCTAGACAAGATTAGTGAATCTGCAGGGGAAATTCTAAACAACGTAACGTTTAGACCTCAATGCAGAAGAAATCATCATTTCTAATCGAGTTTGACGATTCTGCAGGGTATCGATATTAAAAAGTTAGAGTCAAGGCGTTAATCAATACGAAATCCTTCGGTGAATATTGCTAGGCAAGTTTAATGATTCTGCAGGGGCGAAAGATTGTTTATGAGAGAGGTGAGTGGACTGTTGTCTAAACACGAGGAAAGGATCGATGAATCATGCAGATTTCTCCTCCCTTTCCTCTCAGGAGGCATAATCTCATCATTCATCGGTCATGCATTAGTTTTCTTCAGAAAATGAAGCTAAAATAGAATAACTAAGAAATAAATGGTCTTAAGCGAATGATTATGATTCTAAGGGCAAAAAATGCGTAAAACATACGTCCTTGCACAAAGCCTCGTCCTCGGACTCCTCGACGGCGAAGTAGGAATTGGGCTGTCCTCTCTGGCTGTGGATGGCGAGAGACACTGTGCGCCCTCCAGTAGATCGATCATTCGATCGTCTCCCCTGTGACTGACTGACTGATTGCCCGCGGTTACGACGACAGTGAAGTAGCTCCCATATAGTGCGAAAAATTGTGGAATACACCGGATGTCACATGGGTCTCTGTATTGCCCAAACTATAGCTATAACAATTCACGGCTCGGAAGAAAGAGAGTAGAAAGAGTGTGACAATGTGAGAGAATTATTCGTCACGAGGAGTCGAGATGGGCTCAGGGCTAAGAACGAAGGAGACGACTCTCTTCATCACACTTGCATTGATCTGACAGAGCAAAAAAAGTGTAAAATGAGGTCGTCGTCCCATTTGTGACTTTCGACAACATGGCGATTCGTTGGAGAATCAAAGGCCTTGAGGATGCACTACTTAAAGATGCATGGAAACAATTCGAATACGAAATGGAATGCAACCGGAAGTCGCAAAATCAGTAAATTCTGACTCGAATTAGCTCCAAAATAGACAAAATGACGAGATTAGACGACCAACGCTAAAGAACAAACGGGAAAACTAGCGGTGCTTCCCACGAATCGGAATGGGCTCAGATTGCATTGAAAGGGTGCAGAGTAAGGGGAAGGGATGACCACAAGTGATCTAGAGATGTCTCTCCTCCCCTCTCCCTCTCTTCCTCTTACCCAGTCCCCTCTTCCTTCCCTTCTTGTGGACACCTGACTCTTCGCTTCTCCCAATCGACTTCGTCTCTTGAGATACGAGAGAGTATTTTAAACTTACACTTGATTATTACATCCGGCTCGATGCATTGCTCACTCACAGTCTTTCATTGTAGACACGAACCAGGACTCAGACGTGATATTTAGATCTTCATTCATTGCTGATCTCTCTCAGATCACATTATTGATTGATATTCATCTCTCATTGTGAAGTCTTATTATTGACTGATCTCAAAGTGCGTTAACCTGTTTAGATTACTCTCTTTATTATCTTTGCAATTTACAGAAAGCATTAGTTATCGATTGATCACAACGTGTCAAATACTGTGTTTGATGACAGACTTGGGTGGAATGAAACCAGAATTGCAACGGTTTTTTGTGAATGGGTAAATGTCCTCTTGCGAGCTCCTTTGTTCAACGGGGGTACGAAAGCAGTGGTGGATAAAGCTAGGATAGTCTTGCTACGAGTTTAACTGAGACGAGAGACATACTTACAAGTATTCAACAGCAGTATCCAACATGGATATCAAGTGAAGTCAGGAAGCGCAAGCGAGAGCAGAAAAGAAGTGAAGTTACGAATATGTGAGAACCAAAGAGAAGAAGAGACTGAGAGCAGTAAGGGAAAGCAGCGAGATATGAGTAAGCAGAAGCAACTAGCGAATAAGTACAGAAATTGACAAGCCTAGATCACTAGGGGTATCTCAGATCTGAGTTGAGGCCGGGGGAACGGGATCGGGTGAGGAGAGGGGAGTGGACGGCGTGGACGTCTGTGTCTGCATCGATCGAGTCTTCCCATCGGAGAAGGCGCAATCACGATCCACTCGCTTTCCTGTAAGGAATTGTTACTCTTGTTAATTATTTGAACACTCTAACGCATCTTCGGACATCTCGTAGTCAAGAATGGTGATTAATCCAGTTTAACAAGGAATGCGCTTCTGTGGGTATCCAATGCTATCAACAACTCGATTTCCCCCAATCGTCCGAAGATGCAAAAGAGTGAGACTCTTTGCAGGAAAGAAGGACACAGTGAGGCAAATGAACAGCTGTGTCAATCTCCCTTCCGAGTCGCAGTCCCTATCACGACAGACGGGCACCACAACACCCTTCGCTAGTGGCAATATACTCACGTTTGGCACGTGTACCTGTGAGGAAATGAGGTGGGTTGTAATGAAAGTGAAACGGCGGATGCAACTAATGTACCAAACTAGTGTAAATTATTGTAAAAGTCAACTGTGATGGAAGGAAAACGAAGGTCGCAACTAGTGTATTTTTACCGGAAACTGTTGCAATTTGTTCAGAAATCAAAGGTAAAAGTCGTAATAAGGGAAAACAAACTAACCGATCTTCTTGAGTATCTTGCAGAGTCTCTCGAGGTATGCCTTGTGGAGGGTCGTATACTCAATACAATCCCACATCATACCCGCAATGTCGAGATCGTCCTTCGTACCGAGACCGATGTCCTAAGAATTATTGATTTTTTTCCAAAAAAAAATAGTTATTATATTTCCATGAATTTGGCATTTATTAAGAATCAATAGAAAAATCGTCTGCGACAATATCACTTCTACACAGGGGTCAACTAGTACGTTAATTTTAACCTACCGTACCCGCATTTTCTGATTTTGGACATAAAACGTACGAACCGACTCGAAAAAAAGGGGTAAATATGGTAAAAATTCGAGATTTTGTAAATACGTGTCCGTCTTTTCGCCATTGGACTGAAAAACGTACTCGTCTTAAACAATGGCTTTTACCTAGGTAATTGATCCCTGCTTCTACACTTTCCAAATCCACATCTTTACTCGCCCTTACCAGCTGCACATTACTCATTCACAAACACCTGTTCTCTTTTGGAATTACTTGATTTTCACGACACATGATCCTACACCGGAAGACAATAATTGCTGGGTGCCGATAAATTATTCAGCAACTCCAGAGAGCAAGCCCAGTGGGTTAGATGATTAACGACGCGTCTTCATTTTCTATGCATGGCTCCATTAGACTCGGGTCACATGCTCAAGAGAGTGACTCCAGAAGGATTTTCCGCAAGATGATGATAGACAGTTTGCAATTCTGTTTGCTTTCTACAGGTCCTTGCATTGCAATGAATCAAATCATACGTATCAATCATCCAACTGGTTTTTGTTTCGAAAATGCATCAACGTTACCTTGTGCAACGGTGCGGAGAGACGGAAGAACGGCACACCGATTGCATTGCACCACGAAAGAGATCGATCGACTGGAGCACCCTCAGTTGCCGTTACCTAGAAGAAAACTGATCCTTGATTTGTCCTAATTCTATATTCGGTATGCACGGAAAGTTTTCATTGAAAAGGTGAAAAGGCAAAGTTATCTCTTTCATCAAGAAACTTGTGTCCTGCAGGAGATCACTGCTACACCACTGACAATATATAAAAAAATCATTACAAACAATTCCTCACCTGATCCACAAGAATGAGCGAGAGGTTCTTGAATGCGAATGCACTGGAGATGGGATTGGTCAATTCGACGTGAAGAGGGTCCATTGTAGTGAGGGGAATCTGACCCGTTCCGAGGGAGAGAACAACTCCCACTTCGACTGCTTCGTCGCCGCGGTTCTGTAATGAAATTATATTTATGATTCATTTATAAATAAAACACACAAAAATCTTTTTTTTTTTAAATATTGCACGGACTGCAAATGCTCAAAATATGTAGGAATTATGTCTACAAATATATTCAATTTGGGCTAGCTGATCTACGCTGTGAAAATATTGTTGTTCTCTTCACTAACCATGTACTGCACGGTTCCATTGTACAGCTGCACTTCTCCCAGCAGGTCGAGGGTCGGATTATTGGCGATGATTCCTCCGTCGATGTACTTGTCATCGACGGGTGAGAAGAACATCGGAGCAGCGGATGTACGACGGAGCGCCTTCCACGTGGGCATATCTGAATTGAGTTATTAGACTGAACAATAGCAGACGATTCACGAGGAAATCTACAACGATGGGAATATCTAAATATCCTTTTCAATATGAACCAAAGTATCCAATTCTCGAGAAAAGAGACTTCTACGCCATTGTTTTGCTGGATTACGATTTTATATGTTTTTTTTTCAGAAAATACGTTAAAGATTTAAGAGACGTTTCACGAGAGAACGTAACAACAGCACGGATGACTTTTCTGCAACCTACCCCAATATTTTTTTGGTGAAGTTCTCATACCGAGTGCTGATTCC
The DNA here is from genome assembly GCA_911812115.1 of Pristionchus exspectatus. Lineage (NCBI taxonomy): Eukaryota > Metazoa > Nematoda > Chromadorea > Rhabditida > Neodiplogasteridae > Pristionchus > Pristionchus exspectatus. Next base: position 26,612,468 of record OU461583.1, on the reverse strand, counting down.
CGTCGCAATATGAAAAGTTTTTATGAACTCTCCGAAAAGTTACAGGCCAGGCCCAAAAAAATTTGATTTTTTCAACTCAATTTTTTAATCGGTTTAAAAATTTATGTATATGTATTTTTTGACGTAGATTCCAAAAAAGTTACTCAGGAAGGCATACGACATCGATGAAATGTCGAAAATCAATATTTTGTTCATTTTTTCCCGCTCCTGAAAAATTTTAATCTAGAATTACATGTTTTTTACTTCAAAATCGGATTCCCCGTGAAAAAATACATGTTGGGTTAAATTTTCAGCAAGATCGATCCATGCGCCCGAGGTTTACGTCATTTCGAGTAAAGCTCACTTGCGATTTTTTGGGAAAAACGGCCAGTTGTGACAGGGGTCAATGCGGTTGTCTAGCCTTATTTGTACCTCAAACGATGTTTATTCATCATTTTTTATCTACTGTCGAAGTTTTACGAACTTTTCGAACTCAATTTTCAATATTCTTCATGACCACTTTTTCACATAAGGGTTATGTGAAAAACCGTGGCAGGGGACACGTTGAAATATGATCCCCAACCCCAGTAAAAGATGGTTAGAGCATCTGAAAATTAGTTTTTATGTTATTTTAAGTACATTCTGACACGTTTCCGACAAAAAAACCGAAATTTTATTTCTGACCCTTGACATGATTTTTCACATAAGGGTCCCCCCTTATGTGAAAAAAGTGGTCATGAAGAATATTGAAAATTGAGTTCGAAAAGTTCGTAAAACTTCGACAGTAGATAAAAAATGATGAATAAACATCGTTTGAGGTACAAATAAGGCTAGACAACCGCATTGACCCCTGTCACAACTGGCCGTTTTTCCCAAAAAATCGCAAGTGCGCTTTACTCGAAATGACGTAAACCTCGGGCGCATGGATCTATCTTGCTGAAAATTTAACCCATCATGTATTTTTTCACGGGGAATCCGATTTTGAAGTAAAAAACATGTAATTCTAGATTAAAATTTTTCAGGAGCGGGAAAAAATGAACAAAATATTGATTTTCGACATTTCATCGATGTCGTATGCCTTCCTGAGTAACTTTTTTGGAATCTACGTCAAAAAATACATATACATAAATTTTTAAACCGATTAAAAAATTGAGTTGAAAAAATCAACTTTTTTTGGGCCTGGCCTGTAACTTTTCGGAGAGTTCATAAAAACTTTTCATATTGCGACGGGAATTAGCACTCGATATGAGAACTTCACCAGAAAAATATTGGGGTAGGTTGCAGAAAAGTCATCCGTCCCCCTTCCCAATAGCTACGTTCTCTCGTGAAACGTCTCTTAAAATGATTGAACTCACTGGCAGGATCATCGAAGCCGAGGTTCTCGTTTTCCTCGTTGGAGACGGGCAGTCGATAGTTCCTCATGAACTCGAGTTTCACCGGAAAGAAGTCCGCTTTCACCGTGGAGATCATCAGTCTGCAATGATCATACGTTAAAATTCATCCGTTTTCACATCGTGATTGGGCTCAAGACGTTGTTTGTTCCGTCAAAAAGCCTCATTCTCTTTAGAGGGCGTAAATCGAGGGAGTAGGGTAAACCTTTGACGAATTTGGTATGAGCACTAACCTCGGTTCCTTGATCTCGGCGAGTGACTCCTCTCCCACTTGCAACTTCATGAAGTGCTCGAGTAGCGCCGAATTGTACGGTCGAGTCCATCCATCGAAGACGAGGTCCTTGAAGCGGAGGTAGATGTGCTGGCACTCACGCAGACTCTTCCCTGCAATTAAAATTTTTAGTTCTGTAGCTCACTGTACTATAGTAGCGAGCTTCACAACATTGCAGAGCATATTTTTGAAGAAAAAAATACACTAGGACCAAGTTCTACGTTGATGACAATATTGAATAACTTTTATAACGATAAAGATACATATAATTTGTATAATTGTTTACCTTGCGCGAGTGCAGTGGACACGAGGGCGCCCGTGGACGTGCCGGCCACCCAATCGAAGTACGGATACACCGGCTCGCCCATGATCTTCTCCAGAGCGATCATCATCTGCAAAATTATATTGATTATATATTATCGATTGGCGTTAAAAGTAAAGTTCACCCCGTACTCAAGGCACATGAAGTTCTGCGGGAGCCCACTGCTAGACCAGTGACTTTTTTTGGTCTCTTCTTCGTGCCTACTATACCGCGTTATCTAGTCACTTCCAATTTTTTGAATTATTGGCGTTATTAGCCAATAATACCAAAAAGATAAGTAGAATTTGAGACTTTGGGAGAGCAACGGTACCTGAATGATAACGAGTCCCCTGATGCCTCCTCCGTCCATCGAGAGAAGATTGACAAAGTTCCTCGGTTTGTCGCCCTTCTTCTCGAGTTCGTCGAGACGATCGGAGAGACGCTTGTAGAAGATCTATATCGATTTCGCATTATACCAATTACCACTGAAGCTATTGACAGTTCAGTACTCGTTCCTGATTATGGTAAAGTCAAGCCATTTTCAAGCACAACTATAATACTCCACTCACATCTTGGGTGTGGAATCGAATCTTGTTGTCGATGAGCAGTTTCGCCTCTTCGTCCTCCAATCCATTCAGCATCGACGTCGTCCGAGGACTGTTGAGATCGTCCGTGATTTGCGAACCTGAGATTTATATATTTCTCAATAATTAATTTCACAGCACTTAGTTTATCACAAAGGCGTACATAAGCTTGTTGAAAATCAAAGAAATGAGGAATAAGGAAGGAAAAGGGAACTTGAGGAAGGAATGAGGTATGAACAAATTATCCAATATCTCACCCGATTTGATCCTCGTGAGCATCCCATTGTTCACGCATCCACTCACGCAGCCGGACTTGGAGATCTCGCAGCGAGCTGCGCCGCAGAGGAGGAGAGAACGGAGAATGTCGTTGCTACAAGTTTCATTATTCTTCAGTGATACATCCAAGAGCATTTTCCATTTAGTTTAGAAAATCTAAATCCCACAGCAATTATGAAGGCATCCATCGTGGTTAAAATTACTGTAATTGTGAGAATAAGCCGACCCCTCCACCGGATTTTTACTCCATCGTCGCCAGAGAGTATGGCTAATGCCCAAGTACACGCGCCCTTTCAATACCACCTGCCCCTCTTAATTAAAGCGCGTCCCAAAATACCAACACGTGAACCTCACGTGTCCTTTCATCCGCAATTCCACCTTTGATCTCTTCCCCCCCCCTTTATTTCCTTCTCTACCCCTTCAAACGTACTGCTTGAGTCTCGCTGCCAGATGTCTCGGCGTATCTCCTGATGAATTCTTCACATTCGGATCCGCCCCGAGACAGAGGAGAAGTCGAGTCACTTTGAGATCTCTGAATTTTTTTATTAATGATATCAAAGCCCAGAGATCAAAGATCAAAAATCCGAGACCAACTCACTTCTTTGACACCGATATGTGCAGGGCTGTGTTGCCGTTGGAGTCGCGCTCGTCGACATTGCACCGATACGATGCAATCGTAATGATCAGACCGATCTCGCCCTAAAAGCCCATTTATAGATTTTTATATTTTTTGAAAAGATTTAAATGAAATATATTCGATCCCCAATCCACCAGCTAATTGTAAATTTTAAAAGCCAATGTGAACTCTAAACTGTGTTCTCTCCCCCGTCACTCTACTACTTTGCTCGCGTCAACACCGTGACTCATCGCGATAAGGCAATATCTCAAAATACGCAATAGAAGCAATCGTGTTTCGCAAATTTGAGTTTCGTTGGTAGATAAACTGTTACGATAACTTGTCGACGACCCTAATCACTAAACCATTGAAATACGATTATAGGTCAGTGCTTTGTTGATTGAAATTTAAATCGAAATGTTATTATTTACCTTGAGTGCGTAGAGATGGAGCGGAGCGTGGCCGGCGTAGTTCTTCGCATTCAGGTCCAGCTCCGTCGCCTGCGAGAATTATTCATTATAGAACAACCGATTAGTCAAAGGGAAACATCTTTGGCCGTTGGAATTGACGTTTCAGAAATATAATTTAAAAAGCACACCTTGAGACAGTATCATTATATGTTTTTGCTTCGGGAATATCATATATCAAACGCACCTTGAGATACAGCAATCCCATCAACGACGTCTTCGAGAGGGCCGCGTGCAGTACCGTGTTGCCCGACGTGTCCTTTTCGTGCAGAAGATCCGGAGACCCGTCCAGAATCGCCTTGATGATGCTAAAACATATCAATCAATCAGTAACGCCTGAGGATGGATCTGAATTCGTTCATTTCCTGCCACCAGTTTACACCAATTATGCTGAAATATAATCAAGTATTTATATTTAACTTATATATAAAACAAATAATAAAATTGAACATACTCAGTGTTCTTGCCCTTGCTCTGCATCACTTCGAACAGGGCATTCCTTCCCGCCACTCGGATGCTCATTTCCGCCCCGTAGCCCATGAGAGTGGCCAAACAACGAGGATTCGCATTCCTAGAAAACAACAATTACATTATTCATAACAATAAAAGAAGAAAATAGAAGCTACTTGACATACATTGCGTCTTAGCGTCCCTGAAGCAACATATCCCTAGCTCCAACTAGGGGCAGAAAGAGCATCGTTGTAGAAATGCAGCGCATCAAGGGATAGAATTGGTCCCCAAGTCTATATCGAGGGCATTTCAGGGGCAAGAATTGGGAGACCTCGGCAGCCTTCGATAATTGGTCTCATGTCTCTCCCGAATGTCGTTTACATCTCTCTCTTCCCTCTCCTTCTTTCTCTCCCTTTTTTGATGGACTTGGACGTGTCTCAAACCCCATTAGACTTGGATGCGTGACGATGGCTAGGCTTGCTCTAGAAGGAATGCAAACCTGCTTTTGCTGGCTTGACTGCGCTCCATCGCCCTAACTTCTATTCCAAACCACAGTACAGGAAATTTTCATTTCAGAGTTAATTATCAAGCAAAATCAAGACTTGTACATCGAAAGAAACAAATGATAGTATTTTTGATATTTGGTCTTTGATCTCCCTCTCACTCACCGAATGGCGAGTGTGACTGGTGCGCATCCCTCGTTGTTCGTCTGATTGAGGAGACAGTGAGACGACTCGAACTCCCACAGCAGCTGAAAAGAAGATTGAAGAGTGACGGCTGAACACACAACAAATTTTGACAAGCGAACGCTGTTTGACAATGCACAACAGAGAACAATTGAGCTGCACGTCAGTATCCTTTCCTAGTTCTTTGAGTTTCATGTTTTCCACAAGAAACACAAGAAAACATAATACTATAATTTTTAATTTATAAAATCGATGATCAGGAATGGTAGTATTGTTGATCTTGGAGTACTTTGACTGATTTTCTTCTATTCTACAGTAAAAAGAAGACAATGGATAAAGTGGTATGATAGGTAAACTTGATCTTTGATCTCTAATTCTCACCTCGATCATCTGGACACTGGCGAGACTCGCATAGTGCAGCGCACTGTTGCCAGCCACGTCCCTGATGCCCGGATCGCAACCTTCTTCCAGCATTCGCCTGTAATTTGGTGGCATTAATCACTCAAACAATCAATTAAATTATCCTATAAAGTTATCACAGATCGTCGTCTCTTGTTCATATGAAATATTAATTAGTATAAACGTTGTGGCGAGTAAACGTTTTACCTCGCAAACAAAAATTTTACCTCGCAATCTTGAGTCGATGCATCTCGATGGCGATGTGCAATGGGCACTTTCCCTCCGGCTGAGTCATCGTCTCCACCAGACTGCAAAGATAGTACGGTAATTATTCATTTTCACGATTACGGTAGACATTGATCGACTATTGAATAATGTCAAATCTTTGCCATACTGTGAAAGGTCTGGTATAATTATTGATAGGGGATACTCGGTAATTCTTGTCATAATGGAGAAGTACTGTAGTCTTCTTAGTGTAGCATAGAGAGGACAAGAGGGAAAGAAGGGTAGATGACGGATGGATTTATCTTCTTTCCCTCTTGTCCTCTCTATGCTACACTAAGAAGACTACGGTAATTATTGATTTAGGTAGACAATGATCGAGTATTGATTTTGTTATCAAATCTCCATAAAAGAGCAAACAGTACGGTAAATATAATTGCCGATTACGATAATTCATTTATCGATAACTGATTATTTATCAAATGAATTCAATGATCCAATACCTCTTGAATCCTCCCGGCACTCCCTCGTTCATCAACTGCAGATTCTCCGCCGTGAATACGTCCTCTCTGCAATATATTTATTTTTGTCGATCTTCGAATCTACGGTTCCATATTGTATGCTGTATCCAAAATTTCGTAACATCAAGTCTAGAAGCTCCATCGGACTAATCCGTTGATATATTAAAACGTCATCAAGAGTTTTGAGATACGTAAGTAGGAATTCTCACTCTGTTTCGATTCTAGAAATGTACCTCATGTCATGCCAATCTACAGCAAAATAATCTTCAGTAATCGGCCTCTCACCTATTGCACGCGATCGCGATGGGCAGCATTCTCCACAGCGGGTACGCTTTCATCTTCCGGATCAGCTCCTGGATGTGCTTGCGAGCATCGCTCTTCTTGTCTGCAATACAAACAATTATGCCCAGGCCCGGAACAACATCGAGAAACGAATAGGTAAGCGAAACGACAAGGAACGAACGGTTCCCCGAATCTGCAGAACAGCTCTACAACTCTAATGCAAAGTCACTCAAAGGTGTGAGAGAATGTGGTGCAATCGTGCAATACCAACGGGACAATATATGGTGGTGCGCTCTCGAATAATCGCTGGGTTCTGCTTCATACAACGCCATCTTGTATCACTTGAAACAGAACCTCTCATGGGCGCTCCTGCACATCACCGAACAATATGGGAAATTCGAAATCATTTCACATAATCATAATCAATTTGGGGTGAAAATGGTAAAAATTTAAGACTTCCTCAAAATGTACCCGTATTTTCGCCATTGGGATGAAAAACGTACCAGTCTCAAACAATTGATTTTACCTAGGCAATTGACCCCTGTTCACATATGCAAATCGTTGGTGATAGGCAAAGTCCGGTAATGTGCAAGATTGCCGTTTGTTGTTGGTTAATAAACACTGCTCACTACTTTTCTTCGTACTCGGCGCTTTCGTTGCCTCTCCTCCGTGCGGGAACTCGTACGGGCAATCTCGATCTCCTGTGAGAGAATGGAAGGGGAGAAATGAGGGATAGGAGGGAGGGAATCGATCACGACACCAGTAACTCAAGGCAATTCTCCACTGTTATCATGCCACCGTATTCATGTATTCAACACCGAACGGAGCTCTCAGAGCTACAGTAATCGGGCAATTACAATTCGTAGCACCGTAATGTCAAACTGCAGACTACGGTAGCAGGGCAATCACAGTTCATGCCACCGTAATACCGAACAGTATTCAGCAGGCCAAGGGTATCAGGCAATCAATATTGCGACACTAGGTCAGATGAGAACTTTTTGGAGCCGACAGACAAATACGTTATATTAGAGAACATTCTGCGAAATAGCTCTCATCCGTCCTAGTGTCATTAAAGTGGATACAGTAGTGGTACCGTACCTAGTCGAGTGAAGAGGAAGGCGCATTCGTGACATCGTCTGCAGAGATCGACAGCGTCGTCCACTTCAGAAGTACGGAAGATGGAGTACGTCGGAGCGTTGCGCTCCTGAATCCGATTTTTCATTACTTATCAATAAAAGAGAGTGTCTTACCCCTCAAAATGAGTTGGTTATTTTCACCTAGGCGAGAGTGCCAGAGAAACTATCTCGGACAGATGCGCAGAGGAATGACTCATCGAAAAGGAACTGCTACCAGAATCGGATATTAATTGAACATATAATTGTTTTTCTAAAAAATTTTCTAAAAATCTCAATTGTCTTGTGAGCCAACCCCTAAGTATCCCATCTATATGCAGCAGTAGGGCCTACTTGAGCTGCCAATCTTGAGTCAATCTTTCCTTCTCCCGTACGGAAATGAGGAAGTAGTCGGTCTTATGCCAATCTCCTACCTACCGAACGATACTCACTTGTTTCCCACAAAAAATACATTTTATACATCAACAAATGCCAAAGCAGAAACTGTAAAGGATCGCGTTAAATCTTTACCCCAAGTCCGGATACTAGAAAGGTGTCGCCGGAGTTACCTCTGAGACAGTGTAGACGACGTGATGGAGGGGAATGCCGGGTCGATTCTTCAGACTGCCCTGCACCACACGAATCATTGCCGTCCCATCCTCGGGAGGATACACAATCTGAAATAATGTTTTTTTTTCCTTTTTTTAAATTATAGATTGATCATAATTTACCATCTAACATACATACTACGTATTACATATTTATCCGGACAGGCAATTGGCCTGCGGTAACTCGAGGGAGGTGATTGGCATACGTGGGCGCGGTCCACCGGCATCACCCTGCATTTTTTGGGGGCATGAGGCTGCGAAAATTTTTTGGTGAAAAATGGAAAAAAACGTGTTTTTTTGCAGAAATCGTCACTCGAGGCGTGTTCAATGATCGGACGCTCTGCCCCACCGCGACTCCCCTCGTCGTCTCTCCTCTTCCCTTCCCTTCGCCTCAATCCACCCCCTCCCTCCATTTTTGTTATCGATAAATGAATCACCAATATTCCTTGTTTTGAAAGAGAAGTGACAGAATCATTGTTATTATCGGATTTGCAAATGAGTTACAGAGTGGTGGAGAAGACAAATGGGAGGTTAGAAGAAAGGAATTCTTTTATGAAGAATAGGTGGAGGGGGCAGAAGATGGGAGATGTGCTCGACATTCTGATCGATATTCTCGTCTGGCTCGTTTCCGACGAGTTTATCCTTGTCAGCTGGTAGGTCGTTCTTGGGGTTCGCATGGTCACTGGCTTGTCCCTTTCGTAGCCATCTTCTCACGTACTTTTCTGGCTCAAAGTCGTCGAACGATGGACCATTCTCATGTGTTCGGAGAATGTGCTCGAGCCAGTGAGCCAGCCAGTGAGCCAGTGAATCACTGATTGGGATCTAGAAATCCCTGACTAAGCATTCCTTTTTTTCAGTGGAAATATGTTTGCTGCGCACTGCTGGAGAGTCTCAACAATAATTGGAAACAACGTCACCCTGTCAATCTTGGTAATTACTTTATCCCTTTCGAGTGCATGCGACAGTATGTATGTATAGAATCCCGCTCATAATTATTCGATGCTATTCAGGTGCTTCCCTTCCCCATTCCTTTCTCTTTTTTCTTCCCGATCCTATTACAATTCAAGGGTGTCGTGACCCAGAAAACATGCCATAACACACTCCCCCATTGTCTCTCTTTCCACCCAATCTCGGGCGATAATCTAGGTGAGATGACGAAAGAAGAATGGCCCTTCTTCCCCTCTATTTTCCCTATCCTTTCGCAAGCAACTCTCGCTTTCCTTGATAGTTTACTCATCGGGTGAGTCACAAGGACACCTGAGGAGTGGATGGGAGAAACAGACGGATAGAGGGGAAGGGGAAGAGTACTTTGACCTACAGGACACGTCACCTACGTTTTCCGTCACACTTCTTATCACCAAATGCAAAAAAATAATAGCAAAATCAATATTTCCGAAGATTATATTCTACTCTCCCTCAACATACCCTTGTGGATAAAACATTGAACTTGAAATATAAATAGTCACCTTGTGTGCTCGCAGCAACTCCTGCGGGAAGAAGACGATCTCATTGGGATCCGATGGAATCCAGTAATCCTCTCCGAATATTGATTCCCTCGCGGATGACCAGATCTCGCCCAGTTTAGTGGAGACTTGAGCCAGTGAGAAGAAACTGAACATCTCCTCTCTTCTCTCAATGAACGGGCCGAATATCCGGGCTGCGAACGAACGGAAGGCCTTTCGCTTCCCCCCTTCGCCCTCTCCTTCCTCACCCATCTTATTCTTCCCCCGTGTGCGGTTTTCAGATATCCCCTCCTCTTTCCCCGAGAACGAACGTCATAATGCAATGGTAGTGAAATGGCGAAACGGCGCGAGGAATGACAAAGGGCTCTCGTCGGATTGAGAAGATTCCATAAAACAGGAGAGAGTAATGGGTTATGGAATTCGAAAGAAAACGGCTAGACTATAAAGTTCGATAGGACCTCAGATAACAACGATTTCAGATTAGAAGCGAGAGCCTAGTATATCACTGAAACGTACTAATCTCGAAAGAGCGTTATCAATTTTTCTCACCCCATTCTAAACATCTATTCGAATTGTACTTGCCCAACCGAAAATCAATAATGGAGAGAATAGCGAGTATCTTTCATTGGTTATCATCAATAGGTACGGTACTGTAGCATGATCGTTTTCGCTCGCTCACCTAATACCTCCGCTAAATTGGGTGAAAGATGATCTCACCTCACAACCGCCATATGTAATACATAACCCAGCCAACCCTACCTTCGAAATTTTAATAATCCCTACAATAGAGGTTCCATATCTACCTTACGTAATTCGCAGCCCGTCCCAACTCTCGAAGAGTTATTGCCTGCGGTATCGTCAACTCACTCTATGAAAGATCGTAGTCTATCTATAGCTCAATCCAACAACAACAAATCCCAATCAAATCCAACAATAAATGGATATCTCACCTGACTGCAGCCTTGGTTGCTTCTCTCTCCGTGGGTGAGGGAGGGGGCGTCTGCACGATCTCCTCGTCCCGAAGACTCTCCCGATTCTCCTCAAGAATATTCATTTAGAAACCTCCTGACATTCTACCTGAGGAACACAGAACTAGAAGAGATCAGACCTAACACCACTACACCTAACACCACTACACATCATTTTGATAAATGATTGAATTGAAATTGAAACTGAGATCGCGAGATGAGATAGTCAAGGCTATTGGAAAAAACTGGGATTCTATAAGTAGAAGACTTCCTAAACAGCGGAGGTTCACCTGACTCTTGATATATGATTGATTGAAAGTTGTTAAATCCACCTTAAATCTCGCTCAAACTCACCGCTAGATCAGCGCTACTGCACACTAGATCGCGTACCATGACAATAACAACGGTATCCGTTGTATACCCAAACTAGATGGATTCAATCCACATACAATACTAACCGTAACGTGCAATACCGTCTTTCGAAACTAGATCAGTGAGCATTGCACAAGAATTTTACCTCAATACTTTGATCCTAGAATGTCGAAATTCGAGAAAAATGGCTCAATTATCTCACCTTCTCGCACTGTAAGCAGTCATCGGGAGTGGGATTCTCCTCGCTCGTTCCTTCTCGCGAATCATCCGATCGATCAAATGCGAGACGACCGATCAACGAGGACATTAGCGGGTCCTGCGACGATGTTTATTATTTGAATTACGGTAATAAACATATATACTTGGATTGTATTAAAATGATATTCAAAAACGAGTGATATTTACTATATAAATAGCTTGGGACACGAATGAGTTTTATTAGCAAGTCTACGTGTCTCTTGACAAACAGAGAATATGCGGAAAGGGAGTGAGTCCTTGATTAATTGAGGGACGAGGGTGAACGAGCGAAAGAACTGGAAAGGGTCAGCGGGAGGAGGAGTGACTCGTCTCTGTGCGCTTTCCCGTGTGAGGGCGTATTGCGGAATGGAATGAACACGCTGATAACACTTTTGAGTGTGTGCATTGGACACTCTTTTCGATGGCGAAATGGACGAGCGCTCTTTCATCGAAAGAAATGGCGATGGGCATAAACAACGCGCGTTTTTTTCCGAAAGGGTTTACTTGTTGAGGGAAACAGGCGTCAAAGAATGACTGACTGACAAGCGGGACAATAGCAAAGGAACTAGTGAACATAAGGGAACACCCTGTATCTAACAGTGAAATCTAGTTGCAAGTATGAATATGAGTTCATAAAAGTAAACAATAAGGCTAAAATAACCAACCCCCTTGGACGCTCCCTCCATTCCGTGTAGTTCCTCACTTGCATCAGCGTACTCTCTCATCAAATCGTCCGCACTCGACGAGCCAATGATTGGGTGTGAATCCATGATGCGAATTAGACGACCTTGTCGACGGGATTCATCCAATCTGCAATGGAAAGAGGAATGGAATGTACACTCATCAATCAACCGAAAGCAACACGCAACGCGAGGCGATTCTAAAGAAAGAGCGCATTCAATGCTAGAATGGCAGGAATTCGGGAAGGAATAGACATGAAAACACTGGCAAAACACTGTTTCACTGGCAACACACGAAAAGTCAGTGAAAATACAAGGTTAAAGTGCGTGTCAAAGGTCAAAGCGGTCGAATCGCATGAATTTGGGGCTTGCGAAGTGAAATGGCAGTAACGAACGGTGTTCTGGCAAGCAATAAACCGAATAATAGCTCAAAAACAAAGAAAATACACGCGGATTTCACGAGAGAGGGCGGAAAACAACGTAAGCACATGAGGGAAGTCACAGCGTGACATTAGGAAATCGGGCGTGGTGTACCCGCTAACCACAGTGTTGCTTGATTCGCGGAACGTTTTATTCAGCGCGTCAGTTTTCCAATATTTCTTCGCCTTTTCAATTTTTATTGTCTATATTATAGTAATTTTTGATGATATTTGCTGAATTCAGGGCATTTCGCGAGGTTGGCGGTCGTTTTGACGCGTCTGGGAGCGATCTTCCCGCCGTTTGCGTGGGATCTCCATGGAAACAAATCGGAAGGTGAGAGGGTGGAGCCTCCCCCGAGTGTATAACGCCGGAAGGGGAATACTACGCTAGAGAGCAGGCAATCATCCTCTCTCTGCCCCATTCTCCCCCTTCCCTCTCCCTTCCCCTATTCAATCCTCCATTCTTGCAGACCTAGTCAGGCATGGAACAAGACCCCGCGAGCACTCCCTCATCCAGCAGTAGTCACTGTAAGCGACACAGTAAACATGAACAGTAACCGTAACTACAGTAACCCGAGCGTGCACTAATCAGGAACAATTCAGACATAGCGACAGGCGATAACAACTGGACACTGGTTCATCATTCTCGGTTGAAGTAAGCACCTTTTATATCGCTTCTGATTGTAGTTTCAGTTAGTTTCGCCTACAAATTGGCGCGATTGAGAGGGTAAACGGGCTAGCAAATAGCAAAATTAGTGCGATTTACGTGCACTTTCGCAGCCCTCGTCACAATGTCGTTGGATTCGGAAATGCGTCGATTCCTTCCTATGAGTGTCTCGTCAAGAATATTCCTGATCGAATGCTCAATGTGTGCTGCATGACATGGAATGTCAATGAGCGAGTAAGCCATATCTTGTTTCGAAATATAAAAGGGATATTAGAATGATGAAATCACGTAGTTGTCTGCGTTGTTGTGATATCAACAAGGTCGTCAAGGATAACCTGTCTTTTCAGTCCGCTTCGATTCTGAAAACGATCGGCGATTTTCTCGATAAGAAAATGACAGCGACTGCCCTCGAAGACATCGTTGCTGTGGCGATTCAGGAAATTCCAGCGCAGAATAGGTAAGGAAGTCCTTATTGAACCTTGGGGATACCGAGACAGGTGAAATCTTGCAAATTCGTAAAATTGGGAACACATCGAAATCGCACCTGTTGTTCCCTCAAAGCGAACACGTAGGATAAGCTGAGTCAGAGGAAACATGAGCGAGAATGACACGTCGAATAAAGGCAAACAGTGTGGAATAGTCGTATTCTAGTGTGCGATATGAGTACAATCATATGAGGTGTATTGAGTGCAGAGCTGAAAACTTCCTCATACATACATGCCTACAAATCAAAACACAAACACATAACTAACATTGTGCCAGTGTTCGGCAAAGGGTTGATGGCTAAAACCTAATCCTCGTTTCAGATCATTTCACGAGGAGGCCCTATCCGTGATCGAACCTCTCATTCTCCGTACTCACACTATCTACTTCTCTCACAGAGCATGGAGCCAAATGCTGATGGTCTTTATTGCGAAGCCCCATCTCCGATATGCAATTGGTGCGAGCTGATTAGTACTTCCTCCGTGGAGATTAGTCTTTCCTATTGGAAAGTTGTTGCTCTGATTCGCTCTATGGCTTCGAAAATGCAGAAAGAAACGGGGGAAGAGCTGGTATTTAGTTCCAGTTGGGTCGGACATCAGTTGGGATGCAAACTGAAATGCTTGGAGCTGCTCCTAGCAATGAAAGATTACCTGATTAGAAAGATGTTATTGAGTTTAACGGGAAATGGACACTAATGATCTGTCAATTATATATAATAAACCCCTTTTGACGGACCCTTTTGGCCTGGACCATTCGGTGAAAAAAGGCGCGGTTGGCCGAGGTTTTGTGAAAACCGCAACACATTGGCCTTGAAAATGTGACCATTGAAGTAGTAAAAGTTTTTCTTTATCATAAAATACACAAAATATCAAAAAATAGGACCCCGGAAATCATGCCATCATGGGTGCCCATTAAGATTTTCGCCAAAATTGGCCAAAATCGTCATACTTTCAGTCATAACTTGGGTCAAAATGGATAAAATTCAAAATCCTTCCGGTTTTCAACATAACTTTTCATGCTCTTTCGAATGAGCTATCACATGATAGGTATATCTGAAATTCATTTTTCGAAAGATCAAAGATCAAAGATCAAAATATTTGGGATCAAAGTTCAAATTTCGTAAATATCGTCCCTAAGGGTCATGTGGGTGAAGTTTGAGCCCGATACGTGAAAATTTTCTGAAACTGTGCCATCCCAGGCCCCTTTCACTGCGTTCTTACAGAGAACGCGTTTTAAATTTCAGATGAGCCCACTGTGAAGTTCGTTCCTTGCAAAGCCGTTGCGAAGCCGATTAGAACAAAGGGGTCGATTGGCGTCTGTTTTCGAGTCTACCAAAGGATGATCGTCATTGTTGCAAGCCATTTCTCACGTGAGTTAATTATATTTCATATTGAATGTAATACTATAGTTCTGAGTATTTCTTGCAATGACTCGCATAATGTTATACGCATGACTAAAAATCAGCTCGTTATCGTTATCTTAGATGGAAATATGTGGTGACTCTGAGTATTTCTTGCAATGCTTCGCCTAATGGATATGCATGGCTAGATACCAGCTCGTTATCGTTATATTATAAGGAATTAGATGAATAACTGACGTACTCGTACAGCTACCGTAACCGTTGCCCTTTCGAGAGATGTATCAGGGGAACAGGTGTAATTGGCACTTCAGCGTGTTTGCCAACTTATTAGCCGAGGATTACTAACTTCAGCTTCGCCAATTCGTACGAGTGTAATTGGTAATTGGTGTTTGAACATGTTTGCGCCAGGCTGGATCAGTGGAACCAAGAGATTACTGTATCCTGTGATATCATATAGTAAACAAGAGAACTTTCGATTATTTCTAAAAATTTCGGAAAAGTTACCGTATTTCGTAACCAGCAATCATTGATAATTGCAACTTCACTGTTAGTCACTGACTTCAACTTTCAAACCCTTTCATTTGCACTGACCAAAGGTACTGTTAGAGTAACAATCTAAGGTAGCACAAATTCTCACATCTGCACGGACATTCAGAATTCACCAGATGTGTCACAGTCATGTGAGAGTTATACGCGAATCACGAGGAACTATATAGCAAAAGAGAAATCACGAGTTATGCCTCCCACATAATCTGACATTTACGAGTCATACCAAATGCTAATCCGCAATACTCGTTTGCGAAATACCTCACGACTTCTGACCTTTCAAGCAGCCAAAAGAGAGATATCTGTAAGCGATTAGTGCATATTTCAGATAGCAGTATCCAGAACCGAATGGCCAACTATCATAAAATGGTGTCTCTCCTCAAATTCCCGACCCTCAAAAAATTCAATGGAGGAGAGGAGAAAATGTTCTCGGCTGATGTGAGTAAATAATGAATGAGTAAATTACTAGATTAGATGAATTGACTGTTCAACCATCCAATTCAATCTTGCATGAACCAATCTGTAAGCGAGACGAGGCGGTATTTCTTGATTAGTAGAACATTCGTACCCTGTTGAACTGATCAAGAGTGAATTGATCAAGATTTATCCTTCCCGATCTGACATTATCGAATGCTTGAGGATGACCAGGGTTTTTCTCAGAAACTCTTCTCGTCTGGCATTAGTAAAGAAAGAATAAGCGAGGCGAGGGGTTTTTCAAAGGGGCTTCTGACGACTGTAAAATCGCTTTGATTGTGGAAGCAACTTTATCGCATTTTAACTCCAGGTTGTTCTCTGGATGGGCGATCTCAACTTCCGTCTCTCTCACGGCTCCGTCGTTCTCAAGAACGTCCTTCCGAATCCCAACGACGCGTTGATCTACGATGAGTTGACACAGCAAATGAGAGAGGGTTAGTACTAAGTAGTGATCCGTTAAACAAACTCTATAATCTTGTCATTTCTCCACAATATGTGGAGTGCAACCAAACTATGTTTTGATGTTGCAACGAGGTGTGTCACGAGAGACTCTTGCAGGTAACATCTTCATCGACTTCCGGGAGGCGCGAATCGCATTTCCGCCCACTCACAAACTGGAAAATCACAGCAACGAATACGTTGTAGGCAAGACCCCTTCGTACACGGTAAAATTCTTGACTCTTGCGGACTCTTGCGACTCTTGCGGTAAAAGAAGATGACTTTCGATTTTTTTTCTGAGTAGGAGAATTTACCGTATTTCGAAACCAGCAAACATTGATAATCGCCACTTCTCGGTTAGTCACTGACTCGAACTTTCAAACCCTATCACTAGCAAAAGGAGCAGCGCTTGCGGATGAATAAAATAACAGGAATAAAAATCGTTATTCATTTGTGATAGGGGGTAGTGAAAATGCGATGGTGTTTTATCATTTTCATTCCCTGCAACTTTAAAAAGACTCCCTACATAACGTATGGTCAACAACTTTATTTTGTTGATAGTCTACCTCATTCCTTCTGATTGCATTTCGTCACAAGTTATGCAGAATAGTACGTTCTTGATTGGATTCCGATTCGCAGAATGAGTGTTGAAGTACATAGTCAAAAAACAATCTTGATTGGATACTAGCACAATTCATACATCAAACTGTCAAATCCGCGAAATGAGTTGTTTGTGTCACAGTGTATCTCAATAGAAGAAGTGACAGTTCTTCGAGTTCAGTTCTGAGAATAGAATGAGACAAAGCTAAATAGTTTTGGTGTACATTTATGTCAATGATCAGGTTCAGGATCGCGTTCTGTATTGGGCGAGAGATTTCGACTACGTCTATCCCATCGAATACTCTTGCCTTGAAGAGGAAACTCTCTCCGACCATCGACCGGTCTTCTGCTGCTTCAAAGTCATGGCCATCAATCTTCCCATTCCCAACAAATATTTCGGAATGGTGAGACGAACTGTGAGTAATCCGCAGTATGAAGATGAAGAAGAAGAGCCCGGACCTTCGGTCAGTCTGAGGATATGAAACATGTGCTTTCCATTCTCTATGTATCATATTTCCGCTCTCATAGTCGTCGATAATCGTGAATTTATTGTCCAGAGCCTGTGTTTTTTTCTTTCTATAGTAACAATTTGCTAGCAGAATTCCATCGGATTGAATGTCGCTTTTCTGTTAGATATTAAAAATAGCTGACCGATTTCATCAAGGACCAATCGAATTCAGTGATCAACCCGGTGTATTGTACCTTCATATCTTGCTTCCCCCTCCCCGCTTTCTCTTTTGGCTGTGCCAAGGCAATACAAAAATGACGCGTTTCTTTACATGTTTCATGCCGTTCCTAGTCATTGCTTTTCGCACCCGGTATTTCCCAACCTCTAATTATTCCACATGTGATAGAGAAATAAACACCTCATGCAATAACGTATATCTACCACAATTACGATAAATTTCACAGACAATAGTGATAAAGAAGTATTTATCCAGACTCTCTCTCTGCTTGCAAGTCGGCTGGGTCAAGCCGTAAGTGAGAGAGTAGAATCCATTGTGGTTGTTGATCGTGAGAATCGTTCCGGCTGAAAAGAGCAGTAGTTTGTGCAGTATAAAGATTACGATACTTCAGCACAGAAACTGTTATCAAATCGACGTATAGATAGTATAGAATTTGGCGCAGTCTGAAGAGCACTTTCGAAACAAGGAGTTCATCAAAACCTATATGCAAAAGGCAAAGTATTTATACGAATGGGAAAGGAGAAAGTTAATATCAGTGAAGAAAGAAGAGTGAAACAGGGTGACCCTCTGTCTCCTCACTTGTTCATTTTTGTGCTCGAAGAATGTATGAAAGAAGTCAATTTCAATTGTACATTTAGATGTACATTGAGAGATCAAAAGAGTTTCTTATTTATACTCATATATTTCTAAATTAACGCTAACGCTTATCTGAAATAGTCCCTTTTTCTCTCTTTCTATTCATTTAGAGTGTGACAGAACGAGAATTTCACTTTCATCTAGAAGTAAGTTGGATTGTGAAGAGAAAATGGGTCAAGTGAACATCCCTCACTCCCCTCTTGCTTCTTTTATTTCAATTCGGTGGATATTACTCTCTTTTTATATTTTCTCATTATATTTGATTATAATAAATCTTTCATATTTCCACTCTAATTTTTAGACAGTCGCTTTTGCGCTTTCGGCTTCTATTTAGATTGCTTCGCCATTGCATCTGATTTACAATTACGTAAGTGCTTTTACATACACTATTTACAGTTGAATATATGAGGACTACACTCGGCATCTGTCTTTTCCTTGCGATCCATTTGCATGCAGGTATCAATACATAGTTTTTCAGCCTAAGAATTAATCCATGTATACTTTCAGAAAGCATCGGACTCTCTAGCATCGCTGCTCTCGTCTCAGCATCAACAACCGCCGCTCCAGAAGGTAACACTGTCGACCTCGACGAACAACAGCTGTCGATGATTGCCTCCACTTGCCTAACCCGTCAGGAGCACGAACAGCTTGCGGGCGGCATGCTCCGATACAGAATGGCGCGAATATTCAATTGGCTTTTGATCCCGGAAGCGGAGGAGGCTATCGGCCTTGCCGAGCTACGGGCCGTGGCCGGATTTTTGAAACGCGGCCCGTGGACGGCGTATCGGGAGCCAATGAGGGACGAGATCGCGGCTGCGCCCACTGTAGATGCCTACTTCGAGCTGCGAGAGCCGCGCAGTAAGGCGCGCAGTCTCGACAGCTGGGATTTCTTCGAGAAGAACTTCCCTCCCGCAATCGACTTCTTAGACGCGCGATTCCCCGCCATTCGTGCCATCTATCGACGCAGATTCGAGACGATTCGACATCGTCGTCCACAAGCGGAAATCGACCGGAATGAAGTGGATCAGATGATTGATGAGTTCATCGACATTTCCGATCGTTTAAGAGATGTAACACGCATGCTTCTTTCTAACACTGATTGCTCGAGGGCCAGTAGGAATGGTTCATGATTTCAATGAGTAAATTATTGTTTTATGTATTGTCTGCAAATACATTTCTATCGCCTTGAATCTATCAGGAAACACGAATAGGGCCGCAAGAATGACGATTCCGTGCGGTGCACACGGAAAACAGCAGCAATTGATTAACCACATAAAAAAGTGCAGTGCTAAGACGTTGCGAGAAAATGGTAAGCCTATTGGATGAGTGAGATACTGTTGCGACTACAATGTGTAAGTTGATGGCGTTCTCACTCGCCCACAGATTATCCATTTCAACCGATTACTCGAGATTACGACAATACAATATTGAGCCCCTTCTTGAATGGAACATCATGAAAGAACCATCAAAGGAACACTCAAAAGGAGAATACAAAAATTTGAGACGAATGCATGCTTGAATATAAGTGATCCGAGATGTCAGATTGATTTACACACGACGTTATTTATCTCCAATTGATCAGCCAAGATGACCAACAGAGAGCGACAAATCAATACCGTTCTACGGTAGTCTACTAGCGCTACGGTAACTATCACAGAGCTCTTGTTCATTGTTATTAGACACGCGTATAGTAAGGGCGAGCAGCGTAAAGTGTATCGATATCAGAGCGGAAGACAATATTATGCATTCATCCTGTGATGGGGAGAGACTCGGGAAGCCTCTCACTACTAGCAAGTTGGCATCCATAAGCCGTACGTTTGAGCGTAGAATCCATTGTGATTGGTGATGGTCAGAATGGTTCCGGCTGAAATGGATCGAGTCAAAATTCATATCCAAATGGAGGCAGCATCAGAAGAACCACTGAATCAAAAAATATTTGGAAAAAAATTCGTTTGGAAGATATATAAAGATATATATATGTACAGTATGAAGGGTTGTCTCACACAAACAAGCAGCTGTCTCTCCGGTCGCACATCGAGTCGGTCCACTGATCGACCCGAAGATGTTCTTGCTGTATTGGACGGCGTACTGAGATGGTGTCAGTTAAACGATCGAAATTGATAAACAGAGGAAAAAATGGGAATATTTCTTTGTAGAAGCGTTCTAGAAACTCAACAAGCAGTATTAGTATAGCTTACACCGGGATGCCAGTAGCAGGCTTGCGGACTGGCCGGGTTGATGGATGTACAGGTAGTGGGCGGGAGTTGGATCACGTTTTCCTGAAATTGTCCATTTTTAATTATTTTTGAAGACCAAGTCGTCGCCTTACCGGCAGTCTGATCTGATAGCGAGTCTTAGCGGCGGCGTCTACGGCTAGGGCGAATTGCTGGAATAAATGCCATGTTATATTGCCAAAATATCGCAATTTTGTTATTTGTTAGTTTAACGATAAATTTTGAACCCGATGTGTGGGATGATCACGAAAACAACGCAATTGATACCTGATGTCCGCATCGGGGGAAGAGTAGGAGTATAACGAGATTTGCGAGGAATCCCACAACCCGAACTTTTGCAGTTTCACAACCATCATCTGGGCCATACAAGCACCGACCGATTGACCGCTGACCTGGGAGATGGAAGGTGTGTATGAATGAGATGGGATTTATCGACTACCCCAAACTAACGGTTGAGTGGGGAAGAAAAACATGGAAGAAGATGAGCCTGTGTTTGTACTTACAATGATTGGGAAGTCACAGTACTCGTCCCAAGCGCTATTGATCTTCTCCCTCAATCCACCGTACCACTGAGCGGTAAACGTCTTGGCGAACTCTTGGGCAACCTGGTGGATCGTTTTATTGTATCGTGCGTTTCAAATGCTCAGCAAACTCAATGTGCTGGTTAGCGTATTGATTGTCTGGGAGAGAGAGAGGAAGGGAAGAGGTAGGGGGAGGAGTGCAGGTAGATCACTAGCCTCCTCCCGGCCTCTTCCTCCCTCCTCCTCCACTCAGTTCGTCAAAGGTCAAATACGTGTGGAATGGGAAATAATCTTACGATATAAGTTGATAAAATAAAGAAAGAAATGTTATGATAAAATTTTTGTGATCGTTTGCTTCCAACTCACACTCATTCCTTCAAAGGGTTGTACAGGGAAGTCGGACTAAAAGTATTATATATTATAAGTGAGTCAAATTAAAATCGACCTGTAGGAGATAGGTGTAACCACTGAAGATAAAGGTAGTAATCGATTCAGATCCACGGAAATGAACGTGAAGTTGCTTGGCCGTTTCGGACACAGAGATAACGGCCAGCGATTGTCCGAAGATCGGGGCTCCGGCTACAGAGTTTCTGGAAGGAGTGGAATTTATTTGAGAAGGAAATTCAGACCGACTTACGTGCTGAGAACCTTCCATCCCGCAGCCATCTTAGGCACGCACACTTCCGGAGTTTGAGACGTTTCATAGTAGGCAAGATTCCAGATCTTAGAAGTAGGTTAATCTCCAAGAACAGCCTGTAGAATAAACAACTTACCGATTTCGAGGTCGCATCACTGAACGAGTTCTGATCCTGAGCTGAGACCCAATGGTGGAACGCAACCAGCAGAAGCCACGCTATCAGGCGTGACAACCACATCGACAAAGAAGCTCACTCTCAATGAGAATGAGGGGAAATCACCTGAGTTCGGTTTCAAGAACGCGAGTCAACAAAATTCAGCGGAACGGAGAATCACGGTGTAACTAGCTCAGAACTGACTGAATAATGAGAGAAATGGTATGGCGGAAGTAGCGGAACCACAGTGTCCTACTTGTAATGTGTGAATGAATGAGAGAACATCGGGAAATCGGCAGAACGAAACGTGTAAATTGGATGCGTTTCGATAGAGATCGCCCCAGATTATCGATAACGAGCGGCGGATTAGCGACATCATTGGTATCCAATTGAAATCTCATAAACGGAAGAATACATAAGTGAACACCTATTGGTACGTCACAAGCACCTTCAATGATGAACAGTACACCAGAAGTGAAGAAAGATTCGATTCCTCATGTGATAAGGCAACCCTTTCGCTGACAATAAACTAACCATGGAGAATCATTAAGAGATTGGAGGGAGAGAAATCGGCTGTCGAAATGATAAAGAATTGTCTATAGATTCGGACTGATCATTGGAACACAATGCTTTGTTTATCTCGATATAAGCGTAATTGCGCCCAATTTCTCCCCCCGTAGTACAGTGTGCATTTTACTCGCGAGTCGTGCGTTAACTATCTATATATCGATCGAGATGAGCGGGAAACAAAGATATTATTCATCCTGTGCGGTCTCGATACTACGCTGTGGCTCTCTCACTACTAGCAGGTTGGAGGGGAAAAGCCGTACGTTAGCGAGTAGAAACCGTTCTGATTGCCGATGTTCAAGATGGATCCGGCTGAAAAGAATTGATTCAATCGTCATATCCAAAGAAAAAGCAGAAAGCATTGGCATTTTCGAAAATACTATTGGGAAATTGATGGATCAGAAAATTGATGGACCGATGTTCAAGATGGATCCGGCTGAAAAGAGAAGAGAAATGTAGGCAATACTAAATGTGTTTGGACAAGGTAAAAAAACACCAAGATATTGAAAAACGAATAAATGGCCAAAATCGGAAAAATATGATTATCTCACCCAAACACGCAGCCGCCTCTCCAGTCGCACACCTAGTAGGTCCAGAATACGTGCCCCAGAGGAAACTCTTCGCGTATTGCACAGCGTACTGAAATTAAGTGGAAATGAATATATAATATATAAAATTACGAACATTGAGCATTAATGAAAAACAAACAATTACTCTTCAGGCACAACAATAGCGGCCGAAAAGATATATGTAGACGCAGGAAAAGAGTATACAACTTACTCCTGCATGCCAGAAACATGGTTGTGGAGCTGCCGGATTATCGGTAGTACAGGTCACTGCGGGAAGTTGAATAGCGTAATCCTGTGAATATTTTTGTCTTAAATTTATACTAACTTGAAGTATTTTGAGTATTTAAAGGTGGTGTCCCACGAATATCTGGCTCACTGAGTTCTCGATGTGAGATGATGGGTCATGGCTACACGATAACACTTTCGAAACTCCCATGTTTTCAATTTTCGTCTAAACTGAGATACGAGCGTTTGGCTGCGTGCTAAATGACCCTGAAAAGCAGGCAACGAGCGAGAGAGTATGCAAAATGAGGAGAGCGCGCCCTCTCATTCCTCACTTTGCATAATCGCTCGCGCGGTTCGTGGGACGCCTTCTTTAAACTCGGCCCCAAACGTAAGCATAGCTTCAAAAGTCAACTTCACTTGTGATGACTCTATTCTCGGCACAATATTCATTATTGGAGCGGATACAAAGTGCTATCTATATCTATAGCTCTATGCCAAAGAATTTCCTGAGAATAGACTCATGCTATTCACTGATTTAGAAAGTGCTCTTGTTTCACATACCGGCAGTCTGATCTGATAGCGTGTCTGTGCGGCTTGGTTGACAGCGTACGCAAATGCCTGAAATAGTACGGTTCTGTTAATCTGATGTTTGCTTGGAATTGTTTGAAGTTTTACCGCTAATTTGATTGATCAATATTGATAACGCATTGTGAACGGAGGATAAACAATGTTTCTTTGAACGATATGTACCAATACCCCTTCCCAAACCTGATATCCGCATCTCGGGGCTGAATAACTGTAGAGTGAAATTTTCGAATAATCCCACATCCCGGATCTCTTCATTTTTAGTGCAAGCATCTGAGCGGGACAACCACCGACCGAGTGGCCCGTGATCTGAAAAAAGCTCAGTTGGTCATTGCCTAAAATATGGTTGTAATAAGTAAAGCTATTTTGTCCCATGAGACGTAGTTCTTGCAAATGTTAATGCATACGTCGAACCCGGGATACTTATGATTCTGATTCCTCAGTTGTTCATATTCATCGTGCTTACCAAAATCGGGAAATCACAGTATTCATCCCAAGCATCACTCATTGCTTTTCTCAGTCCGGCCTGCCAGAGAGCTGTAAACGTCTGACCATGCTCTGCTACTACCTGCAATATGTATAGTACGGTTGTACGTTCGGCATCGGTATTATCGAAATCCTCGCGCCGGACGGTTAGAGACAAGAGATAGCGCGCGTGAGTGAGAGTGTCAATAGAAAAAATTGCAATTAAAATTTAAAAAATTATACAGAATTCGTCGGGAATGCGCGATTACCGATACCCACCGTGCATCTCTAATGTATTTGTAACTATGTAATTTGTAACAACTTTTAGGATTTAGAATTGATAAAAACTGAATGTTACGAATTAGCACAAACATACATCATATCCTTCGATTTGCACCGTTTCGTATACCGACTGAAACAGACAATTTCATATGGGCGAGTATATGTTTCAAACCTTGAGAAGATAGGTGTAACCACTGAAGATGAACGTTGTAATGGCGTCCGGCCCACGAAAGTGAACGTGAACCATCTTTTGCGTTTCCGAAACGGAGACCACAGCCAGTGCCTGTCCATAGATGGCGGCTCCAGTTGTCTGTACTCTGTAAAGAACTATGGTCGCGGATTGTCGCAACAGCTCAAATAGAACAAATGGAAATATGGCTTGCCTGATAGCCTTACGATACGATCTAACAGTTGACCTTACCAGTGGGTCCCACCGTACGACTGTAAAATCGATTGACGTGGATACACCTTTACCTTTACCATTTACCTACGATCCGAAGTCAAGCGAAAGATAGAAGGCACAAGAGACGGGGATTGCACCTCCGACCTTCCGTCTACAGACCACTCAACACTGGACTAATCGGCCTTGTCCGCTCCCTTTCAAGCAATTATCTTTGATCCCCGATTATGGGTACACTGTGAACCTAGACATATCACGTTTTCACTGCATTAGACGGCGTATTCGAGAATATGAGAACTCCGCATCCTTGACATTCTGCACATAGTCTTAGGTGATGTGCTCAGAACGGTGGGAATATGAGGATACTGTATAATGCACTACACTACAGCGGATAATGAACTAATTGAAAATCGTTCAATTTATACAGAAACAAAGAACATTTTTTCAAAATATTATCAGCATAATGTGACTTACACACTGAGAACATTCCATCCCGGGTTCATTTTTGGAACGCATGTTTGTGGAGTGGCCGACGTTGTCCAGTAGGCTAGTGTCCATACCTGCACAACATTAGGTGAACCTCACTTTTAACGATATATTTTCTTCACTGAAGGTAAAGGTAAAGGTAGTTCCGTCTTCAGCGTATTTTTCAATGCGCGGACCATGCGTAGGTTTCTTTTGATCTGTGTGCGCGCATCCACGGCATATAACGGTTTTAAATTGTCACTCAGTTGCCAGCCGGCGACACCGTCCCTTTTACTGAAGACTACTGTTGAATGATCAGATTTCTCACACAAACGTGTGGTGCAGCCACCGACAATATAGTGAGCTATGTATCAAAAATTCCTAACGTAAGCGCAGATTGAACAGGCTATGATCTTTTGAGCAGTAGTATGACTAATACTCACATACAATGAACATTATGACGGCCTTCAAAGCGGTACAAACGTTTACCGCTCACTTGTTTGGACGTTGCATCGCTGAATGAGTTTTGATCCTGGGCAGTCACCCAATATTGAAAGGAGACGAGTAGAAGCCACGCTGTGAGACGTGACAACCACATCGAAAAGAGGCTCACTCTCAATGAGAATGAGGAAGAATCACCTGGGCACGATTGCGATTATAGTTTACGGAGGACAATTGATCATTTGCAGATGGCGATAAAGAAAAGTGCAAGGTCAACTCCAATTATAGGTTACAGTATCTGTATCGCGTTTTTGGGGTTTGTAGATATCGGAAATTCCACTGCAGACAATACACAACATGATAATCAAGATAAACGACATGAAAAACTTGCCAGACTGTTCGGTTCTAATAAAAGAGGATGATAGATAAACGTTTGAGTTCGAATGGAGTAAATTGCTTGCATTCCTTCTCTGTCTCCCATAGATTATCCATTTCGAGCGCGAGATTACTTGGGATCAAATTCGCACGTAGTGAACATCCCTTTGGAAGTTGCGTGCAGCAAACTCCGTTCTACTTCCTAATCCGCAGCATGTTTTTCAATAATTCGTGATCGTAGAGGTACTTACTCTCGATGAAAACGTGGAAGGTTCTGCTGTATGGAATAATAATTTGTGTCGGTCAATGTTGAGGTCTCAAGAAACATGCCGAATTTAAGAAGGACTTTGTTGACCGAGACTGGTCTGTTGTAACAATTTTAAATCGCCTGGTGTAAGTCTGTTAGGTATCAATCCATTCCAATTGTGCAAAATCTATTCGGGAGATGTGTCACGCCAACCCCAACGCAACATGCGCGTATCTTGTGTGTAATGCGTATGGATCATTGGAACACATGGTTTATCTTGAGAGTTCAGTTGGGTTTCATGACCAAACGATGACGAAAGTTCCCGTTGGAACGGATGAAGGAATCTTGAGGGTGATGATGCAATGAGATATGACGGAAGGATACGGTAGATGTGCAATCACATTGATTGAACTTTTTCACATCTTCGGTCAAGATGAACGTGAAAAATGTCTACGATAAGTTAGCTTAGAAAGAGGTGTAATATGAAGGATACTGATAGTGAGGTTGTCGTAACAGTGGAAAGGAATGGAAAGCAAAGGTTCCCTGTGGGCTTTTCACTATAGCCGGAAGAATCAATATTAGGTTCATTAAGACGGCTTATTACAGTGCCTGAGACGGCATTGATGGCGTTGAGAGATAGTACGTCCAGTAGACAAGATTGAATATGGCGAATAACTGAAATGAGAGTGTATTGCAGTTTTGCTCAGCAATTATTGTGTTATATATTGTATATTCTCATTAAGCGATGATTTGTTTTGTGAGTTTTCCAGACATATCGAGTGTTCATATACACCATACCGGCTAGATCCATGATCTGTGGAAGTAGCGTGATCACGGTACCGTATCTACTGCCAGTCTACTAATCCAATCTCGTTGTAGAACAAGGGAATTGCAATAGTCTCTCTTCTGTTCTCACATTCTATATGTCTACTGTCTCGGATTAGTATCGCTACAGATAGAATGATGAATTGAATAAGAGAACTCGCGAGTCTAGCTCTGTTTATCGCGTAAACTGTTTCTTCGGTCAACGAGAAGAATATCGTCAGAGATTTCCAATTAGTAGGATCATCACTCCAATTCAAAGAAGAAATCGATTCCACTTGTTGTTGGAAACTTTCTCATGCCTAACTCACCCTTTGTATATAACTCAGAAATATTGTAACACTGTGAACTCACCACAGGGAACCCAATACTGGCCGCTCTATCCACCCTTGCGCCGAATTCGTTCCTGGGCTTCTTTCTCCTGGTGAATCTTAAATATGAATGTAATGTTTTCAATATATCATTTACGTCGCTGCAGACGTCCGCTTAATAAATAATTGTCGCCCAACCGTGCAACGGGCGAGTTTCTCCCGTCCTGCAGACTCATCCTCGACCTTGTCACATTATCCATCAACGCAGCGCCTCTGCAACGAGGGACAATTCATATCTGATGGGAATGTGTCGCACTTATGCACACATTCATGGAACTGGGTGATGAGTCTCTCATGGAAGAGAGATGCTTCAAGAATAGTGACAAAACCATCTGTCATTTAGCACATATCTTTTCTTGTTTTTCGGTGATTTTCGAAACTAATTCACAAAAAGACGACAAACCTCGCATGTCTGGTGCATCTGTGGTCTCCATTGCACCCATTCGAGAACGAGCCATTCTCTTCTCGAGGCATCATCGTGTCCTGTGATTCCCTCTTCGAGTGTCGATTTCGTTGATCGGTGATCTAGACAGTGATTGGTCACAAGTTTCGCACACCGTGCACCCAACCTTGTCGTTGTACGCGACAATGGCCAATTCCACCAAGGAGAAGAAGATGAAACTGGAAAGAAACAACACTCATATTGATTCAGAAACTTGTTCTTGAGCGCAAGTTCAACTCAATCGTGGGGGCCGTTTCGAGATTCGTTCAAACTTGCCAAATTCAGATAGATTTTAATTCACTTACCCCACGCAGCTAAACATCCAGATATCGATGGCCTTGACGTAAGAGGCCTGCAAGCAGTCTCCATTGTTCACCATTCTTCGAAAGTCCCCCACACTCTATTGTCTCCTGACTCTTACCCTTGGCAGACTCTTGACGATATTTCCAAACTGGAATGTGAGAGCCATAAGAGACGAAACGGACAGGGTGATTCTGAATATGTTAATCAATAATTGCGCTGAAATTCCGTATTACCTAGCCGGAAGTGCCCTCGTATCCATCCAGAAGGCAATCCACGAGATAAACACTGAGATGTATGTTGGTAAGTACATCTGTAAGGATCCTTTTCACTATGGAGTTGTGAATTGATGACGTACTTGTAAGATATAGAATCCATAGAGTCGCTCGAAAGTAATAGATACGGAAAGTCGATGCCAGATTCCCGCTGTATAGACCTTAAAGAAAAAATTGGAATGCGATTAACGGAGACTATCGACCTTTGACGTCAGATTATGCTCGAAAATAAAGCTTTCACTGCCGAACTCGCTTTAAGCACATCATTTTCACGCCGATTACTACCAACAACACCCTCTCGACATCAGACCAAGTCATAGGACTTTCGGTCATTGGCCAATGATCCACTCGGTCTCTCTCACCTCCGTGACACTGCCGTAGTTGATGTTTGTGAGCTTGAAATCGGGCAGGTTAAAGTCCTCTCGAACGGCGCTCACGGGCGACCACGCGAGCCATTGAAGCGTCACCTCAAAACAACCTTCAGTCGTTCCCTCCCCTCAGCAATTGCTTTTCTATATTGTGTGCACGCGTGTTTTGCTGCTATGGCTGTCTGGGCCCCCGCGACAAATCTCGAGACACACGCCCATCTGCGATTCGAGGTAGCGGTTGAGTGAGAACACCAATGGACCGAGACAAAATGTGGCCCCTATGCCCCCCCTCGGGAAGTGTAGTTCTCGATGTCTAGGACGTCATACTATATTTGTTCATCACACAACTCGATCGGCGTTGGATAGGATAGAACATTAGGCTGTTACCTGCTCAAATTTCGTTTTGTCCTATTGGCAAAATTCTCAAAAAAAATAAGATCTCATCCACTTCGAATGTTCTTATCCGACCTATAGTTCCACTCGAGTTCTAACCTCAGCAGCATTGTACGAGTAACTCTCGAGGATGAGATGACACTCGATTCGATCCAGTGGGAATCTCTCCAGATTCATCGTACACGGCGCTAAACAAGAGCGGATGAGACGAGATGAATAATTGGGCTACTCTCTTCCCTTTGCACACTCTTTTCTCATGGACCGAAACATCCAGCCGCATTATTCTAGGAAGTCTTTCTGATTTTTTTGGCTCAGTTAGCAGTATTTTTTCTATTCTTCTTCACTTATAAACCAAGATTCTTTCTAATTTTCTCATTCTGAGTGTTAGAATGCATGAAATGTGAGATTGAGAACCGATTACGTACCCTCTGAACGTATGCGATAATTGAGCCATGTCGTTCCATTAGGAAATATCTGCAAATAGTCAATTTTGGGGCGAGACAAAGGTTTCTTGCCCTTATACAGGTCAAAGTGAGCATAAGGAGTCCTTATGAAATACTAACCATTAGGAGAATGTTTGGCTTGGGAGAGTCGTGGACCTTTGTTGCCTTTGAATTGACAATGCAGACGTTTGGTGACCACAGCTTCGGTTCCATGTCATGATCGAGTGAGAGATTCTTGCGACACGGATCGAGATGAGAGAATTTCAATCTGCGAAATGATTTAGATCATGCATTCATTTTCATGCTTTTAATTTACTTTATTTTACTTTAGCTCGATTGAATACTTGCCACGTGAAAGTTCTCAATGAAATTGATTAATTTAGCGGTAAGCACATTCCCTCATTCGAGAAAATGTCACAATATCGCTGATCTTCGAATATACACATCATGATGTAATCCAAAATATACCGTTTATCCAGCCAAATGGCACTTATCCAAAAGTCGATTACGAATGTGCCCGTGATGGCCGAGATATCGGATATGTCCTGAAACGTATTCAATTATTCTTCAGAAATTCAATTCAATAAAATATTCATCCCGTTTTGGGTATGGTATCACTGACAGTCAGATGTATAAGACAGAGATGCGATGGTGCCTCTATATAATTCGTCGCGGTGACACGTTTCTCACGTTTTCTCTTTTTCGTGAGAAAATAATCCACGAGATAATTGTTGCGACCTTTACCTGTATTGTAATTTCCACCGTCACATTCACGGGATTCGGCTCCGGCAGCGCATTCCTGTAATTGTTTTTCACTTTTTGATTGTCTGGGCAGTTCCGTTGTGGCACGGAATAAAGGAGAGAGTGGAGAGAGAAGTGAGGTGACGCGCCCCCGAGCTTCTGAATATGAATGAGGACCCTGCCTCCCCTCCCTCGGTCCTGTCCAAAGCAGCCGGCTATTCACTATGCTAATACCTTTTTACTCCTTCCCTTTCTATCTCGGGATTGCCTCCGGGCACTCCCTCACTATCACGGGACTATATTGAGTTTAGAGCCATCGGTGGAAGACCAGAATAGTGGTTTACTTAGGACAAAGAGTTAAGTAATTACGAGGCGCACTCTATTTCGAACCCATCCTAATGACCAATGGCATAGATCATTTGCGCTCACTATGTCAGTTACCCGGAAGATCCGTTTACCTCCATTAATCTTTGAAATTTCACTATAAAAGAACTCATCATGTATTGAGATGTGAGAATTCTGGGAGAAAACTAGAACCGGTCAGATCCCAATATTATATAGTCAACGTAAAGTGATATCATGGTCACCTGGAGTAGTTGGTCATGAGGACGTGGGCCAAGTCCTGTGCCTTCGTCTCATTGTAGTTGGTGTAGTTGCAGAAAGGCGTGGGCTCTTCTGCATGGAAACAAAAATCAGTCACGAGACTCAAAATGAGCAGAAAACAGAGGAAATATGGAAATGTGTTGAGGCATCCGCAACACATTTTTTGAAAGAAATAATGTACAGCTAGTTGATCGAATCATCTTTACGATTTGCTAATGTGCAATTACGAATCGAACATGTGTTTGGAACGGACCTGGCGACGTTGGTTGCCTGATAATATCTTGCGAGGGAGCCACTCGCTCGTGGCTCGCGAGATGGGAAGACGATGTTGGTTCGACCTCCTGACCCATCGAGAGGGCGAGAAGAATCGTCTACAAAATAGTCATTAAGTCATACCAAATCTTCATGAAGATACAATATAATCCATCAGTAAACAAATTAAAAGTCACCAAAAATTGTGAAATTAGAAAAAATGAAATTTAAGACACGGTACCTGTATACTGTAGATCATTTCTGTGTTATCGTTGTGAATGGAAGTGCTCAGTCATGATAGAGAGTTGACTACCCTCTAGGAGTCACCACTAGAGGAGACCAAGAGTGAATGGGCGAGAGGAGGAGAGGCGGAGGGAGGAGAGAAGAAGAAGAAGAAGAAGGAGGAGGAGGGATCCCGAAGGAGTCGCGTTGCTGCTACCTGCAATTTCGACGCCACGATGGAGAAGAAGGGACGATTAAAGGGGGTTGAAGGGAGTAGAAGAATGGGGGAGTGAGGAAGAGATTGAGGAGAGGAAGAAGGAGAGGGGCTGGTGATGACAGAATGAAGGAAAGACATACGAGAGGATATTATATTGGTTGAACGCGAGATGAAAGAGAGTAAAACTGGAAGCGCGTGGCCCAGACTGAGATTGGGAGAAAGGAAGGAGTAGAGAGGTGCGAAAAGTGGGGTGGAAAGGTTGGGGACACGTTGTCGGATTTGGGAGATCTTAGACACGAGGAGAAGAAGGGGAGGCAGACCGCGAGGGGGTAAACTCTTGAGCTGAGAAGCCGAGAGAAGGGGGGCGGGATAGGGCTCAGTCTGTGTACAGGAATGAACAGCGGAAGAGAGAGTGAGGAGGGACGACGATGGGATTGCAGAGGTGTTTCCTTCCCTGAGACGAGAGAAGGGAGAAGGGAGACGGGGAGGAGGAAGAGAAGAAGATGGAGACCCTTCACCCCTTGGAGAAGGAGCCATAATTGGACCTGGGAAGGGGCAGAGTAGGGAGATGTGTTGGGAGATCTGAGGACATTCAGATTACATTG
This sequence comes from Pristionchus exspectatus, assembly GCA_911812115.1. Taxonomy (NCBI): domain Eukaryota; kingdom Metazoa; phylum Nematoda; class Chromadorea; order Rhabditida; family Neodiplogasteridae; genus Pristionchus; species Pristionchus exspectatus. Next base: position 26,580,053 of record OU461583.1, on the reverse strand, counting down.
GATGCTGAGGAGCGAACGGTATATCGGTTCGTATTTGTGAGATTCATACTTCTTGTGAGTGCAGAACGCTGAAATGCAGCAGAGGGAACAATTTACCAACAGTCAGTGCTTATATTGTGCATTTTCGATATTTACTGAGTGTTCAGAGCTTGAATTTTTTGTAAACAAACTTTGAATGCCCTTTGAATGTTTGGCGAGCCGTCAATGCTCGTTGTGATATGTTCTTCTACTGTCGTGAGTCCAATACATTTTTTGCTGATTGATTTATGACATTTTGTAGTCGATTCTCAGAACTTATATTCACTCATTCATTGAATGCCATATTTAGACTCAATTTCAGGCAAATTACTAGCGTGACACGCCGTGTTCTCTTGCATTTGTCAGATTCTTTGAAGGGCAAGAATGGGGATGAAAAAGGGATCAGATGAAAATGTGATGACGACTACATATGTAAAGGCTAAGATGATGACTTTGAGGAGCTATCAGACTGAGTTGCGACGTCGTATACCTGAAGCATCGTAATTCTGACATGCTTCTCTGCAAGGAAAGAGGAAGAGAAGGGATGAGGTAAGGGTACGAAAAGCGGGGCGGACTTGGCATGATCACTGACCTCTTCCATAACCATCATCTCTCTTCCCTTTCTCGCTCTTCTCTTCCTATCGACTGATAAGCGGGCGGAAGAGAGAAGGGGAGGATAAAAGAGAGGAGGAGAAGAGTGCCACAAAACTCATTCGATAAACGATCGAGTGATTCGAGATGGTGAATCCCGACGATACGGACTACACGAGTGATTCGAACGATGAGACGTGGGTTCCTGCACGATGTTAGTTTACTCTTTTTTGATCCCGTTCAAAATATTTTATTCTTGCAATGATTTTCATCAAATTTTTCTTAGGGGTGTTAGGGTTTTTCTTAGGGTGTACTTCTCTTTTTTTAGTTTTTCTTCTTATACAACCATATGAGAATCATATTTTAATAACTTTCCCGAAATAACGACTAATTTGCAGTGAAAGGCCCTCGTCACGAGCAGATCATGGAGTGCGCTGCCAAGATCCAGGCCGATTTCGAAAAGTACATGGAAAACTTTCATAGAAAGTGTAAAGAACGCCCAAAAGAGGACCAACGCAAACTCCTTGACGAAGAGCCTTTCCATTCAGATGCCATTGCAGAGCAACAGAGATTGGTTAGTCCATTGTCTATTATGTGAAAAAAACATATAGTCAGATATCCATCGAAAATCGCGCTCAAGATAGATTCGAACTGATCTCACTTTCACTTATCCACTCCGTTCCAAAGCATCGTTCTTTCCATTTTGAACACTTTCACTGAGTTTTGAAAAAAGCAAAAATGCTGACAATATCATCTCGCTCAATGACCTACCAAAAGTACGATAGCTCTCGTTGTCACAAATCACAGATCTCCTCATAAGATGGGATGATTTTTACGACAAGGGTCCGTTGCAATCAATGCAGTCTCTCTCTCTCTCTCTCTTATCAATATCGGCTTGAAATCATCATTTGTGCTTCTTTTCAGAGAGAACTCGATAAAAGAGACCTGGCAGAAGCGGGGATTGAACTCGAGCACAAGTGGGAACCAAAAGTAAGAAACACCTAAAGGGAGTAATGACAGCAATGGAATGTGATTGCAAACACTGTTATCACGTTTTGTTATAAACATGCGGTCAAATAACGAGTGAGGTGATGAAAGTCTGAAATTTTCATCACTTTTTCTCTTTCATTCTTCAATCTCTGAAATAGCAAACCAATACAATGCAATGCAGGGCTATGGCATTCCTGTGATCACAATAGCCGAGGAAGCTCGTATGGATGCTGCTCTGGAGAGGAAGCGTGCAAGGGAGGAAAGGAGAAGAAAGAAGCAAGCAATGTGGAATCCGGATCAGAAAAGAGCCGATTTGAACAAACCTCTGCCACTTCTGCCACAGCAACGGCCACCACGACCAAAGCAATCACAACCTCAGCCTCGTCAAAAAGAGGTAAGATTACAGTATACCCTAGTACAAACCAGACTTATCGACTTTTTGCATCACCCTTATCTCAAAAAATGATAAGCTACAAACTACAAAGTTCTCTTCTCTTCTCCCTCTTCCCCGGAATCACTGCCAACCCGCAAACAGGCGGTGTTTATCCCCTTGTGACACCCGTCCCTGCTGCCTCGTTTATCCCGTTCCGAGAGTGACCGCCCGTTCCTTCCTCGTTCACTCGCCAGTTATTCAGTTCGAATTCGAAAGCGAACGCGTGGCCCCTTTCGCTTGGCGATTGAGTTTAAACATCGATTTTAGTTAGCCCTTTCTCTTATCAACCACCCTGTCTCACTCATCTCCAGTCCACCCACTAGTGAGGCTACTATTTCACCTTTTAGTCCTCTTTTTGACAAAGAATAACAAACATTTTGCAGCCCACCCACGCCAAGCACCCGATCGTTGTTGGGAAGCCCAACGAAGTGTATTACTTGGACGGAGTGAAACCAGTGCAGGAAGGTGTCTGTGTTGACTGTGACGGTCCCTGCTTCCTCGACAGTCGACGAGCGCTCATGTCGTGCACTAATGAGGTGAATATTTTCGCTTTTTTCTTTATTTATATATGTAAATATAATGATGATAATTATAGCCAATGCTGCCCGAGCTGATGGCCGACTTGCTCGGCCAGTTCTATCGCCTCGGATGGATGACGGGTAAGCTTTCTTTCAATCAGGAAAAAAAAAACACAGAATTAAACAAAATGGTCAACGACTGCAGTATTTTGCCTATTTTTCATGCAGTTTTATAATTGTGTACATAAAATCAATAATAAATCAATAATTTTGAATAATTAATACAGGTTCGGGAGGTGCTATGGCTGCGATATCATGCGACAATCGACTTCTACTCTCGCCTTCCAGTCTTCAGAAAGAACGAATTAAAGCGTACGTTCTCCCTACTTTTGTCGTAAATACTTCACTTTTTATTTGATTTCGAGTGTTGACATTTTAGTGATAGAGAACGGCTAGGGAAGAGCAGTGAGTTCAGAGGGTGATTTACGGGTCTCTTATCGAAAAATGACGTTTTAGTGTATGATGAATAGTGAATTTAGTGAAATGATGTAAATGAGAAGTGAAAGAGAGGAAGGCGTATAATGGGTGCGTGATCTCAGATGTGATCTCTTCGCGAGTGCGCCCAATTCAAGAACGGTTAGAACACCAACGTGCATGCCTCATGGAAAGGTGAGGGAGACGAAGGAATTGAAAGAGATTTTTTTTTACTGGATCTGCGATAGGTTCTTGAATAGTGACTAAATTGTTCACATCACACATGAGATAGGTAAACTATAAACAACTCAACTACAGAAGAGTTTTCCGGGTTGATAGATTGGGAATAAATGATCCATTGCAGCCAACTGCGTGCCAGGGTATCTTCAAGCTGATTATGGAGATGACCGGTGAGCTCACACTGTAAAATATAAATTTAAATATCCTAATATTTATCAAAATGTATATAAATGCAATTATATCTTTCGTGGGACTGCTGAAATATAAAAAAAGTTTTAAAAAACGAATCGGTTTTATGGAATTTGAGTTTAACTAGTAAAAGATCAAACAAGAACCAAGTTGTGGTTGTTTAATGATTTCCGGAAATGCTTCCAAACACGAACATTACTTGTTTGAGACCTCGCATATCTCACGCATTCTCTTCCGTTCCACGGCCTCGTTGTCTATTGTGCTCCCTTTTCAGGCGCCCAATGCGTTATTCACAGCCATTCAAAGGCGTCCAATCTCGCTACTCGCCTCATTGGTGGGCCTCAGTTTGTGATCGCCGGACAGGAGTATATCAAGGGTATCTATCGAATGATCGATACCATAACCATCAACGATCGTTGCAGGAATCTACAACTTCCGTACAGAGAAATCGATGGAAAACGATGATATTCTTATCGTGCCAATCATTGAGAATATGCCAACAGAAGAAGCCCTCGAGCCGGTTTGTTTCTTTTTAAATTTCAATGTAAATTTTAAATAATTTTCAAGAATTTCTTATAACAGAAGTCTAAATTACTAGTATTTTGCAATTCTTTCGAATAATTTATTTTCAAAGTTTTACCTTGAACGAATGCTGAGTAATTTTAATAAATTTTACTTTCAGCAAGTGGTGAAAGTTCTCGAACAGAAAGAATACGTTCATATTTCGGCCATTCTCGTTCGAAATCACGGAGTATTCGTGTGGGGACCAACCTGGCAGAAGGCTAAGATTATGTAAGTGGGCAGAACAAAAATCAATTATCAATCAATTTTTAATTTCAATTTCTTAAACATTATTGTTTATCAAATTTTGTAAATTACATGCATCATAATACAGCTGACATGGAAAACAAAAGCATGACTTGTTATTAGGTATTAGATCTTGTCTAATACGGAAATGTCGTAGAATAAAAGTTGTAAAAAGTTCACTGATCCCTTACAGGGCCGAGATCTACGACTATCTCTTCGACCTCTCCATCGACCTTCACAAGATGGGCGTCCCCCTGTTCACAGCGGTAGAGTAGATGTTCCTTGTCGTCCGTTCTCTCAATGTACCTCTTATCGTGAAACAGTGTCCTTTGTCCTATACGATCAATCTTTTTCGAAATTCTATAATATGATGCACAATATATTTGTTCGCTTTTCACAATATCCTTTATCTCTTCTGCACTAACCTGTGTTGATCCTGTGTTCTTCCTGTGTTGTGACTCTATACTAATTCTAACCCATTTCCTTCACAGAACGACCTTGCCCGTGCGTTCGTTGTCAACTACGCCAGATACGGACTCCCCCCACCCGAGCAGAATCATGCGATTGCGAACTTCGTGGCGCAAGGCCTGATTCCGGCTTCCTTAATTCCGGAGCAATACTTAAGACCTGCGGCTCCCTCGGTACCTACGGAGACCCCTGAACCCGAGGCTGGACACGCCGAAGCTGAGAGTGCTCCCACAGCACCGCCTGCTTCCTCAGAGCCGTCCACTCCCTCTGCTCCACCCGCCGAAGAGTAGAAGAACACGACCAATTATGCTTGTCTGTTCCAAAAGGAAGGTCAAATGGTGAGATTGCATACCCATCCTTCTTTGTCTCGATTTCCCCTTTGACCACTTTTTGGTTCAGTATTCCCCCGGCCCTGTTTCCCACTTCTGATTAACTATTCTGAATTTTTCTTATTTTCTGTCATCTTCTATCACTAACTCATGAGTTTCGAGTTTATTCTAGTCTAGATTGAGTTCCATTCCCGTTCATTTATCATTTCTTTTGATTGACAACGAAACCATTCTAGATTACTTTTGTCGCACCACCTTCACCCTTGTTTAAATTGCTCATCTATCTCTTTTTCATTGCTAATGTTTTTTGTCCATTATTATTTTGTATTGTAACCATTCTTCTAGCGTAGATTGGGGTGTGTAGAGAAGGGCACGTTTTGTAGACAGAGATACACGCACACACGCACACATCAAACAAGATTATCCAGATGCTTTTTACACCACCATAGATACTTAATCCCCAGTATTGGAGCCCCGATTGGCGATTTTCATTCCTTTTCCTTTCACTAATCAGAAACAGGCAAATTAGAAGAGACAAGGATTGTAAATCGTCAATCTGCACTTCAAAACGATCGCCTACCATCGAATTCCGCTTCTGACCATATTCTAAGTCATGTTTACTGGCCCTGTGTAACATTTCGCTCAACTATTTTGGTTCTACGCATTTTCTCTTTGTGCCGTTCATTTGAGTAACGGAATAAAATATCTAAAAATCAGGAGTGAGTCACAATTTCTCGTAGTTATCAGAATGATTCACATTGTCTGATTCCTCCATCGATTACTCGTCTTTTCTTTCTTTCACTTATCTCCCGATGGCAAGTCGGGGAACAATCGCCTATCTTCTTCCGAACACTCAACGAGATACACCATAGTCTCAAGTACCTCACAAAAAGTCAAGGAAATGGAGGAACCGTTGACTCTCGATCTCTTATCTTTTCGTGGAATTTGTCCATCTAATCAACAAGAAGATTCTGTCCATTCGTCCTGAGATCCATTCCCTACTGTTTACCAGTGAATGAGCGTCAAGGAGGGGAGATGGTTCGGGAATTAGATGAGACGGGGCGAGAGGCGAAAGCTGGAAAATGAGTGTACACAAGGGAGACCGGAGGCTGTGGCAGATTCCGAGGAGGAGGCGAGAGAGTGCACGTACGTGAGAGAGTTAGACGACGAGAGAGGAGGAGAGAGTGGGGAGATCAGAGAGGGGGAGAGAGTAAGGGAGAGATCTCTTTCTCAACTTCTCCTCCCTTCGTTTCACGAGTTACGCAGATTAGACAGCCTCTTTGTTATGAATGCAACGTTGTTTTTGAAGCATCTCTGATTAGCTCGAGAGGCTTCTTTGAATAGATTCGTCCCTCCTTTTATCACCATCTCCTTTCAATCTCGCATTATGACTAGTATAAAACCCCGCTCATGTTTCTGTATAGATTCCCGCCTCGTTTCTCCATTGATGCAAAGCCAGAAGGACAATCGAATTAGCGGCCCAGAAGCTTTCAGAGCTAATGAAAATCGTCTGTCTCTCTGCTCCAAGATATTCCTTTTGGATAGACAGTAATCTCCCTCATCTTCCGTTCTTTCCCTATTCTCTTCTCTTTGCGTCAAGAATCATCGTCATTCTCCCGTTCTCATCCCTCCTCTTCTCTCTCTCTCTCTTCCCATTCTCCCATTTTCTATCATTCAAATTCGCGAGATGCAAGTGTCTTCCCTCTGTCGAGAGGTCTTCTCCGTGTTGTAACACATGTTCAATTTCCCTCCATCTCTTCCGATTCATATCTCATTATCGATCGATATAATCGATTAATCGTCCCTTGATCTATCGCCTAACCAACTGTTCTTTCGCTCACTTTCACCAGTAGTTCCCTCCTCTCCCTCTCTATCAATCTTTTCCACCATAAAGAGTGCCAGTCCTCCGCCCTCTGTTCTTCATCTTCCCCATCTCATTTCCCCCCTTCCCCATTCCGCTCTTCTTTTCGTCCGTCCAAGGATACCTCCCCCTCTCCTCCCTCCATGTCCTCTCCTTGTTTGCCCTCAAACTAATTCTGTTCCATGCTGACCATGCTTGAAACCTTCTGCAAACGTCGACTAATGTGTCCTGTCTATTCTCTCCTCTTCTCCCTCTCCTCAACTCTAAAATTACCACCTCGATCCGCTCGGCTTAACTCTCTTCTACTCTCGACCTTCTAACACACAAGATTACAGAGGTGTGAACGTCTTACTCCCTTTCTTTCTCCCTCCTCCCTTTCTTCTCCTCCTCCTTCTCCTCACCACCCCTCATTTCTCACCGTTCTTGCTTCCAGCGTCCTTTCCCTCCCGATGCAATGAAATGTGAGTAATCCGAGTATCAAACTCTCCTCTCGTCTCTTTTCCGTTCCATTAGTTCCGTTTTTGCACTGCCCATTGCTTCCAGAAATCATCTCATTTTCCGCTACATTGCCTCATCCGTTCGGTCAATAGTGCCCTCTTTATGTTATTAATTCTCTGTATTAGATCACACTGATTCGACTATTTCGACTGGCTTTTGTTTCATGATCTCGCGATTGTAATTTGTTCACCTATACGAAGTAAATGAGTTATCTATTCCAGAATCTCTCCGTTATTTTTCCATGAGTTGAGCCAGTGAATCGCAATGGTATTCATCGGAGCCGCGGAGCCTTCACTTATTGCCAGTGCCATTCGGGTACCAGAATCCTACCCTGCAGGTTAGCATTTATTTCTGAGAAAAGCCATAAATCTACTCCAAATTTATCAAGATCTGTAAAAACTTCGGGGAATGCAATCATGAATTCTCGAGCACTTAGACCTCCCTAAGAAAGCGCCAATTTGCAGCCCTAAATCTTCAACCAGGGTGGCCTTTCGCGAAATATAACTTACAATTATCTATGAGATCAAGTAGTAGCGTCATGGAACCTTGAAACTTCAGGCACTTTTATTGCTCGTGCGAAAGCAATAATTGTAACGGAAAGTTTTCTGCCCTTACCAAAAAATCTGAAGTATCGGGATCGTTTTTCCTCGTGCGAAATATAACCTGTGATTGTTCTTTTTTTCCGAGTAACGGCGTTTCTCGGATGATCATATTGGCTATCGTTCCTTTTCAACATTCTTGCCATTCCTCCTCCGCATATTCGTTATGTCTGCGCCCCTTCCTACTTCTCCATATCTCAACACCGCTTCTCTTTCCTGAATCACAATCTCATACAATCTCTTCCTTCCTCCTTCTGCTTCAAGGGATCTTTGTGGTCGAGTGATGGCATCGATCAATATCGAACAGAGACTTCATTGTGGGGTCGAAGTGGCACAACAGTTCCATCCCTCTCCCTCTCCTCCCTCTCTCCCTCTCGCTAACAAATATTCAGCAGTTGCTCTGAGATTTCGCTCCTCTTTTCTTCCCTCGTCTCTCTATCACCCGAATCCCTTCCCATGTGATGGAGTAGTTGGAAGAACGACGATAACATTGAATGGAATTCACTCGCGGGAATGGGAACAAAGTAGTAGCGATCGGGTCGGAATGAATCGACTCACTGACCGAAGACTTCTTTTTCCAGATAATGACCTTCCCCCATTCAATCCGAAAGAAGTCGTCAGGATACGAACCAATGCCAAATTCGATGACTTCTACGAAATATATGGAGAACCTCTCGGAGAGTGAGTGAATTGGAAAGGATTTCATGGTTCTCAATCAATCACTCAATCATTTACCAGAATCATGTGTACGGGTGTTAGGTAACATGCTGATCTCTTCTAGTTCTAGTTCGTTGTTCTGAAGGTTTTTGATAGACCGTTTGACGTCACTCTCAAACAGAAAACATATGATTCCATTGAATGAGATGGGAGAAGGGCGAGTGACGCCACGGTCATTTGTGATTGTTAGAGTGCGCGTATGTTTGATCACGAGAAGCCGGTTCGAGATTGAAATCGACCAAGATCAGAGAACCTTTTTCACGTCGATCACCGCCTTTTTTAGAGAGATCAAAGATCACTCCATTTCAGGGGCAAATTCGGCAAGGTCTTCCAATGCCGCGAACGGTCCACCGGATTGGAACTTGCGGCCAAATTCATTAAGATCCGCAAGGTGAATGTGTCTCTATTTAGAGAGAACGAGGATGTGATTCACTCCTCTCTCCGTAGTAGTATTTGTAGACATAAGTGATTCAATGAAAGGAACGATTCCCTTCCCGAACGATCGAATCCATTACATTACTACTCAATTTGAGCAAGAGTAAATTAGGCGTTCCAAATTGCCTGGTCTCTTAGTGGACTGGAGGAAAGTGGATTGTGCTTTTCGGCCATTCCGAGATTGAAAATACTGTGATTGAAAACATCTAAAACGACAATCGTTCGTTCTAGGAAATCCAATAAATTGAAACGGCATCACGTTAACTCGAAAATATTGGAGCAGAGTAACATCACCACTAAAATAAATTGCAGGATGCGGACAAGGCTACGGTAGAACGAGAGGTCTCCATCATGACCCAGATGAGACATCCTCGAATCGCCCAAATCTATGATGCATTCTACGCTGGGACGAATGACGTCATACTGCTAATGGAGATGTACGCGCATATCTATGTGCTTTTGTTTTTATGAGCGTGCAAATACGCAGTAATCACCGCTCGTTAGCGGTTCTTAGATCAGTTAAGCACTACGGCTTAGTGAATACAGAAAGACCATTGACCAAAGTTATGAACCGTGATAACCGTGAACATATGAAGTGTGAGAAGACTTTTCCAATCTAGTACTTCCTAATTCCGAGCGTTGATGCGCTGATTGTGAACTATGAAATGACTATTCATTATGCATTGGAGTCTTGATTCTCCATAATTCAGAGTCCGAGGTGGTGAGCTGTTCAACCGAGTAGCGGAAGACAGCTACATTCTCACTGAGAAGGTCAGTCCATCTCCAATTTGTCTGATTACCGAAAAAATTCGATCTTTTTTGCAGGCTGTAGCGATGATTGTGTGTCAAATATGCGAGGCCATCGACTACATTCACTCGCAGCATATTATTCACTTAGATATCAAGGCGAGTCTTCCTCCCCCTCTTCCCTCGCCCCTCTCACTTCGTGGAATCTCGTGTGGCGGGAGGGGAGACAATGTGAGAGAGGGCGAAGGGGGAGGAGGGATCGAGTGGAATTGCGTGGAAAAACGGAAGCAGCTGACGATGTCAGAGTGCACGAAGGGAGTCAACCCGATATCGATCCGGGTCGAGTCGAGGGGTTGAGATTGATCTTCGATCTTTCCTTCTACTCTGATTAGAGTCAACACGTGGTCTGTGTAACACCCAGTGGGGATCACGAGTGAGCCGAAAACCGTAAACAGATTGCATATTTAGCAGGGCGTTGCTCGGGTGGACTGCATAAATTAAACCCGACCGCGTCGACCGATTTGTTACGTACAGAAACCAAGTGCCCGTGACAGGTCAAATGCATTACACCCGAACATCTGACGTAGCATTTCTCACTAGTCGGATCTCTGAAACTCTCTGACTTGAACAGAAGGGTCGGGATCACGAGGGATTTTCAGCACATATTGGAAGATTCGGGAATAGGGAGGGGTCATGAATTACACTGAGACCTTTTATTCCCAGATGAAGCTCGAAAAAATCAAAAAAGTGAAACTTCGTAAAAGTAAAAAAATACAATATAATAACAGCTAGCCTTACCAGTGGGTGTCTTATGTCTGTAAAATCGCTTAACGTGAACACACCTTTTGCCTTTTTCCACAACAGTACATTATTTTCAGCCGGAGAACATAATGTGCGTGTCGGAGACGGGTAATCGCATCAAATTGATCGATTTCGGCCTCGCACAGTACTACGACGGCAGCAAGGATCTCTACTACATGGCGGGCACGCCGGAGTTTGCCGCGCCTGAGGTCACATTTCTTTAGCATCATTTCATTTTTTTGGGGATCACGTAGGCTTCGTCGTACCAGGACTTGTGTGTACACCACCAGGCGTTGATGTCTCATGACAACTGTAAAATCGCCTTGTTTGTGGAATCAACTTGGTGCTAGAAATCGAGAATGAAGATCCGAAGAGACGTACTACTTGAGCAACCAGAGTGTCTCGACGACGTCAAGTAGTTTGCACTACTGGCTTGCGAGTGCAACGAAGAGCTCAAAATATCATGAAAAATACGCAAATACAATGCTTCCTAGAAGATCCTGGATATCAATTATCGTATCGCTTAAAATTTTTGGGCAAAAATCAAGGCGGAAGTGAGTAAATGCTGTGCACTTGTAGGTGATCAAATACGAGCCACTCGACTTCCGAACGGACATGTGGAGTGTGGGCGTGATCACTTACATCCTGTGAGTTTCTCTTCATGAATCATCCCCCAATTTATTGCGCCATTCCCAGCTGAGCAAGAGCAACAACGTGTGGTGAATCTAGAGAAAGGTAGAATAGAAGAATACATGAAGAGAATGTTCTAGGGATCAGTTCAAAGTTCTGCCCCATTAAGTTTCATTGGGCGATTCCTTTGCGGGTGGTCTAGAAGGAGGGATGACAAATAACGCAATTAGCGCCATTTGCAACGCTCCCTCGCTAGCAAGATTGAACGAGACTGCGAGTGGAAGCGATGATATTGACATGAAACAAAATGCCACGACAGGAAAAGAACGTCCTCGCGTCGTCAAGGAGACGCGATAATGGTGACTATGACATCCACCGTTCAGATTGTCCGGATATTCTCCCTTCCTCGGTGATAACGTAGCCGAGACGTACGTTAACGTCGAGAGGGGCGAGTGGGAGTTCACTGAGGAATTCGACGTTGTGTCGGATATTGCCAAGGACTTCATCAAGAATTTACTCTCATATGATAAGAAGTAAGCCAATTATTATCAACCCTAATTTTTCCACAAGACCCATGTACATCTCCGCTAATATCCTAAGACTTGTAGCTATCCACCTGAGAATCTGTTGTGCTTAATACTAGTCAATGAGCACTAAAGGTTAGCACCACTCCCTAGAAACCATCTCTGAAACAGCTCCCCCTTCCTTTGAAATCGTCCCTAGGCCAAAGAGCGGTCATAAATAGCCGATCCTGCAGTCACTATTCTTTGACTTCCTTGTGTTGCGACACATCCCTCTCTGCACGTTTTTGCTGGCCGAGACTTAAGATGCATTTCTTCCTCTCCTCCTCATCTTCCATTCTCTCTCTAGTCCTTTTCGCGGTCGTCACTTCCCATTTGTTGCCCCTCGCCCATTCCCCTATCCCCTTATCCCCAGTGTCGCTCCAACTCCCGAATGCATGGTTCTTCCCCTCTTCCACCGCTTCTCCCCATACTGGCCCCAGTCGCCTCTCTCTCTCTCATTCGGCCACGATGATCTCTTTCGCAGCAATCGGATGTACCCGAGGGAATGTCTGAAGCATCCCTGGATCGCGGACACGAGAGCTTCCGCTGCGATTGATACTCTTCTAGCCCAGGTACTGTTCATTTTCATCTTCTTCATTCGATGGTCTGACTATCTCCTCTGTTCTTTTGCGAATAACATGCAGCATGTGAAAGGAGGTAGCCAGACGAAAATCTAGATTAGCTTTGGTAGTTCAAGAATGCGTAATCATTTGGCACGATGATCTCCCTCCGTGAGTGAGTGAGGAATGTGAACGCATCCTTGACCGACCGCTCGAGTTGATAAAACGTTTCGTTAATGAAGGGCACTGTGCCTCCTCCGGGAACACACTGCTAGGCACAGGTATTTTGAATCTCGTAAGAACTCATCGGGAAGATGTCTGAAAGTTTATCAATCGAGGGTAATGGTGTACGACATTCAAGGAACTTTAACTAAAAAAATCCGCTGCCGTCTTCATTTGTGTAAATCAATGTCACATATTGGTCCTCGATTTATAGACTACTGGACTGAGATCCCATTGAGGCAAATTAGAGCGAGCAGGTCCGCAAATAAATTGTAGAATAAGAAAAATAGCCAACCATTATCCTAGCCCATCCGATCTCGATTCCCGTTGTGAAGATACAGAAGGAGGAAGAGGTAACCAGCCGAGCGGTGTAGTGAGAAGGCATATAGCACGTCCCTGCCTCGAGTGACCTATCTGATCTTTGATCTCTGATCTTTGATCCTTCTCTCTTCAACTAACACATAGCAGCCAGTGGCCGTATCTCGCCAATCCATCCCCAATCAACCCACACCCAACTGCTTAGAATTCGCTTTTGTTACGGCTTATGTGATCCTTCAGTTTGCGATTTGTGGTGTTGGTGATGGAAAAGTGTCATTCAGCCTACGATCGACGACGGAGCCACACAGCTCAGCAACAAGCAACTCAAGCGATACATTGTCAGAAGGAGGTTCAGGGTAAGTTAGAATGGTCCAGAAGACTCAACTCTGGTTCCCAATCCTGCAATAGATGAAAAGTGACTTCGGGGAAGTACAATCTGGGCTACCTATTTCGACAATCCTCTAGTTGGCGTTCCCAACATCCCTCGAGGAACGCAAAAAGCGCTTGCAAAACCGTGCGACCTCCATTCGGTCTGGGCTCATGTGTGAGAAATTTCCTGCATTAGAAAAGGATACTACATGGAATGAAAAAAATCTGGCTCTTTCTGATCCGAACATTTTTTTCTCTCGACATCAAGGTACAGTAGGTAACAGTAGGGAAACATTATTAGAGAGGGGTTTAGGCACTTCAACCTTAAAGAGCCTTAAAACCTTAAAACGACCTTAAAACGATGATATAATTGCAGAAACTGGCCTTCGCTGTGATGTGCTACGTGGACTTCCGCAAAATACTGATCGATTTGCGCCGTCGGAATAGCGTGAAGGGAGAGGAGTTCTTCGCTGCGGCAAAAGTGCCCGACGCGCCGCCCAGCGAAGAAATGGGATCGCTGCTCGCCAAGGTTAATAGGTTAAGATAAGATTAGATTAGATAAGATAAGATAGAAGATTAGTTAAGATAAGAATAGGTTAAGATAAGATAAGATTAAGATAAGACTTAGGTTAAGATAAAAACAGATTATAATGATGATGTAATGTGGTGTCCGCGAAACAAACATTTGAAGTGGTTCTTTCCAGAAAGCCAAAGAAGAAGTCAAGACGCCTCTATCCGATCCTTCAACCAGCGATAAGGTGCTACTATTTTCCAGCTTTTTGTCCATCAACGAAAATATCTCATTTTTCTGCTCTAAACTCCTCCTTTTCAGCGAGAAACAACAACTTCCGATGAGGGCGACGAGAAGATCGTCGTTAAGAAGAAGAAGAAGTCATCGACGACAACGTCGAGTGGGGCGGAGCGACCGACGAAGAAGAAGGCTAAGAAGTGGGTTCATTAGAGGAGGAGATCGCACTCGAGTAGAGTGAAGGATGCACAACTTTCCTGTTCCTTCTCGATATCAGATGAAATTTAACATAGATTTCGGGATCAGATGGGTCAGTATTTTGCAACGCTCGGTTAGAAGCACACATTTTTAAATGTCTATAGTTGATGAATGCGGGATTACGTAGATCAGTTCCTTGTTATTTCTATTAAATTTGTTATGTTTTTTCGATACACATTGGCTTCTTTTTTTCCTGAAACTGGGGGCCAGAGCCGCTTCATGACTTGTTTAGGTTGTGCACTAGACTAGAGGTATATTTATGATCATTTTGTACTCATCGACGCGTCTGTTTCTTCAGGGAGGATTCGCCTGAAGACGTGCCCATCCATTCTCCCTCAGAGGAAGAATCAAAGGACAAGGTGAGCAACCGTTTGGGACCTTTCAATTTCCCATCCTCTCTCTCGGCAATCAAGGAAGCGTTAGACGATGGAAATTGAGAGAGTCAGACCATTCAAGTAGAAACCCCATATCCAAATAGGGATTCATCTGATAACCCTTCACTTCCACGTGTTATTAGATTCTGACGCTGCACGAGACTCTATTTGGTCGCACTTATTAACATTTTACTTAGACTCTCTCATTTTCCCATACTCTCTCGTCCATAAAAATCGAGATTATTTCCAGACACTTCAGAAAAAACGGCTCAAGAAGGAAGCGACTGCCATGGCCACTTCATCTCAAGAGAAACCGGCGAAAATCGTTAAGAAGAGCAGTTCCGATGAGTTTAAGGCAAGTTTACCATATTAAGGTGTGATATGAGCGTGTTAGTTTACACGTTTTTTTTTGATAAAGAATCGAAGATCTCTGAGTGTTTGGCCGAGAGACAGATGTTTCTTTATTTAAAAAAGTGTTCCAATAGCACGCCTTTTCTAGGCCAGACGACGAGTGTCTAAATCTCCCTCGCCTTCCAAAGTGGGCGTCATTCCAGAGGAAAGGCCGAAGAAGAAGGTCGGGTTTTCTCATATATTTCTTGATTTCAACGACAACGTTCAGAGCGCTAAGCCCGCGTCGTCTGACTCTGGAGTGGTCGCCGACAGTAAGAGGAGACAGAGCAGTATAGACCAAGGTATGAACAATTCCAGGAACAATGATCAGGTGCAAGATGACTGAATGAATCAATGGTAAAGTATCAATGGTGAGCCGCATAATTCCAGAGAGCGTCGTTTCTCGCAAGAGTCAGACCACTCTTTCTCCTCCTGAGTCGATTGCAGAGAAGAAAGTGAAAAAGACGAAGAAATCCTCTTCAGCCGCAGTCGTAGTCGAGAACGGAGCAGCAAAGCAATCCAACAAGGTCCGATCGGCCTCACTTCCTCATGTGTTCAAAACAACAATTACAATCCAAATGCAAGCAATCAGCGTGCGAACTATAATGCAACCCATACAGGAAGGTGAGAAGTCTACTGATAAGAAGGCAAAGACGAGTGGAGTCGTAGCTGCGAGAGTAGCACAAGCGTCAAGGACAGGTATACGGTGTGGAAGTGAAACAATATCCCGTGTGACCACTAATCAAGTTACTGCGTGGCTTCAACTCTAATATTTGAATTCCGAGCCTGCCACCATTGCCCAACTTCCAACGAGCATTCGTAATTTAGAATCAAGCCCCCTCAAGATGCCCGTTATTCACATCCAACCGCCAACTCCCGCGACGAATACGATCGCAGAGCAGAAGAAGAAGATCGAGAGGTGAGAACTCCATGAGTAATCTCTCCAAATCATGTAAGATCATTAGTAAAACCCGAGAAGCAGATACACCGAGTTTCACCGAGTACTAGCATTCTCGTAATTGCCTAATTGTAATTTCTGCATGTCTTATCCGAACACTGATATTATTTTAAATCAAGATATTCCAATGAAATAGCGTATATGTACATATCCAACCGCATTATTCTAGGAAGTCTTTCTCTATTCTTTGCCTCAGTTAGCAGTTTTTCCTCTATTCTTCTTCACTTATAAACCAAGATTCTTTTTTAATATACCTCCAGATCTGCGTCTCCCCTCACGATCAAGATTCCCTCTCCGTCCTCATCCTCTCTTGCCTCTCCCCTCTCGAATGCTCCCACTTCCGGCATTTCTTCGCCCTCGACTGAGACACTTCAGGTAATCCATCTAATTAGTGTCCAAGTTAAGATTTACAGAAACAGTAAGAACTGAAGTGGTTAGCTCCAACATATATTTTTTTAGGTGGACGAGAAGAGAAAGATCGAGGAGGAAAAGCCGAAAAGGCGCGTGTGGAAGCAGGAGAAATACTCGGCCAATGAGGCATCCGAGAGTAGAAGGAGCACGGAGGTATGGACAGCAGTATTTGTGACGACTTTGATTTATTCCTAAGAATAAGTCTCACTTGCCCTCATTCGAATAACCTGCTAATTGTTGCGAAACAATTAGAAAAGTAAATATGCCGAAATTAGATATTGATGCAGACCCTCCGGATACAATGAATTTGGAGTCAAGGTTCATGAAACATGAATTTGAATTGTCATGGCTGGCTGTGCCACACCGCTTTTCCTCGCTGTGTGAGCACTGAATGGGCCACTCTAAATCACTATTGAACACGATGCGATGAGGAAGAAAACATGAAGAGAAAAGCTCATATTTTTCAGGTGATTGCCGTGCCCAAGAACCAACTGCCGCCTTCCGTTGAGACCGAGCGAGCGGCCGCTGTGAGTTATTTTCTATCTTGTTCATTTAAAGAAGGAGTAAACTCAATATTTTCGGGGGATATCTGACGTCATAGGTCGATAGTTTCCGTAAACCACACTCCGAATTTGAAAATTAGAACTCTCTAGCTCAACTTTGAACTGAGTTACACGCGCGCAAAGTTTCTACAGGGCACAGGCAAAATCAAGATGCGCGGTGCAAAGGGAAGGGAGCTAGGTCAAGACGCAGAGGAGATGGGAAGAGACGGGAGAGGAGCGAAAAACTCTCGCGTCTGTCACTCTCACCCTCTTACAGTACTTCCCCCTGATTGCACAGGGAAGTGCTTCCCCGAATTTGGAGTTTACGCCTTCTTTAAGTTAGTCATGTATAACATATTCAAAGACCTTTACATGACTTCATATAGATATCCTGAAACACGTAATCAATAAACGATACTCGATGATTCTCTGCTTACAATTAGTGAAGAATGCTGTAGTCTCTTCCCAGTAGGGCATATTTTAGTCTGACTCTCGTCTCAATCCTCACGATACAATGTCGTGCAGATCGTGACCCTCACCAATTATTGGATGAGTCCCGCGTGACTGACCTCTGTCTTTTCTCTCAGGTGAAGAAGCGCGCACTCGCGAGTCCTCTGGCTGAGCGAATCGCACGAATGGAGAATATGGCTAAGGAGAGGGAAAAGGAACAGCAGGAGAAGAGGGGACGGCTCAAGGTAAGCATTCCTTTGCTTGTCTGACCATGTACTATTGTCATAAAATCTAATCATAGGATAGCTCTCCTTAAAGTATTGCATTGAGATCATAATGTTAGTTCTGACTAGTATTCCGCTCTGCATTATATGATTCTCAGTGATGAAATGTTCAGATCGATCGCGAGAATTCGTCATCGTCCTCGATGAAGAAAGAGTCGTCTCCCGCTCCTCCCTCGAAGATCTCCATCGTCACTGAAAAGGCTGCAACGACCACGAAGACGACGACCGTCACTACTAAGAACAAGACGGAAGAGAAGGTAAGGGACGATTGAAGCCAAATAATCGACATAGGGTCGAAGAGCAGTAAAAATATACCTTATTCAGGAGGCTGGATCCACGGTTACTACATCCAAGAACAAGATTGAGGTCAGAGACAAGACCGAGAAGGAAACGCAGGCGATCAAGGTTCATCAGGTACGCTTCTTTATCCTGACGAATAGTATTTTTGAATATTTGTTGATCTTTGATCTCTCAGACGGAGGTGAAGGAGGAGAGGTCACAGTGTGAGGGGACTCCGAAGAAAAGTGTGAAGAAGACGGTCATCAAGAAGACGACCACTTCAACGACGACTGAGAAGGAGAAGAAGATCAAGGGAAGGAGCGAGAGCATTGGTGAGATTTTCTGTTTTCGATAATAGCCACTCTTGTTCAGAAATCAGTTGATTTTTTCACAAGAGCAGCATGATCAAGATATATTCGGTGGATAGTTAAATAATGGCTATTGTTTCAGAATCCTCAATGTCCACTCTCGCCAAGAGTGACAAAAACGAAGTCGAGTTATCATCTAAGCACGTGGTACGTTCCCATGTCTCACTAATAAAATATACTCGCTGGCCAACTTAGATCACACACCCACTGGCAGAACAAACTAGTCAGCGCGAAAGGTCAACATATAATGCTATCTCTACAGGCTAATGGGCACACTGTCTCTGATGGAGAAGTGAAGTTAGGAACTGAGACGAAGAGGAAAGTCAAACTAGAAAGGACTGAAGATGGAAAGAGTCGAATGGAAGCATCAGAGAAGGATGTGGCTTCGGTTCAAGTCAGGGTTAGTAATCCCCAATTATTCCTTGCTATTCAATAACATACCTATGAAGATAGAGTAGAGAAGAAGCAACTATCAAGAGATTTGGGATACTATACTAATGCAAATCCACTATAGTCAACCAATTGCTAATGCATTCTAATGCACAATTAACTGAGTCTATTACCATTCTTTTCCCAGAAGATGGTTTAGTATAGTGCAAGTAAGCGCACTTGTAGTCAGCCAATTACCAATTCATTGTAATGGCCGATTAGTTATGACTCTATTACGATTCGCTTTCCGCGCCAATCGTTTTTGTTGGTGGCTTGTTAATTGTCTCTCCCCTATTCAAGGACAAAGAGACGAAAGAGAAAGTGAAGAAGACAACAGTGACGACGATTGTTACTGGTGATGAAAGAAGCACAAGCAGTGAATCGACCCCGGTGAAGAAGAAGACCAAGGTCGGATACTGAATATCTCCTATTACATCATTAAAAATGCGATACAGTAGTCATAAGTTACTTGTAAAAACACATATATTAATAATCATCAGTTACTTGCAAAAAATCACATAGATCACGCTGTTCACCTACGAACGTTTCGTCATATAAAACAAATTTATATTTCAGCCGAAAGCCCCTAAGGAGCCCTCACCGCCACTCGTTGAGTACCCTGCCGGAATCGCTGATGATATCATGCGATTCAAGGAGGCCAAAGCACGAGCGAAGAAGAAGGAAGAGGAACAGCAGGTTTGAAGATCGACGCACATCAAAGATCAATACTTTTTTACAGCATCGTCACGTCCGCTTCGCGGATGAACCCGCTCCAGAACCTCTGCCTGAAGTGAAGGTACTTGAGTTTTTGTTTGGTCCCAAGAGTCAAGCAACCGAATCTAAAACATTGCAAGACAAGACCTTTATCTCCTCTTTTTACTTTTGATATTATGTGAAACTCAAATCGTCTTCCCGATACCAAGAGTAATGCAACCGACCCACGAGAAAGTGGTCTCGATAGTCATGATGCCCCAATTTGCCTCTTTTCACTTTCGAGATTACGTGAAACTCAAACCATCTCATGAACGTTTTCTTGATCCAATGGTTTACTTTCAGATGAGCCGATCAACTCGGGTTGAGCACAGCTCAGAAGAGGAAAGAAGAGATGGAATGGGAAAGACTCGCAGAAAGTGGGTATCGAAGTTGTTCAAGTGTTCAAGCGCGTCACAAGAGGATTTGAAATGCGTTTCTTCAAGTGGAAGTGGAATGTGTGACCAATTGAGGGCTCTCACTCGAGAGGGGAAAAGAGAGTCGTGATCAAGTGAACACTTCAGATCTTCGTTCTTCGAGATAACTGAGGAGGAAAAGGGCCAACTCGAGACTGTAAAGGAAGATTTCTCTTTCGCTAATCTTCGACAGCGACTGGAAAAGCAACTGTCGAAGAAGGGATCAGATGATTCCGATGAAGAAACGGTAAATTGGGCTCACAAATCTTTCATTGGTCTGTCTCTTGACTCTTCCATTGAAAATTACTGAATTTTTGACGATATCTTTGTTTTTTTTATTGAAACTTAATATTTATGAAATACGCTGAATAATGCAATCCCTTCAGCCCGTGGAGCCAAAGAAGGAAGTGATCGTCTGTCCTTCAACAAATTCTCTTCTCAAGAAGTGGAAGAATATCGAACAATCAAATTGTTGATCCAATCCCAACAATGAAACTGTCGCCCCCCTCGCTACGTGTATAATTAATCTCTCCCGATGATACGTTGTCCTATCTTCCCTTGCTTCCCTTTTCTTCACCATGATTTTGCGTAATAATTCCACGTTTTTCCCGATTTTCTGTACAGTGTCGTTGTGAATTGTATCGCTCGTGTCGGAATAATAATTGAAGCGAGAGATTGGCTGAGGAGCCTGAGGATAGATTGCAATCACTCATACCGGTATAGGGCCAAGGATGAGGAGGGAAGAAGAAGATGAATGAATGGCAAGAAGATGGAAATTGCTGAAAGTTTGAGTGGCTCTGCCTAATCGCTTGGAATACAATGGGCAGTCAAAATAAGGAAGGAAGCGAAGGAAACTCTCACTTTTTTCGCATGTAACCTTGAGAGAAAAGAGATCATGCAGAGGTTTTAGGCGTTCTTTTCACTATTCTCCGTTCGCGCTCTCGACCCTGAGGCAAGGCCACCGACCAGACAGGAACGGTTAGGGGAACTGAGGGAGAGAGCAAGACTGAGAGTCAGCTCAAAAAGTGTGAGAGGAGCGCGCAGCAGTGAAGAAAGAACATGGGAATATCCAGTTTGGAGGGGGAGGGAGGGGAGGAGGGTCGTCTTGCCTATAAAGCCCTTTCATACAGGGCAGTTCTGCACATCATTCCTTCTCATTTCTCCTCTTGTGTACTCTTCGGTTTGCCTCTTAGCTTATCTCCTATTATTCAGGATGGATCTGGAATCCCGGATCAAAGCCTATCGGCTCGTCGCCTACTCGGCGGTTGCTTTCTCGGTGAGTGCACAAACTTTTTGTGAATTATCGAATGCTGCCGGTAGCTCTAGATAATCATCAGTTCTTTACTCAATTTCATCATATTCAGGTGGTCGCAGTAATCTCCGTTTGCGTCACTCTTCCTCTCGTCTACAACTACGTCCACCATGTGAAGAAGACCATGGGCAACGAGATCACCTTCTGCAAGGTACGGTAAAATTACTGTATTTTACCAGTCTTACTGTAACATATTGAGAATACTGTAGTGTATCGGTATAGCTGGGAATAGGCTGAAGACATTCATTGAAGAACATTCTGTAACGTATCGTAGCCGCCGTTCGTTACATCTAAGAGTGGGTACTGTAACCAATTGCAGTTGTGATGACAGTTAGGGATGGCTCTAGAAGATTTATTACGCGACACTTCACACGGCTTTCCCTTTCGCCCGTTATCACTGTGACTCACACTAAACCACTCGTAAAAACAACAGTCCTTGTTCCTGGTTCACCATACCAGTCTCTCTGTTCCTCTCAATAGTGCGAGAAAATACATGACCAGAACAGGATGGGACATTACATTGCATGAAAGCCGCAGTGTGAAAGGGAGGAGAAGGGAGGGGGGGAGAACAAAAAACTGGCTCTATTCACCGGTCGAATGGCTCATTCCTCATCTCTACTATCGTATTGCAGGGATCGGCCAAGGATATCTGGTCGGAGGTTCATCATCTCAAATCTCTCCCGAACGCCAACAGAACCGCCCGTCAAGCGGGATACGATCTGGGAGTGAGAGGAGGACAGAATGCCCAGGCCGCCGGCTCCTGTGAGGCATGCTGTCTGCCCGGACCCCCCGGACCCTCGGGTACCCCCGGTAAGCCCGGTCGCCCCGGAAAGCCCGGAGCTCCCGGACTCCCCGGAAATCCCGGTCGTCCTCCTCAGCAGCCTTGCGAGCCCATCACTCCTCCTCCCTGCAAGCCCTGCCCCCAGGGACCTCCCGGCCCTCCCGGACCTCCCGGAGGCCCCGGAGACGCTGGAGCCCCCGGTCAGCCCGGAGCACCCGGACAAGATGCCGCTCCTGGAGAGCCCGGACCCAAGGGACCCCCTGGACCGCCTGGAAACCCCGGAGCACCTGGAGCCCCTGGAGAGCCTGGAGTGCCTGCCCAGAGCGAGCCCCTCATCCCCGGAGAGCCTGGACCTCAGGGAGCACCCGGACCCCAGGGACCTCCCGGCACGCCTGGACAGCCCGGTCTGGATGGACAGCCTGGATCTCCCGGACCCAAGGGACCCCCTGGCCCCGATGGACAGCCCGGAGCCGACGGAAACCCTGGTGCACCCGGACCCGCTGGACCTCCCGGTGGACCTGGAGAGAGAGGAATCTGCCCCAAGTACTGCGCTATCGACGGAGGAGTCTTCTTCGAGGACGGAACTCGCCGTTAAGCTGCGATGGTTTCCTATTTATAGAGAACGATTCGAGTTTGAAAGACGAAAGATCAACAGTAATGATAAATCTGATTGCACTCGAGTATTCGTCCTTGAATCAACAGACCACACATTTATTCTTTATTCATGTCCATTGGTGCTATTGAACTATGTGCTCAACATTGAAAAAACGAAATGGAAAAGTGAAAATAACGAGTAGCTACGAAGAATATGGATGAGGAACGTAATGATCACATGGAGAACGTAGAAGGTTTGATCTTGGACATGGTGTTAGTATCTCGAGAATATCAAAGATTAAAAGATCAAAAGTAATGATGAATTCGATTTCTCTCGCGATCTTGTGTCGCGATCATCAAGCAAACACATTACTTTTATTTTTTTCATCCAAGGAGTAAAATTGCAAGTTAACCACGTAATTACAAGAAATAGACATGGGACGGTTGAAAATAAATCACACACAGCTTATATTCATGTATGTGGATCACAAGGAGATAAAATTTTCGAATGAGCTTCGCGGTCTCCAGAATTTCGAAGATAAATGAACTACAGTAATAGAAAATTCAATTGCACTCGAGTGTGAATCATTCGACCAGATATCAGTAGCAGAATATGAATTGGGGGCAATGGGAAATGATCACAAGGAGATCGGCGTTTGGTCTAGCGAATGGGTTGAGCGTCATGATCTCACCTATTTTTCTTGTCGTCTCTTAGTCTTACCTTATCTCTTCTCACTTGATACTGTCATTATGGTCGCCCAGTGCTCTTCCTCTATCACATTCGCTGAGTGGCTGATCGAGATCATAGCGGTATAAAAGGTCGGCGCGGGATTGGATATGAACACCGGCGTGCGATAGCCGCACCCTTAAGACTTTTTCGCTGCATTGAACCCTGATGATCGGCTAGAGTTTCTTTCTCATCTAGAGCAATCACTTTCTCTAAGAACCGACCTTCGACCTTCTTCGAATCTCATAATTTTACTGAACTTGATGCGCTTTAGTGATTGATCCCTTTGGTTTGCATTATTTCGTTTGTATTAGATACCTTGGCTCATGTACATTGATTAAACAATGAACAGCAACCCTGAACAGCCCCTATAATTTTTCTGCTTCGACTCATGATGCTTCCCGAGATAATTAATTTACTCGTTGAGTATCGACTTTCGTGTTTACTTTTATTTTTCTGAGCCCTTGCAATACCACACCCTAATCTCAAATGCTAAGTCTTTCATCATGTTTGCCGCGTAGTTTCTATTACTTCCCATTTCTCAATGAAAAAAATCTTTTCAGATCTTCAAAAATGTTCAAAGTGCTCGTTCTTCTCTGTGCTCTTCTCGCTCTCTCAGCCGCTCAGTGGGGCGGATACGGAGGCTACGGAGGCTACGGAGGGTACGGAATGAGGAGACGCATGATGTACGGTGGATACCCTGGCATGGGCTACGGCATGGGCATGTACCCTGGCATGGGAATGGGAATGGGAGGAGGACTGCTGGGACTGATGATGGGATGAAGTAGCCATGTATTACGAATTACGCTCCAATGTCATTGATATAATATGCATCGATAAAATACTCATTCCGCTACTTCTGTAATCAGTGCACAATAATGTGGTTACAATATTGGGTGTATTGGATCAGGAGCTGGCGAAAGAGTAGAAGAAGAATTGATGATTCTCGACTCCATTCGAAATTTCACAATATTACTCATAAATACTCATTCCGCTACAGGTCGTTTGGTGTACAGTGCACAGCATGTATCGTGGTTGCAATATTAGATCAGATGCTGGCAAAAACCATTCGTCACTGTTTCCTTGTCATTGGCTCTCGTTGTTGTCTGATTCTAGTCCTAACAATTATTCATTTCATTTTTTATTCCTGACTGATGATGTCCTGTTTGCACGAAACGCTTCACTGATGATAAAGTCGCCGTCGTCAAGCCTTACCCTCCTCTCGCGCTATCACATGTTGCTTCTTGACTATATTCGAAATTTAGCACACCAAAACACTAATGAACCAACTTCCGTTCACTCTGATCATCAATAACGGATCAGTTTGTGATTAATCGTTTTGATCCCATCGTCTCAACTTGAATTTTTATTCAACTCTTGGTATCTCGGTCTCTCTTTCCTGTTTCCAAAAAGGGTGTGTGCGAACAACTCAGAACACGTTTGATTTGATTTTTAATTTTGATTTATCACTTTGAATATCGTATTTTGATCTCAATTTTGACATCGAGGAGTGTAGTGGTAATAAGTGGATGGGAGGGGTCACAGCCCGTGGTTCGATGGGACAAAGTACTATATAGGGAGGAGGGAGTGAACTGTCCGTGGGCAAAGGAAATGGAGCAAATCGATGGGATAGAGTAGGCATAGTAGCAATATGAGGGGGGGGGGGGCGATCACAGGCAACAGGAGAAGAGCGCTCGTTTAATGACCATTACAAAAAGGGACAAGGCAAAATCACATACACACAATCTGATTGATAATTTGATTAATCTTAATCTGATTTGATCTATAATAATCTGGAATGTTAAACCTTGCTCTATGGACGGCTATGAATAAACTCTATCAAATAAATAGAACAGGATAGGGAAAGTGAGGGGACAGAAACGGTGTACGCCTAGAGATTTCCGTTGAGAGGGTGAGGAATCGAGAGATTTCAGAATGGAAATTGCAGGTAGAAGTGCATCAACTGGTATGATGCATTACAGGGGCGGAAGGAGGGAATTGAGACAGGCAAGGTAGAATAAAACGGTTCCCTTAGAGAAGTGAAACATGTTGAGAAGTGATAATTATTAGAGCGTCATTTAACCGGAATGGGATGGAAATGATAAGTATGAGAGTAAGGATGAAGGCATTGGGGGAAGGAATGCACACACACAGGAAAGGGTATGACCAATAAGAAACAGTATAAGGCAAAGCAGAAATAGTAAGTGAAAGGACATTTGATACATACGAAAAAAGTCCGTGTTACGATATAGGAGGTGATAGAATATGATTTTGATTGAGCACTGCTAAGGTACCCGAGAGGTGTCTACTGTAGGCACTCTCACAACGACATCTTCCTCTGAGAGGCGAGAGCGGCAACTTTCCGTTGGAGTTCCAACAGCTCTGCGTCTCCCATAGACTCGAGTTCCCTGTCGAGGGACTGGTCGCGGACGGATCTGAGCCAATCTTCGACGGAGGACGAACGAACGGCTCCCTCGAGCACTCTGCAAAGATAATTTTTAGTGCCATTCTCGGAAGAAATCAGCAAGAACACGGAAAAAGTAGTAAATAACTTACTCGAATTGCTCTGCGGGAGTCTCGACGGCCTTGATCTCCTGAAGACGGGCGTTCACCACGACATGGCATTTTGCCAGGTAGCCTCGCGCTCGGCAACGGAGAGGTATCTGCAATAATTTGATATTCATCTGCTCTCTGATCGCATGACGTATTTAGATTACGGTATATTTTCGCAGTAGTGATCTCTGACTATGAGTTATCACTCGACTCCGAACCCTCATACGAGTGACAAACATCGCTTGTGAATTTGTGCGCATTCAGTGCGTATCGCAACATCGGACGATGACAGATAAGAGAGTGGCCCGATGACGGATCGGCCTATCGTCCCACACTCACTACTCACCATCTATGATCTACCATTGAGATGGAAGAGTGAGATAATAACAATAGCCATGAGCTCATCGACAGCAATAAACAACTGCTCACCTCTTAGCGATCTGGACCTTGGCCATTTCCACTCGGATGATATCGTAGAAGAGGTTGCGAGAGTTACGGAGGTCAACCACGTGCTGAAGTGACGAAATCAATAATCCAAAATCCAAACTACTGTATCCCGGATCCCAATACCGTACCTGAACAGCTCCGACGCCCTTCATTCTCTGGTGTCTATCGTGCAGATCGGCAAACTCGACTACCGCCTTATGGTACGATTTCTTGATCTCCTCGCTTCTCTTCGCGATGTGTGACTGCAGTTCGAGGGCACGAGGCGACTTCGATCCGTTCTTCGTCGTTTCCTCCTGCAGATCCTTGTCCATATCGAAGAGGATCGTGTCGTTTCTCTTGTACACTTTGAGAAGGGCAGGATCGCGGAACTTGATGCCCACCATGGCTGAGGCCTCGAGGATACCTGAACAATATTGTTTACCCACATATTGTTGAAACTGCTCCGCATTGGGTTTTGATAATAGATAATAGACGAACCTCCTCGGGAGTTGGTATCAGCGATCATGGTGATGAATCCGGGGTTGATCTTGGAGTCGAGCACTGCCCACGCACCTCCTCGGAGCTCACCGTGGACGGGAATGTAGATGAGTACCTTAACATTACATCTTCGAATTCAGTCGTTAAAGTAATAACAATGAAAATTTTTTTTAATGTCAGGAAGTGATGCACAGATGCAGATATGCTGTTACTAGTATGTATCAGTTATTTATAAGTTGGGATCCTTCGTTAGAAAGATTCAGTCGTAGGTAGTGTCACTCACCGGCTGCTTGTACTGTCTGAGTGCATCGACGATCTGTGCTCCGAACTTGAGGACCATATCGAACATGTCCTTCTGTCCACCGGAGAATCCTCTGAGAGAGGCAATGAAGAGAAGTGGAAGTCCCTCACGGTTGAAGTCGCCGATCACCTCGGCGGTCTTGAAGGCCGAGTCCGGATACCACACCTGAGATGAGGATCGTATTCGATTGATCTTGTGATTGCGGATTAAAGTAAAGGTAAAGTTAAACAACGCCTGGCTATGTATTGTGTCTAAGCTATTCGAATGAGACGATGTACCTGTCCGGCCTGATGAACATCGATGGCCTGGGAGTGGGGAGTGGCGGGATCGGCAGGGAGGACGGAGCACACGCTACGGAGCTCCGAAGAGACCACTCCGATGGGGATTCCACAGAGACGAGCACGACCGGCTGAATGTATGTAATTATTGATTGAACAGCACTATGTCGAATGAAAACTTTTGGAGGCGAGAAACAACTGTTATGTCATAGAACATGTTGTGAAATAGTTCTCTTTCGAAATAACGCCCATCAGAGCTTGATATCTTGGCCTCTTGAAAAATACAATTTGAAAATGTTATCAAATGAATATCTCACCAACGATGGTCTTCGCCCAATCGTTCATGATCTCGTTGAACGAGTTTTTATCGCAGATTCCGTCGTGTTTGTATGAGCCTCTCGAGTCGATGAGCTCCCTCACGTCGTAGGGCTTGTTCGGCTCCACAGTGTACGTGACCGGGCGAGGTTCGCTGTCGTTTCCGAACGGCTCAAGGTAGGGGAACTCGGGCTTCTGC
Organism: Pristionchus exspectatus; assembly: GCA_911812115.1. Taxonomy (NCBI): domain Eukaryota; kingdom Metazoa; phylum Nematoda; class Chromadorea; order Rhabditida; family Neodiplogasteridae; genus Pristionchus; species Pristionchus exspectatus. Next base: position 26,552,035 of record OU461583.1, on the reverse strand, counting down.
AATGGGTCATTGTATTTCATTGTTTAACTTCTGCAATGGATTCATTGTATTTCATTGTTTAACTTCTGCAATGGATCATTGTATTTCATTGTTAAAATGCAACACAAGGCAATACAATGTATAGCAGAGTCGCTTTCTGGAGACTGATTAATATTGTATTGTATTTTATTGGATATATATATTGACACCAAGAAGTTGATGCGCTCACCACATCGGGCAGATAGCTCATCCACATGACGAGAATGGCGATACCCTCGGCGTCGTTGTCGCAGATGGAATGGGTGACGCCGTTGCTGTACATGATCTCCGTGCCTCCCAGCTGATTGTTGGACGTGTACACTTCCTTGCCGAGCACGAGATTCAGCGCTTGCACTCCAGTGAGGATGATGTGCGATGACTTGGCCTGAAGAGGGTCGGCAATTAAGGTTACTAATTAGGAATTATTAGGAATTAATTAGGAATTAATTAAGGAATTAGGGTTCACTGTATACGGGTTACCGGTTGCACTTATGGCCACATTAGATAGGGATACGGTAAAGGGGGAAGGAATAGGATATCGTACCTGCACGATTCGGTGTGCGAGTCGCGCGGTGTAGGCGCCGATTCCGACGGATCGTCCGGTGACGAAGCAGTAGGTGGGTACTTCATCGTAGGCTGCCGACGTCTCTCCAGCGATCAGACCGGATCCTTGCAGATTCTCCACTCCGATCTTCTCGTCCTATAACACGCATTTATCTCTAAAACTGCTCGAAAGTAGCTACATTTATCCTGATATCAAGGCAATAGACCTGCATGAGGAAACATTGTGGATTGGGCTGGCAGGGACTCGAAAGTACAACATAAAAGAAAGACGATACCTGTCTTCCGATGATCGCATTGAGCTTGTACGTGCCATTGGGAAGTCTCTCAGCGTCGACTTGATCCGCGACCTTCTCGTAATCAGAAGCCTCCAGGTAGATGTGCTCGAATCCGTCCTGAGGGGCGGACGGATTCGTGAACTTGACGTGGAAGAGGGAGGCGATGTCTTGGGCGAGACCGATTCGAGCGCCAGAATTGCACGAGACATTGGCACGAGGAAGCTGCAAGGGTATCCGTTAGGACGTAGTCTACGTTTATTTGGATTCCAATACGTATTTGCGTTTTGCACCAAGTATAGTAGCAAAGTAAAGTTGCTTCCATTATCAAGGCGATTCGACAATTGTTATGAGACAGCCATGCCTGGTGGGGTACACAAGCAAGTACAGTAGTACCTTATTCTTTCTCGAGTATTCCGACGCGAGCGAGTACAGCTCATCCTCAGCCACACCGAATGCTCCATTGCCGAAGGTGATGTCGTTGGCGATGGTGATGACCGTGTAGCCTTGCGGCTTCTCGGGCGTGTACAAAGTGAGCTTCCATGCGACCTGAACGGGGGCAATTTTTATTAATTGAAGAGAAAAATTAGAGTGGATTGATTCGATTAAGATGTTTTTTAGGGAAAAGATCCGATCAAGAGGCTTTTTTTCAGTGAAAAGATCCTATCATTAGGCTTTTTTTAATGAAGAAGAAGGCCTAGATCAATATTCAATCAACTAAGCCTATGAAGAGGCTTGGTTGATTGAATATACCCTATAACTGACCACTCCAGTCTCGTTGTTGCAATTGTCCGCTCTCTTCTTCAGTTCAGCCTTGTCTTCGACGAGATTGAGAGTGCCCTTGACATAGACCAACTCGGCCTCATCGTAGAATCTCTTGTAATCCGATCGAATGAAGGCGGCCTTTTGATCGTCTTGGAGACGATTGAACTGCGCCCTGAACAGATCCTCGTTCTGCTCCTCCATCTTCTTCCACGTCGCGAGGCAAGCACGACCGAAGAGCATGGGATAATCGTAGACGTAGGTCGTCTTGATGCCTCTCGTCACGGATCGCTTCTTCTCGATCTTCTTGATGGGATGATGCGCATCGAGCGTCTTCTCGTACAGTTGATGAGAGAAGGCGACGGGCGTAATCTCCTTCTGGTATTCATCGTAAATGCCGAATTCGGGAGTGACTCCAGTCTTGTCCTGATACTTCATGCGTCTCTTCATCGCTGTTTTCGTGTGCGAGCCAGCAGTCGTGTCGATCTTCGAGTAGACAATTTCGACCTGTAATTAATTATTAAAAAGTTTGCAATCAAGGAGATTTTACAGTTGTCATGAGGCAACCACAGCTGGTGGGATACATTGGTCAGGCCGGGTACGGCTTAAATTAACAATAGTGTAGATTGATTTCGGGTGAATGATTCCTGTCGAGTAGCAGTACTCACCTCCGTAACGTGATGCTTGAATAGGATGGGTCTCATGCTCTCGATGGCATTCATGAGCATCTCGTCGAGTTCTCCCTCGTAATCCTTCGTGAACGTGTTGGGCATCTTGGGGAATGTGATGGAGAGAAGGAGATGGTTACCGACGAATACAGCCTGGAAGGAAGAGGCTTGAAAGAGTGTATTGAAACCAGATTATTTTTATCATTATCATGCTTGGACAATAACTAGTAACTATCAAACACAGGGTTATTGGAGAGTGGGTATGACATGCTGTCTATATTGACACTCCGCACACCGACTATAATGACACTCCGGAATACATGTTCGGATATACCTGAGGCATGTCCCTCTCTGCATCAGTACAGAAAATACTGGCTCGGCGCTAAATATAGGTTAATATTTGATTCTCATCCGTATGTTTTCTAATCTACAGATCTATGTCTCTCTACAAGATTTTCTATAGTTGTATTGTATTTGTTTCCAAACTTACAGCCTTGTTCAGCTCCATCTTCTGACTCATCGTCACGTTGATAGCTCCGCAGGCTCTATCCAGCTGACTGAGGATCGCTTGCTCCGTCTCTTCCATGGGGCTGATCGTCTCGGGTCGAATAGGCACCTCAATCATACAATGTTAGTCTCAATTCCGAGGATTCCATTTGCTTACCTCGACAATCTCTCTAACGTAGATGCGCGAGTATCTCTTCTCGCTAATGTCATCGGCCTGATAGACATGGAGAGAGGAGAGCTTGTCCGACATGAGACGAGCCTCAGCAGGCAGACGCCACAGCTCCAGCTTCTCGGCTCCGAGAAGGTCCACCTCAAATTTGAATTAATTAGCAAAATTAGGGACATTCTTGGTAAAACTTAGATAGGGCACTCATGTAAAAATTCAGCAAAAACGATAGGTCTTGGCCGGGTTCGAACCGACGACCTTCTGCGTGTAAAGCAGACATGATAACCACTACACCACAAGACCACGCGCGCTATGCTCCTCCTAGTAGGCTATCTCTCGCGCGCGTTTTCTCTGCTTCTCTCTAGAAGTCAGCAAAAGGAAGACGTGCGAACGAGTTGGATTTCTTTTCATGGTTCGCCCCAAAGCAAATAAGAGTTGTAGTTCTAGGAGCTTTCTTAAGGAAAATATGCGAACGAGGTGGATTCAATTTGTTTTTCCCAACTCTACCAACCTGCATGAGAGGCTTGTTCTTGTTGCAGACAAGCACGTGAGTGACGACGTCGACGGAGATCAAATCAGTAGAGATGAGGGATCGAATCTTCTCGGCCGCCTTGTCAGCCTCATTGACCAGTTGCTCGTCTCTCTTCGAGTTGACGGGAAGTTCCTCCAGTTGGGCCTCACGATGGATGGAAGTGGCAGACGGACGAGCCTACAATAGGAACTAGTAAGAATCTAGGTTTAGAATTGAAGAAGAGTAGAGAAACTGCTATATGAATGTATGAACGTATGATGTTTGGAGGAAGATAAGATGGACGAGGGTAATAGTAAGTAAAAGTGAGAGAGATCCCTCACCGACTCTGCTTCGGCTCTTCTCTCTTCCTCTTGGAAGTCGATGACATCAACGAGGAAAGTGACACGGAGCGTCGATCGTTTACCGTTCGACTTCACTCCCATCGCCTTGAACTTCGTCACCAGACCGGAGACCTGCAAGAATGATTCTGTGAGTATTAGAGTTACTAGGTTGGATGCGAGCTATTGACAAAACTCTGACATATGTACTCTGCCATAACAGAAGTCTCTATGGTCGTAAACTTCTCATACGATATAGCACCGTGTTAGAGGATGATAAATGAAAACTTGATTAGAGTTTAGATGTAGGGCATGTTTTTTCTGTTCGATATTGTAACGTACAATGTCTCTATGGGTGACAGCCTCGTGGAAGTTCTCGTAGTTGACGGAGAACTTGACGATGGAGAGATACTGGTTGTTCTCGCTGCTCATGTAGTGCATGAGGTTCGAGTTGTCCAGGCAGAAATCGTAGACGATCGCATCGTTCGAGGCGAGCTTCGATCTAAATGAAGATTATAAGATCACAATTCCACTCAGTTTTGGATCATTGAGGTCAGAATTGTCAAGGTTAGAGGTTCCCTGATCTCTAATCCCATCTCCCTTCCCCCCTATGAGACATGGGCGACAAGTATCTTGACTGAATGCGCCCACCTCTGGACGTCCTCGATGGCGAAGTGCTGCCCGATGTAGGCTCTGATGGCAGCATCAGCGAGGTTCGGGTCGAAGAAGAACTCGTGGATGACCTGAGATTGATGATTCTATCTTCGATAGCCAATCCAAACCGGTGGCTCTCACGTAGCGTTGTGGTGCGACTGTGAAAACACTTTTTACCCCCATCACTCTACCGCACCTTGTGACTCCACGGGGAGCAGTCGAAGATCTTCTGGGGCGGTTTGTTCGTGTTCCTCAGCTTCTCCGTGAACTTCTCCTTCAGTTTGGCGATGGCGTCAGCGACGGTGAGCACTTGCACGTCGTTTCTCTGCACGAGACTCACACCGTCCACGTCCCACAGCACCTGAGGAAGAATTATTAAGATAAGATGATGGTCATTAAGTTAACCTTAAGTTAAGTCGTTAAGTTGAGTAAATGGCCGATAAGTAAGATAAGCCCCACCTTGTTGGCGAACTTGCGGTACTTGACGGTGCTGTTGAGCAGCATGAGGTCACGGCACCGCTTTGACACCTGGTCCGTTTTGAACAGATTTCCTGCAAGGAACAATATGACCATGGATTTGGATATTCATATGCTAAAGGGTGAATCAGAATGCCGGATGTCAACTAACCGATCTCTCTGAGCTTCTCTTCTAGAGGCGCGACAAGATGCATTCCTTCCTTCTCCACAGCATCCAGCAGCGAGATCATGAACTTGTTCTTCGCCTTGAGTTGAGTGTGCGAGTAGATCATAGCTACGACCTTATCCTTGTCGGCGCCGAACTGAAATTGATCATTCATTAGGAATACTCAACCGCATTTCTACATTTCAGTGGACTATATGAATCTATTTGTGTTCTATGTATGGTCAAAAGATACTTGAGTAGGAATGAATTATGGTTTTATGCATTTCTAAATTGATTATTGCTCACGACAGCATTCAGTTCAGCGACGGCGTCAGTGTACTGGTCGGTCTCGAAGAATTTCTCGCAGCTGAGATACACATCGAGCAGCTTGTTCACGATGTCCACCATGTGAGTGATCGAACCGCCCATGAACCTAAGAAGGAAACGGTATTGATTTGGAGAGACTACGGTAGCCTCAATACCATCCAATGTATTGTAATGCATAAAAACGATGTGTGGGTACGTTCCAAAGTGGCACTTACTTGATGCACAGTGTTTTGAACACTAGAGATACGGGTACGGTAGCCATAAGTAGTTACGATACTTACTTTGTGCACACTTCATAGACGCCGGCGCAGATGGCTTGATTGTCCTGGTACGACTTGGGCAGGAGACCCTCCGCGTGCTGATCGAGAATGTCAGAGATGCGCTTGAACTTGGTCATATGCTTGGTCTCCGCCTCTCTCTTGAGAGCATCGGCGATCTTCTTGTGCTCGCCGGGACGATTGAGCATCTGCTCGAGCGCCTTCTGCAACGTGTTGGCAATTAATAATATTCAATTCACTTATTATATCCAAAATGTGAGTTGGGAGAGAAGTTTACATAGACTTGCCTACTATACACTCGATGATAGATCGAGAAAAGGACGTACCTTGAGCATGTCATGGGGCAGCTCCTGGCATCTGAGCATGGTGAACAGGTCGCTGACGAGCTCATTCGTCTTGTTCTCCATGCCGGGGGAACGGAGCCGTTGAGGAGGTTGATGCATCGCTGAATGAACCATTGTCCATTGCCCATTGTTCATTGTCCATTGTCATTGTTAGAATCACTGTCATTTGTCAGTTGTCACTGGGGACTCACGTCGAAAGCAGCCTGGAACTTCTTGATGTTGCTCTGGTTGTTCGTTCCATCCTTCTGCTCGGCCCATTCGGCGAAGACGTCAGTGAACGGCTTCGGGCGGTAGTCCTCGGAGCTCTGAAACAATTTCCGCTTTAGTACACCGATCTATTCTGAACTCGTGTCAATAATGCGGTTCAAGTTCGGTAGATTCGAGTTGAAACCATGTTTCATTGCCTATTTACCTTCTGCTCGATGATCTTAGCAATAACTGATCCGGGATAGAGCAGGTCTCCCTCTTTGGCGATGTGCTCCAGACGACCCGGTACCTGCAAGAAAGATATATCTCTGTCCATTCCATTCTCTGAGTTTGTCTTGCATACCTTCTTGACATCGACATCGAACACGAGCTTCATCGATTCGACCGTTGCGTACACTTGTCCGACCGTGACGTTCTCTCTGTCCTTCGTCTTGTACGAGAGCAGTTTACCCGTGTACGGCGACCTAGATCACATAATTAATCAATCTTTGTCTTTCTTATTCTGCATTTGTTGTTTGTTTTCACTAGTGTCTTACACGTTTGATGGCTCTGTCGTTTAACTGCAGTACTCACTTGAGAATAGTCGGGTCGTTATCCTTCTCGAATGTAACGATGGATCTTCCGATGGACACTTTGTACTTGTCCGAAGTCTCTTCGAGATGGCACATGTGCGATTTCTCCTTGTGAGTCACGAGAAGAGAATTGTCTCCGAGCAGTCGAATTTCGACCACCGTCGTCGATCCGTTGAGATTGATGATGAAGGACAGAGGACCGGAACGAGTAGCTTGCACCTGATAAATGATTAGATAATACGGATATAATTGCAACTAAAATTTTCATATTCATAATGATTAGAAGTATTAGATCGATTTCGGTGGATATCCTTTGTCATGTGGATAATTCGGTTTGGGTGGTGTGATAATACGGGATAAGTGTGATATTGCGCATCTGGACTAATATCAATACTGTACCTTGTAGATCTTCATGTCCTTGATGAGGTCGAAGATGTGCGTCTCAGTCAGATCACTCGTAGGCAGCACTTGACCGCGCTCGATCGAATTGCGGAAGTTGTTGAATACCGCCTGCGCGCGATTGTGACCGATCACCGCGGATGAGATGGCGATCAGTTCGTGATCAGCGATGGGAATGCTCTGGAATACGGTAGGATTGATTTGTGTAGGATTATTATAGTATTGATTTCCGAAGAGCTTCGGCAATATTGATTTCTGTTGGGTAGTTTCGTACCTGGGGCACTTTGTCGGCGATTCTCCTGTCCAGCCACTGGGTGTTGAAGCGGTTCTGCTTGAAGTCTTCCTCCTTGAGCAGATCGACGAGGTAGCACACCTATAAGGTAAAGGTGAATCCACGTCATGCGATTTTACAGTCCTCAGACAACACTAGGTGGGATCCACTGGTAAGGCCAGCTGTTAGCACACATAGATTAGATCTATTCGTATCCTTTTTGATTCGTTCCGTAACCGTACCTGAGAGGTGAAGGTGGCGCGCAACTCGAGCTCCTGGAGAGCACACAGAAGGATGGAGATGGCCTCGTGACTGCAATTGATAGGGTCAGTTACCGTACTCCTACGGTATCCCGTATCGTAACCCTACCGTAACCCTCCTCCTACAATGTCCATACCGTGATCTTCCTCGAGCGAAGAGATGGCCGAATTGCGAATCGGCGAACTCGTGCACCTTTCCACTGGACGAGACGGAGAAGTATCCCCAGACGTTCTGCGCCGAGCGGAAGTTGAGATCGATGACCTGTAATGATGAATTGTCGATTGATTTCAATTATTTGACTACCTGTCCAGTGGATGGTCTGAAGAAGTCATCGGGATCTTCAGAGGTGATTCTCGCCGCGATGACTGAGTACTCTGTGTCGGTGAGTACCTGATCATATCTTATTTGCTACCTTGAGATGATAAAGCTCAGTTTGCGCCCTGAGATGTGAATAATTTGCTGAGAACATGAGAACTCACAAACCTTTTCTTCCGGTAGCGGGTCAGTTCCGTATCGCTTCAGTCCGTAGAACAATCGGACGTCAGAGATGCGGTTGAGAGGCAGTCCCATGGCGATCTGCAGCTGGATGGCAGGGATGTTGATGTTGGCCAGCATCTCCGTGCACGGGTGCTCCACCTGGAGAGGAGGAGTCAGTTTGTGATTGTCCATTTTCGAAATGTCAGGGGATACGATACGTGAAGATTGTGAATAAGTCAGTTAGCGATCAACCACTTCTATGTCGAATGAAAACTATTTCGCCATATGTTCTCTGAGTTGTCTCTCGGGTCGTAAAGTTCTCATCCGACATAGCGCACTTTGAATAGGAGACGGTACCTGAAGTCTGGGGTTGAGTTCGAGGAAGTAGTACTTGTCCTCGTCCGGCAGGTACATGTACTCGACGGTTCCTGAAAATTTAATGATCAGTGAAAGATCAAAGATCAACTAATCTTACCGGCGGATTCGTATCCGACGAGCTCGGCGATTCTGACTGCATCCTGCTGCATGCTCTTGAGCACGGACTTGGGAGCGATCGAAGCGGGAGCCTCCTCGATGATTTTCTGACATCTGGAAGGAAAACGATGAGATCACACAGTCAGGTTACGGTAATCAATGGACTTCTACGTTGTTGGTTGTAGTGTCAGGTTTTAGAAGCATACGGTAGGGCTATAAGGTTTCAGTAATCGATGTATATCGTTGGCTATCGAGTGTTTATGAATAATGTATAGCTACAGTACCTTCTCTGAATGGAGCAATCACGAGTGAAGATGGGAATGACGCAGCCGTATCTGTCAGCAATCAGCTGCACTTCGATATGGCGAGCGTTTTCGAGACATTTCATGAGGAAGATGGGAGAGTTGGGCACTTCGGTCTGAGGAATGGTTACGGTACATTGAATCGATTGATTGAATCATACTTGAACTTGGTAGAAGTTCTCCTTGAAGTCGGTCTCGCTCATGCACTTTCTGATGCCCTTTCCTCCGCCTCCCTCGGAGGCCTTGATCTGAACAAGATATCGATTGTTTTTGAGCCATTCTCGATGATCTCATTTGTTCTGATTCTTCTTCGTGTCATCGATCTTTCTACTCCCATGATCGTTCTCGTGATGCCATCCACAATCACTCATCCCATTCCCCACGTGCTCTCGATGCTGTCACAGCTTTCAGTCGCCCTTATCTTATCACTGGAGTAGTCACAAAGAGAGGATGAACCCGGCGATTAGTACCGGATCAAGAAACTGATTGATAGGTGCTATCTAAGGCAGATCTAATCTGTTTGCTTTTGGGCAAAATAATGGATTACGGTGTTGCGACTGAAAACCGCATAGAACGAGTGAAAATGATGTTATTCAGGCAAAAAGGTGGACAACTTGGCACTATGATCACATGAGTTCCACGTTTTCGAGTCACGGGAAAGGTGAGGAAGGAGATAATAAACATACCATCATGGGATAGCCGATCTTGTGCTTCTGCATGGCCTCGAGACCCTCGTTGATGTTGTTCACGCAAGCCTTTTCAATCAGCTCCTTCGGAACGACGATCGGGCTCTGTAAGAGATACTGTAATTTCTGTCCGCGGATGCTGTATCTTCATTATTGAATCTTTCCCGATGATCTTATTTGTTCTGATTCTTCTTCGTGTCATCATACATGATTTTATTGTGTCTTCTAATTACTTGATTGATACTGTGTCTTCACTGTTACTCTTGAAGTTGTTGTAAAATGTGATCTCTGATATTTCCATATCGTGTTCAACTCACTCCATCTCTCTTCTTCGTATCCATCTGAAGCCCGGATCCGGACCACTCGATCGTGGGAATTCCCACCGACTGCAAATACAAAGTTTACTTCTTATCGCAAGACCATTCTAGTTTTCCTCCTCCTCCACTCTAGTGGGCGATCCGTGTCAAATCAGCCCTTGTCGTCTACGTACACACACAGGGGCAGAAGAAGATTGGAATCTAAGCTGGACGGTTGTTTTCGGCTGCTATTTGCCTACTACGCTACTTCTATCGGGCGAATACATCTTTTCTTCCTTGCCTGGGCAATAATAGAGGAGTCGATCTTATCTCCGAGAGCCTTCATCGCCTCAGAAGGAGGACCAATGAAGACGATGCCTTCCGCCTTGAGCTTTCGAGGCAGCTCGGGATTCTCCGAGGCATGACCCCAACCGGCCCACACCGCATCGACCTGAAGATGGTTGAATGAAATATGACAAGACTGAGTTACTCTTTGTAAGTGGTGAAGAATAACACCACTCTTAAGTTTTGTGACTAGCTCGTACAGTTTTTGGTCAACGAAGAGACGAAAGAAGGCGATTACCTTCTGATCTTTGGCATGAGACACGATCTCATCCACATTGGCGTAGTTGTTTCTGTTCTCTCCACCAGGGGAAGTGACGTAATGGTCGGCGAGCTTGAGGTACTCTGCAAGATTATCGTCCAATTTTATGTCGTGAGATCATGTTTTTGACCATGATCGTCGCAAAACCTCACAACTTCATGTCAATACTCGAGGATTGAATCGATCGATAGCTTCCCCTCTTTCATTTTCATCTGATTCGTCGCGAGATCTTTATCGCTTCTTGCTTGACCCGCTTACTGCAGCCTATCTACTCCCAATTCTCAGCCTGGACCTCCCATCGATAGATGGATGCATGGATGCCTCTCAATCCCTTCCCCCCTCTCTTTCCTTTCAACGACCTTGGAGTCGAAAGTGAGAAAGAACGTGTGAGACACACTCCTCGCCCCTACTCCTTCCCGCTTTCGACCCATAAAGTAAGAGAGCGAGAGAATAGCAACAATTGGAAGCTCGAGAGTGAGAGGGAAGAGATAGGGGATGATAGAACCCCTCGCTAGGAAGAGTTCATGGTCAGAGAGAGGGGACATCACTCCTTCGGGATGTTCTTATCTCAAGGATGGCTCAGGGCCAAATCTCAGCGCATATCCATCACTAATAGTCAGAGTGAGCTAAGGAGATGACATATGAATCATCGAGGCTAGATTCGGATAGTAGATTGGTAACTAACCAGCATTCGAGAGAATCTCCTGCTCCGTAGTGATACAGATGAATTTGACCTCGCGGTCGTTGTTGAACATGTGCTGTAAAGTGAGCATTACCACCGCCCACGAGCAAATTGGAGGCCCGAAATGAGTTCAATCTCTAACCTGCAGCACTCTTCTGATAGACAGCATGCAACGAACGGCGGCGATACCATTGGTCGCTACGAGAACCTGCAAATATAATTTGAAAATTCACTCATTCATCTTCCTCATAGTGAAATTCAATGATGAAACGTTCTCAGTGTTTCCACCTCTCGAAATTGTGCTTACACGACTGTTCCTTATCTTACATCGGGATCTCTTCTAGAAACGCTCTGGTGTTTGTCGCGTTTTATGCAGCAGAGTGGTCCAAAGGTTCGAAGGTAAATCCCCACTACACGCTCTCTGTGCTCCCGTCACTCTATTGCCTCTCCCCATTTCCTGCACTCTCTTCGAAAGTGGCCTGATCATCGCATGGTACAAGAGGGGGGGATGGGAAGGGATGCTGCCACTCTCTCAACCACCATCCGATATGAGTAGAGAATGAGGAGGAAAGAACCTGTTAGTTCACCCCTCCTGGAAGGAATGGCCGGGAGGAGAGAGGATCATCTTGTTTAGATCCATAATTTGTCTACTCAATACTTCCTCTTTACCTATCAGTAAGGGCAGTGCACCGATGCAGTTTTTGGGCAAAATATTGGAATACGATGGATTTAATGTCGGCGGTGTTTGTCTAATATAGGTCGCCCGTGGTTTGAAGTGCCCGTTCATAAATTTACGGCGAAGACAGAGATCACAGAGTTATAGACAGTAAGACTGACCCGCTTGATGGGTCGTCTCTTCTCCGTGGTCTCCACGTGATAGTCGACGAACTCGTCCACAGTCTTGAAGACCATATCGTGATCAGGGACAGCCTGAACGGAGATTCCATTAGGAGGAGACTCGAGTGGAAGGACTAAGGACTAAGGATAAGGACTAAGGGCAAAGGACTGACTCTGTCATTGCTGGAGATAGTGTATCTCTTCATGTTCGCCTTGAGACCCTTGGAGTCTCCAGTAGTGGAAGATGACGATGAAATTCCGGCCGAAGGCATGCTGCAATGGGGACACATGTAGAGCAGGAAAAGGGGTCAGGGCACGCAAGAAACAGACTAATTGAGCCCCGCAGTGATTATGAGGGGCCCTGAGGATTGTTACTGTCAGAGGGATAATTTGTTGGGAAACGGAGCGGGATCTGGGTCTGTGACTAATCGTTGCCTGATCTCTTTACACCAGAGAGAACTGTTGGAATCAGGTAGGAGAGAGTAGGTGGAGGAATAAGCAGAAGGAAGGACTAGAGGGGGAGATAAGGAAGAAGAGGGAGGAGAGAGAGGGGCAGAGGAGGGGAGGAAGAGTCGAAGAGATGAACTGATTTCTCCCTTCGAAATCCCCTGCGTTATATACTCATTCTCACAGCTGATTCTTCCCAATTTAGTCACTGATCAGCTGCTGGATTCCTCGATTGCGTAACAATTGGCTGCAACTCAGTCTTTTTTCGGGAAAATTGTTACGCAATGCGAACAGCAACTAATCATAATTTTGGCGAAAGGCAAACAAATTTGCCACTATTCACCAAATCTGCAGAATCGCGTGAGAGACGGTTACAGTACGTCGTAATTTCTTACAGTTCAGCGATTTTTCGGGTGATATCCAAATTTTTCGCCGATTTCGCACGAAAAAGGGTCGAGATACGCGGAAATGTCGACGACGGTGCTTGTCTCATAAAGGTCGCCCGTGGTTTGGAGTGCTCGAAAATTGATGAATGGCGATGAGTAAGACAGAGATCACGGAGGAATAGACAAGAAAGAGAGTGAATGGGGAAGAGAATGAAGATGGATAAGAGAGATACGAGATTGGGAGGGAATTAGCCGATATGTAGAGGGGGAAGAAAGAGACAGAGAGAGAGAAGAACGCTCTTAGATGACACTCGTGTACCCGACTGAGAGCAGCAAGGCAGATCAAGGGCCTCATGGAGGTAGGAAGGGCCTGGCCTCTGTCGATCTATGCAATGATAGATCAATGGGCGTGTGAAGTGAGACAGGAAGAGGTGGGAGAGATGACCACAGTTCCATCTAGATTAGAGTAACTGTAGGGGGAGAATGGAGGGGGTGGTAAATAACTTGACGACAGCCTCATCGCCAAATTTCTGTTCATTTTCGCGAGGGAGCGCGCACTCTCGATCGATGAAAAGTGATGATGAGAGATGGGGGAGGGGAGAGCGGAGGTCAGTGCAACACTACAGGCCCGAGATGAATCACCATGTCGGAGATAACTGGGTATCCTACCATAGCTTAAATGAGCCCGGGTATCCTTCCATAGCTTAAATGAGTAAAGGCGTATCCACGTCAAGCGATTTTACAGTCGTAAGACTACGCTAGGTGGGACCCATTGGTAAGGCCAGCCGTTAGACGGTCTACAATGTCTAGCTGTCAAATGCTTTCTTAGGTAGGTTACCTTCAACGACTGAAGTCACTACCAATAGCATGGGCTTACCCCAAATCTCCTATCCTTAACCCTACCCCAAACCTCCTATCCTTAACCTTAACCCAATGATGGTAGGATACCGTACCTGTGATCGGCGGGGGACAAGCAGACCATCTAGGTGTGTTGCTTGCTTGAGCGAGTGTTCGCTATCAGCGGGGAAGACCTAGTAATAGTGGCCGGGCTTATCGCGCCGAGACAATGGCTTCGGATCGAAGACTCGACAAAAAGAGGCGGAGGAGCGAGAGAAATCAGGCGATAATCAGGGGGATTCTGGGGTGATAGTGATAGGGGAGGAAGAGTGGCGAGAGAGAGAAGGAGGCACCTAAGGGGGAAGAGAGACGGGTCAACAGTCCATAGCTCAATCTACGAGTAAGTGATTCCCCCTCTCGCTACAACTATAACACCAAGAACCTTAGGAGACCAAAAACAGGGGGCGATAGTGCACTGCCTTTTGGGGAAAAATGCGCAGAAAAATCGTTTACTCGTTCACAGATAATGCATGTGTTTTGCATGCAAGGCTGGTTCCTTGTTCGCGATAACCATCTAATTTCTTCTGATCAACCTTTCACAGTTTCCAGTTTTTCGACACAACAGAGTACGGTAAGTCAAAGAAGAGGGGTATTTCTCTACTTTTTGGCCGTTTCTTGCCAGTCGCTGCATTGTATCTGCAGGTAATCTACCAATCTTATTGTCCATGTTCCGTTTTTGCAACGAAGAAAATTATGACGAATCGAAAATGGAAACTGACTCTAAATGATTCTCGTTGTCGTTAAGTGGTAGAATAACTGCTAGAGGCTTTAGAGTGCTTGATCCATTGATTAGCGTAGGGGAGACAGTAACTGAAAGATTTGGATTAGAGTCAAAGAGAATGCGAGGAATAGAATGAGGAATCTCGAAAGAGAGAGAGAGAAGGGTCGATATCGAGAGATCTGATCTAGGATGACCTCTAGATCGGAGTCTCTTTCCATTGAGAATGGGGGCTAGATGAAGAAGAAAGATGATGGTATCCTGCTTGGGGAGTTACCACGAGAAATTTGACGAAAATTGCACTCAGTTGGTGATAGATCGAAAACAAATTCAGTGAATGACTGACTACTAGTACAGAAATGTTGTTTCTTTCGCTCGTATTGCGCGAACTGTGCACAATTGTAAACCATTGGGAGACTATAGGATGTAGTAGGCTGAGCGATCTCTGATCACGGCTAACAGATCACTCATAACTGATCGCACGCTCAAGCATCGTGTTTTGCAGCGCTTTCGGTTACGATGATGGGGAGATGGGGAGAGACACAGACGGAAGGATGGTATCGGTCTCTCTCTCTCTCGGGTCAGGGGACAGGTATGGGGAGAGAAGAGAGAGAGAGAAGGGACATGGGGAAGAGCGATGAATAGAGGGGACCACTGAAGGAAACAAGTGAAAGTTGCGAGAATCACTTTGATTGCACTCTTAGAAGGAAGAGAGTAAGGACGGGTGGATAGGTAGAGAACGGTCAATTGATCGCATCTTTTCGTCCTCTCGTATATGTTTCTTGTGAGTGAAGTTGGCTCGGGCAAAATACTGAACGGGCACTCTCACAAATGGAGATGGGCTAATCAAATTCATCAAGGGAATGTAGAAGAGTGAGTCGGATTCTCATTGACATTCATGAGTAATTCACGTGATCTGCCTCCCTTCCCCTTTCCTCGCTATCGTTTACGCACTCGGTCCTCAGAAATCAGCCGATTCCATCTCACTCTCCCCTTCCCATCGACTCCTTCGTCTCACAACATAAACAACGTCTACGATAGTCTAGGATGATCGGGAGACAGGAATGGTCTCTCTCTCCTATTCCGAGAAAGGGAAGGAATGCACTTCGCACGAACGATCGAGCATCGAAATTAGGCCGATTCAATAGTTCTTCGACCTGGGAGAAGAAGGGGAAAGGGAAGAAGAGCAGAGATTGTGTAATGAATAGGAACTGATAGCAATAATCGAGAAGAAGAGAAGGGGACAATTCAATCGATAGATGAATGAATGAATGAATGAATGAATGATTGATTGAGTGGATGAACAGAGTAACCCCGTGCGAGATGCCAATTGTCGACAATGAAGAGTAGAAAAAGAGAGCGAAGAAGTGGAGAATAGAACAGCTGTCGAATTGAGAAAGGATCACGAGTAGAAGAGAAATGATTATTTCGGGAAAGCAGAGGTTAACAGGACGAGGGGAGCCAATCAATGAGATAAGGGATGTGTCGGGGTCAATGGAAGAAGAAGGGAACACGGTTCATGGAGAGAGTAACCAGTGATTGTTTAGATTGATGAGGAGAAGATGGTCTAAGGGAGAGAGAGATTGGAGGGGTTAGAGGAAGAGGGAAGAGGAGAGAAGGGAAGAAGAGACTCACCATGGTTTCCCCCCTTCCTGTGTTTGTTCTTTCTCTTACGGCACATGCTGACAGATTGATGGGACGACGTAAATGGTAGTGAGGATGATGATTCGCACTCAAGGAATCGACCATACGACGTAGGAACTGAAAAATATATTGAGATACCGAAGTGGGATCAGTCGGAAGATCAGGTAGATCCATTCCAAGAAATAGATCAGTAGGAACGGACCATGCATAATACAGCGAAATATGGATATAAGGAAGATGGATAAGCATCAGTCGGAATCAGAGGTAGATCCATTCTAATCGATCCATTATGGTTCAATTAATTACCATACAAAGAAAGAACTGCAAATTATGGATACAAGGAAGAGGGTTTAAGATTATTCGGAAAGAATTGTAGATCAAATACAATAAATTATTTTCTAATATGGATCAATTGGAACGGATCATACGATCAAAAAAGCTGCACGTATGGATATAGAATGCATGAGGAATAAGATGATTCGGAAGTTGATGCCTATCAGATACTCGATTCTAATCGACCCGTTCCAAGAAATAGATCAATAAGAATGAAGAACTGTAAAGAAGAAGCAGAAAGATGAATAGGAGAGAAGAGTCGATGAATCGATGAGAAGCAGTGATAAGTGTGCGAAATTGTAAGTGGGAGAGAAGAGAATCGAACGGAAGTGAAGAGATGGAATGGGATATCAGCGATATGGTGAAATATCGAAGAACCATTTTGAGTTTTGCAAGGTCGAAGATTTTAGAAGCGAAGAGTAATTATTCCCCTGACCAATTAGACGCTCGAGGAAGTTTGTTGAACACGAATCGAACAAAAAGTTGTTAGGGGGGAATTAGTGTTGCTACAATATCTAAGTTGAGCAAAGTTTGTGTACTCGAGCATGGCGAGGTGAAACTGTGGTAGTGAGAGCTCCAAATTGAAAAAGGAAGACCAATTCCCCTCTGAGCCTCGGCCCAAGAGGAAATTGCCCTCCATAGAACGTTTTTGGTCGAAGAACAATGGCAAATCGAAGCGAGAAGCGGGGAGGAAATGGCCTAGTCCTCCTATATCCACTCTCCCTCTCCCTCCCTCTCTCTCTCTTTCCACTTCTCCCACAATGGATCGGGGGGAAAGAAGTAGCCATAGCGAGGAAAAGCGCGAGAAAAGGAGGAAGGAGCAGGTTGTAAATTCGTGCGATTTCAGGTTGCTGACTCATTTTGGCGCAGCCAGCGAGAGAGAAATAGCTGTCGGCAGGACGAAAAAATTGTGTGTGTGATTTGCCCGTACTCCGCAGGTTTCGGAGAAGAGTGAGTCAGTGTACAGAAAGTGCAGAGAAGGAAGGAAGAGTGGTGGTGGATATACCACGAGATGGAGTGACCTCGTTCGAGTTTATCGAGAATATCCTCCCGGTCAAATGAACCGAGGGGGGGGCGAGTGAGAGACGGGGGGAAGATGAACGACCAATGCGCACAAAAACAGGCGCGAAACCGTCGGTTTTGCAGCTAATGAACCCGTCGAGTGTGGGCTCAAGTGGAACAAAGAAAAGGCCAGAGGAGGTCATAAAACTCGCGGGTTTCGAGTGCATTTACACGCGAGGGAGCTCATTTTAAGTGATGCAAGGGAGGTTTGTGACCAGAAGCTGGGGCGAAATGGAGAAACAGCGGCGAGAGAAGAAGCAAAAAGGGAACTGGGAAGATAGAAAAAGCCGACGAAACATCAATGGACAATTAGGCTGTCCTGGCTTCAACTGAAAGAGCAGAAGCCGCCTAGTCGATTGCCTCTCGTGTGTTTACATCATCCCGATTGTCACTCATTTGTTGTGTTCCTCCTCCCTTAGTCACTCTCATTCCTCACTGCACACACTTAATTCCCTGCTTCTCCCTTCGCTTTCTTGGTTGTATCATGCACCATCTATCTCATCACACACAATTATGCATTCCATCTCGCAACAATTTTCGCACAAATAGAGCACGATCGAAGCAAACGAGTTCGCCTGTCCCTCCCTTCCACTCCCTCGCCCCTCCCTCGATCGCACGGCCTACAGTACCCGAACATTCCGTGCGGGACCTAGGCCACAACTCTCCACAAACTGTCCAAAGCGAAACATACTATAGCAACAACAAGACGTTTTTACATAATCGTTTAACTCACAATTGTTATGAATTATTAAAATATCGAGTTTCCAAAATGTCCACCAAGATAGGCATCGTCTGTTTATGCTTACTCGCCGTGATTTCTGCGTGAAAAAGTGTAAAATACGCATAATTGCAGGTCTCAATCTCTCTCGTCGTCATTGCACATTCCTTAGCGGGCCAATAAGTGGAGTGTGTCTTCTCTCTTCTAGCGATGACTCGACCACTTCGTCCCTGCATCACAAATGGTGACAACTCTTCCTCCTCTCCTTCCCCCTCTCCTCACTGATAAGACGCCTGAATTGTGTGCGCTCGCCGGCTTGATTCTCGGTCTCTGCAATCGATCGCTCTTCCTTCGCATATATTTTCATATTTTTAGCATGTATTTTCAAAAATTTAACGCTATTTAATAAGAGACACATGCTAGCAGGTTTTGATGCCCATTAATATAGTATTTTGCAGAGAATGACGAAGTACAAGCTCTATTACTTCAATCTGAGAGCTCGCGCAGAGGTCGCTCGTCAACTGTTCGCTCTCGCCGGAGAACCATTCGAGGACATCAGAGTTGAATTTGAAGACTGGTTCAACACCATCAAGCCCATGGGAGGTCAGTACATATATAATGTTCAAATGAACTATCATTAGTAAATTCATTGTTGAATAATAAAAAATGGGGAGAATCCTGCAAATAACTTTACTCATTAATAATTTAATTTCGATTGATAGGAAGAATATACATTTTTGTTTCTATATTTTCATTTTAAATACATTTTTATATACTTGTTCAAATCAATGACAAATCACTATGAGTAATCGAAACAGTTGAGCTGACCTCTTGCTTGGATTATAAGCAGAACTAGCTTGGGATTTTGTGCGCTTTTTGATAGGGGGGGCCACGTCACGCTCAGGAATGGCTCCATTGCTCACACTATCAATCGTAAATTCGGGAGGCGATAGTGAGTAGGAAGAAGGAAGAAGAGATCGTTCTGGCCAACAGTCATCATCCTTATTACATTGGCACACTACAACAAACATGTCGGGAGCTGTGTTGAAAATTCGTAATGATTACGCGAACAATAAATATTCACAGGAGAAGTCAGAAAAAAGCAAAAATGAGTATTACATTAGCATCCTGGTGAAAGAAATTTAAAAATTAAAAAAAATTATAATTCAGAATAAATTATCAATTCAGAGATGCCCTTCGATGCTCTTCCCGTACTCGAGGTCGACGGTCACAAAATCGCTCAGTCTATCACCATCGCACGCTTCCTCGCTCGTCAATTCGGTTTGTTGATTCAATTAATTAATTAAATTTAATTATTAATATTCTCCTCTGCAAAAACCTCTCTATAGGCCCTTTATTGCAGTAGTTCTCTGGCATTTCTCAGTCGCGAGAGCCCTGCTTCCGTATTGATTGCAAGTGTAAGAGAGAGAGAGAGAGATGCCCGCGTCAAGAGGGCGAAAGTTGCCGTAGAATCGTTCCCACAACTCCAGTAGTCTCTTCGCGAGTTTCATCACACTTGTGAATGGAGTTTATGCAATGAGAATCGTCGGAGTCGCTCGGGGATTTCTCGTTTTCACCTTTGGACTACTTGATCTCCAGCTCCATGTTCCAGTTAAACTCGGCTTTGGAAGTTTCCTACCTCATCATTAGTTTTTTTTTCTCCGTGAAACACATATTATATGCATTTCGATCGACTAGGGCTATTCAGGAAGGCATATAAAATTATGCATAGTATTTTTAAACCGGTAATTTACAGGCTTCGCGGGCAAATCAGTCTACGAGCAAGCAGTCGTTGATTCGATCGCCGATCAATATTCGGACTTCTTCCCCCACGTTCGACCCTTCCTCCGCACGCTACTCGGATTTGAGAATCACGATCTCGTACGGTTTTTGATCTATATTCCATCGTATTTGTTCGATAACAAAAGGAAGGAATTCTACGATTGCAGTTTACTGTGGTGTCTTCTCAGTAGATGTGATAGCGCCAGAGGAGGGGATGGAGCATCGTCATCTATCCGTTCCCTCCTCGCGTGCTAACACATGCTCTACTGAGAAGACACGACAGTATCTTCAATATGCCGAGAAGCTCCGAGTATAATTTACCGCTAACAATTGCAGGACACACTCCTCCTTGAGAAAGTACGCCCGGCCAGGGACGAATTCTTCGGCCAGATGGTCAAGATGCTTCAGGTAACTTGATCTTTGATCTCTTACTCGGAGTTGATCTTTGATCTTTGCCAGGCGAGCGAGAGTGGCTTCCTCGTTGGGCAGACGGTCACTTATGCCGATCTTCTCCTCGCAGAGCACGTCTCCACCTTCAAGCAGTACGATCCCCACTACGTCAGAGTGAGTGAATCATTCGTGGTTGTGGATGAGCCAAAATATATTTGATTGTTCGTGAAAAAAGATATTGACTTTACTTTTTTTCCTTCGAGATTAGGGATCTAAAGCGACCTTCTCTTTCTCTGGGAATCGGTGTGGACAGCACGTCATGGGAGCACAAACAGAATCATACAAATGATGTGAGAGAAAGTACAGCGAGAGACGAGCTTAAATGCGACTAATGAACTACATGAGCATCTTCTACGTAATTAATTGAATTGAAAAAAACAAAAATAAATCTCAGGACTGGCCGGAGATCCAGGACCACTGGGCCAAGGTTCGAGCGATTCCCAATCTGAGCAAGTGGATCAACGACAGACCCGAGACCATCTATTAAGGGACTACATTCCTCTCTCATTCTATTCAGCCGATATCTAGTATCCGCTCGTTCAGCTCTCCACCAGATATAGCTAATTGTATTCCATCATCTGTGATAAACTGCTTCCCATGTTATCGTAGCTATAAAATGAATGTTATGCACCAAAAAACGCACGCATAAAATGAATGTTATGTTATATGTTATGAATGTGAATGTTATGAATGTTATGTCATGTTATGCACCCGTTCGTACTGGTAATATTTCTATTTTTACCACGTAATCTTTCAACAGCACAATTTTAAAGCGAAAATTAGAATACATAACTCGATGGACATGCTGAACAATACTCGGGGAAAGAAGTTTGTACATCGTTCTTCAATAGTCGTGTGCATTTTGATACGAAAGGAAATTGGGAAAAGCACACATTTCATGTTTATAATCGGTAGATTGGTTTAAGAGAGACACAATTATGACACAATCTGCGTATATGAAAGATCAGAACAATGATAATATCTAGAACACAAACAAACTTATTCGAGAATCAACGAAGTAGTGGCAAGAAAGAGAGCTGAAGTACTCAGATGATGGGTTGTTTACTCGAATTTTAAGTGAGAAGTCATACTCATTTAGAAGAAGATCGATAACTATACAATAGTTAGATTCAACAGGCATAATCTAGTAACAAATCGATTTTTGTTCATGGATGTTGAATCAACAGGGAACGGAGAAAGAAAGAGGTGACAGTCTAACAACATGACGAAGAGTGTGCTAGTTTCAGTACATACTGTACTATGGGAAGCGGACAAGCAGGTGGTAAAAAGGGAAAATGGGAGGAGATGATGAAGACTGATTGACGATGCGTGAGGGATGGCGATGCTGATTGACTATCGACGTCATCTTGATTAACTACCACGTCCTCTCGATCGATGATCGGCAGCTGCGAACACGGCCCTTTTCAGCTGAAATTCGACATTGTTCAAAACTTTTCCCCACGTTTATATAAGTAAATTCCTAGAGACGATTCTGATATGCAAAAGATGTGACCAACGAATGAGCGAGATTGATTTCGACGCTTGGCTGGCTATCGCACATGCTACATCTGCCTTATTGATGATATCTGTAAGTGTTGGCGCACCTGTCTCAGGCGTGCTTGTTTATTCTCCAGGCGCTTCATGAGTAGAGCTACGGCCTGTAAATTTAAAATTTAATTTTAATAATCTGGTTTTACATTAGATCATTCATTTTTTACATCACTCATTTTCCTTTATCTATTCTAGTATATATTTGTAGTGTTCGATCAAATAAAAATTGGCAAATTTTCCATGTTTTTCACCTTCTTTCGTCCGATGCTTCTCAGATATTGAATTACATCGGTGTTGCACAACAATTGAGTGCATTTGCACTTCCCGATGGGAATTCCGTAAGATTTCCCATAACTGAGGTACACGAACTGTCCTGAAATTTACGTTGCGATGATAAGTTTGCACATCGTTCTTCAATAGTCGCGTGCATTTTGATTCGCTCACCCGTATCGCTAACCAATGTGAATGTGCTGACCTGGTTCAATAGGTTCCTTGGCATAGATGCAACACTCCGGATCCGTATACTTCATACCTCCACGGTAAATGCTAAAATTATTGAAAAATTTGACAATTTTTTTTCTGTGCGAGTTTGAGCAAACATCAAAATGCTTTTAATTATGCTAAACTGAACATTCACTAAAATTGTTTGGAAAATTTATAAACCTATCTCTAACATGATTGATCTATTTAAGGTGCAGAATAACTCACTTAATGAAGTCAGCATTTGCCCACAATGAGTGACACATCATGCTTGCACAGTTTCCTTTGTTCTTGGGATTTATAAAAACGACCGAGCGTTCCGATCTTTTATTCCCTGAAAAATAGTTTCGTGAGTAATGATTGATATGCCTACAGTTGATATTGGCAAGGAGTATTCCGAAATAAAACTCGAAATAACATCTGTCACTCAGAGCTAACAGTCGATACTATTAACGAACAGATTTCTTCCTCATCCAAGCTGCTTCTCCATTCACGAGATCCAGATTTGCTGCGGTGTATGCATACAACTCCTCCTCACCGTCGACTCCAACCTGTCTGATACCAGTGAACGTCACGATAGGATCTCCTGAAATGCATTTGATTGAATCAATGCTAAGAAACGTAAAGATTTTCTGCAAAAAACAAGATACATTGATGATATCTGATGATATCTAACCTGTCTGGATAGGTACCAATGCACGGAAGCCGAATCCCATTTCATTCTGCAGGACGACATCGATACTGAAAAAATATAAAATATCTCGAGTGGATATGAGACACTATCTGAGAGAGCTCACCTACCACCGTACAGTAAAAATAATATATTCTGAAAAAAATGCCCCTGTGGTAACTTTTTACATAGAACTCGAAAATCGACTCTAAAAAGTCGTATCTCTAAAATTATATGACATGTATCATATATGACATGCGTTATAATAGCTGAAGCTCACGTTACTTTTCCTGTCAAGTTCTCAGTGGAATTATATTCGAAATTAACTAACTCCTTGTGCTTGAACTGAATCTTGCTTGCGGAGCAGCTTCCAGTCTTGCAGCAGAGACAGTGGCTGCCACACTCAACAATCGCATGGAGCTCATTGTCCTTCGTCTTCCGCGATTCGACCACTCGATTGTTCACCTGTAAAGGACGGATCTACTATAGTTTTGAGTTCAGCCAAATGTTTTGGGACAACCCTACTTTCATGGGCCACTGAACTGGACTAGATCACAAAGGACAGTCAGGCTATTTCAAGAGCGGCTCGCGAAGCGGAATTTTTAAATTATCTATAATAAACATTGCAAGATACCGCAACGGAGGCCTGCATGCAGGGACAGGTCTCGATCTTGCAGCCACCCGCACGCGGATTGCACTGGCAAGAGATCTACAAAGAAAATTATTCGTGATTTTTTGTCAATACAATATCCTGAAGTAGAATGTTTGTGAAAAAGTTACAACAGTGGCCTCACTACCTCGAATTCCTTTCCTTCCTGCCAGTTCTTATCCTTGCGGTAGTCAGCAGCATCCACTGTCTTTTCAATATGCTTGTAAGGGGGCTTGAACGCCTTCTGCAATTTAAATGGAATAATAAAACTGGCTCATCCGCTGGAGAGACGTGAGTCACTTTTCTTCAAATTATCCATAAATACTACAAGAAGCAGAGGTTACGTGTGAATTTATTAACCTGGAAGATTGCTGTGTAGATTCCAGTGTGGTGGTCGCATCGACGAACTTGACATTGGCCGTTCCCTCCTTGAATACCTTCTGAAATTCTATGATTATTTTCATTTTCTATCGTACAATTCATTATCTATCGAAGAATGAATCTATAAAGCAGCTATTTACTTGCCGGGGAGAGCTCTTCGTACTTCAGAGAGGCCTCACTGGAGAAGTCGTTCTTAAAAATCGTTAATTTGGCTTTGATACACATTGCTTTCAGGTGTGCACTACTACAACGAATATCGATACACTTACGAGGATGAGCTTTCTTATTCTTTCCTTGTCCTGAGCTGCCTTCTTCCGATCTTGAATATTCATTGGCTTTCTCGATCCGAATTTTCCAATTACTGTATTTTTCTTGAACACCTCCATAGTGGCCAGTTGGCTCTGAAATTCCATTCCATTTAAATGTGAAACACACTCGTCACTTCCGATGACCCGTTGTTGCTTCCACATAGAGGCAAAACACACAAAGTCGAGAGACACATCCACCACATTCGATCCCCCTTCATCCTCCTCCCTATCCACTCTAATTAAGGCAATATTCGTGTAATTATTCAATCCTCATCCCATCTCACCTACCGTACACCACCCAATCTCCTTTTATTCCCCGCTTGTTCGTACTACTTTCGGTGTCGCCGATACAGTAACCCAGTGGTTGCAGGGTTTACCTCGATGTGCCACAATGTCGACTTGTCATCCTCGGGCATCTTGGGGAACAGATCCTTCCCTGCAATAAGTATTTCTTGC
This sequence comes from Pristionchus exspectatus, assembly GCA_911812115.1. Lineage (NCBI taxonomy): Eukaryota > Metazoa > Nematoda > Chromadorea > Rhabditida > Neodiplogasteridae > Pristionchus > Pristionchus exspectatus. The sequence goes on along the minus strand of OU461583.1, from coordinate 26,527,004 downwards.
GGTATTTCATTGTGATCATCAATATTTGCTTGTTAACAAGATTTGATTAAATTCTAAACTAAAGATAGTTCCTTACTTCGAGTCGGGTCCTTTGCTAGTTTGATCAGATGGAGGAATACTTTGGAGTCGATATGTTGCTTGTTTCGAGCCTCCCTGCAACAAGTGTAATCATTCAGAACGTATCTGGAAAGCAAGTTTCAGATACTTACATTCTTCTGAGGAAGTCTTCCTTAATCTCCGCCTTCTCAATCTTATCCGACTTCTTCTCCGTATTGTGATTCGACTTCTTTTCTAGAATCTTCAGAATCTTTCTTCTCTCAATAGATTTTGCTCCGAGAATTCGTCTCCCTGATCTAGTCTTTCTTCGAGCGAGCGATCTAGTCACTCTCCGTTGAGTGGCCGAAGAAGACTTTAGTCGTCGAACGGTTGAAGCTGTAATGAATTAGTTGGTTATAAACTCGTATGCTCTAGCTTGTAAACCATGGGCTGCCCGCTCCTCTTGCGCTCAATCCAGAGAGGCCACTTCTCCATTATTTGCCTCTATTTTTCAACTAGCTCAGCTTTTAGATGCCCATCCCACACTAATCAACGATAGCAATTTTCTAGCAGATAGTTTGCGTATATCTCAACGTGTATGTGCATTCTAACCTTTCTTACCTGCATTTGAAGTAATCGTCCCGTCATCAGGATCTCTATGTTCGACATCGTCATTGGATGCCGATGGAAGGTCCGGATTCAAGTTCTCTTCGCAATCCTAAAAATATGGCATGAACTTTTAAATTCCGTATTCGCTCAATGAAGGGTGTAAACATAGAGCCAAGCCGATATTGAAGGAACTCAGAAGCTCTCAGAAGCTGGTCAATGATTATTCAAATTGAAGCGTACAAACGTGGAAGATGTTCGAATTTTCACCTCTCTAATGATCTTGGCTTGCTTTCTGCGACGAGAGCGAGAAGTGGCAGTACAGTCCTGAACGTCTAGCATATACCAGAAAATATGCAAAAATGCTATCTGAGGGCCCGATGAATAATCATACAGTGTTTTCGTTGTTGGCGGCTCGTCGCTTTCGTTTAAGGGGAGCGGTCTGGTCTGCACTCTGAAATAGAGATTCATTTTGACCGAGAATAATTTTTCTCTTGCCTTTGGAATTTGGAAACATTTTTCCTCTTTCCCTCCGTTTTTCTCATACAAGTAGTAATACCAATAACCATGTTCTATAGCAGCTACATCATCACACGTAGTTGATATGAAACTCTTCATAGAAGATCATCTCACTTCTCACCTGAGCATCATCGAACTTGTTGGGCAGAGGTGCGATCGAAGTTTCCGGACTGTTGAAAAGTCGAGGTCCGAGTACCTTCGATCCGATTGCTGCGAAAACAGAGAAGATATACGCAACCTTCGGTGCGAGCCTTTCCCTGATTGAACTGCGACCCATCTCACGAATCTGAACGAGTGAGATCAGCTCGAAATTATACCTACGCCGATTCCCGCCCATTGTTTCTCACGTCTAGGCCTGCATTTCCCGATAACCGAAGCCGACTGATTATTCCGAAGCCGACTAGAAAAACAATGAGAAATTATGGAAAGGTTGGAAACAGTGCTCAATAAATAAACAAACCTGAGGAATGTGATCTGCTTCCTCGACCCTTGTGCTCGTTGACCATTTCTTCGGACGCCCCTGTAATAGTACTCGATTTGAGAAGATATCCAATACAAAATAGAGAAAATCGGGGAATGATTCTTCACGCACCATCGATATCGGAGTACGAAACAAATGAAGAGATTGTTTGCTGGTTGAGCTCTGAAAAGAGAACCTGTTTACAATAAAACGAAAAGATTCCTTACTAACGAGAGACGGATAGAAACGCGGCTAGGGGAAGCACCATCGCCTGAGGAAATTCCAATGAAAAGGAAAAGAGAGGCAGAATGATGCATTTACAATAGCTGTGAATGCCATTTGGCAGATTCAGATGAGCAGGGAAAATGTGTGAGGAATGGAATGGGATGGAGAGTGGATAGAAGGAAGGATAGCTAATGTATCCTTCTAGCAGGGGGTTGACCTCTGTCGAGAGAGAGACGAGAGAACGTGTAAGAGAAGGAGAGGCAGAGAGTGACGGAGAAGTGCGAGAAGGGGATGAGAGCCCAGGGGGGTCAGGGGAGAGGGAAGAGGGAAGAGGGGAAGAGAGGGAAATTCCCTTGTCCTTCCCTCTGGAAATATCTCTGAGAGTATGCAGGCCATTCAAGATGAAAATATTACACGAGAATAGAGAGGGAGAGATCTATCCATGCAATTGTAAGGTGCCTTCCACCTTCGAGGTATGAAGCCCTTGGCACTTATCAACCATGCTCTTATCTCTGTAGTGGACCATTGCTCGACTGACGAATTGAGCCTATACTGAATGGATTAGATACTCCTCCCTTCTTCCCCTTCTTCCCCATTACTCCTTCCCTCTCTCAGAGATACGTCTTCTCTCATCCACTCTCTGCCGTCCACAAAGCAACATTAATTGTCCTCTCTCTCGTTCTCCCTTTCTCCTATATTCCAATGCTCTCTCGCCATTTTCACGTATGTGGGTTGGTGCACTTTAGGAATGGCAAGGGAATGGGAGGTGAAGAGAAGGGTAGGGAAAGGAAGGTTCAGCCCGTTATGGGTTAGTATCGATTGGCCCATGTATTAGGGGGAGTCCCATGACTCATTGTTCATTCATACTACTCGAGAGCCTAGAGATTGCACACCATCTGTTCCATTGCCTCACCCGCCTTCCAAGCGGCTGTCGGGTATTCTCTAGGCCAGTCTCGCTCCTACCACCATGAGATAAAGACGCTTCTCTCCTAGTCTCCTATCGCTAACACAACAGTTCCCATACACAAATCATGTGTATAAAGTGGAGGTCCTGCGGGGGAGAGAAGTAGGTTTCTACACCACCGCAACACCACGACCTACTTCTCACGGGTGACCTACCGACCCACCCATTTCCCTGGTCCGGGACACCAGGATGACCCGAACTCCGTCACCCAGTCGCCCAATTCGCTCTACAGTCTACAATTGTAAATCGTCAACTCCTGTCTTCCATCCACTATCCGTTCCCCTCTACCGGTACTCATTATTAATCTACTTGTCAGCCAAGGAAGCGACAAAAATGGAACGAGCCGAGAGGCTAATAGCGTCAGAAGAAACGCCGAAGTTCCCACGCCCATAGAGCGTCCCTTATTCCCCTTTCTACGACTACTGCCAGTCGTCTATAACGGATATCACTTGAAATCATGATGCGAAGATCTACAAGGAATATTCTGCTGATCAATTTGGCGTACTGTGGGTTATTGAGTTTGTAATCATCACTGTTCTGTTGTTAGCGATTATTTGACTAGGGTTGCGAGACTGAGCCGTCACTTATTTTCTATTGTTTTAAGATCTTGACATAGTTTTTATTGTGACAAGACTAGAATCGTAGCTCCCATGTAGTACGTTTCTTGTCTATAGACTTGCAAGCGAGGGCGCTTGCTTGTCGAAAAGGGGGACGTTATGGGTTAGTATCGATTGGCCCATGTATTAGGGGGAGTCCCATGACTCATTGTTCATTCATACTACTCGAGAGCCTAGAGATTGCACACCATCTGTTCCATTGCCTCACCCGCCTTCCAAGCGGCTGTCGGGTATTCTCTAGGCCAGTCTCGCTCCTACCACCATGAGATAAAGACGCTTCTCTCCTAGTCTCCTATCGCTAACACACAACAGTTCCCATACACAAATCATGTGTATAAAGAGCCAATTGGAATCTACCACTCGAATATGGAAAGGAGAAGCTATCTGTGACCATTGCTTGAACTCCTTCCATAACGTACACCATCCATGTTTCCATTTCACCTCGCCCCTTAACCTAGAAATGGATCCGCACCACACCCGTCTGGACCCTTTACAACAGGAAACGCCCAACTGGCCCCCTCGGACACGATGGCGGGAACATCTAATGCGAGCAATTGGCGTTAACTGGTGGAATACAACTTATGAAGAATTTCGGCCCATCCTCATCTGAGCACTAATGCCTGACATGAAAAAATTATTATTATTATTATCTTCATTTCTTCTGCTCCCAATGAATTGCCAGTGAAGATCGAGTACCACGACGTTTTCTAATAGATCAATTCATATCAAAAGGCTCTTTTCATCAGAGGTAGACATAAATAATCATATGTGTATGCAGACTAGCGACCCCGATGCTCTCGATTTGGTTACGGTATCGAGGCGACACGATGAAATCCAAAGGAAGAACGGATGCGCTCAGTAGGCTACGGCGTAGGCTGGAAAGATATTGGATAATTTATGGTATGAGAAGGATTTTTTATGTACGATACTGTGCACAAGGAATGAAAATCCCTATAGCCAATATTTACTGAATAATACGGTGACGGAGAAGGATGTGGTGTGAAGGGGACACGAAGATTGAGTGGGGGGTCGATGTGGGGTAAGGGGAGACTTGTGATGGACATTCTAATGCAACAATGAGACATGATCAACTGAAGGAATGATGGGTTATGACCATCGGGCATACGGGCGCGGATGCGCGAATGAGCTAGGAGAGTTCTGGGTAGCTAAAAGAAAAGAGGCGTATCGAAATGGAACGTAGTCGAATGATGTTACATTGAGTATTATAGATAAGAGAGACAAGGGGAGGGATCAGACTGACGAAATGCAGATGGATTGGATCGATGGTAGGGAGAAGAAGAGATGGAAAAGGAGTAGTAGCACATTAAATTAGCCGCGATTCTAGTATGTTGACTGCAAGAAATCGATTGACACGAATACTCGAAGAAATGAATTCAGAGATCCGAGTCGACGATTTCAGTAGTAACAACGGAATGATAATTATCGTTTGACTGATCAGAGCGATCAGTTTCGTCGATATATGCTATGTCATCATTGCTCAGTCCCAAATCGGCCGGTTCAATGGCTTCTTCTGAAAATAAAATTTCAAACGATCCCCTGGTTTCATTCTAAATATACGTTTGTTGCTATATAATGAAAAAAAAACAAATCGGTAAAAAAGATAATGTGAACTCTTACGTTTGAATGGTCTATTGGCCACTCGAATTATATGGGGCATCTTCCTTGGAATGTAAGGCGAATACTGTATTGGGGGCGCCCAGACTGCACGTTTCTTAGGCCACATCCACTTAACTGGAATATGAAAGAACAGTATTTGTCATCCAAACAATCAGCAGAAAGTTTTCGTTTTTGAGCAAATTTAACAATTCAAAAGTAAGGGATCATTTCGATACCGGGTATTCCCATGTTGATCATCCTGAAGGTTTCCACAGCTCACCAACCTCGTGGCTTTGCTTCGATACATCACAGCAGGTACGCGTTTAGAACTGACCTAGATCGTAGACTGCCCAGACGATCATTGCAATCACGATGTAGACGATTCCCATTATGTACACCTGCAATGATTAACATTCGGAGTTATATTACCGCAACTAGATGTCGATTCCATTTCATTCTATGAACTACGTCTTACGTACAGAAAAGTTTCAAGCAAAACTGTTGCGAAATGGACTGCAAGCAAGTTCAGTGCCCCTACAATATCGTCTAACCGATAAATCCATTGACGGATTGAAAACAGTAAAATCACAGCTGACCTTGATAAATTCCACTGTGAAGTACCGCTCACAGTCATCGGTTATCTTTTGTCACAGTCTATCATTTCTGAGTAGAGAAGAAGACGAAGAAGGAAGGGATCAGAGTAGTTGAATGATTCCCGTAGATGGAGAGGCGCGCACTAATTGACCGTGCGAACCATATTCTCACTCTCTCAAAGGTACATGTTCTCTTCCTTTTCGTTCTCACGCACAGAGTTAGCTGGCAGAACGACCATCGATTCTTTTTCATTCATTGATTTTCATATTAAAAAATATTAACATTTATAAAAAGAAGTCTGGCCAAGTGAGAGCTCAAATGGTGTTCCTGCTGAATATATTTCCTCGTGACTGCGATTTGCATTTCACGAGTTCGGCCGATCTACACAAAACATGAGGCCACACTCCGCAGCCACTGTACTCAGTATGCAAGACGTCTCGATCTAGGCCATTTTGTTCTGAATTGTTACCTTGGTTTTGCAATGAATTGTTACCTTGGTTTTGCAAACCTTCCTGTCTCACTGTTGAATCGTTTACCATACTAGGAACCCATGATAATGTCGAGTGAATACAGAAGAAATTACGGAAAATTGCTGGAAACAAGGAATGCGTCTGATATAGACGTATGTACGGGCGAATGAATTCGAAACTTTGTCTGTTTGTTCAGCAATGATAACAATCTATTCACATGACTTTTCAAAAATAACAATTTTATTTATTTGTTTTACAAAGTACTCAAGTTAAAAAAATCACTCACGACCCATTGAAAAGAGTGCAACGGATGATAGAGATTAGATAATGATGACATGGCTGTTAATATCTTTCACATGATAACATGACTTCTAGTCTTTGAAATTTGTTCAGCTTCTCATAGGGAAAACGTTCGTTCTCGACATTGCAAACAAGAATGTGCTAGTATAAATACAGACGATTTTCTTTCATCAGCACTTCAGCGGTCAGCATCAACCGCAACTAAGTAAGTTCCCTTCTGTAGAGTATATTCGTCCACTAATAAAACAGTTCCGACTCCAACATCTTTCCCATTACAGTATGCGTTCCCTCGCTCTCCTTCCTCTTTTCTTCGCTCTCGGTCTTTGTGGAGTGCTTCCGCACACTAAATTCGAGAAGGAAATCGGGAAACAAATCGATGTCGATGAGTTCAAAAAGGATATGAAGGTACGAATATTGGTCATAACATGATGACTCTGAATTAATTCCAATTTAGATTCTGGATGCCCATCTTGCTGTTGAAACGGATGCGGAAAGAGCCGAACTCCAGAATCTCCTTGCGGTAAGAACTCGTTCTTGACAAATGCAACTCATTCGATAAAAGATATGGCGAATCAACATTTAGGAACTTGTAACCAACGTAAGAAAATATAAAAAAATAAAATATAGGCAGTCGAACCTGTTCCTTCACTCGAGGCTGAGGCTGAGAAAGATGAAGAAGATGTGAATGCAGAGAATAATGCCGATCTTTTCGAGGGAGATATCGTCCTAACAAAGTATTAGTTGGCTCGTAGGATGTTTCTTGTTCTTAGTCTAATCTTTCAGTGAACAACTCTCATATGTGATGGCTAACGAAACTGAGCGTGCAAAGAGACAGGCATCGATGAATACAGCAATCTGGGGAACAACTCCCATTCCCTTCTCTTTTGCGGCTGGAGTCAGTAAGTGAATCCTGTCGATGAACTAAGTGAGCATCTTAAAGCGTGTGTTTCTGAGTAGCTTCAGTCTCCTCTATTCAGGTGACGAAGTCAAAGGAATCGTTCGCGCTGCCACTGCTTTCTGGACTGCAAACACTTGTGTGAACTTCCAAGAGAATGGAGCTGGAGAGAATAAGTAGGATACCTTTTTTATTCGAACGACTTTTTCAACCCCTAATCATGAATTCATTTAAGGATCCTTGTTGTCAACAAAGGTGGTTGCTACTCCTCAGTCGGAAAGGTTGGAAAGACTCAGGAACTTTCTCTTCAAAACAATGGATGTAACTCGGTAATATCTTTTGAGTTAGGAGTGATTACCGATCTATAATCAGATCTCAACCGCCACTCATGAACTTGAACATGCTCTGGGAGTATACCACGAACAGTCAAGAGCCGATAGAGACGCATATGTCAGAGTTAACAAGGATAATATCCCGGTATGATAACGATAATATTTTTAAGATTATATTTTACCTATTGTAATGAAAAATATTCTTTTTCTAGACCCAGAACCAGCACAATTTCGACTCTTATCCCACATCGTCCGCAATGGGTCTCCCTTACGACTTCGGAAGCAACATGCACTATACCTCGGACAGGTTAGTTCGATATAAAAAGAGCTGTCGTTGAAGTAATTATGTTTATTATAATCAAGGTATTTGTTTCAGTTTCGCCAAAGACTATAAGATCCCCACTCTAATTGCTGTCGGTTCATACGCTGACTACCAGAATTCGATGCGTGGTCATATGCCTTCGTTCCTCGATATCCTCAAAGTCAACAAATACTACAAATGCGATCGTAAGTACTCATATTTCTTTTTCATACTATACTTTGTCTCTGCAAAGCTCACCTAAAAGCAAAACCAGCCAATCATCAGAGAAATGCGCCAACAAAGCTAATCCATGCAAGAATGGTGGATATCTTGACGTGAGAAACTGCGCAAAATGCGTGTGTCCCGAGGGACTCGGAGGAGCTGATTGCACTGGAAATGTAGGTTTCCTTAGCCTATCAAAACACATTAGAATATATTCTAATGTGTTTTGAGTATATATACTCATGATCCGGAACCAAGAAATATTTCAGCCTGATGGTTGTGTGGTCGAACTTCAAGCATCGACTTCGTATACCAAGAGGATCATCGAGGTAATATTTCGATTTTCACATTCTTATTTCACTTCGTTATTCAGATGGGAAAATATGGTCAGCCCGCACAGCTCAAATACGACAATTGTGCCTACGTTGTCAAGGCAAGTTAACATTGATATATTTTTAAAATTTATAACCTCGAAAAGAAAGTGAAATTAAAATATATACAACAGTTTTATTCAGGCTCCCGCCGGCAAGAGAATTGAAGTTGTGTTTGATGCAATTTACTCTGGATACGGAAGTGGGTGCAGAATGGCAGGAATTGAGTTGAAGACCAAGACCAATATGCTTCAGAGAGGATTCAGGTTCAAAAAAATTGTAAATATTTCTTCAAATTACATTTTCAGATTCTGTCAGACTCCTACCAAGAAATCATATTGGTCCGACGCTAACAAACTCCCTATGCTTGTGTGGAGCAATGAGGGTTCATTCCGTGCTGATATTCAGTATAGATACGGTAGAAGAGAAAACATATTACAAATCTAATCAACAAGTATCTTTTCAGCCTAAACAAGATGGAGCGAGCTTTTCGATGCAAACTCTTCTCCTTTCTAATCATTCATTCAATAAAGTGCAATTATGCAATCGTTTGCAAAGCCTATCTACACAAACCAACTTTCTATTCTAAAAGATGAGAACGTGATTCACGAGAGTGAACGTAAGTAATGGGATGAGCGAATACTATGCTTCTGTGTAATTTTTCTATTTTTCAGTCTGGAATAACTCGGTATTGCACTTTATCATGGGTTCTTAGGACGGTAAATGATACAACAGTAAGACAGGAAAGCTCCTTGCTAGACCAAGGTAATATGAAATAGCGCGAGACCTCTATCAGACGATAGGAGCGAAATTGCACGAGAGAAATCGAATAAATTCCCGATATAATAACAGTAAGGAAGATTGCCAATGAACGAGTGAGTGTCGGGTGAGAAATCAGGAGCTAAAGCATTTGCATACAAGAACTGGATAGGTGGAGAGACGCTAAAGTTTCGAACGAATATAAGATCGACGGACTTGATTAGATTCTGATGGAATGCTTGAACGGACTATGATTGCTGAGATTACGCTAAATATTGCGGGTACACTTGACAAACTCATAATTTAGGCTATTAGCAGCGGCAACGGTACAATCTCAACATGACACAACTCATAGGTTGTATGGGGCAGGAATCGATAGACAAGTCTCTGTTTCTTCTCGGGTTTCTGAATGATTCCCTTCTTGTAGTATTGTCTCAATGATCGCGAGAGCTTGTCGTAGTTCATCGCTGATCGATTCTTCCGAATTCCCCAGAACTGAGCGAGCACTTGCGAATTCTCGATCTTGAAGGTGCCTGTAAAGATGTCGATTGAGAAAGACTTTGGGCTATATAGATGCCATCCGGCAACGGTTATTTTGAAAGGGAACAACTCGAATCGGCCAGGAAATTTGTTTTGGAAACTATAACATCGGTCCCGGTGACCATAGTGAAGGATAATATGATGCATAATGTGCAATATCTCACCCGCCAATCGATCGACCCATCTTACACATCCTCCGTACTGATCGGGACACTCGAGTAGTTCACGAATGAAGATCCACAGATGCACATTGCCTCCGGTCCTGTGGTACGTCTGACGGGGCAGAGACTGTTGCATCATCTCTGGCATGTAGGGAGGAGGCGGCAGCAGGGACATGTCATCATCTTCGTTCACTGAAAAGCGGCTATTTTCTTCAATCCTTTGACACGGGATGTACATCGCTCAGGCTCGTTCAGATTCCGATAGAGATAAGAAGATGCCAGCTCGGGGACTCACTCTCATCTCCATCTGACTCCGAGTCAGTTGGCACACTGTTGGCGACGGGGAAAGCAGGGAAGAACTGTTGGGGCGGAGGAGGCATCGACTGGGACAGAGGACCGGACATCACTGCGGCTGATGTGGCACCATTCCGTGTTGCTGCTGCTGTTGTTGTTGAGCGACCATGGCTGCAAGATGAGGATCAGTGTCCGACGGTGAAACTTTTTCATAAGACCTCATTGTAATCTTTGGAATAAGCCTGGTGCAGAATTAGATTACCATTAGGGTGTTGATGATGGTGTTGTTGTTGCTGCTGTTGTGGATGATAATACGCATTGTGCATATGCTGGTTGTACATCATCTGCTGATGTTGCTGATCCCCCCCAGTCCCTGTTGCTGTTGTGGTTGTTGATGGGAACAGTAGTTGTTGTTGTCGTTCTGCAATCGATAATTCATTTGGGAATTCCCCACATTCAATATCCGCATGAATACGATGACGAGTGTCCCTAGATATCTGCACAGTATTAAAAGGTGAAGTTGCTTCCACAACCACAGTCGTCATGAGACAACCACGCTTGGTGGTGGACACAGGTAATGATGCATAGTGTAATCAATAAGAAATAGTAGTTGAAAACCAATGACTAGATGGAGCGATATCTTCCGCGAGACTATTGGCCCGAACTTTCTCAACGAAGCAAGAAAAGCCATGCACATCAGAGCTCTCACCTAACCCGACCTCTTGATAAATGTGTAATAATCGAATCGAGTTGAAAACTCACCCATTCCTGCTTGACCATCATTCCATTATCTGCAGCCGTCAAACATCCACTCTGCATCGATTGACCGTGTGAGGACGCGTACGTTTCGAACGCTAAAGTGATTCATCCAATTATACTCGAAACTAACACCACCTTTTTATTGATTGAAAGTAAAAAGTGGGTAAAACTACCGAAAGCATTGTTGAAGGCAATCTCGGACATGGGAAGGACGACAAAAGGGAAGAAGGGGGAAGAAGTGAGGGACGTCTCCTCTCCTTTATTCCTACTTTACTCATCCACTTATCACTCATACTACTTCTCTCGCCTCGTCATTGAGAACTATTGCTCTCTTTCTGGTCACTGTACGATATTTGTAAGTGAAGCTGAATAGGATCAATGGCTCCGACCACTCAGCGCCCGCCCTTCTCTTTTGCGGCAAAATTTACCGCTCTTTGAGCGCCCCGCTAATGAGCAAGCGAGAACAGATAAGGGTGAAGCAGTGATACTCTAACAATGAGCGACGCGGCCATTCCTTACTCATCGCTTGTTACAAGAAGGAATAACTCGATGGTACAGAGGAAAACTGATGAAATCTATGCTTCTCCCGCTATAAATGGTCAGAATAAACTGACGTAGAGATAATAGACTTTGGAACGACAAGCTGTTGCTTGAAAGAGATTCAATCGAGGTCATTAATGTTCCCAATTTCGGCCTGCGTCACAATTGGAGGGAAAACAACAGTAGGTGCACTGAGCACTCGGAGCTGTTTTAATTTCTGGGTTTCACACCTTGCTATGTGTCACATGGACATAGATCTCACGTCAAGAAAGAATTAAAAGAATGCAACTGCTGACTGGGATGTGAATTTTATAGTAGACAGAATAGGCCGAATACGGCTTTTACACTGCAATATCACCATAATATCTCACCCTGCTTCCACAATTGGACGTCCTCGTGTATTTGATCTCCTCCCATAGGAAAGATAAGATCGAAATCGGCGATCGTCATCTTGGTCAGATTGGCTCCAGAAATGCAAAAGGACGAAGGGAGAGGAAGATTACGCGCGTCGACTCTGTGATGGATCCAACGGGCTGTCTGATCGGGCGTCCATGTGGAGATGTCTGAATGGAGAGTACTGATTTTTTTATGAGATGGTCACTATTCAATTTCATACACACAATAATAACATCTTCGTCGCACAATCGTATCCTAATGTGGCTAATGACGATTGATATGCTGACTCTTACTTTCTCCGTCAATTTACCCCTGCTTTCGAAACCTTTCCTTTCCTTTGATTGTGTACAAATGTCTCAATATCCACAAGCAGCTGATTCAGCGCATCCATTCATGGCCAGATGTAGGTTGGATTAACACATTCCACAAAAGGAGAGAGGGCTCTCTGAGGGCTCGCCCTATTTTTGCAGAGTGTCCTCTACTCAGGGGGAGAGCGCAAAGGGAGAGTGAATGGGGGCTAACTGCCGTATGAGTGAGTACTTGAGAGTCAGTGAGAATGGACAGTGTGTGTTTTGTATCCTAGAAAAAGATCGGGGGCGTACTACAGATGAGGGGCAGAGAGAACTACCGGATTGAGATGGACTACGGTCACTACTTTCGAAACCAATAACTGAATACAAAGACCTACTCTCTGCCTACTCTCGCAAACTCACTGGAAGATTACGCAATCTACCGTATCCTATCGTTAGTCTAACTCACTCAATGGCAACTGCAAATTGGCGCAGACAGTAGTGTAATCCTGCATGTTCTGTCTCTGGGCGAGCTCCCACATCTCTTGCTTCTGTGTCGATTCCAGAAGAGATTCAGCTAAAAAATGATGTTTCTTCCTTGTCCTTTTGGCTGTTCTATAGCGGACTGTCATAATGGAAAGTGTACTCATTGCAGACCGAGAGGCACGGGAATCGCTCGCTTTCCGTCCAAATGTCAGAAGCAATGATAAGCGTGACTCACTGTGTGAAAGGGACTCATTGCGAGGGTAGTTGGTATTGTAGCCGTAGGAGGAAATGACTGGAAGGAGGTGATGAGTATCTAGAGAGGCGAGGGGAATCATACCTGACTGTTGAGTTGTCTGGGGATTGAAGGGAAAGCAGTCTTCATCTCCACTCTGAAAGGGGAAGTGATTACCATTAACTATGATTGAGCGGTCATTATTTGCTCGGAACAAGGTAAAGGACGTTGGCATTATCCTCGCAAGGGCGAGCTAGCCACCCCATCGCCGGTTAGCAACTTGAGCCTAACCTGGGACGACCAGTGGCTGGTTGCGCGGCTGTATGGATGGGCTCAAAACCTTTGTACTTGCTATGTTTCTCATTCAGTTCACAGTAACCCCTAAAAATGTCCAGTCATCGTTCCCGCGAGGCCCAGATACCTCCCTTGCCTATTTACTTTCCCTCCGAACGGTGTCCGAAAGGCACTTTCACTCTCTCACGAGAGACCTGTTCCCTCCTCCTCCGGTGATCTCCCCCCCCCCTCTCCCTCTCATCTTCCTTCGTTTTTATCCTACCCTCGGTCCACTCTCACTCTCCCCTCTCGAACATACATACAAAAACCCGTTCGTGACCCTTTCCCACTAATCGACTCAACGGTGTGATAATGAGCGGGGAGAGTAGACTGGTGATCAGGACTGGACTCGAGTGAGAGAAAAGGCACATTTCACTTTTTTTGTCTTGGCACAACCGCTAGATTGATAGAGAAATAAGGTTCAAATGCAGCAAGCGACTTAATTAATGAGGTGAAGAGCGATATGGAAAAATCATGACAAAGAGCACGCGAACAAGAATTGACAACGCATCTTACCTTCTTCTGATATTCACTCTCGTCCGAGGTCTCTGAAGGATTCGTCGCTGTCTCATCGAAACTGAAGGATAACTTTGTAAGGCGAAAGATCAAAGATCAATCCAACCTCGTGTTATCCCTAATCGAATCCTCGGATGACTCAGTGAAAGATGGGTAAGAAGCGGGAAATGCATCGAATTCATCGTCATCACTCAATTGGGATGGACTGAGATCGGAGGAATTCCATGAGTTAGATTGAAGATGGTCATCTATTGAGCATGTGAGCAGAGAATTCATCTGCAACTAGAATTTGAAATAGTGAGAAAATGAGTGAAAACGGAGAAAAGGCATGGATGAAGAATCTCTTTAAAAAACTGAATTACGAGATGAGCTATGATTATAATATAGATCGAATTCTATGAAATATTCTCTTCATGAAGATAATTGAGAGTAAATTGTGAAGGATTTTGCTATCGACTCGGAATCATAAATCACAAGAGAAGACGAAGAGTCGAGGGCGTAGAGATCTTCGAGGAACAACTGATTGGTGATATTCTATTTTCTGCTTCAGCGATATTCAGTGAAGGTAAAGGTGTATCTACATCAAGCGATTTTACGTCGTAAGACAACGCTAGGTGGAACCTCTGGTAAGTCCAGCAGTTATTCAGTGAAAGAGCGTACATGTTCTACGGATATGGTAAAAATGATGAAACATGAGTGGGATAGGGTCAACGATGGGAAACTGATAGGGAGATCATTAATGCCAATCTGGGAGACATTAATTAGCATGGCAAGAAATAAATCAGCAGAAGGAATTGAGACGCTTTTCATATCTCGCGTGTATCTCACGAGAAAACGAAAGGGAATGGGGAGGAAAAGGGGGTCAACTGAGGATTGAGAGGTGAAAAGAAAACGAACTGGTCTTCCCTCCTGAGGAAGAGACCAGACAAACGAATACTGTAGTTAGGGAGGGAGAGCGGGGCGGGGAAGGGAAGGAAAAAGGAGAGGGGGTCCAGGAAAGGGAAAAGTGGTTTGTATATGGAGAGCATCGAGAGTGTTCAAGTGTGTCAGAGATTGAAGTGATCATCGGGAACAAAATATCTGGAAAAGGGGAAAGTCCAAACAGTCTGGAGAGATAGGGACGAAGGACTCAGGAAGGATAGATCGCTAACGGATTGAATGAGACCAAATGGAAATGTCTTCTCTGAGTCAAGCTAGGAGGTCAAAAGAAGCACTGTGAAAGGGAAAGAAGAAGGATGGACACACGACCGCGGGGCACGAATTGGGTCAAAGTGTCGCTAGAGTACTTAGAATAGGGAAGGTGAGTGAAAGGGAAAATGGACGGTGCATCTCTCGATGGTTTTTGATTCATCCCCTCTCTCTCTCTCTACTTCTTTAGATTGTAATGTCTCCCTCTCTTCCTTTCGCTCTCATTTCCACTCGATCCCAAAAGGGGAGGAAGAAGGGGAAAGTAATCGTGGATCGGAAAGTGCGGGTCAACCTCTGAACTATAATGGGATGAGATGTCATGCAACACCGATTGGGGCCGCGCGAGAGATTTTAGGGATATGAATGTGGATTGATAGGGGGAATTGGTTTCACGGAAGAAAATGAACAAATCCTATGAATAAGAAGAACGATGTGAGGGATTCAATTTGGAATTGTACTGAAATTAAAGAGCATTTGACATACACTATTTCTCGAATTGAGCAGACCCAAAGACGCTACCATAGCCCTTCCTAAAATGCCAATAGGCGTGAGCATCTATCTCTTCATTGGTCGCATGCCAGAATGTCTCAATTCCCATTCGCCGTGATTAACGACTCGCCTGCCCCATGCTATGACACATCCATCAATCGCACACCGTTTAATTTCTTCGAGAAGAATTGACAAGGTGGAAGACATACAAGAGGAATTGAATGGGGCATGAGACATATTGTCGACTAGGAGTGGTACAATGGAACGAAACGTGGCCTTTGTTTCAGTAGCATGGTTCCTTTCGACTATCATATGAAAACCAGGATATCTTGGGACCATGCTACTGAAGCAGAGTTGAGCATACGACACAGGTACAGATACACAGATTTGTATCAGTTGTCGCAAAGTTGCGCTGATCAAGATGGGGCATCAGCAGGCCCATCTTGATCAGCGCAGCTTTGCGACAACTGATAAATATTTGTTTCTGTATGTGAGAATATGACTAAAGAATCATTTAATGTAGACAATCATGGCTCTCGTCGGGCATCTTCGCTTCCAGATTCCACACGCCGATATCGAGCGTCTTGGCGGGATGAGTGCCCTTGGTGATGTACTTGTTGGGCAGCTCGAACTTCCATCGACGCTGGCAAGGCTGTAAAAATGGATCACTATCAATACCAAACATTCAACGTTAAGTAAAAATAATGTGTAAAGCAGTTTGATCTATGTCTTCAAGATATGAGAAAGCGAAATTAGTAGATTGTGTAGAACTTACGATGAGTCCATCATTGCAGTCGTGATAGACCTTGAGATGCGGGTCGATTGTAGTCAATTCGTTTTCCCTTCCAGAAAGAACGAATCGGCCCTCGTCGTCGGTGTAAGTCTGATCCATTTCGTCATCCGGATTCGGTCCTACAATGACAATTTTTTAACCAATTGTGTGTTGATTGTGTTACTTCGACATATTGGTGGAAATGAATGGTTATTGATTGTGAAAATAACTAACCGAAGTCGTCATCAACAAGCTTCACTTGCACGCCCTTCGCCGGAGAGTCGCCACACATGAAGACGCCCGAGACCTGCAATTAAATATTTCACTAATTTTGATGAAATTTAATGGGTTTCTTGGCCAAAATATGCTATATTTCTAGATTTTAGATAAAGAAAGACACTCACTCGATAGCTCTGCTCTCCCGTGAACTGCTCGGGAATGTCAATTCCCCACGCGAATGCAGCAATGAACAATAGAGGAAAGATAATCAGCTTCATCTAGAACTTTCGATTAATTCCTGTAAAAAGAGTTGAAAAGAGGTATGAGAGCTGAATCAAACAGCTGATTGAAACAGAAACGATAATAGAAAGAACAATCACTTTATACCGAATGGAAATATGAAAGAGTTGACTAGTGTAAGGAAAGGAAGTTAGTGAAGGCATGACTGAGATTCGGCTTCCAATTCCACTTCGAGATTCATCGTTCCGAGGTCCATTGCCTTTCCCGCCTAAAATATATAAGATGGTTAGTAAACTCCTGTGTTTATAGTCTCTTCTCCTTTGGCCTCTACTAGCATCACTAAGAACAGTAAATATGTGTTTTCGATTTGCATTATCGATTGGGATCTGGAACAAGAACAAGGAAACAGCCTTCTCTCCCGAGTATTAATTAACTGAAGACTCACGACAGTGCCACTGTAGATGTACTTGTTCGGGACGCGGATAACCCATTCTCGCTGGCACGGCTGCAAGAATAAGTCAAGTTATTGATCGAAATATCCTCAATTGATTCCTGCACCATCATCAATGAAGTTTTATTTATGTCTCAGCCTTCAAAGAGAATCATCCATCTTAATAAATCAGTCATTTCCAGCAAGTTATCGGCCGAAAGATTCCCAATTGATTCCATCACCATCAATAAATCTGTCATTTTCACTAATTTGTTGATCGTAAGATCCAGAATATCCCTTCCTCGACAATTTGTCAGTTTTATTGCTGCCTCAGCCTTCGAAAAGGCTCATCCATCTTCCGAATGGTCTAATTTTAGAGCTCTCAACTCTCAGTTGACTGGGATTCGATCGTGGTGGGAAGGCTGAGTGGATCACTCAAAGCGAACAAGTGAACCACTAAAATCTTCCTCCCATTCTCCCCTCCTCTCTTCCGGAGAGCAATCGGAGCTATTCCCCCCCCCTCACATTGCCTACTGCACACTGCGGCCATCCACTTGTTTTCGGCACTTCGGCACACATCTCCGGAACCCCATCACCTTCCTTCCATCTCTACCTTGAATCCCCGAATGCGAATCTCACTTTCTATTCCACGAACCGTATTCTATGCACGGTTTCTTCCTAGCGGGAATCGCTGAGCGTTCCGTCGTTATGCCGTTTGCAGACAGACCACATATCATCATCCCCTGACATTTTCAGCCTATTTCAAGCCCATCTTTTTCTCTAATCGTCTACCCCCTCTTTTTATTTTTCTAATTGTCTACCTCGTCTAGCTCTTCTAGCCCTAATCGTCGACCCATTTTAGTCATATTCTCACCTTTCCGTAGTCGTTGCAGTCGTGGTAGATTCTGACTTCAGGATCGATCGGTGTCAGTTCCATCGCTGATCCTTGAAGGGAGAACGTTCCGTCGGGACCAGTCGTCATCGACTGTAGAACGTCATCCGGATCGGGTCCTGAAGCGATGCCGTCGAGAGGTACGAAGAGCTACGTAGCACGCTTGCTCATTCGGTATAGGTATATCACCGAAATGCCTCACGCAGGCGGTTTGAGAGCGAAACATAGCGCGCAAGTGAGTCTAGGAAAAAATATCCGGTAATCCCTCTTTTGTCGGCAACAGATCGGGAAGCCCTAGTGCTTATGATAGACAAGTAATCGTTGACATTGTTTTTTGTATCAAGTGATTTGCCCTCTGAGTACTATCATAGACGTAATGGCCTTAGAAACCCGCTATGGATTATGAAATGCTGATCGCGAATGACAAATTTTCGGGAGAACGGGATACCTGCTAAGGTTTGCAAGGGTTGTTATGAACCTTCCCCAAATCTATGTTTAGACGTTCTTATCGGTTCACAAACACTTCAAACAATAACATCGTTCTTCGGTTTCTGATCTCAAAATTCGTCACTGCGGGTGTTTTGAAGCGGTGATTTTTCAACAGCTGCTCATAACCGCGCTCGAAGATTTAGTGGGAAGGAAATTCGAAACGACGGCCTTTTTATGAGTTCCCAGTCAAGCCATTCATCCTTCAAGCCTCCTCTTCAACTCAGATCGATGGGTGACAGAGGAGAGGTTCAATGAGCTTTTTGAAGGAAAAGATCAAAGATCACTGACCGTCGTCTTCATCGAAGAGTTTCACCAGGACTCCTGAAGCTGGTTTATCACCGCACATGAGTTTGCCCTTGACGGCGACTGCTTGAGTACGGAAGGCCGATGAGAATACGACGATCGAAAGAAGAAGAAGTAACGAGTACAGTCGGGACATATCTGCAATGGGAAAGGAGTAAATGAAGAATGGGAGGGTCAACAACGAGATAAGAGTATGCGACTGAGGTACAGATGGGGGTCGGTTATAAAGAGAAGGAGGCGAGTTGATAATAGAGTTGGGATGTGAGCAAAGTGTCTCACTCTCTCTCGGTCTTCATTCATTAATCTCTTAGTGTATGAGAGGAGGGAGAAGGAGTGAACAGGAGTCTCAAGAGAGAGAGAGGAGGGAGGAAGGAATCGGTCAGCTGCCAATCATCACACTGACTCATTTCTGTTGATCTACTCACGTTCAGAGAGAGAGAGAGAGAGAGACAATGGGGACGAGGGGTCATATGATCAAACTCTATGCTCGTTGCACTTTGATCTCGAGTGTGACTCACGACCCCTGATAGGGGGGCACTTACCCTTCTGTGTGTGGGGGGGGGATGATTGTTTTGACTGAAGTCACATCCGGAGTGAGACGGGGGCCACTCGACGGAGAGAAGTCAGCGATTCCCTTTTCCCCGTCGACGATTAGGGGCTTCCATACAGATATCTCACTGAACACCTATACATTCCGAGTAGTTACTATCCCTTGTTGTAGCTCCGCCCGACAGAGGCAAGTAATAATCGCAGTCTACCTCATGTTTTTCTATTTTGTCTTGTGTGGAACACAATGCACGGGCAGCACAGAACCCGTCCTCCCAAACATCGTCCAGCTTAATACTTCTGTTTTCAGACCTTAATCCCGCCATCATCACTTCTTCTGTGAGAGAGGAGGAAGACGTGGCTCCGGGCCCGAGAGACGAATCAAGTATGGGTAGACAGTCTTCCTCTATTTTGCGCCTTTTTGTGCATCCAGAGAGAAATAAGATTACGTGTGCAAGTTACTCGTGCGAAATGCTCAAACCCTGATAAGCTTCCCTGTTTGATTCATGAAGTCGGCGTTGCTTTACGGTAAGTTATGATTCCGGCCCTTCTCCAGTATGCAAATTACCGGAGTAACATGCATTGGCAACTCTGTTAGTACATGTTAGCTACTTGCTATCACGTACCTGGCCTTACTTGCGCACACCATCAAATGTGGTCCTGCACGACTGTGAAATCGATTTGATTGTGAAAGCAGCTTTACCTTTATCTTTCCTTATCTTACTATCAGGAGTTAGACTCAATACTCACTTCCTCCTTCACTTCCTCACTTCCTTGTCCAAACTGCCTCCTTCAGTGTCCCCACCGCCCGTATGCGACACGAATGACCTCGTGGCCGAACCGCTCCTTCGCATGCTCGAGACGGTCAAAGCGGAGAATGCAACGCTCAAGAGGGAACGCATCCTGCGCATCTCAACATTGAGGTGAGAAACAGATTTCTCCTGAAATCAAGACAATGGGCCTGCAGGATGGTAAGGATGGGGAGTGGGATCTTCGTAGTTTCGGTGGGCTTCTTAGGATTATTTACTCAATATCCGATTGGTCGGTTACGACCGTCTAGCAGTTGTGGTATGTTGTTGTGTCCAAAGGGACTGCCCATATGGTTCACGTATTTTTGGACATTTGCGCAGTAAGATTGAGTTTCATGGTCTGGAGTATGGATAAACATTGTTTCCGAGTATCACAGAAGTATTTTTTTCTTCCTAAAGGTGCCCGACCTCACTGCCTTGAATCGTCAAAAAACTCCAGAAGTTTTCGCCTTGGCTTTCGGCGCCTTTCATCTCGCCCTACCAGTGTTTGATTACGAGAATAGCATTAATTGACACCACGTTATTTGCAAGCCTTGTGACAAATCTATTTGCCGGTATCATTGAGATATAATCCACTGGACAGGTGCTAATATAGACTACTCATTACAATCCCTTCACGCCTCTTCCATTTCTCCCGGTTGATTTCCTTGTCTATCTTTACACTCAGGATACTATACAATTCAGGATACTATACATTTCTCCCGGTTGATTTCCTTGTCTATCTTTACACTCAGGATACTATACAATTGGCCTTTTCCTCCGAATGTGTCTAGTCGAGAAAGGGGGCGAGTAAGAGGATAGGGGTGTGAAGGGAGAAGGAGATGTGATAGGGAAGGTGTGAGTAGGCGCGAGAAGGCGGCTTCCAGATGTTCTCACTACACGTAACGAGTTTACCCATCCTTTTATGAGGTTGGATCGCGCTCGAGACACGGAAAATTGCCCGAGGCTACATCATATTTGCTCGTTTCCTTTTCGCACACAGCTCATTCCATTTGATGCTCTGGTGGCCCATTCTCCATTCCCTTTTCCATTCCGCGCCGAATAGTGCTCCCTTCCTCTTAGTTCCTCCACATTATTCTGTCATTTCGGGGGAGGACTAGCGAATCCCTAACTCCAATGATCGCATCTCCCCTCCATTATCTGGTCCTCAAGACCCGTCGCTTTTTCGAGAGCCCGAGTATCTTCGTCTTCCCTCTTCCCCACTTCGCATTCCTTCAACAGTTGCTTTAGACTTTCGAGACGACGACGTGTTCAGCCCTTTTCTTCGCCCGTCTCACTACTCTATTCACCACCACTTAGCCCTTCTCGTTTATCACACTATCCATTTAACGATGGCCCATCATTTCTCTCGCGAGATCATTCCATGTTTATTAGTTGTCTTCTCGGCCAGGAACAAGAGCTAAATCGTTGAAGGGCTCGAGGAAAAGAGGGATCCGAATAGAGCGGATTAGAGGTCAGAAAAAGATGGGGTGTCTCAACACTATTCGAAGGCACAAAAGGTGAGATGATTAGACGGAACGGCTCCTTTACGAAAAAGATCGTTAAAATGAGATGATGGTCAGGAATGACAAAACCTTGGTGAAATAGGAAGTGCAGTGCATAACAATCGTTTATTGGGTTATAGTCGTTTACGATGAGGATGTAATGGATGGGGAGGGGTGATAAAACACTGGGTGAACCCCGGAACTCTCTGTTGTCACTGGGGGAGAAACCTCTCAATCACTTGGCAGGTCCCGTGACAGATGGAAACGGAATCGAGCCATGAATGGACGAGGAGTGGTTACTGTAGATGGAGAGCCGAGGCCGAAACCGCATGAGGATCAGGACACTAGCTTCTTCATACTATTCAAAGTGAGTGGACCCACATTGGCATCTGATGAGCCGATTTCGTACTTTTCCAATGAGGCAATGAGCTTTTTCAGGAAAACTCAACTATCCACGGATTTCGTGACCTTTTCGTATCGCCGAGTCGAGATCTCAAGTTCATATGGATTATTCTGCTGGTTATAGCGTCTGCACTGACTGTACACGGTTGCTCACAGGTGAGACACATCAATTTTGTCAATCTTTCATGATATTCCAACTGATCACCCACTCACAAGTTCGATGAAGTTGCTCACTTCCAAGTCGAAAAAAAACACACTTCCTTGTGTAGGGCCTGTGAGGCCTGGCCACATGGGAAATTGAATGAATAAGTTTTTTTCAGGTATTCTCGGAGTTTATGGATAAGAAAGTAGTTGTTTCCTACTTTGTTCACGGGAATGGTTAGTTTTTTTTATATAATTTTCAGAATCGTCAAAATTTATACAGATTCTCTCGAAGTTCCTGATCTAGTTATCTGCCCTCTAAATCGATTCAATCGCTCAATATTCGAGCAATACAATATGAGTATGGGACTACGTCAATATGTGGAGCTGACCTACCCGGGAATAACTCCTCATGATTTTCAGAAGGCCAGTTCTATCCCAGGATACCCATCAGTAAATTGCTTGCTTTTTACAGCGAGCAATATCAGAAATCGGAAAGAATTCAAAGAAGCTCAATTCTGAATTGGCTAGTCTACTTGCAAGTCTGAATACCACATTCACACAATTCATCTACGATGTTAGTTGTTTGTTTAAGATAGAATTTCGAGAAACGGAAACTAGAGACGAAAAGAACTTCCGTCTGAGATTGTCTAAAATAAAAATAAATTATCTTCTCAGGCGAGTCTTCCCTGCAGCGCTTTTCTGAATCAGGATGAGTGTTCCCAAGCAGAAGAGGCCCATACAATGGCGGGGAAATGTTTCCGATTGCCAGGAAGGCGACAGGTTTTGTAATTTCTAATTTTCAAGATGTAATTTTCGTACTCTACAGTCACTGCCGGGGTTCGGTCATGGTCGAAAGGTAATCGTAACCCTGCCCACTAAGTACTACCATCCTGGAGCTAATAACATAGCAAATGATGGAATAATAATCAAATTGGCCGCGAGTAATAAAGGAATCGACAACGACATCAATTTTGTTCCTTCAGGTTTCAGAATTGGAGTTCTTGTCGTAATATTAAATTTCAGGTACTCAAACATTGATTTCGATCAGTGCGACAAAGTACAATTTTATGAACGATCCGCCGAAGTTTAGTTGTAATGAAGGAGACAATCGTAACTATAGCAGAGTATGGTGTTTCGAGGTGAGATTTTGATTTTTCTCAATTACATTTGTCTGATTTTATAGGCTTGTCTGATTGAGCGAGCCGAAATGATGTGTAATTGCTCGTTAGTCGCATCTATGGATAAGAAGCACAAAAACATTTGCACTCCTATAGTAAGAGCAGACCTTCCAGAACAGAACTTTGATGAAATTGTTTCAGGAACTCTATGGTTGCTACTATAACCACGTCGATATCCTAGATTCACCTGCTAGCATTGGGAAACAACAAGAAGTGAGAAATTAATTAAATTCTTTGCGCACATCCCTACTTCACGAACATGTATTGCGGAAAATAGTAATAGTAAATTGGAAGATGATATTAGATGCATCGTTTTCAGTGTAAGAAGCGGTGTACTGCTCCTTGTGAGTACTGGACTTACAGTAAGACTGTATCATACGCCAGTTTCCCTGCTGCACACGTAAGGATTGATACTTCAATTGGGCCTATACTATTAATTGTTCCATTTCACCTCCAATCAAACCTCTAAATATTCCAAATGTGTAAAAAATGACCATATTACCAGTAAAAGTGAAACTCAATTGCACAATATCATGTCAACTAACAGGTCCGAGAGCTGATAAGCTCTGATGAGGAATTTGATCAATTGAAAAGAACGATAGTCATCGATGCATTCTACACTGAACTAGAGTACACAGTCATCAAGCACATTCGGAATCTACCTCTATCATCGGCTATTGCACAGTTCGGAGGTAAAACTTTGACAACAATTTCGAAATTCGACTTCATCACTTCGATCCTCCCCCACTCTGAAGCTATAGGTAAAGAATCGCAATGACAGATGTCATCCTGATTGGTGGCGTTTCTCACACCTACCCAGTGACGCAGGGTCAAATTTTGAGTGGTTATGAAGAGTAGGCTTCACACTGAGATGGCCGTACTTTGTGCGAGGCAAAGAGGGTGTTTTGACGATGATGGCAAAGCAAACAACAGCCGCTCACGCGAAAATCTCTCAAAACGAGAGACGTTTGAGATGCGATATTAGTCTAGACCTTATATCGTAAAATAATAAACCGTTCCGCGTATTCCGATTCCTATCGTTCATTTTGCATTTTGACGCGAGGGTCTCCGGCCCTAGCTCTTGTTCCTAATCGTTTCCTAGAGACACTAGTTGCACTTCCTGAGAACATGATAATTTTAGTACTAAAGCTAGCGAATAAAATGTTCCGTATTATGCGCTAAACACCGTAGCGTCTCCGCTGAGCATTTGAATTTTACGATACCCGTGATGTTCTATAATCACACAGTCCTGCGAGGGGTTTTTCTGTATCTTGTCAAATTTCCTGCCGGGGTTACTCAAGGTAGGGGAATGCGGTCTTCGTACGCAAAGTGTAAGTGGGTCAGGGAATGAAATCTCTTTAGTTGTATCTTCTCAACTGACGATCCTACTAGGTTCGTTGGAGAGTTGAGTTAGAACATCTAGCCACCGAAGTCCTGGCAAACGAGGTTAAGAGCAAACTAACGAAGCAGGCCTCTCGAAACTTTCTTGACGGTAGAACACTTGAAACGTTGTGAATCCGTCCTAGGTCCTTGAAGTGTACCAAGTGGACGATACTCCGGGAGCCCAACCGACGGATGAGGATTCTCCAAACTGGGGTATAAGAGAGCAGGGCGAGAGATTGCGTCTGAGAATGGAGGAAACTTTACTATCATGGCTTCATGACGAATGATCAGAAATATTATTTGTATATTCGGTCCATAAAAAATAATCGACAGTGGAAGGCTTGAATATTCTCCATCCCAGGTCAACTCTCTCTATGGGCCGGCGCAAGTGTAATGTCGATGGCTCAGCTGGTCATATACTTCATCTACATACTCATTCATCACATAATCAAGTTTGGAGAGCGTAAAAGGCAAGCGCTAGCGGCCGGTAGACGACTCTCCCAGAGTCTCAAGGCCATGAGGAATAGAAGGAAGTGAGTGTCGTGTCGTCTACTTCTTCATCTTTCCTTACTTTATTTAGTTAGTCATTCATCTAATCTCAAGCATGTAATCCTATGCACTCCTTGGGCACTTCACCTTGTTTCAATTTTCAGTCAGATTTGTGTGTGCAAGAAATCAAAAGCATGAAAATTGCACAAGCACCATCTTGTCTATTTACTACAGATACCTCCCTTTAAAGAGCAGGAACGAGAACAATTGAGCACTTTCAGTTCCCGTTCTCCTGCGTTCGCCTCTCATGGAGAAGAGCTGGCTACTTCTCTGTCTCCTCGATGCGCCGATGAGGAAATAATCGATATCGAAGAGGAATCGACCCCGTCGCGAAGAGTGTCCATCAATCTCTGATTGCAACACTCCCTCTCCCTCTCTCTCTCTTTATTAATGCTCTCAGTCTGATGTCATTTCCCTTTCGTGTCTTCCCTCCAGGTGCTCATTGTCTCCATTATCCCACTATCGAATATGCTTATCCCTTCTCAATCACCGTTTGGGTCATCGTGTCGTTAAAGGGGGATAGGCATCAATCAAAGTTGGTGGGTCCCACCACGAAAAGCCTGAAACGTTGCGATCCTACTGTAAACTGCCCAAGCTCTACGCACTTATCATAGTGACTCTGGGCAAGGAGATCACCATGGCTCGTAGCCTAGCGGTTGTGCTTTTGCCTAGCTATCCAAAACCCGTTGGTTCGACTCCCGCCGAGCGCAATCCTCACTATTGCCGCTATTTTCGACTCCCAATCCAATAAAATCAATACGAGAATACAGTACCCCAAATCTTGCCTGAAATATCAATGAACTTAAAAATTCCGTAGTGAGCTTCAAAGGCATTTCTAGAACTTCGGATAAAGTGATCTCTGATCGGGTAGCCATTCTCTATCATTCCACGTTGCCAGTTTATGCACGAAAATATTGATGCCTATCCCCCTTTAAGATAACTTCTGTCCATGCTCTCGATCGCCATTCCATCGATAAATCTGTCTTTGCATTCTAGTATTTCTGACGAAAATTCCTTTTGATACCTCTTTTCCTCTACAAATTGACACATGGATCACTCTTGTTCCATCAACAATTAAATTTTCCTCATGTTCAGTCCGAACACCAGCGTCTCTCCTCCGTAAGATCCTCCTCAATAGCATCGAAAAGTTTCACTTGTCAGTTCCCGCACTATGTATATCGCTATCCATATCCTCCCTAATAGTATCTCTACTCTGTCTTCTCGATGTCTTCTCTGTCTTCAAATAATCATCAGTAGTAGTATTTATAGACTCAATAAAGAAGGCTGAACCATCTGTTCCGTTCGCTGCTTATTCATGCATGGTCCCATTTGCCCGAGAGTGCATATCATATTTGCGCCGCAATTCCCATTCTTCTCTTCTTCTTAGAAGGCGAAGGGGATAGTCAGCCTCTTCTTCCCTTCATGGGGCTCTCTCTTATCACTCTTCTCGATAAGCCGAGAGATGATTGCTTTCTCTCTCCCCTTTTTCTCTTCCTTTCCTTCACATTGTGATGACGGAGACGAAAGGCCGAAGACCGAAATTGTCACTCAATCCTCCTCCAATAGGCACTCCATTATTTTCTCGTCCAATCTTGCACCACTGACCTACCCACACCGAATTCGCCTCAATTTGTATCAGAAATTCACCAATTTTGCAGCACAATTAGTCATTAATTCACTGATTGGCCAATTATCGATTGTCCCTAAAAATATGGATTTCAGAGAATGGTCGAGTCGGCACTGCACGCGAACCACTCCAACCGCTCCTCTCGCGCGGGTACCCTCGAGGTATGGTGGCCACTGATTACGGTATCCTGAGTATCGGTTTGCAGCACAAGTCTCGCGCCTCGACCGGTTCGACCATCAAGGAGATCCAGCCGGCCATTCTTGATGATGCGACGATGGAATCGGTGAGAATTCTGCTTTTTTAGGTGTTTCAACAAAGTTCTAAGGACCCAGAACAGTTGTATGGGGCGAGCACTGCTTTTTGATGCACCCAAAAGAGCCAGAGCCGAGAATTCTGAAACTGAAAACTAATCGTCCGATTCTTTCTTTTCATCTCGTCTCTCGTTACTAATCCCGTCTAATACGAGATGGTGACTTGAATCATTCTCGCCTAGGTGATGATTTATGCCTGCCCCGGTCTCTCACTCTGACATTTGCAATAACGATCGGCGCCTGTCCTTTTTTCTGTACGAACGCTTTGTCACACGTATCGTAATTTCGTTGTACCAGCCGCTGAACTATAGTCAGTATCCACTTGAAGTTGTTACTTCTACTGGGTATCTTGTATAAGTACAGTTGTTCATTGCATTGTTGGGCAAGAAGTTATCCTCTACTAGTTGACTTCAATGACAGTGCGCCCAGTGAAGAGAACAACTCTCGCGTAGCCAGTCCATTCAAGACTAGACATTAGACATCATTTGTTCAAGTCTCTGTGCCTGATGAATGATGCTATTCTTCCACGTATCAGGGTTTTTTGTGCGCAAGTCTTCCCACTCATTCAATGCGAAAAACAATGCATCCTTAGATTTCAATGAAAATCAATGCATCCTTAGATGCACGGCTAAACACGAAATATCTAAATAATTATATAAACGTCCACCCATTTTCATACTTTGCATACACCTAGAAGACTGGAGATCTAATTCATCCTTCATTCCAGATTTTCAACTCGATCACTCTCCCGGACGTGGAATTCTCTCACAAGCAGGCTGAGATGAGTGTTCTGGACCACTTCGACACCGCCCTGGCCAATGAGTCCAGCCAGAGCTATCGCTCTTCTGTATCGGAGGTGCCCAGCCCCGTTCCCTCATCGCTGGTTAGTTTTTCGAATTAATCATCTCGCGAGACAATATCGCCCCATTCAAGCACAGACTGTACAGAGCTCATTATTACTTCCGTAACTAGATAAGCACAGTCTAAAATTGTACCGTTGAGATATTTCCTACCGTATGATCACATTATGTTTCTATCTAATGTCAGTAGTCTATCAAGAGTGAGAGTATTCCGAAACAGTGCAAACTCTCTTCAGGCGGGACACGTCGTTGCTGAGATCGTAGCTCATCGTGTGGCTGAACACGTGATCAAAGAGGCCATCATCGACCATGCACTGTAAGTGAGAAGAAGGAGTCATTGGGCAAACACAGCTATTCATCTCCATGTTCCCACTTCTCAAGCGATCTCCACCTATGTCTGATCGATAAAACAGAGAAAGCAACAAAAAAGAAAGAAAAAGAGTTCACTCCAGTCATTCTTTTACGGCTTTCGCCTTCTCTCTTGCTCAGTTGCTTCACTTGATCGACTTCTATCCTTTAAAAGTGGTTTCGAATCTCTGAAAAAATAACATTTTAGCCACAATCACGAGCGCGAACGCGAGGTGCTCCACGAGCTCGCCAGACTGAAGATTGAGCAGGTACTGTAGCCTGCCGTATTCCCTATTCTACCGTATCGGTTCAGTTTCCACTCCTACAGTAACTAACCGATTTCTTCCTACCGTAACCTAACGAGTACTGTAACCTACTTATAATCCTCTCAGGAAGCGATGGAGCGTGAGCGCGAGCGTGCCGCCGAGCTTATGGCCGAATTGGAGGATCAATTCGAGGAGAACATGACGAATGCGAGCAGGAGGAGCAGTGGTGAGGATACTGTAGTCCTTCTACTACCGCGAATTGGAAAACCAGGGAAAAGTTGACGAGATGAGCTATTACAACTACTCGCGGTATACTGGTCGACCATCTGTAGAGCATACCGTATTTCTGGGATATTGGTTATTATTCAGCAGCCACATTGCCTGATCACAGAATAAATCAGTATATATATTTGTATCTCCAACCATATCAGCAAAAGGCAACCGTTGATATGCTATAGAACATCGTATTGATGGGAAGTAACAATATTCCAGTGTACTCCCACCGGTCCTTCGGTAATCTCTCTCCTCGTCATCGTTCGATGACTGTCGATTCTCTCGCATCCCTGGCCGAGTCTCGATTCGGACAGATCGATATCCATGATGACAACGACGAGTATACGGTATGTGGGTGCGGTATTGATTACTGTGGTCTCTTGAAGGTATTATTGACCTCTTTTTCCTTCCTTTTTACTTTTTTCTTGAAATCTTCATCCGATTCAATCAATATTTCTACACCCAATCCTCTTCTTCCATTTCTCACTTCCTTCCCACTCTTTCTATCATGACAAACGGCTTATCACTCTGACTGAGCGAGAGAGAGAGGCTTTGTGCACATTTTATTGTCGCTGATGAGACTCAGCGTGGGCTGAGCTCTGCAGAGACAATTGAAAGGGGAACACGATTATGGTTGTGTATAGGGAGTGTTTGGGAACAGAAACCCGAATACAGTAGTGAATCGAGAACTGACTATTTGCAGGCTGAGGAACTCGACCTCCACCACAACGAAGTCGCGTACCAGAGAGTCAAGAAGGTGAGAAGTGATGATTAATGTAAAAAGTTATTGAAATAATCACTTTGTGCAATTAATAAATCGTAATTTCCACTACAAAATTTATAAAGTCACTTCGCGCTTCAACACTTTTTACTCTCGATATCTCATCGCTCGTACAGAACACGACCGGAACGGAAAATTCGTTATTTAGTTTTGAATCAAGAGGAACCTCGGCAGATGCTGTTTTTCTCAGGCAATACTGTGCATGGTTAAAAAGAGTGTTTTACTGCTGTTCTTGATTGATATTATTACTAATTGCTGGTTATTATATTTCTTTTAGCCGAAGACTTTCTCTGCTCCGATTCCTCCTCTCGCTCGTCGTCCCAATGAGGAAGATGTCCTTCAACTGGAGGCATTCAATCACAAACTCACACAGGCAAGACAGGAGATCGCCTTCCTCGAGGCCAGAGTAAGTCTAGTCATTCATTATTATGAATATTTCTATTGATAAAGAAGGTCTGCATGATTGTTTATGAATTTTCTTTTTTATCATTAAAATTGGAGAATGGAGCAGGCGAAGTAAAACAAGAGGGCCGATGCAAAAGCAGTATCCCTTTCAGAATCGTTTATTTTGAAAACCTATTGAGCTGAATTCCTTGTCAAATTTATAAAATAAACTATGTATTCTGGTTAGATCGCCGAACACGAGGCCCTTCGTGCTCATCGTGCCGCCTCCATCGCTTCCCATCGCCATTCCTACCATGGAAGCACCCATCACGACAAGTGGGCCAGTGAGTTAATCTGCCTTGTTTTGCTGCATTTCGTCATTTTATGCTTGATTACTTTTATAATGACATCAAGTGGGCCAGTGTGGTATTATCAATCGTATTCGGCCTGTATTTTATCGTTTAACGCACATGACGACAATGGGTTTTGCAAGAAAAACGGCATTAGGGAGAGAACAAATTATGTTCAATCATTAGATTTAATTTTGAAAACAAAACGTATAAATTCCAGGCGAGGTGGATGCCATCTACGAGGAGGACGTCGGCGTCAGCCCGTTGGCACGTCATCAGATCGAACATGGAACCGAGGTCGGAATTTAACATTTCAAGGCAATATCACACTCTTCATCTTTCATTTTCTCTTGACAAAAGTGATGGCAAGTAACACTATGGTACTTCTCAATATATTTTTACACATTTGGTTGATAACTGTTAATTGTAGCTCGCTCGTGTCGGAAACAGGACTCTGATCATTCCTGCGATGCACCGTGTCGAGTCCTTCAGCACTCAGTCCATTCACAAATACATCATTGGAGGAGAGGCTGAGCCCCATGCTGATGATAAGGTGATTTTTTTATAATATTAAAAAAGGCATAAGATTGTTATGGTTGTCGTATTCAAAACACTTCATACTTGATTTACTTGATTCGGTCGCATGTTTTTGTATAAGAGTGCCTCTTGCATTCGTAAATACCTAGTGGCAGGGACCTACCTTAGAGTAGCCCTTTCTCCTTCCAATCGATTGACCTTACGATCTTGAGAGACAGGGCCACTCTAGAGTAGATGACCCGTGCCATTGGGTATTTTCAAAGACACCCACTAATACTCATCGCGATCATATGACATCAAAATAAAGAGAGATTTGAATCGATACCTCTGGCGAAGATCGGAACAATATCGGTGCAGTCCAACCATAGCAACGACTGATTCATAAAATTATTTCACCTAAAACTTATTACATTCATACTTCAAAGCTCTCATCTGTCGAGAACGACCTGTAATCCCCTATAATCAAATATAGTCACAAGAGGATACTAGGAGTGTGATGATTCATTAGAAATGATGATGTGCAACATTAAAAAATGAGAGCAGAAAACATATTTAAAAACCCCTTGTTCAGACCGTCCTTCTGTTCGGTCCCAAGGGAAGTGGAAAGAGCTCACTCATCAACTCCATGCTCAACTTCCTCTACGACGTCAAGAGAGAGAACAAATTCAGGTGATTTTTCACTATTTCTTAAATTACACTTTTTAACACTCATAAAGCTCATAAATGCCACGTTACGTCACTTTGCACCATCATCTTATCATTGTGACTGTGAACCGCTTGAGGAGTGAATAGGCATTGTATGCTCGTAGTGATAAGAAGCTCTTTGCCAGCGATATTATCCCCATGAAACTACAACATTGACAGTGACAAAAGTGTTTATTCTTCAGATATTATACATACAACATAGATCACCAAGAAAGCATTGTCATCAGAAAAATTTAGGAGAGAATTCCGATTGTTACGTTTAAAACTGAAGTTTGTGTGGAGGAATTATGTCCTAATTGAGACAACAGTACTTACTATGAGACTGGAAGTTTTTTATCCCAAATTTTAAAAAAAAATTTATCAATTATTCCAGATTCGTGGTCTCCAATGGAATCGAGGCAACGAAGGGAGTCAATGTCTACGTCTTCAACAACACGATTCTTCCCTTCTCCGTCACTATCGTTGATACTCCCGGAGTATCGAATGAGAAGACCAAGGGATCGGAACCGACGGACAAGACCTGCTCCACTCTCATCAAGACCTGGTTCGAGAAGGTAATTAATTGAAACTAGCTTTGTCTCGAATAACCCATTTTAAGGTGAAAACATGGTGAAAAATCAGTAATCGATAGGCATCGATTGGCATACTGTAGCACTTTTCCTCAAACTTTCGTCCAATTTTTACCTGTGTTTTGCTTGGTTTTCTAAATTTCTTGAGTGCATATTTAAATTTTGAAATTTTTAATGTGGACGAACACGTACTCGACCTCTATCAGAACTGATTAGGTAAAAGTTTAACTAAATTCATGCAGAAATGGCTCTGCCAGGACAGAATCCATTTTGACTTTTCGGATCTCTTCTCACTTTCTGACCCGAAAGTGTGTATCCACGGTTAAAATTTTAAAATTTTCCTCGAAATCTGATGAATGAGGACGTGCACAAAAAACTTCAGTTTGAATCGATTGCAAATACTTTTTACGAGTGCCAAAAGACAGCACCAAAGCAAATTTCACTGTGTGCGTCTAGGCTCACTTGAATACAGCTATAATCCAAGAAATATTGACTCCATATATTTTTGGCAGAATTTGAATTCTCGTATTTGGAATAATTTCATCAAGTCAGTATCTCAGTCCCTGGTGCTGGTGCTAGGAAAAGCATCCTTTCCAATCGTCAACGTCCTGACTGCGTAGGAAGTCGTCGTTAAGTTGTCCCCTAATGTTATGGGAACGATACCATGGCTTCTACTTTTTCGTGCTCAAAAACGTCTGAGCGTAGGAAGTTGTAAATACGTCAGTGCTGAAAGCTAAGGGAACGAGAGAGTTACTTGCCAATCTGAAGGTCTGGTCTTGTGGAATGAGAAGTGTGCGGGCACTTACTTTTAAGATTGCGAAATTGCCTGACTCTCTCTTTTCACTATGCTCTCTCTTCAGTCACAGAAGCCGGAAATCAAGGCAAAAATGAGAGATCCAGACCATTCACCCATGATTGCACAGTGCAGCTCTTCACTCTGTGCTCGGTCCGGGGCGGTCGGTTCGCGTCTCGCTCCGTCGAGTGAGAGGGAGGAGGAGGGTGACAGTCCACGCAACGGGACGGCCCTTTCGTTGCTTTCTGCCAGCAAGTTGCTACTACTCGTGTGCTGTACTCGGACTACTTGTTCTGTGTGGAGGAGCTGTTGTGTGGTTGATCGCTTGGAGCGAGTGTGACGGAGTGTGATCGTTGATCCTTCCGAGTGTGTTGTGTGCCTGTTTGCTGGGCTGGTCGTTGCTGTGGACAGCACGACAGTCAGTAGATCAGTACAGAGAGACGGTGGAGTACTGTGGACAGTACGACAGTCGATTGAGTGAAGGATTACGGTATCTGAGATCAAAGATCAAAGACCGGGATGAGATTGCGAAGTGGAGAATGTACTCGTTTTGCGACCCTCAATGTGGGCACTTTGTCAGGAAGGTTGTTGGAGATGGTGGATATGATGATGAGGAGAAGGATAGAAGTGTTGTGTGTGCAGGAGATTCGATGGAAAGGAGATGAAAGTAGATGGGCGAATGGATACCAATTGGTATGTTCAGAAGGAGATGGGCTGAAGAATGGAGTGGCCGTAGTTCTCTCCCCTCGTTTGTCTAGTTGTTTGGTCGAAGTGACAAGGGTTGATTCCCGATTGATGAAAGTTCGATTAGACATCGAGGGAGAGATGATTTGCATAATTTCTGCCTACGCGCCACAAAGTGGATTAGACAAGAGAATGAAAGAGGACTTCTATGCAAAAGTTGGAGAGATGATGGAAGAAGTGAGCAAGGAGGATATTGTGATACTAGGAGGAGATTTTAATGGTCATGTTGGAAGATCGGCAGAGATATTTGGTGATGGAGGTGTACATGGTGGAAAGGGATACGGTAGACAGAATGTCGATGGATTGAGAATACTCGAATTCGCACAGCGACACGATCTGGCTGTAATGAATACGATGTATGAGAAGAGAAAGAGTCATCTGGTCACGTTTTACTCTGGTAATGCGCAGACTCAGATTGACTATGTATTGATGAGGAAGGAAGATAGATGGAGAGTGAAGGATGTGAAGGTGATACCATCTGAATGTGTAGCACCTCAGCATAAACCAGTCATCTGTGATGTAAGATTGAATGGAAGGAGGGCAGAGGAAAAGAATGAAATGAGAAGGACGAGTCCAAAGATAAAGTGGTGGAGATTGAAGGACCCTTGGATAAGGAATGAGCTTGAGCGAGTGATCATTATGACAGGAGCACTGGGTTTAGATCCCTTGAACAAAGAGATTGATGTAAATGAAGTCTGGTTAGAGACAAAGAGGAGCATTTTAGAATGCGCGCGACATGTACTTGGAGTAACTAAGGGAAGAGTAAATGCGAAGCAAGAATCCTGGTTCTGGAAAGATGATAAGGTGCGAGTTGCTACCAAGGAGAAGAGAGGAGCATTCAAAAAATGGTTCAGAATGAAGAACGAGCAGACTAAAGCAGAGTATGATAATAAGAGAGTGGAGTGCAGACGAGTCATCCATGAGGCAAAGATGGCCGCATATAATGATCTCTATGAGATGTTAGATAGCTCAGAAGGAGAGCAGGCATTGTATAGATTGTCGAAGAGTAGAGATAGAGGAAAGAAGGATATGAAAGAAGTAAGATCGATCTATGATCGTAATGGGAGCGTGATCAGAAAAGAAAAGGAAGTGAAGGAAAGATGGCGAGAATATTTTGATGACTTACTCAATGTAGAGAAACCCCAAACGTTGTTGGATGATGGTGATAAAATAGAACAGTCAGTCCTGGATTGGAGTATGCAAGAAGTCAGATGGGCACTCGCAAAGTGTCCTTGGAGAAAGGCTTACGGTCCGGACATGATTCCTGTTGATGCATGGAAAAGTATGAATGAAGCAGGGATTTGGTGGCTGACTCGAATGTTCAATAGGATATTGAAAGAAATGAGAATGCCAGACGATTGGCGGCGAAGTGAAATCGTCACGCTGTACAAAGGAAAGGGTGATATTCGTGATTGTGGAAATTATAGAGGCATCAAATTGATCTCTCATACAATGAAGATCTATGAAAGATGTATAGATAGAAGATTGAGGGAAATCATGCAATTGAACCCGTCTCAGTATGGATTTGTGAGCGGGTCGTCAACGGCTGAGCCGACTTTCATACTCAGTCAGATGGTAGAAAGACACATTGAGTACAGACAAGGTATTTGCGCAGCATTTCTTGATCTGGAGAAGGCGTACGATCGCACCCCGAGGAGACAGATTTGGAGAAGTTTGAGGGAGAAGGGAGTTCCCGAGATATATGTCAGATTGATAAAGGAGATGTATAAAGGAGCGTCGGCACAAGTGCGAACCCCATTTGGCCCCACTGATGATATCACAATCAAAGTGGGTGTCCATCAGGGCAGTGCACTGAGCCCACTGCTCTTCATTACTGTACTGGACTCAGTGATGGGTGATACGATGGAGAAAGCGCCAAATTGTCTGACATATGCCGATGATTTGTGCCTGATAGACACGAATGCGGACAAGCTTGAGAGGAAAGTACAGGCGGTCCAGAGGAGATTGCAGGCTGGAGGGTTAACTCTGAACACTGGAAAGACGGAGTTTATGATGATTGGAGGAGGACAGGGAACGATGAGAGATATGAAAGGAGATGCGATCAAAAAGGTCGAAGTATTTCGATACTTGGGATCTCTGATCCATGAAGATGGTGGACCGGAAAGAGACGTGAATAACAGAATCCAATGTGGATGGGCAAAGTTTAGTGCTTGCTCAGGAGTCCTGCATGATAAGAGGATAAGATTACGATTGAAGGGAAAGATCTATCGGACGATGATCCGCCCAGCCATGATGTATGGAAGTGAACATTGGGCGTTGACCGAGAATATGGAGGAAAAGTTGAATGTAGCAGAGATGAAGATGGTCCGATGGATAGTCGGAGTCAGATTGAGAGATAAAATAAGGAATGATAAGATTCGTGGAATGATCGGAATTGCCTCGATTGTTGAAAAGGTCAGAGAGAAGAGGCTGAGGTGGTTTGGCCACATAAAAAGGAGAGAAAGGGAGCATCCATGCAGGGATATCCTCCGATATCAGCCGCCTGGCCGAAGGCCTGTGGGAAGGCCCAAAATGAGTTGGATGAAGGTGGTTAAGAAAGACCTCGCAACGAAAAGGTTGACTGAGCGACATGCTCTGAACAGAGAACTGTGGAAGGAGAAAACAGCACATCCAGACCCAGCCTAGCTTGGAGAGAAGAGGAGCAATTCGAAGATTACGTTATGAAGAAGATCGAGCATTTTTTTTCATCGTATTGACCCCTATTGTAACCGAATCGACCTGGATAAAATGATGTGATGTGATGTGATGTGAGCTACTTTACTTTTAGTGGAAGAATTGAGTGAGAAATGGGGATCGCGTAGGCTTCAATCGTCTAGTTTCGTCGAGATGTTAGATAATGTGAGGGTTGGAGGAGAATGAGATTGCTAAAAGGTGATGTTGGATTACTGTAGGAATCGATAGATAAAACCTGCAAATGTAAGGAAATAAAAATACTATTAATCTGTAATGTCATTGAACACACGCAGTGTAAAAGGTCTTATCGTGAGATTATTTTCCATTCCACGCGTAGTTGACCTTTGACGAACTGAGTGGAGGAGGAGGGAGGAAGAGGCCGGGAGGAGGCTAGTGATCTACCTGCTCTCCTCCTCTCTACCTCTTCCCTTCCTCTCTGTTCCAGACAATCAATACGCTAACCAGCACATTGAGTTTGCTGAGCATTTGAAACGCACGATACGGTAATGCTATAGTTGCAATGTGATCTATAATCTCATCCTTATATTCAAGTAATATTGAGACCAATGAAATCAATTTCTCGAAAACATCTCTACCGTAATCTCCTTCCTTGGATTGAAATTGGCCTCTGCTATCACTGACATCCGGTTATTTTCCATTTCGCCCACGGGAAATTGAGGGAGGAACTATATATCTCCGTGACGTTAGTAGTGCATCGATTTAATTGAATAAATAATTGAAATTATATAATTAAATTACAGGAGCTGATCTCCAACGGAAAGTTCCGTCTTGACGCCATCTCCGTTGTGCTTCGTGAGTTATTTACGAACATTATTATCAGTCATTTCGAAATAAAAATGATGTTAATAATAAAAAATGATGTCAGGTAACGCGGAATCTCGTCTTGAGTGGCCGTTCATTCACGAGTTGGCCGCTATCAAGAGAATGTTCGGAGATGACCTGAAGACCAACGTCCTCCCCATCATCACTAACACTGAGGTGAGGTTCCTTCTCATCAACCAATCGCTCTATCAACAACTTCTTTGTGTCTCAAACAGTGGTTTTTTTCAATCTGATACTGTGGTATTATTCGCCCTTGAACTTTCAAGTACTTCTAGATTTCATCGTAAATCCCCAGTCCCTAGCTTCTCCATTCTTTTCCTTATGCCTTTCCTCTTTCCTCCTTACTGCCTTCTATTCATTTTCCGAAGATGGGAAAGGGCTCATTAAAGAGAGTGCGGAATAAGAAAGAGTCGAAAATAATGAGGTTGAAATGGCGAATGGCGAAAATGTGATGGAATGAAATGGATCGGCAAAGTAGTATGCGTTGATGTCATTCGGATTTGAAGGGAATTGATCTTTGATCTTTGAGGTTCTTCCCCAGCCAGTGGCTGTTCGAGCTCTCGCCTCTGCTAACATCGCCTTCCTTCAGTACTACAAGGTTTGTTATGACAGGGAAACAATTGTATTGTATCATAGATGCTGACGTAGGGATTCGTAGACAGTTAAACGTTGAAAGGGGTGTTCTCTGGTTCTTCAAATACGCTATTTCTGAGTTATGTCCCCGTTCCGCCTACTGCAGAAACTCAACAAACATGCTTCAAAGTTAGGCCCCATGAATTTTCGAAAAGGACGACCCCCTTGCATGCTCTTTCTATTTCCTCGAACGCATCCCTTCCCTCTTCCCTCCCTTATCCCCTCTCATTCGGAATCGACATAAGAGAGAAATGGGCTGCTGTTCTCTCAGGATAGGAAAAGGAAGAGAAGGCAAAGAATGCGTCTCGATAAATCAATCCGCAGAATGAGAGAAAGACCTCACATGCGGAAAAAAATGGGCAGGAATTGCGCAGGATAACATGGTTTTGTCTTCGTTCTTCACCGGATTCGGGAGTTTTGTCATGTTTCGGTTGGAACGTGGTAGAATGCTATTGATAAGATATGAGAAGTACTAGACCGAGATGCCTAAGGGAACCGAGATACCGAGATACCGTATACCGACCGGAGGACCCGAATGTCCACCGATTACCGTAATGTGTGCCCAACTAGATGCCAGGGATAGAGCACACAACCGTTTATCGTCCGTGTTCCGTTTACAAGTGAGAGAATCGAGCGAGAGAAGAGAGAAGGCGGAGCGCCGGAGAGAGAGGGGAAGATGACTAACCTACGAGCCGACACACTGGGGGGGGGGCAACGAGACGAGAAAGAAAGTAATTAGGCTAGGTGCATTCTGATTGCTAGAAAGAGGCAAAGAGAACAAGTGTATCAAAACAAGAAAGATACAGTAAACGATATTGAGAAAGAAGGGAAGATACGTTTCGAGCACTTATAAAAGTAGATCTAATCAGCAGTCCCATATACCTTCGTATGGTCAGGGAGGAGACCGAGGGATCAATTCGGTACCGAGGAGAGGGAACTCGGCACTGACCACGTAGGCTCATCTCCGGGACTGTTGATGTCGATCACTAGTGATAATATGGGCATTGAAGAAGGAAAATGGATGATTTGAACGAAACATAAATGGGGAACATTAGGGGAAACAGTTAGCGAGAAAAGGAAAAACGAATGAACTGTTAATCAATCCTAGGGTCAAAGGGAGGGGAGAGGGATGCCTAACCCGAGGAGTGCCTCACGCTTCGGCTCCCTTTTACGAAGAACCTCTCTCTCGGCTCAATTGAATATCTTCGATGGTGGTGTCGGCTCGGAGTTGAGGGGAGGGGGTGAAGAGAGAAGATTCTATAAGAATGAGAATGAATATAGCTAAGTGGGTGTTGTATTAACTATAGAAGACGGAGATGGCTAGAAAGATTAACAGCCGATCCCGGAGAAGACAGACGCAACGACAGGAGGAAGAAGAAGGAAAAATGAAACTCTCCCAGTGATTGGAATGAAGACACCGAACGCGTCGATGTAGATCAAGCGTGGCATGGAGGGAGAGTGAAGCAGTGTCATTGATCGCGTTATTCCTGCGAAGTGATTAGGGGGAGGGGAAGGGGATGGATGGTAGGAGAGAGGGACTGCAATCGTGCTAAGATAGAGGGAGGGGGGGGGGGGTGAATATCGTAGTGATCGCATCGAAGGGGTCATTGGGATAGGATGGGAGGAGGGGTGGGTTGGTTACATCAAGCTAGTCAATTGCTCCCGTTTCACTCCTTGGTCCCTCGCATCATCTCAATTCTTTTGTGTAGGAAGGGACAGAGACGGAAAGTGCGCAGGACACTATTGATGAATCATAGGTGTCGGATGGGAAGAAAGAGCAGGGAGAGCGAGATGAATGGGACAGCAAGGAGAGAGAAAGACGGTAGCTGATGTAATCTTTCGGACATACCATCGTACGGTGGAAATGGCATGGGAAAGAATTTGAATGGGAAGAAAGGGAATGGGTTGCTAGTACCACGAGATCAGACACAATGCCCATTAGTACAACCATTAGGGAGAGTTGGAGGGATGACTGAGGAAGAGGAAGGAAGGATACGGGAATTGACAACAGGGCAAATGGACAGATCATGTCGCTTTCTACAGTTGGGGCAGGGGGGCTTTTTGCAACTACTGGACATGTGGTAAGGGCTCCGACAGTTGAAGCAAAGCCGATTCTCCCAAATGAAGTTTCTGCGGGCTTGAATTGAGGGAATACGGGAGCAATCTCGCGATTTATGGTCGGAATGATCGCAGAAAGAACAGTAGATAGGAGGAGAAGTGCGCGGTTTATGGGGAGTGTGATGGGGAGGTTCAGGAGAAAGGGAAGGGGAAGGCGGAAGAGTGGAATGGATGGTAAGGACAGGGATTGGGGTGGCTATTGGGAGATCAAGAAGAAACTGCTTCCTCTCGAGCAGTGTTATCTCTTTGTCAATCAAAGAGAAGAGATGATCAATCGGCCAAGAGTCAGAGGCATGATCATCACACTTCTTCTCCACTATCTTCTCTTGAATCTGCATCGAGAATTTTCGGCAGATCAAAGACCGAAGAAAGGGATCAGAAGAATTCGCGCAAGTGGGAATCATGGAAACCAATCCTCTTACTCTATGAAGGCAATGCCGCTGGGAATGAGGGGAAAGGGAAGGAGGGGGAAGGGACTCAAGTTCACGAACCAGCCGGTCCGTCAAGTAGGACTTGTTCCCATAAGCGAGATTGATTTGCTTCCACGCTTTGAGATAGTCCTCGTTTTCAAACATTGAGATCGCATCCAATGCTTCGCCTTTGAGCGATTGGCGCAGATACAACATTTTCTCAATGTCCGAGGCATCACTCATGTGAATAACAACCTCGAAAGTGGATTGGAAGTCGCGCCACTCTTTCGGGTTGCCATCAAAGGTGATCAGCTTGATTTCGGGGAGGGGAGAGCGAAATTGGGAGATGGGCAAGGGAGTAGATTGGGAGGGGATAGGGCGTTCTGAAGCCAAATTATCAGAGCGGGCACGACTTTGCGAAATGGGATTACAATTTTCGATTGAAGCCTTAGCAGAGGGGGAATGGTGAGGGAATACAAAATGAATGGAATCATGGTTTTGGGCAAAAGGAGGGGAAATGGAAGGGTGCTGCGAGCACAACAATGAAAGACGCGCAGAGAGTTCGGAAACTTGGGCTTCCAATCTCTCCACACGCAGGGTCATAATTTCGAGAGGAGAGGAGGGGCAGAGACATTTTTGAGGGTGGGGGATAATGAGAAACACGAAGGAAAATACCCTGGTCGAAACCAGAGTCACAAGAACCGATATAATCCGAAGAAGAATGAAAAGCGGGGGAATCCCTAGCTGAATGCCCGTAATTGCATTCGCTAGGAAGATCATAGTGATCGCTGGCCTGGGATCTTTCATCCATACGATGCACCATGTTTCGGTTGGAACGTGGTAGAATGCTATTGATAAGATATGAGAAGTACTAGACCGAGATGCCTAAGGGAACCGAGATACCGAGATACCGTATACCGACCGGAGGACCCGAATGTCCACCGATTACCGTAATGTGTGCCCAACTAGATGCCAGGGATAGAGCACACAACCGTTTATCGTCCGTGTTCCGTTTACAAGTGAGAGAATCGAGCGAGAGAAGAGAGAAGGCGGAGCGCCGGAGAGAGAGAGGGGGAAGATGACTAACCTACGAGCCGACACATGTCATGGGAACGGGAGATTTTGAGATACTAGACTACAGTATGCCGTAGACGAACATCTTACACATTGGCACTTAGGAAGCACGAGTCTCAGACATTCTAAGTATAGGGGAAGAAGATCTTGCTAATTGGAAATTTCATGGAAAAGGGAAGTTTCAAAATTATTGTTCAGGTAAACAACGCGGGATTCTTCCCTGAGGCCGTTGAGGACATGACCAAACTGAAGCACAACCTCTTCTATCGTGCCGGCATTGCCTCGCTCGAGACCTACTTCAAGGTAGAGTGCTCAAGTGCTTCCATATAGCACCGTAATGCTGCGAACAGTGTCGACGTCTTCACGAAAAAAGAATGAGAAGTTCCTACTCATTCTCTCCACTCTGTTCACTCCAGAGTGGTCAAAATGAGAGGAAATTTTCTCGTCTATATACTTCGACACTGTTCGCAGCATAACCTGCACTGAACACCGTAATCTCAGAAGGAAAGACGGTAGCACGGTAATATTGCGCACTATGATGATCATGTCCATTGATGTTTCTTTGTTCTTTTTTTTTGTATGACCCCTATCTGTGCGCTATTTCGACCTGGATAAAATTGATATTGATGATGAATCCGGTAATTTGCAGGATCTACAAGAGCTCATTCATCCTCTCGTCGCAGTTCTTCGCTCTAAGGCCGCCTTCGCCTCTCTCGGAGACGCTTCCCTCTATTAATTGCATCCAATTTTTCTTCCGAATCCCTTCTCCTCACTCCCTTTTCCCACTTGTTTCCGGCCTATCGCTCAAGTACCTCCCGACCTATGAATCCAAGACTAAGCAAAAAGTATATTCGGCACACCAAAAACCCATTATTTGTGCACCTATTAGTAAGCAGCCTGTAGCCCACAAT
The DNA here is from genome assembly GCA_911812115.1 of Pristionchus exspectatus. NCBI lineage: Eukaryota > Metazoa > Nematoda > Chromadorea > Rhabditida > Neodiplogasteridae > Pristionchus > Pristionchus exspectatus. The sequence continues at coordinate 26,484,421 of OU461583.1, read as the reverse complement.
TACCGTAGCCCGACACTAATAACATGTAAGAATAAATGTGTATTATTGATAAAGTATTATTCGATTTGAATTTCCCTCTCGTCACAATGGTTGTTTTCCATTTCTATCTCGTATCACATGCCAACGTAGTCGTCTCCCTAGAAACGGAATCACGATATCACTTCTTTCTCTTCTTTCATTCATTTCTTCATCGGAGTCTGAGATTTCCCTTTTTCGTTTTTAATAATAGGAAATCGGATGCGCTTGGAATAAGATTCGAACGAGGAGATGAGATGGGTGCATAATTCCAGGCCAGAAGCTCATTGAAATAAAATCAAATGACGCGCGAACGGAAAATTAAGTGAAGAATATAAGGAAAAGATGACGTCATGGAAGATTTACTCACTGATTCCGTGCCTTTGTCCACAGTTTGCTTACTCTTCCCTTCTCTCTCTCTATCGTCCATTTCGCAAGCTTTCCATCTCTAGTAATGACTCATCTCCACATGTTGCGACCCTTCCCTTTCCCTTTTCCCTTCATTCCTTTTCACCTGACGCTCTTGCTTCTCCTATGTCCAATAAGTTCCCAATTTCATCTGTTTATTGATCACTCACCCCCTCAATCGATCCCTCCTTCCCTCTTTTGTCCCTCAAAATCATGGTTCGACACTCTTTCACAACAAAAATGATAAGGGAATCGACCATAGCTCCATATTAACCATAGCTCCACAGTCTCCCTTGTTATTCATCGATTCACTCCATTCTTCACTCCATTCTTCTATTCTTCGTATTATATTACTCTTCTTATTCTTATTCTTTACTTCTTGTTATTCACTCCATTCTAGAATGTCGCTCAACACCTCCACTACTCCTGATGGTCGCGGAGTCCTCGTCTACAATGGAGAACTGTGAGTTGTTTCGAATTTCTATTTTTGAGTCTATGATTTCGCCCCATTTCAGGATATTGCTCTACACAAAGAACGTCGTGATGAGCTTCGATGGCAACGTTCAGCCGTACTTCAAGGGAAAAAAGGAGGGATGCCTGTATCTCACCTCTCATCGGGTTAGTCCTTTTTTTGCATTGCTAGCCGAGATTTTTCGCTGCCTTTCTCCTCTTTCACTCCTTCCATTTCTCGCAAACCCCATATCTAGCGTCGACAAGTGAAAGAGGGGGAGAAGGTACAAAAAATGGGAAAAGGAGGGAAACGAGACGAAAGGCATGTGACAGCCAAAGAACTGAGAGCACTGGTCATAATGGCAACATTGATTACCAAGATTTAAATTTACAAGGGACAAAGGCCCAGCATTTCTATTGAAAGTCGAATAGTGATATGAATTATATCACCTACGGTTATCTCCAGATCTAGTACGGTATTTGTCATGCCTACTGACAGGCCTTCCAATCAATAACACAGAGTGCGCAATGAATTATCATCCTCTACTTTCCCTAGGGACATGTCTTGAATAAGGTAGCCCTACTCGATTTTCTACTTCTCGTATTGAAGATCATCTTCGTCTCGGGCAACACGGGAACGCCCTTCCGCTCCTTCGCCATGCCCTTCTTCGGACTGCAGGAGGTGAAACTGGAGCAGCCTCTAATGGGCAGCAACTACCTCAAGGCAAGTCACCCTCGAATCACATCACATTCAGTCCTAGCCCTAGCACTCTTTAAGTCATGGAAAGCTAGTCTTGTCGTTACTTAGAATATGAATCACGTGAAGGACACAAAAAGGTCTACATCATGGCTAAATGGAACTGACTCTGGTGGGATCTACCTCAAGAAACCAACCAGACCATTAGAGCGGATGCATGCCAGCTTGCATTAGGATCAAAAAGCACTTTAGGATGACTACAAGAGAGAAAAGGCGTTCATTGTGGAAACGGAAGTGGTTTGATGATTATGAATAATTTTCGAAAATCGTTGCAGGGTCACGTGCAGGCGCTTCCCGACGGAAACTTTGGCGGAGAGGTCAAGTGGAGACTGTCCTTCCCCAAGGGAGGATGCATTGACTTCGGCCAGGCCCTCCTTGCGGCTGTCCATCTCGGTTGGTGATTATTCGACCGCCAAGAGAGCACGTGAAATGGAGAGAGTGCTGGCAAATCGAGCGAATGAGTCACAACAATCAGCCGTGCTCATCGCGTGTTCAATGGGAGTGAGAAGGGAGAGAAGATATCTCGGTTACCTGTACTCTTTCCCATGTGCTTGAGCTGGAATGCATTTCGAAAACTACTACCACTCGAACCATGTGGATCAATAGCATGAGATAAGAGAGCGAAGGAATATTGGAACCGTTTGGTAGTGGTGGATAGCTGATTATGTTCAAAGGGCTAGAAGGACTTCTGTAGTGGATCGATAACAGAGCCTTTCATCTCTTTCATAAAAAATGAGTTGATCTAATCGATATAGTACGGTAGTGGATCTATTACTGACTTTTCCAATCTTTTTCAACAAGGGAAAGGATGATAATGGAAAGAGGGGGTACTGGGGTACGGTAGTGGATCGATATCTGACTCATTTCAGCCTCTCGCCAGCGTCCTTCTCAGGCGCCTCCCGTCTACGCCCCGACTGCACACGCAACCTACGCCGCCGCTCCGCCTACATACTACGAGGCGCCCAAGGGGCCCTACTATGGGTTCCAGGCACCCGTCCACGTCTTCCCCGATCGGCCCTCAGGTATGTCATCTGAAATTTTCTTCGTCTCTGGCCACTCTTGGTCACGTGCAAGTGTGTGCGAAAACACACTGCACTCCTCTTTTACATGCTCTTTCGCTCTGTCCACCGACGTAGCGAAATCAGGATTGCGGGAAATTTTCGCACGGCCCTTGTCACGACGTGCCTAACCGTATGCCAATAGCGAATACTGCAGACAAACGGAGAGTGGCCAGAATCAAAAAGTGCCTGAGATCTGACTTCCACCAAGAAATCGGTGCTAGTCAGGGGGCTATATAAGGGGGACGAAAGGATAAGATCTCTAACGGTGCCTCACGCTACTCGACCGATCTGCATTCTATTAGTTCCCCACCCTTCAACAACAACTTTTTGCTGCTACATCTCCCCTCCTCCTGTCAGTGAGAACTCTCAATAAGAGTCCCACGTCAGACTGTCCTCCCCTCCCTTCCTCTCTCTCTCTCCTTCTGATACTAATTCTTATTGAATCCACTCCGTTTCCACGGACGACCAACGAGTTTCATCCTTCTCTTCCGTCCTCCTTTTCCCTTCTTCTCTCTTCTCCCGTTCCTCCTTCCTTTTTTGGTCGAGCCCTTCCTCCTCTCTTTCTCTCACTACTCTTACTTTGTTCTGCTGCCCTTTTCACAGCTCTTCTACATCTTATATTTTCTACTTTATGAAACTAGACCAAATCCATTCGTGATCTTCAGTCTGTTCTTATCTGAGAGAGGAAATTAGAGGTCTGAGGATGATTTCCTCCCGTTGAGAAGGAAAGCCTTTCGTCATTCGTAAACTCATCTGCTCTCTCATCTCAAGGCCCATTATTCTTCCTTCCTCTCATCCAATTCCTCTTCCCCTTCAACTGCTCTTTTGGGCCATTCCGTCTGGGGTTAGAGGAGAAAATCTAGTGAAAGAGAGCTTCTGGGCGTACCATTACATCGTACCCCATCTCAGACACCGCACGAACCCGAAATTGTGTGATGCCGGTTCGAATCGCACATTCTTTCACCATTATTTTTTCACCATTTCCTCTCCTCAGATTTCGATTCTTCCACTCGCATTATCCTTCCCCTTCTTTTCCATTCTCCTCACGCACCCTGAAATTGTAGTGAAATTAGTCTTATTTCCTGCATTTCTCGGGATTATTCTTATTATGGGTAGAGAAAATCGGTCGAGGAGACATCGTAAGTAGGCGCTGTTAGGGATAGATCTTCCTGGGGCTTACAGTAGAGGGTTAATGGATACGGTAGGATAAATAGACATTGTACGATTGTAGAGGGCAACGTGTACGTCTTCGACATCCTCCTCCCTACCCGGGCATTGCACCCGCTCAGCCTTACACGCCAGGTATATTGTAGCTTACTGTTGCCGGGTTTATTTATCTATTTAAAATCTAATAGTGGGTATAGCCTATAAAGCCTAAAAATTACATAAAATACTTAGACCATTGTAATCATCTCAAGCCGAAACTATTTATCGATTTGTAACCAAGTGCGCGTAGGAAATCTCGAAAATGGAATTGTTGATAAGGAGCGATAAGAGTAATCGATGAAGGAGGAGCTACGAGTTCAGTGGTTCTCATCCCTACACACTTTATTGTCCATTATCTCTATCAAGAATTCCATTTTAGAAAATCTGGTACGATACGCGCCATAGGTCTCAAAACGATCTACAAAGCTATCGCAATCGATTACTCTTTCAATTTACCACATGTTTTCGACCTTGTCTGAGAGGCTATAGTCGTTACAGCAATGATTCTTGATATTCGGGCCTAGCCGAAAGATTGGGTGGTATACCGTAGTGTATTGACGTCACTCTTTTAGGAATGCCTGCGCCCGCCTACCCTACAGGCTCCGCCCCTCTGCCGGCTATTCGCAAGCCCCGCCCCCTCCCCAGACCTACCCCCTTCCCAGCTATGAAAACGTTCCGGGCAACTACCAGGAGGCCCCTCCCCTTCCTCAGAAGCACTGAGATATAATATGTTCATTCCCCCACCTCATCCTTGTTTGTATCCCATCGATTCCTCTATTTCCTTCGATAGATTCTTCCTCATTCCCTACGTTTCTCTCAAATGAATTGTATATTCGACTGTATCTATAAACTATTCGTGTTCGTCGTTCACTTTGCGCTTTCTTGATTACATACGAGATTTACATGACACAAATTAAATTTGCCAGGACAACTACCGTAAGACATGCGGAAGCCGAAGAAAAAAGAGAGGTTAGTTATTTTTTTTAAAGATTCTGAACATGATTTTGCATTCGCGCATTGGTGCAACATTGTGATTCTCTGCTTTTCATCTCATTCTCTGCCTTTTTTAAAAATAATTACTATCGAAATTCAACGGGACTACTGCATTCCGCTGTAAAATGTACGCATGTAGTTCACCTGTGCCACTGAAATCTGACTTTCCGTTCATTATCGAATCATTCAAACTCCGAGTCTATCCCAGTGCATTGTTTTCCATCATTATCTGTTTGCTCTTCCTTTGCAAGGATTACGGTATTTCGATTGATCTCCAACTACCGTACTCCCCTGAAACATGTCTGCTCTCTCATGGGTATGCTTACTGTATTCAAATTGTTCTATAACTACGGTACTTCCCTGTAGCATTTCAGCTCTACCTTAGGTAGGCTTACGGTATTCCGATTAATATATAACTAAGGTACTTCACTGTAGCATGTCCGCTCTCTCTTAGGTAGGATTACCGTATTTCGATTGATCTCCAACTACCGTACTCCCCTGAAACATGTCTGCTCTCTCATGGGTATGCTTACTGTATTCAAATTGTTCTATAACTACGGTACTTCCCTGTAGCATTTCAGCTCTACCTTAGGTAGGCTTACGGTATTCCGATTAATATATAACTAAGGTACTTCACTGTAGCATGTCCGCTCTCTCTTAGGTAGGATTACCGTATTTCGATTGATCTCCAACTACCGTACTCCCGTATAGCATGTCCGCTCTCTCTGGGTAGGATTACGGTATTCCTATTGATCTATAACTACGGTACTTTACTGTAGCATGTCCGCTTTTTCTGGCTTAGATTACGGTATTTCGATTCAACTGCAACTACCTGTACTCCCCTGTAACGTGTCCGCACGTAGTTCATCTGTTTTTGACGTTCGCTTTAATATCGATTCTTCGGAATGTATTCTTAGATCTGTGGTCTAGCCTACGGCACGATTAGAGGAGCGTGGAACATATTTTGAAAATTTATAATTCAGTATTGAATTATAGCCCGGACGACGATGGCCCATTCTACGATGAGTTTGTGCAAGATCAAACAAATTCTTCACAATGTTCTCTGCTGATGACCTCGTGAGTTTGTACAGAATAGCTACCATTTTTGCTCGAAACGTTTGTGAGCATTAGGGTTGCACGTTCGGTATCGGTATTCCCGGTAATCGACAAATTTCGGGAATACCAACCCTCTTCTTCTCTAGCCTGTATCGTGCGCGCGAGCTATTTCCTGTCACTATCCGATTCGGTATTGCCGATACCGAACCTGCAACCCTAATGAGCATATTCTTTCAGGAGACGGATCCCCAATATGAAGACTTAGATGTGGACGGTGACCTTCTAACGGAGTTCGAGAATGTGAGCATTGTACGTGAGTAAACTGTCATTAATTCACCCCGTCTTAGATTGAGCTGCAACAGTCGACCGCACCCCAGGCTATCGGAAGTGGCGGAGTTTCGGGATCAACAGATACGGAAGAGCTACTTAGCCGTTTCACTAAGGTTATTCACTATAAATGTAAAATAACAAGCTTACTTTTGCAGATCCTATTCGACAAGGAGGAAAGCGGTCCATCCTGTTCTTTCAACAACTCGCAATCAATCGGTGAGTCAAAATTGTGATTATCAAAATTGTGGATAGACGGAAATAATCATAATTCGCACGATGTTAGATGCTTCATCTCACGGAATCGGCTCCACTTCTCAAGGCCAGCAGGCGCCAGTCTGTCTCTCATCAACTGGCTCCAACTCGCACAACCCTCCCTCTTTCCACTTCGATGATATTGTCTCTGCATATTCTGATCCCTTCTCGTATCCCTCGACCAGCTACTCTGCCTCATCACTTTCTCAGCTGTCAATTCTTTCCTTCTCTGGTTCTCCGTTCAATCGAGTACCCGCCTCATTGTCCGATGTTTCCGCAGAAGTCAACTCCTCGCGGGATCAACTAAACTTCACCCCTTCATCACTTCTGCCTATTCTGGCCGGTCTTAATACGCCTGTTCCTGATGGATTTCACTCGTGGTCACCAGCGAGACTTCGCGACTTCGTGATTGGCTTACTGCGAGGTGCGGCTCCCCGAAGCGAATGCCGTACTGTACCTCAGGAGGCACGCACAAATGTCGACGGACGATGATCGAGCCTCAGCTTCTACTGCAGCAGTCACCATGACCCCCGACTCCACTCAAGTCCCGTCGGGTGGTGAGAACGACTTTCAAGGAAACCAAGTGGTCGAGGATGGCAATGAGTCTGTGAATGGGAGAACGACAAACGGCAGGATAATGAATCCGAAGAGGTTCAATACTGAGGATCGATTCAAACCGTACCAACCCAGAAAGTAACCATAATTTACCTTCCATTAGAACTGTTCATCGGCTCGCTAGAATAACCCGATTTTGATTTCGATTATCAATTGTTTTGACTAGGTTTTCGTAATTCTCTCCCAATATGCCAACATTATGCAACCTATTTGTCCTTTTCTTAGTCTTGATTTCTTTCGTCTTGATTTAGTCTTGATTTCTTCAGTATAAAGTATTATTCAATGATTCGTCTGGGCATTCCAATGCGTTTTTTAACGCCTCAAGTACCTCTCGAGTCTGCCATTTCCTATGGATTCAAGGTGAAGTCTTAGTTTCTGGATCTGAAATTCACCAAGCATGGACCAACAACATATTTCAGGATCAAACAGTTCCTTCTGCAATGTGAGTTCGAACGAGGAGACAGATGGTTTTTCGGACGCCTATCTCTAAGAGGTATACTGCATGCATGCCCTCACTCCACCATCACTCGCACTAAATGTAGTCCTGTGTACACTGAACTCGAAATGCATCCGTCTACCGTTACAATTTGTCCATTATATGTTTAGACGTTTGTCACCCATGCACCAAGCGCACTGCAATTGGGATTACAGGGGGAACCACAATATTTTCAGCATAATAAGTCATGTACATTTCTTCCCAACGACTTATGTATAAAGCTTCTTCGTATACTGCATGAACTTTGCTATAAAAACCAATGCGTTTCATCGCCTTGCGTACCTGATGACTCTTTTTTCCTTATTTTCTTCCGTCCCTCCTTTTCGGCTTATGATTACAGACCACAATTGGTAATGGAAGTCAACTGACAAACATGCAGAGCAATTCGGATATGGTGAGATTCAATAATATATCGAAATTGCACAGTGCCAAAATCACAAATTAATGAGATTAATCGTTTAGAATGGTAGCTCCTCATTCGCATTTGGAATAGGAGAAGGAAATGGAATGGGGAGGAATGGGAGAGTGGAGAAGCGATGGGACATTCAGTCAATTCTACGGCATACAATTTGAATCAGACATATCTAATATATTTATTGCAGAACACTTTTGGTAATGATGATGGATTGTCAAACATGCAGAGTCATTCGGCTAGCCTATACGTGAGAAAATACCTTCATGGAATTAGTCCATCATAATCATGAAATAACGCCTTTTTTAGGATGATAGCTGCTTTATCCCAACTGGGAAAGGAAATGCGATGGGACATCAGTACTACATATACACGCCCAGTGTAATTCAATCGATACAATAATGAGACGAGTAATTATAAAGAACCATTCTAGAACTCGACTTTCCCCAGTCAGCCAACTGTATCTAACTATTCTGGGCAACTCGAACAGCAGCACATATTTCAAGTAAGAAAACGATTACGATAATCTCATTTTCAGAGAGATCATTTATGCTTTTCAATGCGAAATATAGTGTATATTCGTAGAATTCCGGTCCTCAATGACATCTGGACAATGGGCAAGTGGATATGCGAATAATCCCATGGTTAAGCAGGCATAGTCTTCCACTTAACGCTTTCCTTTCAGCTTGGCACTGTCCAATCGTGGCCGAGTGATCAAGGATCATCTTCGTATGCTGCTTACCCATCGGAATATCCCGCCGCTCCTCAGCACCACTCGAATCCAACGAATTCATCAAACTGGAAACATGAACATGCGTTAACAAGCCTATTCGCGTAAAGGTAAGCTATGCATTATGCACAGTTATAATCTCTTTTGTTAGCCTTATTGGAACGGGTCTATTCGACTGGGCGGTGCAGATCTTCCACGAATGAATACCCGTCCCACAGTAAGTGCTTAATTCTTGATGTGAACCTTCCTTTCCCAGATTCGATTTTGAATCTTAATTGACCTAAATTCTTCATCCATCGGGTAGAGTAGGTCAGAAGAAGAGATTGGGCTCTCCGGACTGAATTGGCCCAATAGTTACTGGCCTAGCAGTGTTGTGCCTTGATTAACTAGATAGCCTTTGCATTTATGTATCATTATTCACCATTCAGAATTCTGGTTCGTCGATCGCATCGGGTGGAGATGTGTCCGGATGTTCTTCCAAATCCAAGGTGAACCGGCAATTTTTGATCACTCAACGAATTTCTTTCAGACTGTTCCTGATCAAAGATTAACGTCGTCTTCCTTTACTCCTGCTCTTGCTGAATGCTCAGTAGCTCATCAATCGGCTTCGACTGCCTCTAACTCTATCAGTTCAACTGCCAATCGAATTGGCCAGATGGACCGTTTATTCTCTGAGGTATCTCTAAAGCAACAATAGTCATCGTACCGATCCTCTTTCAGTCGCCTTCTACTGGAAGTGGTACTAATCAAGTGTACGGAGCAGTAAACACATTATTCGAGCCCTTTCGCGACAATGTCATACAAGTAAAATATAACTTAATAATTAAGAAGAATCTGCAACAGTCACAAATGGATCACTTTTGCAGCAGAGGAAGAGAAAAGCTCAAGCGATCGCACGGAAGTACAATCTCCGTTCAAACCCTTGTAAAGGTAAGCTCATATCTGACTTCATAAATAGGATAGGAAGCAATTTGAAATGATATTTCAGTTGAATCTACTGCCGATTCAACCCGAATGGATGGTGAGGAAACAGAGAAGGAGTGCAACTAATGACTCTTCATGATTACCGAACATAGTATAGCATATTAGTTTGATGAGCCCTTATACTGGCTTTGGGGTATTGGATACAGATTACTCTGCGCATTCCATGCTCATTATTTTGTCTCCACATAACACATTTGCGAAATATATATTGGTGTAGCCGAATCCAAATTATTGTCTCCATTTTCCCATGAACCCTGATCTAGTCCATAATCTAGTACAGACCATGAATAAAGTGTTTCAAAGAAAGTTTGTGGAAGGGAATAATCGATGCGTTAACGGCGCCAATCGTACCTTTATCCACTCCCTCATTCAATCTCACATTGTTTTCAGCTCAGAATTCGGCGGAATGCAACGGAAGAACCTGAGGTACGCACTATTGTCTAATACTGGTTAATTGTGTATTCAGATGGGACATTCCCAACCTCCCACTGGCATACTTTGATGAAATGGTACTTGAAGACGCTGTAGTGGCGATGCATACAGAGTGGATCAAGTTGTTCTCGAATGAGGATCGAGAGTTCAGGAGACTCTTGGGCACGCAGCAACTAGTAAGCGAAAATGGCCGAGTATGATCGACCTAATCTCCTCTCAGGATCAAGCTTCATACATTATTCGTACAAGAATTCGTAGTCTTCTGGAAGAGAAGAAACTCTCCATATCCTGAACTAATGCTGAAGAAGCGAACTTAGTTCAAAACATCCTGGAACTGTATGATAATCTCGAAAACTAAGCTATTAACAATTTCACTTTCAGGGACAGACCTGCACTGATGTCTTTTTATATAGACAAGTACTTGAAGAGACAGGTTAACTTGATTGAATTTCTCCAATAACTAAACTAATCGTTCAGACATTGTTCTTCATGACTGATAGATTGCCAGGATCCTTCACTCGAATAAACATGGCTCTCATTAAAATCGACGCTTCAAACCTTGTAAATGCTTGTGCACATCCAACCATATTGTATTCTTGTCATCCCCATCGAGTTCCACATTGGCTATTTCTAGTAACTATTCTAATAATGAGTTATCTGTTAAGTGCACGTTACGATGAACGTTATTATACCGGAAAGGTTGTTATTGCGGGGCTGTTCTATTCTCGATGCACCTCTTTCGTCTCCAAGTGGCTTCATCTTCGTAACCATAGACTCAGGTCCTCTATCCTCTCCTCCTTCACTCCTTTCCCATCCCGACTATTGCCCTCCTTCGCATGAGGCAGTTACTGCTTGTTCTAGCGACCGTCACTGGTAAGTGTTCCTAAGAATTCGTTCCATTCCCACTTCAAGCTGATTAGTATATAAAAGTTCCATTAATGTATTTCCAAAGAGATTTCAGTGACGCTGTCAATTCGTTGTCACCAGTGCAATGGATGGCACGGTAAATACCCGGACAAGACATCAATTTCCACATGCGATAATATCAACAATCAGTGTGAAACGCCTAACGTATATTAATTCAGGATTTATTGGGTAAATTTCCTGAGTTTCTTCAGTTCTGCGTCAAAATCATCGATGCGATGACTCCAGGATCGTCGTACGTTACTTACAAGAGCGACTGCTACTACGCACCTAATATTCAGGTCGATATCGTTTCGAATCCCATGATTAACACTCTCATTTGGCTCTTCGATGCATTTGAAACTATTGAGAATTAGGGATGCGAGTTCGGTATGCGAATTACGGCGCTTTGCCCCGCCCCCTCCCTCTCGCCTCGCGGATTCGCTAGGGAAGAGGGAGGGGGGCGGGGCAAGGGCAGCGAATTCGCTAGGAAGAGGGGGAATCGCGCAATCCGCTCTTTCTGGCGGATCTCTCACTCGCTAGGCGAGAGGAGGGAGATGGGAAGAGGGGGGAGAGGCGCGCTCTCCCTCCCCTCTTCCCATCTCTCCCTCGATTCGGATTCGCGCCAAAAGAGCGAATCCGCTATCCTCGCCCGCCCCCCCCCTCTTCCCTAGCGAATCCGCGAGGCGAGAGGGAGGGGGCGGGGCAAAGCGCCGTAATACCCAATCCGCTCCGCTATCCACATCCCTATTGAGAATGCTTCCCAAGTCTATACTATACGTTCAGGTCAACCCCCAAAATCTCTCGCAAATCCAACCAAGGGCTGCTATCCGTTCCAAGATGGATCTGCCCCGTGAAGAGGTTTGTGCTTTTTGACTCGAATATAGAAAGTTGTCTTATTAGTAATCCTATTCTCTACCAGTGAAATGTCACGTACAAAGGTACTGATGAGTAATGAATGCAGGACATTATGGGAATAGTGTGCAGATGTTACGCAACCCGATTAGATGAGCTCGTAAATAACAAGCAAACAGATAATATTGGCTATCAATTGCAGATGGTGGTATTGCTTCTGCAACGATCGGGACTATTGCAACTCGTCTTCTCCCCATCTCCATTTCTGATCATTTCTCTCTTCATCGCATCCAATATCCCCTCTTCGGCCAGTGATTGTCTCTCTCTTGTGTACATTATCCCCGTTGTCCATTTGCCCATCTCAGATCTGCACGGAATCCCTCTCAGAATACCCCAACCTGTTTTCCTGCCATAGTCTAGTCCAGTGAATATTCTTTATTATGCTCAGGCAGTGTCATGGAATGAAGAATGATATATATCAGAATCCGGTTTTGAACAGCATAATAGCTACGTGCTGGATGTAGAAATAGATGAAGTGATTGGTCTCGTGAGTGACGTAACTACCGAAGTTGCGGCCTGAATCATCGTAATGAGCATAAATCGATGAGGTAGGTCTTTCTGATTCAGAATCAGTTTTGGAGCTAAGATTCTCACCGACAACACAGTGCCAGCTGGGCTGGTATCGCTTGTCGAACTCTTCCTTGATGTACGTCGCGATGTCCTGATAAATCATACTGATTAAATATTTCAACTCTCTCGGAAAGACAGCGAGCTACATTGCGAAAGCCACTCTTCGAAGACTAATAATTTCGAAACCCTTTCAAACATCGGCCATTCTGTCCTTAGAAATAAACAATGAGGGAGTGCTGGGAGGGAAGGGAGTCGCGTGAGGAGAAGAGAGGAGAAGGGAGGAGAGGACTGTTGCTCAGAGACCAAAGAGGAGACTCTCGCTGTGGAATGTGTACGAATTGCTTACACCAACAACAACGACGAGATGCCCGGGCCAAACATCCAGAAATGCTCTTTACGCATACTTTTAAAATTTATTGAAGGAACCCAGATACATCTTCAATATTAACCAGTTCTCACACCTTCTCGACTCTATACTTGCTCATGGCATCAATGGCCACTTGCATCGCGGCTCTCTGCATTTCCTCCGGCATATCCGTCGATTTCACCACGCATTCGGTCGCTTTCTTCTCTCCGGCTCGCGATGATGATGATGATCATCGCTACCACGAATGCGCTGAAAGCAAATACGTTCTGTATCTATTTGATATATGGTATATATTTGTCGGTCTTAATGCGTCTCGATCTAGTATTTCTCATTTCCAATCAATCTCTATCACGCCCACTCGAATTGAAATGATACAAAGATTTTCATGTTGCTCTTGACCGAAGAAGCAACTTTACCAGAACACATTAGTGCATTTTACTTCACGTGCTCGATCCTACCCACAACAACGCTCCTCATTCTCGAGATTCTCCGAGTGGGCCAAACAAAAAATAGATAGATTGAGAAAGAAAGGGGAGCTATCAGTTTCGCGCACTCTAGCACACAAACAGTTCTTGTGTGGAGTAAGAGGGAAGGATATCATGAGTCAATGAGCCAACAATAGACTTTGGCGCCATGATGATAGGTACAAAATCATACGAAATTTCAATAGAAGCGTGATCGAATTCAATAAACCTAGCAAAAAGACAGTGAGTAGTTACTCAAATCAGCCTCAAACCTGCTCAATGTCGTCTGCAGCTACAGTATCGTAGAGATTATCACCCATGGCGAAGAGGGAGCTATCAGATGACCACACCAAGTGTGAATTGACCACTTATGAGCGAATGAGAGAGAACAAGAGGGGGAGATGTGTCTCAAACATTGGAACCATCATTGTCCATCTTATCCCATCTCTCTAACACCTCGAAGGGAAGGAGGGATTCACACGATGCTCGCGTTACCTACTGTGCAGATGTGGAGTTTTTAAGAAATGCAGATCAGCAACCAAATTTTGCCCTAAATCATGATACAATACGGTCAACCATAAGAGCCAGTAAGCAATTTATTGTTAGCTCCGCGAAACCCAATCTTGATTGAAAAGAAGCTAAGAAGCGTCAAAAGGCGACATACCGTAGACTTTCTGCTAGTGATCGACGACATTCCCGAGTCGTCCGAGTCTTCTCTACAGTCGATGCTCAACTTGATCTTGCTATTCTCCTTTCCCGGATACTCTCGAATATCGGGGGAAGACGGAGCTGAAGTCTCCTCGGATTCGCCTAGGACGTAGACTGTGCAGTACGGGAATGAGAGACACAACGGAACTTCGTTCATGTCGGAGTTGCGGCTTATTGAGAAGGAGGGGAGAGGAGAGGAGGGGAATGAGCGAATGGATGAGAGTGCTAATCGGAAGAAGTTGAGTGAATGAGCGCAAACAGTCGGTGATTACAGTGAGAGGAAGCAAGAAGATGGGCTTATTGTGAGGAAAAATTGAGATGGGTTAGATGAGATGCTCTATGGATGGAATGAGCCTACGGATCACATTGAGATTGAGAGAGATGAGGTACACAGAGATTCCTGAATCAAACAAGACATGTGCACAATTAGAGTTTATTCGGGAAGCCATCAACAAGGGGAATTACAATGGGCGAAGGATGAAGAAGTAAAGAGGGAAACACGTGTCCGGGATGGAAGGATCAATAGGATGAATGGATTCGAGCAGCAATGACAAGGAGTGAATTGGATACCTAATGAGCGAATCTACGATTTTGACAACGCATTCGGAACACAACGGGCTACTGATGCATGATGGGTTTATGGAGGAGTCTGTGTACTGTACGTGTGTGTGTGTACTAAGTTGGATATTCTATGAGGGTACCGGTTTCTACTTCGTGGGGGTTGCAACGAGATACAGGACACTTCTACGACCTCACCAGATCCCTCGGGGAACGGAGTCTACGGCTTCAGTTCACCTAAGACAACTTCAACGTCTATTCAACAGATGAATCCATCCCGATGAACCGCAAGTCTACACTAAACTTGATTCCCTGAGTGATTGGTCAGTCAAATACCGCTCAAAATTACAACGACAAGGAGGAATTTGTGAACAGAGGTGAGGAGTAGAAGTAGCCTGTATATGGGTAAGTAGGTGCCAGTGAATTGTCAAGTGCGAATGAGGGGTTACGGGTCGGTTCTCGAGTCGAAATCGCGCTTTCCACCCTGTTTGGCCACCAATCGGACGTCGGATATGGTCATTTCGTGGGAGACCGCCTTGCACATATCGTAGATTGTGAGAGCGGCAATGGAGACTGCAGTAAGGGCCTCCATTTCCACTCCCGTACGAGAGACTGTCGAGACGGTAGAGTGAATGCGAACCGAGGGAGGATCCTGCAATATTGCTATTGTACTATTGTGATTGACGTCCGGAATTGGATTCATCGAATAATTTCAAGAGGATTGTTCTTACCTCAACAATCTCAAAGTCCGTCTCTGCCTTGGTGATGGGGATATTGTGGCAGAGAGGAATGAGAGTGGACGTCGCCTTTGCTGCAGAGATCGAGGCGATCCTGCAACTATTGATTGATGTGAGGCTCATAAGTTCCGGGGGGGGGGATATTGGAATACGGTTGGCTAGTATGGTCAAGGGCTACTGGTAATGAGAAAATGGTAAGGAAGCCAATCTGAGGAACGATTTCTCACCTCGCAACGGAGAGAACGTCGCCCTTCTTGAGATTGTTGGAGCGAAGCTGAGAGAGGATGAGCGGGGTGAGCTAAATAGTATCAATATTTAGAGAAAAGTTAATTAATCAATATTTTATCGTTCCGGTAATTACTGTGGCCCTGGATAACGTTAGGCTACAGTTGTTTACTGTGGGAGGGGTTAAGGTAAGCAAGTATAGCACTGAGATACAGTAAGCGACAGTAACTCTGAGATACGTTAAGCAACTGTAACTATTGCTTAACATAGGATACTGTTGCCTTGGGTTAGTGCAAACTACACCAAACTAGCTTGCGATAGGCGACATCATCTCATGGTTACGGTAGGTTTGCTGTAACTATCAGTTACGATAATTCCCATACCATAATGGTAGCCTCAGCCGTCGCCGTTCTCTTCGTGATCTTCTTCTCGCTCACATCCACTTGATGGGCTGTACCGTCGCCACGAAGATGAGTGAGAAGAGAATCTGAATGATGATGGTCGAATTCAAGTGACACTAGGTTAAAGTATGACACAATATAGAAACAGTGACTTGTAGTTGTCTACTATAGCCATATATTATCAATCTCATTAATCCGCACTAACCCTTACAATTGTACCATGTCTTGCAGTTGTCAACAGGTATTTAACGCAACTCTCAGTAACAGCGCACCTAGCCTCATCCTTAGATACAGTTCACCACCAGATACATGGGTACTGATCACTACCGTAGTTCTACTCAGTTTTACACAGTTTCAGGTTTAGTTTCAGTTCCAGTTCATCTTACGCAGTTTTCGATCGCAGACGCGTGGGCGAAGATATCACTGCCTGTTTACCAGTCTGTCCACCGGAAGTATGATTGTTGCGAAAATGAATATCCCAATGATATCATAGACAATATGTTGCTCTGCTAGCTTCGCCCCGTTTCTTCACTCTTTGTACTGGAGATAGGATCTAAGAGAAAGGCACCCACTCA
This sequence comes from Pristionchus exspectatus, assembly GCA_911812115.1. Classification (NCBI taxonomy): domain Eukaryota; kingdom Metazoa; phylum Nematoda; class Chromadorea; order Rhabditida; family Neodiplogasteridae; genus Pristionchus; species Pristionchus exspectatus. The sequence continues at coordinate 26,467,801 of OU461583.1, read as the reverse complement.
ACGCCACATGAATTGCATGATCGATCGATATGATACTGATGCAGTTTGACCCCTAGAGTACTCGCCCAATTTGTTTGTGAGCTTTCTGCCGTCGAGCAACATAAAGAGTATTAGATACGATCAGAGGTAGCAACTGACCCGATTTGGTGGCATCAGTGGTGAAAGCGCGATGTGTCGTTGAGAACCGATGAGTGCGATGGGTATTATGCGGAAGATGACGGAGAGTGGCATTCAGTGGGGCAAGGTATGCGAAGGAGGACCCATTGTGGAGAGGGGAGTGCATGGAGGGATGAGAGAGGAGACCCGTCTCAGCATTATGAGTTGAGATGGTTGAGCCAGTGTACGGTGGAATGGAGTAGTAGGAAGTGGATGGGAGACGAGGGGGAAGGTTTACCCGCCAATGAGAATCATCGGTCGATTCTTGAGGTGCTGGAGATTCTCCACACCTGAAATCTGCACTGATTTGCGAAAGGAAACGCGTTGGTCAAGTGGGAAATCAATAATCTCGGACACACTTCATCTTCTTCACTCGCCATTCGATCTGAGTGAAAGCGGAGCGAATGAGAAAAGTTAGCGAGCTGGCAGACAAAATCCGTCCGTAAAGAGTATAGAGGAACCGGTTCTCAAGGGTAAATGAGAGATAGAGGAAGGAAGAGGGAGAGAGACAGGGGAGTTCCCTAACCTGCGTGTTGCTTCTTCTTTCGTTTGACTGCCTTGGAAATGGTGTCGGACAATTCCTCGTTCGATGCTCCGGCTCGCATGACGTCTCGCAGAGACACTTCAGAATTACCATGAAGACACACCTGATGAAAGAATAAGAGTATTTCTCGTTTCGGCTGTCAAATCGATTCCCATCCGTCTTGAGAATTTGGCATTGAGAATGGCGAAAAGTAGATAGCGAAAGGAGATTATCTGCCTATACCGAGAACCCTTTCGCTTTCCTACTGTACAACAAATCCCTTCCTTCCCCATTTTCTTGATAGTCTTTCATTCTATCTGATCTCCGGCAGGACACATCACGGGTGTAACATGTCTCCGCTCCACTATATTCACTATAGACAGAGGGAATCCCCCCCCCCCCCCCGAGGCTACTCTCTGTTTCTCCCTGGCTATTTATTATACAGGAATATAGAAGGAAAGCAAAACGACTCTTCACACAAAACTTCGAAGGAATACGAATCAGTTCGGATATGATAAGGTCAAAGATCAGAGATCAGTAAAGGAGCAACCATACTTTGAGATTTCCATCTGCTGTCACTCGCACTCGATTGCACGTGGAGCAGAAGTGTTCAGTCATCGAAGTTATGAATCCGAATTCTCCCTTGTATCCACGGATTCGGAAGGCCTGCAATGCAACATCTTACTCATCATCTTGCTCATCAATCCATATCATGCAGGTGCTCTGTTGCGAAACACCCCACCATTCCTGCGACAGAGATGGTAAACAAACCTTGGTCGTATCATTGGGAGTGTCCACGAGACGATAAATCTTGTCCCCGAATCTCTCCTGAACTCTCGCCCACATGTCCTTGTAGGAGAAGAACTTATTGAGCGTGAACTTATTGCCTCCGAACGGCATGAACTCAATGAAGCGTACGGACAGATTCTGTAATGGGGCACGTTTACTGCTTGACCTTCGCAACCTTAACCTTAACCTTAATCTTAACCTCGTAGACTAGTGATTTCACAAATTGAATCATACCTACTACTTCTACCGAAATAAGGAACAGGCGATTTAAGCTGTCGATCTAAGCCTAACTACCGCCTAATACAATACAATACAATATTTATCAGTTTCGCTTTCTGGGCGCTGATCAAGATGGGTGTCAGAAAGCCATTCTTCTTTCAAGAGTGACTACCGCCTAAGCGAGAATAGAACTAACCCTGTCCTTTGTCATCTCGATGAAGTCTGCAATCTCCATATCGTTCACGTTCTTCATTACCACCACATTCACCTGCGATTTTAAATTGGAAACTAGTAAAATCACTCATTTTTAAGGAAATTTTCTTTAAAAAATCGATAAATACTTTCATGAATTGATTGAAAACTAGTGAAATCCCTATTTTTTACGCAATCTGGCTCGAAAAATCGATAAATGCCTTCATGAATTGATTGAAAACAAGTGAAATCCCTCATTTTTGCGCAAATTTGCGCTAGAAATCGACAAATACCTTGACGGAGTCGAATATTCCCTCTGCATTCTTGATCGTCTCTATCACTTTCTTGAATCCATTCGTCCTCGTGATCATCATGTACTTCTCCGGATTAAGAGAATCCAATGAGATATTCATCTGAAGAAAAAAAGTTAAAGTTGCTTCCACATTCAAGGCGATTTTACAGTTGTCAACCACGCCTGGTGGGGTACACAGGTATGGCCAGGTACCTTAACCTATATATTGCCTGTGACAATTCAGGTTCGGTGACTATCATATCCCAGCTCTGCTCACTCCTTCCCCGACTCTCGGCCCTCCCTCCCCTTTTCCTCAATTTCTGCTTTCAGTTTCGTGCTTTTGGATGAATGATCAGTGACGTTCGTATAGTACAAAGTACAAAACACGCCCTTCCCCTGCACACTCAGAGCACTAATGTCGTACAAGATCTGTTGCAAGTTTGCACGCCAGAAATGGTTCCTTATTCGGCCATAAAGCCAATCCTCGATGGCCCTTCCACCTCCCCTCACTTTCTCTCTTTTCAACACACTCCTTTCATCCCTCACACTCTCGCACTCTTGACCGAGAGTAGCGCGCACTCCCTCATCTGCCTCCGTGGCGCAATCGGCAGCGCGTTCGGCTGTTAACCGAAAGGTCGGTGGTTCGAACCCACCCGGGGGGTAATCTTTTGCCGAATTTACCTGACTCAATCCGGCATCTTTCAGCTCCTGAAGCCTCTTTCCGATGGCGATTCCATTAGTTGTGACTCCGATCTGTGTGACTCCCTCCACCGCCTTGATTCTCCCTGAAGAAAACAGATGTTTGGCTTCTATTTCGAGAAGAGTCAGCAGGAGAGCAACAGCATTTTACGAGCATGTTAAAATATGTATTTTGTCTTTGCATGTGACGCACGTGTTTTGGTGCAAGGATCTCGAAAAGACTATAAGTAAAAATAGATATATTCGTAAAAACTCACTAACGATATCCGTGAAGTCTTTTCTCACGCTTGGTTCGCCTCCGGTCAGTCGAATCTTGTCCATTCCATGAGCTGCGAACACCTACAAACGGTGTTTTGACAAGCAAAATGCGGCACTCTCTCCTTTTGCCACGTTCAATAGACAAACAAATTACCTCGACGATTCTGACAATTTCATCGACAGTGAGCAAATGTGGTTTGGGAGTGAGGGGAACGCCCTCGGCTGGCATGCAGTAGAGACCTTAAAGGGGTAGCTGATTGATTCCCGTCACTGTGTAATTGTAGATCTTGAGTCTTCTAGGTGTAGTCAGAAGGCGGTTTTCGAACAACCGCTTGTAGCCAAACCGCGGTGCAATCAGATGGATACACCCACCACTAACACCTCAGATTGCACTTTTCTGTCAGTGGGATTCTCAGATAGGAATGCAAAAAACTTGCTACACCTAGAAGACACAAGACCTTGAAAGGCTATTGATTGATGCCATTGATTCTGATCGATCACAGTAGAGATCTAATTGATCAGCGGCTAGATCGCAATCGTCGTCTAGCTATCACCAATCTCTCATCCGAGAGTCCGAACACTTGCACAAGCTCCCCCCCCCTCGTCAACACTGTACTCACCGCGCACTTTACAGTGCTGACCAGAGACTGGAGGGCGCTTTTTCGAAATACATCAGGCAGGCAAACCAAGATCAATACTCACATCTGAGATTGCATTTCTCGGTCAGTGCGATTCTCAAATAGGTGTGTTTCCGACCGAAGTTGTCCTCGAAGGGAGGCAGCAGGGAGGATGCGGCCTTTTCACGGATGGCAGCCTGAAATATTTTGCAAAATTTTACTCAATTCTGAAAAAAATGCAATGAAATACGAACCTGAATCGCTTCTCGTCGTATCCGCAGTTGGCTTTCCCTTGAGAGTTCGCTTGCTGAATCGACTGGAGGTGGCTGCTTCACAATTTCCTTCACGGAATCTGAATCGATCGGGTCTCATCAGAACTACCGTATCCCGAGTACAGTGCCAGGGCAGTTCAAAAATTAAACGTACTCCTCATTTCGCAATGCATTTTTGCTCTGTGTGATCGCTGAGAGAACTTGTGAAATGGGGAGTGCATTTAATATTTGAACAGCCTTGAGCAGAACCTGTGAGGACTGTGGATGCAGCGGAGGCTGCCGAGGAAGCGGCTGTATCGGAGATTAGTCTGCTCGATAGCAGTTGGGTGGATCGCACCAGGGGGCCGAGTCGAGAACCCATGGTTCTGCAAGAGAAAAATTCAATAGAACGAAGAAGGGCGGGCATACCGAGCGGGCAGACTAAGCAATGAGCCTAAGCATCCTTAGCCTAAGGCGGCCTAAGCATGATCACCAATAGACAGATTAGAATCTTCGTCAAACTCTGCCGAGTTTTTGACGCTTTATAGAAGCGCCAGGATTCAGTCAATAGCACTGGAGCAAAGAGCCGATAGGAATCGGTTAAGAGGCGGGAGAGCAAATCAGCTGATCTGGAGGAGAGAAACACACTGCGCCCCACTTCAAAACACGTGCAGGCATTAGCAAGGGGGAAATATATTTGTGCGCTGAGAGGGGGAGGGGCGAAGAGCTATAACTATAGAGGAGAGGCGCCTTGCAGAACAGCCGTTCGAAACTGTCGCTTTGAGGGTTCCGAAATCAGGCCGTGGCTTGGCACCAAAGGGCAAATAAAACTGTCGGTACAACACACAAGTTGGCACCCCTGAAGGTCAGAATGCGGACCCATTATGAACCGAGAGGATGGAAATAAAAGAAGCGCATACCTATTCAAAGCGAGAAGGCGCGGCGATCAATAATCAAGGGACAAACGGTTTGGACGCAAATCGGATCGAAATCAGAGCGATTCTTCGAGTGTATTCTGAACGGAGGAGAGAAGGAGGAGAGCATGGAGAGAGGGGAAGGGATAGAGGGGGGGGGGGAAGAAGGGAGGAGAGGAGGGACACAGAGTCTCTGACCTTCTCTACAGAGATCGAGTAGATAATCTCTATTGTGTTCAATCGATAGCCGATACTGATGGAAATCGCCCTTCTCCCTCTTCCAATCGGCTAAAGAAGAGGAAAGGAGGGAAAACGCTCTCTCAGTTTTTTTTGCTCTTTCACTCACTCTGATCTATTTTTATCGGGCGACAAGGGAAAATATGAATCTTACCTGTTTACTCGATCTGCAAATCGCTACAGATCATGAAGAAAGGAGAGATCACCCCGAAAAGGACTTGGAAAAGTGATAAAGGAGGAGAGAAAAAAGAAAAGAAGAGGATGGAACTGAGGTGTGTGAGAGTTGAGTGATCTCGATCGGTGAAGAGAGGGGAGAGATTGTGAGATGAGGGAGGGGAGCAGAACAGCAACACTACTCAATCTACCTATCGCTGCAAAGGTTCTCTTGATCTTTTGGAACTTCTCGGAGAAGGTACAGGCGCAGCGCTACTCGGGAATCCTCATACATTGAGAGTTCAGGCAAGCGTGTTCCAAGCCTAATTAATATTTACCTGATCGTGATTGTTCGGATCCAAATCGCATTGAAAATAGGAAGAGCAACGCTTTGAAGCACCATCCCCGGCGTTGAAAACATGTTGAAATGGGGGAGAAAGGGGAATCTAACATGTCTGGGATTGCAGATGGTCAACCCATTCAGAGAGGTTAGACACAATGAACTGTCTGGTAGTGCACAGACACAATGGGCTGACTAACTCACGGCCCTCTACAAAAAAAGAATAGACATGAGGTAGAAGGGTTGTGAAATGAGGGATCCCTTACTGCCAGGGAGCAGCTTTCCTTTCAGTGCGGATGAGTCAAACGGGTAGAAAACATCTCTCTCTTGCAGGAGGTTGCACTTTCATTCAGAGAGGTCGCGAGTGAAAGGAGAGGGAGGAAGGTGTGGGGAATCCCAACTAAGGAAAACACAAGTGACGACACACGTGAACACGAGATGAATACTATTAGCTCATAAGATAATGGGCTATTTTCGACATAGTTGGTGGCGAACTGCTTTGTACTGTGTGTGTATCGAGAGGATGATTTTGGGAGCGATGATCTTATTTATCGGGATGATATTAGCTTTATCGATATCAAGTACACTGGTATGTACAGAAACATTGGGGAACATAGGAATGGCATAGTCGTGACCCTTTTCACATTCCCTCTTCGGAGTCAGTGGTCAATATAGACGATGAGCAATCACCGTCGGAATCGATTGATGCACCTGCAAAAAGGGGTCAATAAGAGCGAAATACGGGTCACCGTCTCTTCATTTCACGTGCTCTCTCACCGGTCAGAGTGACGAGAGAGTGTGTGAAATGAAGAGACGATTACCCGTATTTCGAACTCTAGTCAATAAGAGCGAGTTCTGCATGGAGTAATCTAATCAATCAACAGGGGAAGGAACCTCTCGAGTTGATTTCACGAGTGGTCGGCAGTGAATCGATAAAGAGAAGATGAGGAAGATAGCACTCGGTTTGTTTTCTGAAAAAAGAAGATTTGATCTAGCTAACTTGGTTAGCTAACTTCCCCTAACGAGACACGTTTGCTCCCCTAATCTCTCTCGTCATTACTCTCAGCAAATCGTAAACTACGACTGATTGTTTGATCTATGGATGCGTATCATATGCGATCTCTATCGCTGTCTTGCTGGTCAAAAAATGCGATATGGACCGCAGATATCTACCCTCGATTAAGAGGATTAAGTCAGTACCTGTATATTGAGTATCTCTTATCGATCATTCCGGCTCTAGCCAACGGCCATCCCGGATTGCCCATTAGATTGAGTGATTCGAGACGAGGACAACGCTCCTTGACGAACTCCAAAAGGCGCGATATGTCGCGGATCTGAAAATATGATTGGTTCTCTATCTTTCACGGCGACCCCCGGGTTCTTGTCTGCCTCTCTGAATGCGCGAACCATATGTTTTCCTTCTCCATTTCCTTCATGATTAGTCAACAAAGGATTTGATAGGGCGCTCCCCCCTTTCCCCACTATTATCACCTTCTCGCTGGTCAAAAAAGGCGACATGGACCGTTGGTGTCTCTCTTCTCGATAAGGAGGATGAAGCCCCGCAGTGCCAGTCACTGCCTGGTCCCCTTTTGAGTGATCAGTGATGGGACGGAGATAAGGACACGGCAAAACCGAGAATGGTATGCGAGAAAGGTCGAGGCACGCACGAAAAGCGCGGGTTTGCGATGCACTCAGGGAAATCACCTTTTCGTGAATGCCCAACAACTGAATTCCTCTTTCTAAAACAAATGGACCGGGACATACACTTTAGGCGAATAAACGATGTACTGATTACCTTGTTCCTCTGGACACTCAAACTCTTGAGACGAGGAAAAACGGGCATATTCAGAGCATTTTCAGTGAGAAAGTTGCCATCGAGATTGAGATGTTCAACTCTGCTCCTGTTCTGAATGACGACCGGGGGAAGATTTCTGCAAGGATAATTTGATCTTTTGCGCTTTAACGAGGAAATGGAAACGAGGAAACTATGCAAACATTGAATAGCTGATCCCTCTGGCAACAAATGTTTCGATGAAAGGGAAACCCTGTTCCATATTTATTTTAGGGAACTTTGAACTTTTCTCGTTATATTGGTGTCTTTCTTATTCCAACAATATTTTTCGTGATTATTTTTAATTCCGAAGACGAGAAAAATGAATCGATCATTGAAGATGTATCGAACATTCCCATCTCTTTTCCTCTTGTTATGAAGGGAGACGCGCGTGAATATTAAGGGTCAGTGAATGATAAGATTGGACGTGTTCTCCATTACCTGAGTGCCTTGTCCCTCACTTCGATCCGCCGATTCTTCTCGTCGATGACGGCAACTCCGCACGAGGATTCATGAGAGGAATGAGGCTGTCTCGAGTAGCAACGACTGTGTAGCATCTCTTTCTATCTCCTTTCTCGCACGACGTTCGATCGCGTCTGATCACCCTGTTGATTGGGAAGGGTTATTAAGGGGAAAGGGGGAGGGGTAAAGGTCGGAGGAGGGGGAGGGGAGGACCGAGAGTCGGCGAAGGAATGAGATAACAGTGCATTGTGATGACGCGTGTATTGAATGAGAAGAGGGATATGATAGTGATCACCGAACCTGAATTGTTACAGGCAATATATAGGTGAAGGTATTCCCCGTCGTGTAGTCGGATCTCACAATCTGTTAGGGAACGAACATGTATGCAGATCTTTCTTGTAAGTAAGCGTCGTTTGATATTAGTCAGAATATTTTCCGATTAGTCAAAGAGTGGATGTTTTCAATCCAGCACATCTGCTCGCAACTACACAGTAAAAGTATTTATCGGACTTGATTTGCAAACGTCAAAGACGTGCAATCGTCGTGGCAAGTTACGAACCGGTGTTTCTCCCGCGCAGGGATACAATACCCGGATACGGCTGACGGTTTTCACGCTTTGGTACAGATAGGAGGGGGGGGGAATGGTGTCTAGAGACCATTACGGTCTGCACTAGTGGGTGTTTGAACAACTCATAAGGAGTGGGAAGTGATGGATTCTATAAGAACCTACTACAATCATCAGTGATTATTGTGCAAGGAGAGGGGAGTTGTGGGAAGGAGGAGGGAGGGGCGGTTATAGATTGAGGGGAGTCGAGGTGCTTCCGACCTTGGCTGCACCGAGAACGATCGGGAGAAGATCGCCAACGTGATCCACCTGAAATTATTCATTTAAAACTTTTATGAGTCAGCAATTTTCGTATGCCCAAAGTATTGGTATACTTCATACTCTTCTAACGTCATCGCTCAGAAGGTTATTTTCTATTATTGATTTATTGATTGATTCCCAGAAACTTTCGATGAGTGGGCGACTCATTCATTATCAACGGCCTATTGCCAAACAACACGTTCGAGAACTTGAGCGTCAACAACGTTGATAATCAATCGATCATTATTCAGTAACAGCTAATAAGCCTCCCACGTTTGATTCAATGGACTCGCATTTTTTATGCCTAAAGTGCTGGCAAACTTTGCATCGTACTTGATTAGCTAGCGTCATTGCTGATAAGGGGTATCGATATAATATATATTAGAATTACTTTCAGAATGGTTCGATTGAAAATTCTTCACAAGATCTTTCTTCGCCATCCTCTCGAACTTCTCTACTCTGGCATTTTTCAGCCTATCCAAGGTTGGATACTAACCATGTGATCAGCGAGATGGTGCAGATCCTGATGCTCTCCCACTCCGCTCAACACGGCAACTGATCCACCGAGACGAGCACTGCGAGCCATTCCGAGATCAGCCACGGTGTCCCCGACCATGAGGGCTTGCTGCAATTTTTACATTATGTATATGGGAAATATCAGCATCAATTTTGGCATATTCGCATTTTGAGGTACACACTTCCATCTTCCAATCACTCCAACTTTAGAAGCGGCTTTGTTTCATCGATTTACTCTTTAGTGTTCAAAAAGTTCGCTCAAGAGTGAATGTCAGAGTCTATCAAGTTCAGTGTCGTTGAAATGCCCCTTCCTTTTTCTATCATTCGGAGTGCATGCATGTTGCGAGTATCGGGCAAACCGAGTGTATAGTGTGACCGAAAAGTACCCGAATAGTATAATCATTCAATCACAAGACGACTAATTTCTCGGAAAGAAGTGTCACACCCTTGCGCAACTCGTGGCCTCCTCTCATCATTTGATCACGATCATTTCCTATTGTTCGCGTGACTAATGGAACTGGATCAGGCACAGTGTCCAAAGTAGTGGAGGAATTCGCTGCATACGAGAGAATCGTCCCAGGTCAAACACTCATGTAAACACAGCATTCTTATCATGAAGAATGGTGGACCACGTTGGCTCATTTACGAGTGACCTTACGAGTGACCGGATGTCTAGCCATCTTCTACACGAAATGTTACCCAAACCATCAACTCCGTTGCAGAAAAAACACCATTCTTATAATAGAGAGCGGACCACGCTGGAGCGTCTACACGTTGCAAGGACTTCTATTGATGTTCTACAAGAAAGGATATCCGAAACATTAATTCCGTTGCAGAACATTTTTTTCACTATCTTTAGTTATTTGAGTTGCCGAACCTATGATAACTCGATACTAGCGGTTGCTGAGTAAATCTCAAGCGGATGATTTGATAAGATAAGCTGTATCGTTGATGCATTTACTTGCGACTTTCACCCAGATCAAATGCGTTTCTACTGCTAACTCTCACATTTTCACATTTTCAAACGTAATCTGTCGACAGCAAGACGACTGACCTCCACCGTAATCTAGCGAAGATTCCTAGCCATTCTGAGTATGCTTACCCCCGATTAATAAAATACATGTAATTGTAATCTGAACATATCCTCTCACCTCAGGGGAGATGCCCAGATCACTACAGATGGCGAGGGCGTTGCGAGGATGCGGCTTGGGCATCGCTCCCTCGTCATCTCCACACACAACTCGATCGACCATCGTCATCAGTCCGAAGGAGTCCAGCATTGCCATCGTTCCGATTCTGCAATATGCAATAGCTAATTATAGAAAAATTTCCATACTTTCATGCTTAGAACACTCTGAATCATGTTGAATATTTGACAAAGTAAGTCAGGATCAATCTAACATATCAAATGTTTCTCTGACATTTTTTAAATTTTTAGATTGACATTTCAAAAAGTGTCAACTCTTCTTGCACAGTCAGTGAGCTAGTTCAGTCTACTCCTTTTTTTCGTGGGGAACGACTAGAGATCTCTCCTCCCCTCGAAACTGCATCGTAAAACCGAGAAACTTTCATCGTATCTCCAAAAAGGTGACCTCGATCTCGCTTGCAGAGAAAGGCGTTCGAAACAAGATCGAGCTCGACAAATCCGCGCCCAATTTCAACTACGCTCTCTTTATCTGCCAAGGCCACTGACTTACACAGTTCAAAACAAGAGGCGCTTTGTTTTGCCAAATTGACTAGAGACTACAGCCAAAACGTGCGCAAGGTTATCGGATATCACGAGCAGCTGTGCAAAACGGGTTGCCTCCTAACTAGACAGTATTCGACTCTGTGCACAGAAAAGTCACGCCTAGGCACGTACAAATGTATACTACTTTCAGGTTTTGATCGAGTATCGATACTAGCAGAATGCTTTGTTCGGGTTCCTGTAGATTTTACAGACGTCACTTACCATAGCATAGCTCACGTCCTACTAACAAAATGTTGTAGTGTTGAATATGCTTGCCGTTGGGATAGATACCGTAACCCATCCTTAAATACCGTCTCATACAGTATCCCCAACCTGCTGTCAGCAGTGCAGATGGCGATCTTCACTCCGTGTCTCTTCAAATCTCCGAATAGCTTCTGCAGGTCATGGATCTCCTTGAGTGTGACCTTCGAGTGGGTTTGGCACTCGAGAACCGAGTCCGAGACGATCTTGCTGGCCTGCAATTATTCCGATGAGGTGATTCAGTGAGCACAAGAAAGACTAATACGTTGATTATCATCTTCAACAAAAACTGCGCGTCGTATGCATAAAGTCTCACATTAACAGCATCCACTCCATGGTCCGTGAGCAGCTCAACAATGCTCTGTCTGATCTGTGCCATCGTTCCTTCGGCCAGGAGACCCGGTCGGACCTGCGACGAAAATATTGCCGCATGAACGGTTGAGATACAGTACCTTCTGCTGATGGGGACAGAATCCGAGCAACTTGAAGATCTTGTCGGAGATGGCGAGAGATGAGTGTTCTTCGATCCTGGAAAGGTCATTGTATCATTTTGATTGATGTGATGACGTTCGAATGTTCAAGATCAGCCGTTTGCACTTTGAAAGATTGCAGAAACTCCTCTTTTTTCACACCTTTTGGCCGTCTCCAGTGTCCACGGGACCCACATCGAATGGAAGCAGATCAGAGTGCCATCCTTATCGAAGATAACGAGCGACTTCTTGTCCTTCTGCTCGTTGAGCTGTCTGAATCACTCGAATTTTTCTCATTATGCCATCAGAATCCTCACCTCAATGCGCCATTCCGTGCAATCTGCTGGCTGTGTGGAGCTGCTGAGAGGCCGGACGGGCTGCAGCTGCAATATTCCGGATTAAGGGTTCTGGGGATGGCGTCATACCGCTCTGGACGAGCTTCGAGGCGAGAATGAGGGCTCTTCTCGAGAACACCATGATGTTCACGTGAGCGCCGCGAGGATGATCGGGAGCTGAATGCGAAGGGGATGAGAAACTTGAACTCGTCGATTGAGTGCAGTCGTTTATATAGGGGGTGGGAGGGAAGCGATGGGAGGAGAGGAGGAGAGCAGACGAAGAGAGGAGGAGGAGGAGGGATGAAGTTGGGTGAACGATCGAGAATGTGCAGGGCGAAGAAGAGAGAAGGAGGAGGAAACCGTAACTGGTTCGGACACTTGCGGGGATGTGTGGGAACTCACGAGAAATTGACCGAGAAAAATCACTAATGTCGACGACGTGAGATCGCAAAGATTTGGCCAGATCACATAGTCAACTTGTGATTGGGGAAATGATACGGGTATAGAATGTAGCTTATGTTGTTGGCCGAACTGTATACGGTACGTCACGGATAGAAAGGGATATGGTTAACGCCAAACATACAGTGTGCGGGGTTTGCCAACTGAAGAAGTTCTAATAGACATTGACTGGGCAAAGTGCAGCCTTTCCAGTGAAAGTCGCTCTTTTAAGGTGATGAGATTGGAGTGATGAGAGAGAGGGAGGGAGAGGTAAGGGCACTCTCCGGCTATCTCTATACGCTGCCACTACGCAAACTGTCATGGACAGGGTTGAAAATAGCAGCTGATACCTATTGTGCCCGCAGCGAAAAATCCCCTTGTGCATGATCTTTGGCCTAATTCGCACCTTGTTATGTGAGTGAATGTGCAAGAATCGTTACGAGGCATTGTTGCGTATTGTTTCTTTGGCCTCGGAAAAATAAAAATACTTCACGAAATCCATTACCATATTCTACTGCGCTTCTCATTACTACTGTTTAGTGCATAGTGTATGTTTTTTAGTGTAGTCTCTTGTATCGTTGAGTGCACCAGACCTTTTTTGCATGGCGTTGATCGCATTTTTTTCCTATTCTTGAATATTTGAAGAGAATAGAGGAGTCCGTTTGGACACTGGTTTGGACACGTGCGGGAAAGTGGAAAATCGCGTGAAACTGACCCTGAAAAATCACCAATGTCGACGGCGTAAAATTGCGAAAATTTGGCAAGATAAGTTTTTTTACAAAGCTTGACAAAAAATAATTGCGCGTATGGGGAAATTGACGACTAACGGTATAGGCGCCTAACCACACCAAATCCTATAAACTACGCAAATTGTCATGGTTAGGGTTGATAATAGCAGCTGGTGTCTATTGCGCCTGAGGGGAATGAGCCTCTTGTGCATGATCTTCGGCCCAAATTCAACCCTTCTTCTGTGATTTCGTGCGCTGGAGACGTCACCAAGCACGTTCACGCGTTGCTTCCTTCACCCCTCGCCCCTCGAGTAAAGAAACAACAACAAAAAATGTTCCTGATGTGCATCTTGCTGACATACGATGCTTTCTTGAAGGACACTGACAATTTCGCATAGGACACAAAGGCTCAGACTTCTTCTAGTCTCGTATACAACAGTTAAGAAAATCATTACCACAGTCTAGTCTGCGCGTACATAGATCGTTGTTTGCAACACACCTTTTGCATTTTTCGGTGTTGACCGCATCTTCTCCATTTCTTTGAATGTTCGCGATAGAGCTCCCAAACTGGAACGGAAGTTGCACTTTGTCCCCTTTTTGCTTTTCATTGATATCTCCTTCGCTCACTTCGACTCTCCATAATCGGATAGTCGAGAGATGAATCACCCACTTATTCATGTGAAGAACACAGATTCGGGTAATGAGTCTCTTTCTCTCTTCCGGCTTGACCCTTCTCCCACCTCTTCTCCCTCCTCTTCTCCCGTCCTCCCCTCTCTCTCACTTCTTTGAGCCTTCTCCCTCTCTTCTTCTCCACCCGTCCTTGTTCACAACACTCGTTTGCTAGCGCTCGCGATTTCTCTGCAGCGCTCTCATCCTCTAACCCACTCCTCCCCTCCCTTCACCTCGCTTCTCTCAAGTCGCAATGCTCTCACACCGCGCCCTCCTCATTCTCCATACTATTTTCCCTCTCGTCGTCTGCACTCTCTGTAGAATGCACACTATTTCTCCCTTTCCTCTGTTCGTCTCGTCTCTCATCAGTCCCCCACTCTCTCACCCGTTGCGTCGTATCTTCTTTCCCCACTTTACGAAGTGGAGATAGTGCTCTGCTCGTCTCGCCTCTCTTCACTCCCTATACTCTCTCGTCGAATCCCTCTAACCACTCTCTCGATAGTCCCTGCTCTCTCATCCGTTTCGTTCTTCTCTACCTTGCGTCCAGCTGGTTCGACCGAGCGAAGAACGGGAAGGCGGAGTCGTCGCGCTTTCATCCAATGGGAGAGAGGGGCGTGGCCTTTGGCAAAACGCCAACCAATCAGCTTACGAGCAAATTCCGTCTTTTCGCGATTCGCTTTTCCCGTTGTCGCAGAACAATAATTTCTTGCATTTGCGTAGGACGATAAAACTGGACCGATTTTGTCAAATTTTGGGATTCACTACAGCTCTGCGGGTCTTTGCGATCCACCAACAGCCCTTTGCGTTTGGAGTGTCCTGGGGTATAGTGAGGTGTTTTTCGCCGGTTTGCATCCAATCGAGCGTGGTTGTGTATCGATCGAGTGCGGGGAGAGGAGAGAGTGTGGCTCCCCACCTCCTCCTCCGCCCTCATTCTTCCCCCTTACTTACCAGCCTCCGGTACGCCCGGTGCCTCCGCCCTGCCTGCCTACTTTTTCTCGAATTTTGCCAGTTTCATGTCTCAACACGAAAGTTATCAGGCAGAGGAGGGCAGGGGGTATAAAAGGCCCCGGCCGCCTCAGTCCATCTCACTTCGGCCAGTTCGCTCGCGCTCGCTCCGCCTTGCATTTTCACTCTAATTTTCGCGTTTCGTCATAGCATCGATCTCATCGCTCCATTATCGATCCCTTCCAGATATGGCTCGTACCAAGCAGACCGCTCGCAAGTCCACCGGAGGCAAGGCCCCTCGCAAGCAGCTCGCCACCAAGGTGATCTACCCCCCGACCAATCGATAATCCCCCCCCCTCTATGACTCATCGGGTCTCTGATGAAGTGGAGGCACGTGACAGTTGCCCGCGCTGGCACCCCTCCCCCTTCCTTTCGCCTCCTTCCCCTTCGTCTCTCGCCCGCCCGTCGCCTCGCTGTCGCGTTCAGCCATCGTACAGCGAGAGAGCCGCGACGAGAGGCGACCGCGACGCGCGCGAACCGCGCGTCAACGCGTCCTGGCACTTTGCCAAGATCGTATCGATCGGCGGTTTTGAACGGGGTTCTAAGGATGTTAGATGATTACTCATTAGTATTTTTGTAATTTTTTTCTCTATTAGTACCAAACACTAAGCAATAATGTCACTCAAGTCCTGATTAGTCATCGATGGTCACCGGAAGGACCTTACGCCATGAAAGTGATTGAGACTGATATATTTCCCATTTCAGGCGGCTCGCAAGTCGGCCCCCTCCACTGGAGGCGTGAAGAAGCCCCATCGTTATCGTCCCGGAACCGTCGCTCTTCGTGAGATCAGACGTTACCAGAAGTCCACCGAACTTCTCATCCGCAAGCTGCCTTTCCAGGTGAGAAATCGTTGACTTTACTCAACTTTCTGTTACTTTTTATCGATCCATTAATTGTGCAAAGAACTGATTTGGCCTTGAATAATTGCTGGCCTATCAGTGATCCCGCAGGAATCAAGTGAATAGGTTAACAGGAATTGATTTTTACCAATATTGGTTAAAATCCAAGTGTTTTCCAGCGTCTGGTTCGTGAGATCGCTCAGGACTTCAAGACGGATCTCCGCTTCCAGTCCGCTGCCGTCGGAGCCCTTCAGGTTTGGCATTTCATTGAATTTATCATTCTATTTACGAAAATCGATTTCGCAATATCTTTCGCAATAGGGACGTGGTGCGACTTATCTCGCTTATTTCAAAATAGATATTGTGCCCCTCGTCACTAGAGCTTAGATATTGTTGATACTTTCGCAATAGTTGCAAGATTGTGCAAAGACGTGTAATTGGACAATTTTTTTATTATTTATGTTTCATTTTCAGGAGGCCGCTGAGGCATACCTCGTCGGACTGTTCGAGGACACCAACCTGTGCGCCATTCACGCCAAGCGAGTGACCATCATGCCCAAGGACATCCAGCTCGCCCGTCGCATCCGTGGAGAGCGTGCCTAAGTGCCGCCCTCTTCACCCACACTCACCCCCTTCCCCCCTTACTCCCACCAATCTCTCTATGCTCTTCGTCATTCCTAGTGATAATACTGATTGATACGCGAATGTTTGCTCCCTAGGTCGAGACAGTTATCATACCGCAGATTAGTCACTAGGAATGGGCACCATGGTTCCCTACTACTCTATACCGCGTTATTTATTCAGCTGCCAACGTTCGCTAGTGTGTGGCGCAACTCTCGGCAATGATCGATGCATCTTCGGATCAATCTGTTGTTGCCTGAAGAGCCCGGCACATGAGTGGAGAAAGCAGTTCTATCCTCTCTAGAGTCATAACATTAACACTGCCTCATCCGATCACCGACTATAATGATACAATGATTCATTCGTCCCCAACTAAGACCATTCGATGTATCATAACTGATTACCATTGATGTCTTCCGTCGTGCAGCGCCCAACGTTGTCATTGATCCGATCAATCTTTCGAATGTAGGTGACTTACTCCCCCTTCTGTACATTGATTCCCCCCCCCCATTCTTCTTTCACCCAACTCCAAAACTATAATATTCTTCTGACAATGAGTCCGACCCGTATTTATGGACTGCCCAAAGATGCCTACCCCAAGCCTTTGTCATAGCAAATTCGTATTCTCGCCATCCATCAGAGTCGGAATATTTGCGTGATAAATGGTACGATGTTTGATAGATCTTTGCCTTTTCGATTGATAGATCTAAAGAAAGTTTATTACTCGGAGGGATAGACAAAAGATCGGCATTCGATAAACGATAGTAGAAACATTATTACTGAAACATGAAGAAGTGTGGGAAAGTAATACAGTGAATAAGAGGCATTATAAAAATGTAGTCGATACTTAGGTTATTCGATGAGTTCAGAGGCTTGGGCTGAGTTTAAATCCTGGGAACAACGGAAAGTCAACGCAAGATAAGAATCGTACTCGAAACGTCCCAAAAGACGATATCATGATCGACTAGAAGACTAAAGAAGTACGGATGAATATACTTATTAGGGCCTCTATGAAGCCGGTTAAACTGTTGATTGAAAAGAGAAACATACGAACGGGAATCTTCTTTGATCTGGTCCAATCTGTTACGATTGAATCTTTCCCTTTCTCTCCATGCACACTGGTATCAGAGAAGTTTCGAGAAAGGGAAAAGTGAGAAACGAAGTCTCACGACAGCTAATATAGCGTAGAAACAACATTTGCCATTCCACTGGAGGGATCGGCGCATGTTTTGACAGATCGATGGACCTATCGCATGACATCATGGCAGGTGTAGAAAACGCCGATGGAATGCCACAAGTTGGATAGGATGGTAAAGAACGGACAATACAATGAAAATGGTAATACGAGTATAATACAACGACGAAATCTTCTGATGTTTTGGAGAAACTTGTTCGGGTAAAAAGAAATGCATTAGGCACTGCTCTATGGAAGCTCCAGACTACTTTCATTACAATCTATGATGAAAATTAATATGGAGTATGATCTTCTGACTTATACTGTAATATAATTGACGGTTGTGTTAGACTGGTTTTCAGAATTCTAACAGAAGTAATAAAAATGAATAGGGGCCCGAAAAAATGTTAATCGAAACAAAATAATAAAAAAAATATTGAATTGCGCCCTGATGAAAGACGTCGACAGTGCTCAAGTGGAACAAAGCGAGGTCGGTTACTGTAGATTACGGTAGCACTACTAGATACGGTAACTCGATAGGATTACGGTGGGATCACGCGTGTTCTCACTGAGCACTGTGACGATGTGTAGAATCGGTGAGTTATGGGACGGGATTGGAGGACTGGGAAGGAAGGGAAGGAACAGCAGACTCGGGAGGAGCCGGCTTCACCAAATCAAACCTGAATTGTAAATTTGAAATTCGAAATAAACATTTAAATACCGTTTAACACGCCAGAGACAGTACTCGTAAGGACACACGGGAGTTCCGTAGGAGTAAGAGATCATCTGAATGTGTCATTGCTTGAGGGAGGGAAACCTTCACACAGACAGACAGAACTGATTAGCATGCGAATCAATAATAGGTTGTGAAGGTAAAGTCATTCCGTTAATCAAGGCACAGTGAATATTCTGACGCTGTGTTAGTATGGACTAGATATTGATTCGCACGACCTCTCTGAATCGATTACTCACATCTGGTCTCTTCTCCTGCTTATGGAACTCTTCCTTGAGCATGATTACTCCGTCCTCAGTATATTCGGGATCGTTGACGTTAGCGTGGTGGACGTGGACGTACACTCGTTCTACCTAGTGGATTGAATTGTGAATTGTGAAATTGAGAATCAAGTAGCTCGAGACAGTGTATTGACTATTTCCATCTCGGAAATCTCAATCATAGATCAAGTATTGACACGGTAATATCGAGTGTAGCAGGCAGATGGGTTAATTGGTATACCGAGCGAAAACATGGTCATTCCTCTATTTTTCATTCCGAATCCACCGACAATGAAAAAAGTTGAGGACATCGAATTTTTGAACTACGTCAGTACTCAGTGAAATCATGGGACACTATGCTCCTCACCATCTCTCCGTTCTCGTTAATCTCCATCCTCGGTCCAGGCTTGCGTGGAAGCGACTCATTCTTCGTCCCCTCCTTCTCCTCGAGTGGTCTCTTTCTCGTGACAGTGGAAGGCAGTAGATCCGTTCTCACTGCGCTGATATCCTCCTGTAGTTTGAAGGTCTCCTTGGCGATAAGCGAGAATGTGCCGGGGTGCAATCCTTGCCTTCCTTCGCATCTAACAAGGGAAAGATCGGCACTAGGACGGATGAGGCCCTACTGGATAAGAACTATTTTTTCCTTTTCTTTCTGTTATGGCTTGGGTTTTTATCATCCAGCAGGTTATCATCCGAATGTTCTCAGTCGGCCCAGAGCCGAAATATATCGTGCAATAGAAAGAGACTAGAGACGGAAAGAGATGGAGATGTCTCATGCATGCAAGATCATTTCCAGAAGAAGAAGAAGAAGCATTTCTCATTCAATATCCAACTTATTCACGGACCATTACGCTTGCGCCTCTTTTACGGGCAGGAGTGACTAAGTGAGTGCAACAAAACATGCTTGAGAGGGCAAAACTCTCATAACTAGACCCAATCGAAATGAGACTGAAAACAACTAACCAGGTTTCTCTCGGAGGGAGTCATGGGAATCCCTTTGATTGCGTCGAGTAACATAAACGATCGCGTTTTGGCACGGGCCTCCTCCTGAATCCATACTTTAATCTGTAATTAGAATAACCAAAACCCACCTTTATCTTCATATTGAGATCCTTTCTCTGCTGTTCCGTTAAAAGAGGAGTCAGAGACTCTTCTGGAGTGTTGGGATGAGACAATTCCTGAATGCTTACCGTAGCTCTCGTTCAGACAACCGAAATCGCACCGTAAATTGGCTGATCTTATCCTCTTCATCTGTATTATGTTCGTCGGAAGATTCGAGCTGGATCAACGGGATCTTGTCTGTTTAGTGGAAGGAGGAGTCGGATAGTGGCTTAGAGGCGTCACCACATCGCCAATGGGGGGCTCGTACTGAAGTAATTTATTAAATATTTTTAAGTTGCTTTAGAAACAGCCGGCCATACCAATGGGTCCCACTTAGCGTTGTCATACGAGGAAATCGCTGGACGTACATACACCATTACCATTACAATTAGAAAGGAAAAATTGGAGCTCGATCCAGTATTAAGCCAAATATAACTGACCTTTCTACATGAGATGTCTTCGGAGCATCAATGGGGGAGAGTAGGAGTGGCCCTGAATAATATGGTGTGATGGAGAAGAGAGACTGGCTCGGGAAGTCTGGAGTCAGAGTCTCCTCCCCATTGCACATTCGCTTTTTGAGGTTAGGGCGAGCGAGAGATAATGGGAAATGGGGAGAGTGCTACACCTAAAAGACCACAGATAATTACGGAGTAGTGACGGATTGCTCTAGTGGCTGCGAAACTACGAGTAGTGAAGGGGCTTGCGGTTGGATACTGTAATGGAGAGGTTTTAGAGCTTTCCTCGTAATTCCTCGTAGATACCCTTGCTGTGAGATTGTAGGCTTAGGGAAGATGAGATCTGTGGGACTGGAGAGGTGTTAGGAAGCCTCTGATGATAGTATTGATCACGAAGCTGCTTCTTCTATAAGAAATGCATTGGGACTTCAACCTCATTCTTTCATTTAATCATGTAAAGTAAAAGTAATGCACCCAATTCACGAAGATTCGTAAAAGAAAATGATCTTTTGAGATGGATGACGTTACTATTTCCGAAAGAGGGATGACTGACTGAAGAGCCCGTCCATTAGCTAATGAGCTTTGCCTTTTTCGTCTATAATCCACATTTCCGACAGCTTCTTTCGTTTTCGAATTCGAGAGGAGATGAGAGGAGAGGTTCAGTTGGACCAAACAAGAGAAGCGTAACCAAAGATCGATACCGTTTCCAAACATCCTCTACCGTATTGCGCATCAATTACTGTGCGTTTCAACTTAACTCAAATAATATTTTAATTGTTTGACCATTATTTCAGTGACAAATATAAAAAATACTATTATTTTTATTTATATCTATCAAAAAAATTAGATTTATACTTAAATAATGAAAAATATATGCAATTCCAACCTGTCTCTTGCTCCTGATAGTGCATCTGCAGTGCATCCTTCACAGTCATCTCCGCTCCTTCTTTGTCTCGGGGGAGAATTGCGACGAGCCTCGGCTGCCTCGGCAGCTGCAGCTGACGCAGCAAGGGAGCCGCCGTACGACTGCCGAGTCAACTCCTTCATGCGCTGCATTGGATTCTCGTGGGCAGAGTAGGGGTGAGGACGCCACGAAGGGCGGGGGAATGAGGAGAAGAAGGAGGACGGTTCTCCGCCGACTTGGACTTGGGATAAGCAGCGGGCTTGCTGTCTTGAGGAGGAGGCTGCACGACAGTCTCGGCCACGGCAGGCTGCGGGGGTTGATGGAATTGCGGATTCGCCTCAACTGGATCACGATGGGGAGAGTTCGGGATGCGGTAGTCTATTCCACCATCAGCTGCTGGTTGCTGGAGCGGCTGTGGCTGATGGAAGTCTTGAGGCATCTCTCCGACTGGCTCATCAGGGAAAGACTGGTACGGTTCGTGATGTTGCCCATTGTACTGGCCATGGAACGGCATGGGCTGGAGGTCGGGCACGTAGAAGGCATTCGGGTCCTCATAGGGCTGGTTATTGTAGTAGTTTCCGCCGTAGTTGCCATGCTGATATGCTTGATGCTGATCGTAGGCGGGAAATTGGTTGGC
The DNA here is from genome assembly GCA_911812115.1 of Pristionchus exspectatus. Taxonomy (NCBI): domain Eukaryota; kingdom Metazoa; phylum Nematoda; class Chromadorea; order Rhabditida; family Neodiplogasteridae; genus Pristionchus; species Pristionchus exspectatus. The sequence continues at coordinate 26,446,127 of OU461583.1, read as the reverse complement.
GAAATCGCCAAGAGGTGGGAAAAACTGCTGATCTTGAATGGGCATGAAGGCGTTATCGTTCCATCCTCCAATATCTGCAGGAGGTTCCGGAAAGTCGGCGAAAGGATCCTGAAAAAAATGTGTTCAAATATGTTCAAGTTACATCATTTTGTAGAGTTGACTTATTGAGCCCTACACTACAACTCTTCTTCAGTCCTCGTTAAAGTTCTACCGTTACAATACGTAAATTCACACTATTGGTTACCTCAATGGCATGTGCATTGACTTGCTGTCCCTCATTCAGATTTCTCTCCATTTTTCCTCCTCGAATACCCGCTCGAAGTACTACCTGCAATAAGTTTATAAGCGATGCAACAGGGCATAAAATATCCGCTCGTGCACAATATTTTTATCCGAAAGAGCCACTGATCCGATCGCAATCTGCTCTCGAATCAATACCGATTGACACTGAGATAACAAGTTTTTGAACCAAATTTTACCACTAGTGAAAGAGAAGATCACTAAAAAATCTCGTCTCTTCAAAACGGTTCCGGTCATAAGATTTCTAATTGGAGAAAGATCGAGAACGGTCGACAAAAACGCGTGAGTTTCATCACAGATCGAACTATTGAACGAGATTCCAACTTTTCAAACCAAAAATAGTGAGCAAAAATATCCGACAAGACCACGTAAAATTCACCTCGACGAAACGGTTCCAGTTATAAGGATAGGAAAGGTTGAAGACATGTCGAAAAGCGTGAGTTTCTGCATCTTTCGTCCCACTAATTCACGGTTAGTAAAGGTTTTCCGAGTAAAACTGACGGTGAAACGTACATAATTTATGGCAGAACTGGCAGACTTAAACGGACTCGACTAGATCTTTCAAATCTGCACACTTTCGTGCAGCTTCGAAGCAGCGAGATAGTGTGGAAAATCGAGAGAGTGCGATGGTAATTCCAACTTACGAATGTGTCTCTAAGGTGTATCGAGTGCGTGTGAGTAGGCTTCCTCACATCGACCAATTGTTGAACTGAAATTAGAGAAGGAGAAAGAGGTGGGACAAGGGGCTTCAAAGATATTCCAATGGCTTTCAACCATGTCGTTAAACAACGAAGAGAATACGCGTTTTGCTTGAAAAAATCACTTTATCGATTTGGAGGAACCAGAATCTCGATATATCGAAGGAAAAAAACGAATAATTTACGGTTTTCACCGTGTCCATGGATACGCGACCGTATTTACCACAAGTGGCTCACATAAATTAGCTAGCGACAAAACGCCTACGATTTCCTGCCCACTCATCTGAGTGACTGCAACAATTTTAGTAGTAGAAGTAGAGTGAGGGAGAGATCGAAGTCCAAGTATAGGCGAACGTTGCTACTCGACGAAGGGGTGGCCAGTTCGCCTTGCGAGGATATTGCCAAACTACCTTTACCTTCGCCACTACAAGTTGAGGGGGGGGTGGGGAGATCGAAAGCTCAGCATTAGAAAATGAAGGAGAGTGACCGGCAATAACGAATTCTCTCTCTCTCTCTTCTCGAGAGCAATTGAACTCGACCTTGATGATGAACTGAGATGAACGGCGCCAATGCGAATGGGATGAGAAGAAGATTGGATGGGAAAGAAGATCGGAGGTGAGAATGGGAGAAAATGAAGGAGAAGGAGAGGCGATGAACACCATTCAAATGCAAGATTTATGAGTGGTGATGCGGTGAAACTGTCAAAGGTAAGTGAGAAGTAGTTGAGGAAGTAGTAAAGGGAAATATGGGCGAGGGTGCATTTTCCAAGATGAAATTTCCCGCATAACACTTGCAGGGGTGCATTTGTTGGGTTGGTGGTCTGCAGAGGATATTTCGTAATAGGAGCCGTTGGGAGTTCTTCGGAATTGAGTTAGGTCTTTGTTAGCGTACTTGAGCGACTAGGGAGACTGGATGGCATTGAAAACGGGAACGGTCAGTCGATCTTAGATCGAGATTAGCCAATGATGTGTTGAAAGAGATTGGAGATGGGCGGAAATCATTCGAGGAGACTTACCGTTTCCTATTCGAAAGGATGAGAAGATCTCGATTTCGATTGTGTTCTTCTTGTCGAATTGCCGATGCGGTCACACGCAGTGTGCCGATATACAGGGGAGAGGAGAGGTAGGAAGAGAGAAGGGGAGGTGGGAATGGTCGAGAGAAATGGGAGAATGATGAAGAGAAGGGGAAGGAAGGAAGGAGGAAGGGGGAATGAGAAGAGTGAGGAAGGACGAGGATCGATGAAAAGAGGATAGAATAGAGAAAGAATTGACGAACGGAATGCCATTTCCATGCTAATAGAGAGCAGTGAAGGGCTGACCCAGAAAAGGCGAGAGCAAAGCATGAAATGATAGGGAAAAGTGATGATTTGACCGATATGAGCGAGGCCATAATCGCCTTGGTTTTATCGCCACCCACTTTTTTCTCAGGTTCATTAATCCCCATTTTTATGACCCCGAAATATTCGTATAGTCCTGTAAGGTCATCTTCATTCGAGCATTGTACACTACGACGCATAGATGAAAACAAAGTGAATCCTGGATTATTCCTCTGTTTGGATCCATCCGGACATTTTGGACGTACACAAGGTTGTGATGAAATCAGCTGATTTTTCTAGATATTTACAATACTCAATCACAATCGTCATCTATTCGTTTCCCCAAATTTTTCCCAACACTTGACTACAGCACCTACTTGCGGGGAGGTGACCCACTTGCCAGCCCCCTCTCTCATCTTCATCCATTATCCCACCTTTGTTCTCCCCTCTATTACTCCCACTCCCTCTCCTCACAGTGCCAATTCAAGACAAGAGAGAGAGAGAGAGTGAGACAGTGTCAGTCAGGGGTCACAGATCCCCTCTTTATTCTTCTTGCGCTCTCTTGAAGCGAGAGACCGCGACGCGTGGGCCACGCGTCGCGGTCCCTCTCATCGCCTCCTCAATGAGATACGACTGTTTCTTTTCCATTGCCGCGCGCTTTTTGCTGCCATTTCCACAGTCCTTTGGTTCTTGCGCCAATCCCTCGACTAATAATCGCAACTTCAGCGCGAATTAGTCATTGATAATGCCTTTCCCTCTAATTGATGACTAATTTGAATCGTTTACCCGTCATGAAAGAAGCCGATGGACATTACTTCGTCGACACTTGGCTTTAAACCAGAGATTTCCGCCCCGAGAAGAATCAAATCAACGGCCGATTGACCTTTGAATCAAAGCGATTCCTTCTATTTGAACGTCCTTTCACCTCCTTTTCCATTTGATTTCGCCTTCCTTTTCATACTTTGATTGGTTAGCGAGAGGACAGGGGTCATTTTGGCGATCAATGGGGGTCTTTGACCCTCATCTCTTTCATCTTTTCGACATGATTCATTCACCATTTCCAAAATAGGTGCCCATTCACTCACCTGATCGAGGATAGTGTTCACTCCGCCTTTCCAGTTCTTTCAATCGGTTTGAGGTTCTTTTCACTCGATCAAATCGAGAAAAGCTGAATCCGATCAATGGAAATGAGCATAATTCACGACGATCCATCCGGAAAACGATTTGCCATCGCCCTTCTCTTCTCCTTCTCATAATCCTCAACACTAGCAACATGTTCATTCTCTTTCTTCTCTATTCCCACCTCTTTCTCTCCCTCTCTCTCATTCAATCACTCAATCACCTCTCTCTCTCACTCTTCAGACCCTCGAATACTCCACCTTGCTGTTCCTCACGTTTAAAGTTAGGGAGAAGTATGACAAGTGCAAACGACTCGCTGATTGGGCTATCGATTATCGCTTAGCTCACTCGATCGTAAGCACTACCGAATAGGTTGATGCAATTTTCCCTCTTCTGGAAGCTATTGAAGATCTAGAACAGGTGCAAACGGCTGGTTGATTACTCCATCGATTATTCCTCTTATCCTTCCAACCCCCACTCATTCTCGCCACACTGCAACCTGACCCCCACTCTCCATAACTGTCTCTTAGTCCCTTTGACCCTCGAGAGTGGATGGAAGATGATGGACTGGAACACTAAGCTCACTCGCTCATTCGTTCAAGAGGAGCCTTCTTTCTTCTCTTTTCCACGTTGACCTATTCGTCACTCATCGATTGATCTTCGTAGTCTTGATTGGTTCTCTCACCTCCACTTATCATTTAATCTCTTCCCGTCATCACTCTTTTCTCTTTCCTTTTCATCCCCTCTTTCCCTACGACCTCCAGACAAACGGGCTCGTTTTTGCCCTAAGCAGATTTGGCTCATTGTGAAATGGGCGCCCGACTAACTTCCCCTCTTTCTTCTCTGCAGTTTCTTCTCAGTGTCTTAGTTTCTACTGACGCAGTGTACTCGCGGCGGGCTCATGTTTCGGCCCTCGGAGGGATTAGCTTGGAAGGAAGAGGACGGGAGAAGCTTGAGAACTCCCCCATGTTATTCCTCCAATCAATCTCGCCATTGACAGATGCATGGCTGAGTGGGGGCAAAGGACCAGCGGGGGCAGATTGGATGGATGAAGAATGAGAGGAGTGGAGGTCGTATGGGGTCCTAGCTAGATGTCTTCCATCGATAAGATCTCTTCCCTCGTGCTCACCCTCATTCTTCTTCTTCCCTTCCCTGGTCTCTCACTCAATCAATCCTTCTTGAGAACCTCCCATTCCTCATCACTTTTCACTTCCGTTCGTCGTTTCCGCTCTATTTTTCTGCTTCTTGGTTCACACACGTTCCGTACTCTACTTCCATTGATTAGTCTCTCTCTTCTTCCCACTCTCCCAAACATGGATATGATTCACTCACTCCCTCTGAATCATCCGCGAGTGTCCCTATCTATTTGATTTCTCCCTTGGATGGCGCGTGTTTTTCGTTACCTCTTCGTTCCACTGTTTCCGCTTGATAAGTCAGCTGATTATTGCAGGAGATCCTCAATGGAGGCAACTGCCGAACACGATTTTAATGCGACTGCGGAGGACGAGCTCAGCTTCCAGAGAGGATGCATACTTAAGGTAAGCGTCAAAAACCGAAAAAAAAGAGGAACTGTGGTGGATAAATTGTAGCAAACTCATGCTAGATAAATAGGTGCTTGGGTACACACAGATGCTCATTCCTCTTCATCTTTACGAGTGATTCATCCACGTCAGGATTTCCCATGGGCATGAGTAAGCATCGGTCACTTGCTTTCCCCCGGGGACCTTTAGATGATAAAGTAGGCCCTTTGTTCGAAAATCATTACTGTAGTTTATTCCAAATAAACTCATGCAAAAATTGGAAAATTACAGAAAAGAATAGCATGGCCCTGCATTCGGATGACGTTCCAAAAAATTGTGTTCCCAGTTATATCCACCTCATAAATTAACATGTAATCAAGTTGTATGCCAATCACTCGGATTCACTTCTTCATCCGTCCTCTAGGAAGTCGTTTCGTAATCGCCGACTAGTCTTCTTCCTTCCTTTCATCGGGCGCTCTTTTTACCGCTCCAATCCCATATCTCATCCCGCTTTTTTGCGCCCGAACTCTCCCCGATTGACGCGATTGTGATCTTCTTCCACTATAGTCTCCCCCCTTCCTGGAGAAGTGGTCGGACTCTCTTACTTTCCCGTGATCTCTCGCTTTTCTGACTGAAAAAAGATCACTGTGAAATGAGAGAGCCCGACTTCCTGCCTCTCTCCCTTTACACACGTTCTCTTCCCGGTCACATAGTACAAAGGAAAAGGGGATGTGATGAGCAGGAAAACATTGTGCGCCTTCCCTCCGTCTTACTGGCTTCTATCGCATGGTCAATAATGGGCTCTGGTCTGCTCCTTAGTTTGATCGAGTAACGAGATAAGAGAATGCGCGCGCAAAAGGGACGCCAATTCCCCCGGGAGTCAATTTGCATTGATGAGATGGCGCATAATGAGCATGACTGGGAGATCGAACTAGTAGAGACCCTCTCGATAGTTAACCATTATCTAGGCGGAAAGGAAGGCCATAAAAGAGTAGAAGACACAATTTCGCAATGGTCTCTTTGCAGATTCTGAATAAGGATGAGGATCCGCACTGGTTCAAAGCGGAGAAGGATGGAGTGGAGGGATTCGTTCCATCCAACTACATCCGAATGCACGATCATTCCTGGTAATAATATTAAACGGGTTAATAACACATATAAAGGGACCAGTCAGTTGAGAGTTCGAGAGATGGTTTGTAAACTCGCCTGAATAAATAAACGGACGAAAGGCTAAACAATAAGCTTTCAACTGTACGATTTTCTTCCGGCTCCTGCCTATTCCGCAGTATACAATATTCTCCATGTTTTGGGTCTGGCCACGGTCTAGAGTAAACAACATTAGGTAACTGAGGTCCGGGTATAATCTCGTAACCAAACACGGTCATGCCTCGATCTGGCTTGTTTTGCCTTGGTCGCTTGATACAAACTGTTTGTGCACCAGTCACGAGACCCGATAGAGGGAGAGAGTCTGATAAGAGTTGTTGTGGAGGGTACCTGCTTGTGCCGGTAATCGTACAGCAATCGATTGGAATTGATAGGGAGATGGGGTAGTTGAGGGACCAGCTCTGTGTAGATTGATAACTGATATTGAATCCCGCAAATGTTTGCCAATAGGATACGGAAACGAACAAACAATCATCGATTTACCAAGGTTGATAGAGCATCGAGGATTGGGGATAAATGCTTCATAATATTTAGTTATTGAATATTATTAAAAAAACGTACAAAAATCTTTGAGTTACTACTGTTGAATCAATGATGAAGATCTCCATTGCATAAATATATTGAAAATGCATATGAAAGGTACCTCGGGAAGATCTCTCGGATGGACGCGGAAGTTCTCCTCCGTAAGCAGGGAACTCACGATGGGGCATTTTAGTCCGACAGTGCGAATCGTCCCCCGGAGATTTCTCCATTTCAGTCAAGTGAGTTGCAGCACATTACAAATATGTTATCGTTATCGTCACTAAATATTGCTATTGTAGATTCGAGGATCGTATCCAGCACTTCAAAGTGCTCCGAGACAACTCGGGCAAGTACTATCTCTGGGTGGTCAAGTTCTCATCCCTCAATGAACTCGTCAACTTCCATAGGTGCGTATTAAGCATTATTGACTTGAAAGCTAAAAAAGGAGTTTGAAAATTTTTACAATAAATTTATCAAGATAAGTAAAAATTAGTGACAAATTATACCATAATAATGAATTATAAATACGTAACAGCTGACCTTACCAGTGGGTCAGACCTAGAGTTGTCTTACGACGTAAAGTCGCTTGACGTGGATACACCTCGTTTTATACACCTATTAAATACGTAAGAGTAATTAATTTCAGAACCTCCTCGGTCTCTAGGAACCAGAACATCCTCCTGAAGGACATGGCTCTCGAAACGCAATTCGTGCAGGCGCTATTCGATTTCAATCCTCAAGAAGACGGAGAACTCGCCTTCCGACGAGGAGATATTATCACTCGTGAGATTTTGTAATTCGAAATATGTGCGAATGTAAAAATAGTAATACTTCACCGAACTTGAGGACCATTTCAAAATTTAAACGAATAACGCTCAACTCTAGAACTATATTTGAATTTTAACACATTTGTCAAAACAAGCTCAGTTGTGCGTGATAGAAAATTGTACAATAGTATAAACACATAGAGGAGCAGAACTTAAATACTCAAATCAGTATATTGATTAACTGTTGGACAATTCGGAAAACGACCTCAGCATAAAAACTAATAGTTAATTTCATTCCAGTGATCAACAAAGACGACGAGAATTGGTGGGAGGGTTCACTCAACAATCGCGTTGGAAGCTTCCCTGCCAACTACGTTTGTCCTGTAAACCGAAGCCAGAACTGAGCCATCCTCCCGCTTTTCTTCCCAATCGCATCGTTTCATCATTGTAAGCCCCAGTTGCCACCGTGTCCCACAGGTTCCTTCCCCACTTCTCAATTTAGCACCAGTCTAGATCGAGATTACTACCATCTCCTTTCCCATCACTAGATCCAATCGATTACCATGTTAAGTTCCGTCTCAGGACGTTTTCTCGCTTTCATTTCACATCAGTGTATTGTCTTCCCTTTTATACTCGAGTAATCAATGTTTCGACACGTCTCCCCTGTATCCATCAACCAAATCTTCTCTCTCTGAGTTGATTGTGTCATCTCGAGTCGCTTGTGAATTCGTCTTCTTCCCATTGAGCTAATATACAGAAACGCCTTTCGAGATGCCGGTTCCCCTCCACTAATTCGTCCGTTTTCCCCACTCGTATCAGCATCCTGCAATAAATTCGCCCTATCCTGCTAGCATATAATGTTGTCGATAGAACAAGAAAAGGCCCAATTCTCCGCAGTCTGAGATATTATGTGCTCCAAACAATAGTCGTTCATATTTATTAAATCCTCGTACGTTTCGCCATTGTCCTGTGCTGATAAATGATATAAATGTATAATCCAGTTCGTGAAACTTAAATGATAATTGCAAATGAACTACAGTAATCCACAAGGGCTAAAGATACTCTATATATTGAATCGTAGCTAAGATAAGATTGTAATCAGTGATAAAATGATCGATTATGCAATGTGAGTGTGATCAGTATCTCATTCTCGGCCCATTCGACATTAGGTGGCAGTTGGGCACGTTGGGTAGGGGGGGGGGTAAGACACGCAACGCGGCCGCTTCGCGTCCCGCAATCATTGTTGCGCCCGATTGCATCCCATCGATACGCTTTTGTAAGACAATATCTCAAACTTTGCGAGCTTTCCGACGAAGTCCTGTCGCTTCTTCAGGCCCTTGCAGCTGTATATTATGTTCTCTTTATCCAATATATGACTCAAGATTGACTCCTGTGCTATCTTTAAGATTTTCAATGACACTTTGATTCGAATGTGCTTCGCCAACGCTCAATTTCAGTGGAATAATGGAGCACGAGAAGCGAATCGATCTTTCCGTTCCTCGTTGGGACCAGAGCACTTTCTATGGTCGACTGAGGCACTTTGCAAGCATCACCGACCCATCAATCGCATTCTGCAACAACAGAGACCTCCTGGCTGCCAAATTCCTCGTTGATTCGTACAAGTAAGTGAAAGGCTATTTGTCAAAATTTATTGATTATCTGATAAACTACGTGCCAATGAATAACTGAAACACAAAATACAAACGCCATGGGTAATATTGCCTAATAATGAAGATCTATTTAGGGAAAATTTACATTAAATTTATATTTTTACTTGATTATTTGATAGAATAGTAATTCATGATTATCAGGAAACGAGAAGAACCGTCTGGGACGCGAATTGAAGACTTGCATCGAGCTCAGAAACTCGTTGGATCCGCCTTCCACCCAGATACTGGTAAGGCACAGCAATGATCTTATTTTTATTTAGTATAGAAATTTATTTAATTTCTTTCACACCTATTACTTATTTCAGGAGATCTGCAGAACTTTGGTGGCCGAATGTGCTTCAATGCGTGGGGAGGAACAGTTCTCTGTGGAGCCATGATGATTTGGTTCGCTTACCTTATATTTTTTCTTTATATACTATGGAATCATGTCTTGGTTAATATGTTCAAACGAAAAAACTAATAAGAAAGAATTTCCCTGATTCCCTGAAATAGAAAATCTCCAGGTACAAGTCGACACCGGCAGTACTCTTCTGGCAGTGGGCGAATCAATCGTTCAATGCATTGGTCAACTACACAAATAGAAACGCGAATAGTGAATTGAAGACATCGGTTAGTTAAATTTTTATTTAGAAATAGGTGCATTTTTTCGAAAAGGAGAGCTAGGCGTCAAAACTCTCTCCATCATACACAGACTCTCGCTTCACCGATCAATAGTAGTTTAGGAAGCCCCAGAGACCTTTTCTGATCACTCTAACAAATTTTAATTTGAAAAAAAATCCCCTGAAAGGATAACTATGTTTATTCCATCTCGAAAGCGAGTACAGCTTGAGTCATAACGGGCAAACTTTTTAAAAAATCATCTAGAAATTAAGTGATATTGAATGTTTTATCAGGATCTCGTGACCGCGTATGGATCTGCTGTCGGTGGAGCACTCTCTGTTGCCATGGGACTCAAGACTTTCTTTGCCCGAGCTCAGGTAGGATATAACTGTATATTCACATCAAAATGTCGTATCTTCTTAGTTATCAAATTCGTTGTTGCAATCCATGACACAATCCACTTTTATCAAAATTAAAACGACGGACCTCCGCTAATAAATTAAACGAAGATCGCCGATACTACCTCTATTCCTTTCTCACCTGGCGTATAAATAATTGAATTGAATTGAATTAAAACGCGGTCTGCGTAAGAGCGGGGGAGGGGGTGGCACAGTAGCTCAAAATGGTCTCCGGGGGTTCATACTTGGTGGGTAGACTCCCTAGGGGTGGGATACACTTCAGCCAAAAATTTGACCCCAAAAGTTGATCTTTGATCTTTGATCTCGGAAATTTTCATCTTCATTTTACCCCTCATGTTATATACCATTCGAAAGAGCATCAAAAGTTATGTAAGTAGCCAAGTTTTCGTAGTCCTAGCACTTTCGGTTTTCGAAAAAATCAATAAAATGTCAAATTTTCATGTATTTATTTTTTTGAAAAATTTTTTTCGCGATGTTCCAATCGAGTGCACCCCCTGGAAAGAAGATATATTACGTAAAATTATACGACGAATTCAGAAAAAAATATGCCGACTCGATACGACATGCCCGAACATAACTTTTTTGCTAAAAACCTAGCACGCAATCGTCGACGCAGGTTCGATTCCCGCCGACGGCTAATCTTTTGCCGGATTTTATTTCGACCCAAAGTGATGTTTTTTCGACATGAAATCACTTTTGATATGTTATTAGGTTATAATAACGATGTTTTACCACTTTGCAAGGGAAATTGAGAATATTCCTCTCATCGACTTTTTTCACATAAGGGGGGACCCTTATGTGAAAATTGAGGGTTGGGGTCATGAACAAAATATAGATCCAAACCGAAAAAATGTGCGATTATGTATTAGAAAATAGTTTGTGTGTTATTGAAATCAACATCAGTGATGTTTTTGGGTCAATGTTGACACGACCCAGCCCTCAATTTTCACATAAGGGTCCCCCCTTATGTGAAAAAAGTCGATGAGAGGAATATTCTCAATTTCCCTTGCAAAGTGGTAAAACATCGTTATTATAACCTAATAACATATCAAAAGTGATTTCATGTCGAAAAAACATCACTTTGGGTCGAAATAAAATCCGGCAAAAGATTAGCCGTCGGCGGGAATCGAACCTGCGTCGACGATTGCGTGCTAGGTTTTTAGCAAAAAAGTTATGTTCGGGCATGTCGTATCGAGTCGGCATATTTTTTCTGAATTCGTCGTATAATTTTACGTAATATATCTTCTTTCCAGGGGTGCACTCGATTGGAACATCGCGAAAAAAATTTTTCAAAAAAATAAATACATGAAAATTTGACATTTTATTGATTTTTTCGAAAACCGAAAGTGCTAGGACTACGAAAACTTGGCTACTTACATAACTTTTGATGCTCTTTCGAATGGTATATAACATGAGGGGGTAAAATGAAGATGAAATTTTCCGAGATCAAAGATCAAAGATCAACTTTTGGGGTCAAATTTTTGGCTGAAGTGTATCCCACCCCTAGGGAGTCTACCCACCAAGTATGAACCCCCAGAGACCAATTTGAGCTACTGTGCCACTTCCCCTCCGAATCCCGACGCTCTTACGCAGACCGCGTTTTAAAAACTCAGGTGAGCAACACCCTTCAACGGATGGTTCCTCTCGGTGCTGTCGCCGTTGCGAACGCCATCAATATTCCCATGATGAGACAGAAGTGAGTGCTCAAGCTATTTATTAGTGGCAAAATAAAGAATAAAGTTGTTTACTTTCCTAACTCTTGCAAGACGAATTCAATGCATTTGCTAGGTTGAGTAAAGGGTCAAGTCGACGGCTCAATGCCAGTTGAGGAGTCTCAAGAAAATTGCATTGTCCCAACAAAATTAACTAGTCCCTAAAGTCGACATCCCCATATTAATTTAAATATTTAATTACAGCGAACTCAAGAACGGAGTGGTACTCACAGATGAGAACGGGAATCCCATCGGTACCTCTCGATTGGCGGCCTACAAGGGCGTTTCTCTCGTCGTTCTATCGAGGAATGTGATCGTCGCCCCGTCAATGAGTGAGTTATGAGTGAGCGTGCAGCCCTGATTGGTGTCTCAAAATCAAGGAATAATATTTTATCAATGAACAATAATTATGGCAAGTTGAGTGGGAGACATTGAGAGACTTAGCGGGGAACAATGATTTCAAAACTGTCAATCTCGGACTGACGTCTAAATCTGTAAGGGTAGACTTTTTCGATTTCATTCATCAAATCCTTGTTTCTTCGCGGAGCTCCGATCTTGAATCGTGAAACCATTATCGGTCTGGGGCTTGGAAGGAGTCTCCCGAATCCGTAGAGTTACATAGTTCATGCGATGTTCTGAAAAGATTACACTTCAGACTTTCGATATGGTTCTAATTGATCTGATTATTGATATCTGCTCTAAACTTTCTTTTTTTCTCAATGCAGAACGCAAATAGGCAAGTCGCACGATAATTCACAAAGGGTATTTTCAGTGCAAGTATACGGTTTGGTAATCATTGAAATACATTCAAATCTATGAATCTTGATCGACTGGGGCTCATGGGGTTAGGGAGGAAAGCATTTGAACAGAAGGATCAGAAATGTGTGAAAATAACTCACTTTCAATTTCAAATTAATAAAATAATTGCAGTCCTTACTCCTTTGATCGTGGAACGTCTGCTTCGTCGTGAATGGTTCGTGAGGAATCTAAAGACACTCAACATCCCCGTCCAACTTCTCCTTACTTTCGTCATGTAAGTTTAGCTGTATTTTGATTTTCATTTAAATGCAATAAATTCGAATTCTTTGAAAAATGTTTCGAATTTTCAATCTACGTTCTATTCCAAGAGAGAAACTGATTGTACATCTTTCCAGCTACGGTAGCATGGTCCCGGTCGGATGCGCACTCTTCCCTCAGAAGTCATCGATTGACATGGAGACTATCAGAAAATACGAACCGGAAGCATACGAGAAACTGCTGAAAACGGATATCAAGAAAGCCTACTTCAATAAGGGATTGTGACAGAATCACTCCCATCGATCGACCCTTTAGATGAACAATTTCTCTAATATTGTAGATCTGTTTGTGTAGTTTCCTTAGTATTCTTTCATTGTCGTGTTTACTAGGATTCCCAGGTGCAATGGTCATTACTTCACATTTTATAGGACGTATTTACATCTCACATAGAGTAGTCGTTCATTAGCAGGCCCTTGGGAGAGTTTTCACTAGATGACTGACAGCATAATTTACAAGTCCGGTGGTGCTCGTTTTCCATACTAGATTGTGCTCGAATGTGTAAAGTTGGAAAGTAGGCGAAAGAGAGGGGGAGGAATACGAGGAGTAGTGAGAGCGAATACAAATGAGAAGTGAGAGGACGGTTGTTGAACAACGTTAGAGCCCGCGTTAAAATGCGTGAAGAGGGGGTTTGGTCTCGCTGACTGGAGTTCCCATTAGGAGCCAATCGATGACAACCAGCCATTAGGATGGGGGAAAGGATCTGATATAGACTATATCGATGAAGTGAGGGAAAGAGAGGAGAATGGCGCAATAATATACAATATATACAGAGTAGGTACAGAGGGGGAAAGCAACAACCGAGAGAGGGAAGGCGAGAGTCTTCTCAAGGAGTGAAAACGACTCTCAGATCTCTTTCTGCTTTGCGAGACGACGGCACACTGCGAATCTGCAATTTAAGCATAATTGTGCGTATACTAGATAGTAAATTATAGCATTTTCAACTATATTAGGCATAATTGAGTGATCCCATGGCACCCCCCTTCTTCGATTGGATAGTTGAAATTTTAAACTCAGAAGAGTGATTGATTGAATGTTCCCCAACTAATGAAGTCAACCTGAGAGCCTACGATAAATGAATTATTGAAATATATCATTGTTTATGTTCATGAAATTCCTAGACCACTAACACCACAAAACCAAAGTAAAGATGCAGTATTCTATTTGATCGTAATCCTTCACTTCACTTACCCAATCGCTGCTCCAATAACGAGCGTCACTAGATTGGAAACGATGAACCCGACGAACATATTCATCGAGAGATACGAGGCCCGATCCTGAAATCAATTACTATCAGTTAATTGATATTCAATTAGTTAATATTATAATTTTCCCGATTTTGATAGTCAAGCCATTCGCCTAGCGCGATTTAGCCGTTAGACATCGAAATCTACCTTCTTTCGTGATACCTTTCTATCGATTGGAAACGCCGCAAGCAACTCGGGTTCCGGTGAATTCGGAGGCGTAGTGAGGTTGCTACCGTACTGACGCATTCTCACGCATCTGGAAAAAACAACAAATTAACTTTATATTATAAAATGTTTATTAATATTGATTCAACCCTATTTTTGTTACTTGCATGGAGTTACCATCCCCTAACTTTTGTGTGTCTATCCTGTACCTCACAGTCCCGCACGATCACTGATCGTGCATGTGCAAACCCCAACGAAACCTTCAACCAATATAATCGAATTATGTGGTAGGATGTGATCTTTCAAGGGGTACTCGCCCATATTTCGTGTCAATCGCTCCCGTACACAGAAGTGAGCAAATGGAGCAAACTAACCTACATATACAGTAGTCTACAAATTAGCTGCATTTGCGTAAACATGCTCATTTTTCTATAAAATCGAACTTTCAAGAAAAATTACTGCACTGCTGGATTAAGTGAATATTATTTCGAGTCACTAGAATTTGGAAACTCGGCATTCATAAGTTTCAAGTACTAAAATGCATGCAGTTGTATGCTGTCAGTTTTACACAATTAGTACTTTTAGTTTAAAAAATAAAGTAGTGATTACTTTGGCGGAAGAGCCTCCGGCCGACTGCTCCAGTCCCAGATCCAGTCCGTGTTCTTGCCTGGAGGTAGCATGTCACGCACCAGCTTGTATTTTACCTGCAAATATTTTCATCAAATTCCTTTTTTTGAACACCCACATCCGAATGTTCGCTTAAAAATCCTAAAAATGAAAATAGAATCAGTTTTTGAGTGCATCTGCATCATATTTTGGATGCAGAAAAACAGGGCATTCAGCTCATTTGACTGTCATCTCTCATTGTTTCTGACAGCCCTCGTGATAGGGCAAGAGTTTCCGGGGAAAGATCATCTCTCTCTTGTTTGCTCACCTGTTCCAGGCTTTCGAACTCGAGATGCGGAGATTGCACTGAGACCGGGCTGCAAACATCAAAGATCAGCTAGTGGACTCAATTTTCTTTGTCTCAAAAATCCTCAAAACTTGACACTCGATCGTATCACTGATTCACGTTACAACCTTCATCCCCTCAGTCTTCCATGTTTTATGATATCACTAGGCACTTTTCCACCCTAAAGTTCAGGATTCCCCTTGGTCCGTCCTTATCATCCATCGATTGACGACAGAACCTTCCTTCCCCTTCATCTTCCGCTTTACACCGCACTTAATTACCGAGACAGAGTGCAACTTTCTCAGATCGAATCGACAGCTGATCTCTTCTCTTCCACTACTTTCGCCGTAACATGTGATCGACCATGGTCATCAATACTCAGCCCACTGTTTGCGCTGTTGGATCACAGCGACTGAGGGTGATCGAAAGATCAGATTAGACAACCAACGGAAAAGCAGGTGGTTCTCGGTTTCATTCCTCACTATTATTTTATCGAAAGAGTAGCCAACTCCACAGTGGTTTACTTTTTGACTAAGCTTCCTCTTGAAATCCCTGTTGGCACTTGTATTCAGAACAATTGGTAATTGTTCAAACTAATCTCCCTTCTCTAAGAAGCGGGGAAACGAACGGGCGGCTACTCAACGTCGTTGTTTTGTCTATTTTCCTTCCCCTCTCTCCCGCTCTCTTTCTTTCTCGGTCACATCCTGTCACGGGAGATCGCATTTCTATTAGAGCGAAGGAGAAGCATCCGCGAATGGAACAGTGAAGGGAAGAGACCGAGTGAGAGAGGATTACTCAAGAAAAGAGGTGGGAATGGGAAAGGAAAGGGGACACCGGTGGATGAGGGGATAAAGATGATCCAAAAGTGGATTAAACACCAGAACATTTGTCAAGAAAGTTTCACTGCAACCACCCTAGTTGAGATTCAAAGGAGGAATGAGCTGACCTGAGTCTGGAATCTTTTCCGCCGAGATTCATATCGTCGACCATGACCATTCCTACGTCGACGGACGAGCAGAGGGAACCTCGAGAGGGCGCCAGTTCCACCCACGATTCATTACCGGATACTGAAATTAACTGGTGGTTATTTATTCCCTCGTCTAGAATTTAGAAATTTCCGAACAAAGATCATGAGATTTCTTGTGATTACCACTGATGAATTTGTAATCGGCTATGATTCTGTAAATCTGCATAACGTGACTGTTTATTTATAGAACATTCTTGATAATTTATTTTCTCAGAAAAAAAGAAGAGAAAAAAAGAAAAAAAACGACTAAGATCGCAAGTTCAAGATGGGGTATTCCTTGATATCACGTGAACGGGAGGGGGTTGTTTTGATGGATGGACCCTTCCGAACCTGTACTGGCCGATCGCTCCAGCATTGATTTCAGCCCTGCTATGCTTCTTAGAGGGATAAAAAGTGGGTGAAGTCAATAGAAGAAGACTAGAGACTGGGATGGGGAAGGGTGAAGAGGGAGAGTGAGGGAGGGAGGAGCAGTCAGATGACAATCACCTCAGGTGGATAGAGCAAGGATTAGGGAGAGAGAGAGAGGGAAAGGGTTAGGACGAGTGTCCTATCTCAAGTACGATCGAGAATGATCGATGTGCCAATGGAAAGTTAGTGCGAATCGGAGTGTGAAGTCTGACTACGAAGTTTGCCTGCCTATTAGGAATTTTAATATAGAATTTGAGTAAAATACGTTGAATATGCCAAAATTAAAATTAGCGTTGTTTTTGAGAAATTTTATTGATGGTTGTCTTGGACTACTTGAATCATAGCGAATCTTTAAAAAAAGAGAAACGAACCGTGAGATGACGTATCATTCTTCTCCTCCTTCTCCACAATTCCTAACTTCTTTTTCACATCAAACATCGTTGGCCGATTAAAGTCGAAGAAACTCGACATTAGGATGGTTCCTTCCCTGAAAAGCAGCAAAAAAATGAATGAGTTGACGAGTGAAAGGTGAGCGGAAAAGTGACAACATGCGAATCACGTGAACTGTAAGATGATAAGGGAAGGAAGTCACTGACTGACAAAACTGACTGATAAAATCGAGCTCACGTTATCGTACCCTCAACGACCCGAACTACAGAGTTGATAATTACGCAATATCGTGATTAATGGTGTGCAAAACTTAATTACTTTCGAACAACATTTCGATATCGCCGAGAAAACCGAGAGCACAGTAACTATAGAATTGACAATTACGTACACAAGACATATCCACAAATTACTTTCGAAAAACAGATCGGAGGGTGATCTAAATCGATCATGTGGTAGTGTACGCGACGTGTCATGAACAGAACCAGTCCAACTGCTCTCCCCCTCCCCCTCTTCCTCCCCCCCCTAATTCCGCTGTTTTCTCTACTCAATAATATTTGGAGAGAGTGAGTAACCGGGAAGAGGCGACAATAGCCAAGGAGGAAATAGTTACTAGTACTCTCGCTCGCGCGCCTCTTTCAGAGGGTGAAGAGAGCAATACCACGTGATGGGGTGAGTGAAGAAAAGGGCTGAGAAGACGAGGGAGAATGCGCACAGGCGAAAACAGCTACTGACCAACCGCAAATAGAACACTGTAGTCGTCGGCCCCTGACCAGTCGATGGGAGAGGGTTTGAATGATAGACACGGTGTAATGGAGAAAGGACGCAACGAGTGCATTAATTGAGTGATTGGAAGAAGTGGAAGAAGAGAAAAAGAGGGGGAATGGAAAGAAGGGAGTGTTCCGCTACCTTCAACAGATCGCTGAGCCGATTAAGGCAAATAGTAGCGCCCTCTCTCTCACTCTCACTCTTTCCACGTGAGCAGGTAAGCTCGGGGTCATATCGCGAGAGAGGGAATGGGAGAAGAGGAGAGGGTAGGAGGAGGAGAAGGGAAGCGAATCAGCTGATTCATTCAGTCCCTTTCCCCTCCAGGCTCTATTACTTGGCATGGCCAATTCTTCATCGATTCAACTCGCCGCGCGGCGCGTGGACGCGTTTGATCATGTGAGGAAGAGGGGGAGGAGGGGCAAAGGGACGGGGAGGAGAGGGGGGGAGGGAGAGGGGAGGTGGTGGATAGGGAGGAGGATTGTGTGTGGACAATGACTAGAGCCTGTAGGGGGGAAGGGATGGAGGCTGGGAGAGAGGAGCGGAGAGCCAAGTCTCGTGGTCCTTGCCTGCCCTCTCTCTCTCTCGCTGTGTCTTGTGACTCGTTCGAGAACCGAGGGGCGAGGGGGGGGGGAGGGGGGGTGGGGGGTTACTACTCTGCCCCCCCTCTCCCTCCCCTCCCCCCGATGACCAGTGCCACTGCATCATTATGCTCTTGTCCATCTGTTTTCCACTACAAGTGGAGGAGATCGAAGAGAGAAACGGGAATAATTGTGAGGAGCGCATTTTCTCGTCGTCGTGTGCAGACAAGTTGGCAAGTGAACAACAGTGGACGGCTGCAGAATAATGATACGTTTGCACGTTCTCTATGACTTGCGAGCATCGAAAACACTTCGAAGTGTAGCGCATCAACAAGCATGAAGACATTGGACACGTAACGGTAAAGATTAAGGTACATTCTGTCTTCGTGACTGCGCTCGCCGGAGGATACTGCTAGGACAATAAAGCAATTGGTTATTATGCATTAGTAGAGACGTGTGACTAGATTAAATCAGTGACATCATGAGGATAATGCTGCAGTGTCCACAAAATTGTCTTCTTTAGGAAGTCATTCTTATCAGTCCTCCCAGCAATATCTCTACTCTTTTTTGTCATTTCTAAAAACATGTTTCTTCTGTAATTAAGATGGAATGGTCATACTGGGAGTGCGATAGCTGAATAATAGAGGACGGCAAGTGAAGCGAAAGGGAGAAGGAGCATCATTACGGAGGCAGAAGCCGCCTCCCTCAGGGATAATGCGTCTTTCTAGAAGCGAAGAGACACATGGATACATTCAAGATGCTCCGAGCAAATGAATAAGAGTTTTCAATGGCCCTTCCATCCTTTTCGCCGAACAAATAAGTATATGTGAGCAAAGAATGATGTAATATGTACAGAATTGCAGTCGCATGAAGTATTGGGTTAGACTGACTAAAGCTCGTCAAGAATGGAGTAGAGAGGGAATGGTCACTGGCTACTGCAGCTTGTGCCTGTCTAAACACTCTCCCATTTCACTCTCCCCTCACTCCCCCCCTCTCTCTCTCTGCACTCTCTCACTTTTCCATTGTCTCTCGTATCCCTTGGTTCTCTCACACAGTTTACGCGCGAGATCTCAGTGCCATCTGCCCCTCTATCCGCATGGTCAGTGGGATATACCCAGCTCAAATGAGAGTTGGGGATAATAGGGTGAGAAGATGGGAGCGATAAACGTTCTAGCACTTTATATACTCGGATTAGTGTTATACTGTAAATGCCATAATTTTCTAAATCTATGATGTGGGTCGAAAAAATATTTTCGCAGCACCGTAATCCGGAGTTTTTTGTAAGTATCTTTCTTTTCTTTTCACACCTTTCTCATCTTGAAAAAAATTGATAACATAAATAAGAATAGAGAGTCATGGTGCTATTTTGAGCAGTATCTTAGCAGTGATTTTTTGCAGGACACGCCATGATTAACGAGATGATTTTACTATTCAACGTGGTGCTCACAGTAAGTTTACTATATTCTAGAAAACCATTCAGCCCTATTTTGCAATGAACTGCGTGCCATTTCTCGAACTCAAGTATGCACATGAACAGGTTTTTCCACATGGTAACAACCGTGTAATGAGCAATGAGCACGAACTAGAACGAGGGACGAATTGCTGCTACAAAAACGAATTCAATTCACCAAAATCTCCTTTATACAAACCAACAGCAAGAAGTAATACGAAGGGGGAGTGGACACTGCAGAGACAGACAACAATCAATGCATAGACCGGACTAAGGAAGGGAGAAGAAGGGAGGAATGGTCTGAGTCTTTCACTTTACCATGCTCTCTCTCGCTTCTCTGACTCGAAAGAACACGAAGAAATGGGAGACAGAATGAGCGAGAGAGGAGGAACGGAAGCCGTCACGACTCGGCAGTTGAGTAGAGGGTTACTGCCTGAAAGTGACATGTGAGCCAGTGACGATGTCGTACCAACTGACCCTTTGTCTCTTCATTTTTCGATGTTGAGGGACCGGGATTGAGTTTGAGTGTTCCCATCAACCAGTCGATTGCTTCCTGAAAAAAAGTTGACTTCAATATAATAATATATGATACCGTCTTTCTTTTAGTTATTTTGCTATATTTTTGCTTTCCAAGCAGCTATGATTTTCCTATCCCCAGGAGATTCTCTTGCATACTGCTTCGCAAATTTATCTTGGTCAATCATTAGAAGAGAAACATCTCGAAGTAATATGAGTCATAAGCGTTACCGTAGTTTTCGAAACGACATAACGAAAAGTTTGTAAACCCCAATTTGCTTGCCTTGAGTCCTTCCCCGGTGACTGCAGAGACGGGATTTATCTGCCATGCTCGATCTCTTATCTCCGTCAGTTGAAGAGCCTCAGCCATCTCATGAGCCTTCATCGCAACGAATAGATCCTCAATCATCAATATCATGATCATAGTTTTTATAATTTTTATCAGGACTGATTCATGCATCCAATATCGAAAAATCAGATAAATAACAGATAAAAATAGTAGTATGGGATCACAGATCTATCGCGTGGCATTCTCTTTGTCAGAGTACTATCCATTCACAAGTACAATTCAAAGAAAAAGAACAGATCGCATGTCAGGATGAAGAAAACGTGCCGAATACGATTTCTACTTATGAAATTAGACTGATAAGTCCTACGGAATCAATTCGATGGAGATAAAAATACAGACCTGCTTATTGGCCAGGACGAGAATTGGGCATCCACGAAGTTTCTCTTCGTCCATGAGATCGATTAGCTCCTGAATTGACTTTATTTCACTCAAAATCGATGAAACACTCACATTCTTCGCTTCCTCGAGTCGTTTTCGGTCGACAGAATCGATAACGAAGATCTACAATGAAGATTTTGATTGTTGATGGCAAATAAACAAATGCAGAGACGTAATAGAAAAGAACGCATTGAAATAGCTCAAATTTGATGAAAATATATAAAATATCAACAGAGTTCTCCAGAGAATTTGAACTGACCAACGCACTGCTCTGATCGAAGTAATTCCTCCAATACACGCGAATGTTCCGCTGTCCTCCGATATCCCACACGTTGAGATTGATATTTCCCATTGAGACCTGTTTGATGTTGAAGCCCTGAAACAGAACCACGTCACCTATACCATTCCGAAGAGATCAACCTCATTCCCTCACTAAGAATAGTCTCTCACGCCTATTGACTCGACCGAGAGAATACGGTAATAATGATGATGAGATCGAAAGGTTACTCACATGAGTAGGTGCAATATGCGATACGTCTTCATCGGCCAACTTCTTCAGAATCGTCGTCTTTCCAGCGTTATCGAGACCTGAATTCGGAGGGTTTGGGTTGTTGTCCAGTGACATATTTCGAAATTGCTGGCTCGCGGTTTCCAAGTGAGGCTTCGCGTGAATGGTTCGTGACTCACCCAACAGAAGTAATCGGACTTCCTTAGTCGGTGTCTGTTTGAAACGCCTGAGTAGAGCCAGTAGACCCTGATAATTCGTCTGAGAAAGAGGAAGGAAACAATCTGCCCGTTCTAATAACAAGGTTGAGTGAGCACAAGAGAGCGTTGATTGGGAGGTTCGCAAAGGAAGTGAACATACCATTTGATTAGAGAGAACGGAGACCAGAAATAAATAGAAGGAAGCAGAAGGATTTGTCTCGTTTCTCAACTGCGAGTTGGCAAAGAAGGAGGAGGAGAGTGGTGGGGTAAAAAGGGAGTCTCTCGCGTTGTCAAGGGGAGCAACGACGCATAGGTGAGATCAATTGGCCCGAAGAGACGGGAAGGGAGTGTTCGACATGAATGCATTATTTATTCTGAGAGAGGACATGTGACGGAGCATCGTTTATTATCTAGACGATCTAGTCGGAGGAAAGAATGTGCTTGAAGCCTTGAGGACAACTCGCGGACTTGGCGAGAACCTGCAAAGTAATCATAAATAAATGCAGATTGAGCAGGTGCACTTGACATTCTGCCGCGTCTCCGCAAAGCAGACACTCGAGATTTCACCCACTCAAACGATCTCGCATTTGCTTTTGAGTCTCGCTAATGAGCCCCTTTGTGCGCCGCTCTTGATATTTTTAACATCTTCAGAATTAAAAGACACGTAACAGCCACGACATATTCATTGATAGTTAGTTTTGAATTCCTAGATCAATGAACTATAGCGAACCAGTTTACTGTACTCCTAACCTCATTGACATACGCCGTATCGCTCTTCTCACTGCACGATTGCAACAGACAGATGGCCTGTTCTCGCAGCTGCTCCAGGCGGAAGTATTCGGCTTCCTGCAATACCAATCATCACATATACTTTTATATATACCGTCGGAAAGATATTGTTAAATATTATACGGCTTCGCTAATTATTCCTATAGTTCACTTAATTGACTGGAGATTCTCCGGCCCTAGCTTTCGTGTCTAATCTTTCTTATTGGCAGTAGTCTTACTGAGAAAATGAAGTTTTTATCAATAATGAGCTAGCAAAAAGAACGTTCTGATTTTAATTTATTTCTTGAGTAAGTATTTTATTCGTACCTGAGTGAGCATAGCGAGCCTATCAGGATCCTTGGGCAGGCAAGCCTCCCACAGTTGAGAAGAATGACGAAGTCGGAAATAATTGAGGATTACTCCGAATCTGAAATTATTCTGGATTGAACGTCGAAAACAATAACTGCGAAGAACCCCAGATTCCATCCAGGGAAGTGGTTGTCCATTTCACTCTTAATTCCATTCAAAATATATCCAAAGAGAATTGAGAAGAAAATTGGAGGTATCGGGATCATTATTCGCCGAAAGCACTTACGAGAACGGGTCTCGATCGACAAAATACGTGCCTTTATCCAGCTGGCAGAAGGGAATTTTCTGTGTGCACGAAACGAACCACTGAAATTGGGAGTTAGAAGGAGCAGTTAGTAGATAGCTAACCGAGTAGAAGAGAGTTCCTGCAGGAAATGTTTTCTTGAGAATGGCAAACGGAGTTCCGCCAACGTCGAAGCGGATAATATTCTCATTTTTGTCCACCATTCTAAATAATAATTATAATAATATTTTATCTACGCCCGAGGCGCAACGAGACCGAAAAGTATTCATAAGGTTGAAAAGCAGGAAAAGGGGGTGGGGGACTAAATTAGAAAATACAATCATGAATTCAGATATAAATGTGGTGGCATGAATAGAAGTAGAGTGAGAATTTAAAATTTTTATATAATTCGATTATCTGACGAGCTATCAGTGAACGACGTTCATAGCAATCAGCAGTGTTCATGGTAATCCTATTTTGTTGTTGTTTCTGACGCTTGAAATAAAATTCTCGAAAACAGGGAGCGCTCGCATGCAAATTATGCAGATACTCGCGCGCACTGGGGGGAATAGAGAGAAGGAATCAGAGAGGAGACCCATGGGAAAGAGTGGAGCGAATGAGAGTAGACCTCGTTTAGGAAGACGGGAAGCATTGATTGTGAAGAAGAGGAGGGAAAGACAATAGGAAGGAGTGGAAGAGGAGGATTCATTCAACGGAAGATCCTTTCAGGCGAGAATTGAGGGATGAAGAGGGAGCATTATGGGAGAGAAGATGGAGGGGATCAAATGATCAATGAGCACATATCGCGGATTCCACCATTGTAAGGTAATATGGAGCTTCACATCTCTTTTCTATGATGAAATGGGCAGCTAGAATAACAGACCATGAACAGAAATTGAACCAGATTTCGCAAGAAGCATGTATAATCGAAGTAGAATTCCCTCCCAAGAGACAACAGAACAAAGCGAAGAGAGGTCATCTATTTCTGAGCAGTATCTCTCGGCATATGGAAGGCTCTTTGGCGAGTGGGAGGGAAGGAGTCAATTCATCTGTCGCCGCTGCCTTGAAATTGGAGTGCCCGTCTGGAACCAAACACTCGACTGAGTCATGAAGCCTTGAACATGCACTTTCAAGAGTAAATAGAAGATTCAGAGTTCGGAAATTTAGATTGAGTGAGAAGGAAGAGAAGAGTTTCAGCAATTCTCAAGCGGAAATGAGACGGAGGCGGGGAAAGGACTGATAATTTATTCTAGGTTGTCGGACTTTAAAGTTATCAGATATTCTGTGACGGAAAATCACTTCGGCGACACAAGCGTGAAAATGTTTTACGGTTGTCTACTACTAAAATTCCGTTTCACATTCATTTCTTCTCACGATTTGATGTATTTCAGTCAAAGTGCGTGAGATACTGCGTTATGTTTCACACTCAAGTTGAAATTGTCAAAACTCACACTCTTGACCGACGATAAAAAGTATTCATTCGAGATTCAAGATTGCTCAATATGAGTGAAGAGATCAATTAACACAAATATGATGCAAATTATTCAATAAAATGGGAAAGTTAGTGTAAATATGGAAAATTTAGTGTACACGAAATCCGGCGATATTTAGTAGTGGTGGTATTATGTATATCAAACGTCAGAGTATCGTCAGCGTCAGAGAAGGACCGACTCCTGAAAACATCCTTGTCAGTAACAAACATCTCAAAAATCTCTCTCCATTCCACACGCTCTCTGGATGTCTGAGATGTGATGGTTTAGTGGAAAGAATCGAGGGAAATCGCTTCATAATCGCTAACAGTATACGTATGTACGAATCAAGTACTTCAGCTAATTTATGATTAACGTTATTTTTACAGAATTGAAGTATTTTGTGCTCTAAATACTGCTAAATACTGCAAGTACTTACTGGTTTCGTGCATACGTATGCACACTGTCATACCTCCTCATTGCATTGAGCCGAGCTCATTTCGAGGCACGAGTCCAATTTCGTCGTGATGTCAATGGTGAATTCTGTATAATCGGGAAGAGGACGAGCTTCCATCTGGGAAAGCCTCTCCAGATTCTTGCGAGTCTTCCACAGAGAATTCACCTGAAGATCGAAATCTAATTTAGCTTTTTCGCAAAATGGGTAAAGATACATCCACGTCAAGCGATTACACAGTCGTTAGACAGCGCTAGTCACTCGTAAGCTCAGCTGTTAGACGGACTACACATACCCTGCTGTCCAAAGCATTCTAGGGTAGGTTACCTTCCGCGACCGAAATCACTATCAGCTTGCCGACCCCGGGGCATTAATTATCCTTCTAGCATGGCAAGCTGTCTCGCAAGAACAGAAGTTAACAGAAATTAAACAGAATTGAGGTTCCCTTTGAATGAGTTGTGACATTCTGTACGCCGATTTATTTTTAATTCCGACCAGTGAATTTCTAATGAGTTTCCCTCCGTTCGAGATTTTGAGCCATCTAGAAAACAAGCACTTTCTCGAGATTGCGATATTGAACGCAAGAGTGGGGGCAATTTCGACTGTTTGGCTTCCTAATCTCTGTCCGATATACGTACGACTTCCAAAGTTCAGTCGGAAACCAATAGACGTCTGAGAGATGAAGAAGAGCTCTGGGTATTAGTCAGCTAATTAGGTAGTGGATAGTGCGAAGACACGAAAACAACTGGGGCTCTTCAGTGCACTCGGAGCCTTCTTAGTAGAGTTCGAAATACGGCTCGCCGTCTTTTCATTTATCGCACTCTCTCACCGGTCAGAGAGGCGAGAGAGTGTGCGAAATGAAGAGACGGCGACCCGTATTTCGAACTCTACTTCTTAGGTTCGTTGTGGGTTTCCCGAATTACGCGTGGAGGAGTGCGCATATTTGATACGAAGGGCGAGAGAGCATGGGAAATGGAGAGAGTCGGAATAAATATTTCCATGTCTTACAGCACAAAAGAAGATGGCGAAGCAGCAAACGACGAGAGGAGTCACGACTCCGACCATGAAGAAGAAATCAGAGGATTCCGTGTAGGGAACATCCGAATCGAGGGCTGAAATGGGACGATGGACAAGGTGCGCTTTGTAGTCTTACACATACTAGAGAACTACTGATCCTACTGATTTGCAATTAGCTGGGAGGTAGAACTGGATAAAAATTACGGGTGTAGAAGATTGAAAATAGATGGACAAATTGAACTTTGCAGTTATATTACTGTAGAAAATTTCGTTTTGTCAAAGTATTGATTAACGAAAACGGGAGATTAAAGAAGGCGTAAACTCCAAATTCGGGGAAGCACTTCCCTGTGCAATCAGGGGGAAGTACTGTAGGAGGGTGAGAGTGACAGACGCGAGAGTTTTTCGCTCCTCTCCTGTCTCTTCCCATCTCCTCTGCGTCTTGACCTAGCTCCCTTCCCTTTGCACCGCGCATCTTGATTTTGCCTGTGCCCTGTAGAAACTTTGCGCGCGTGTAACTCGGTTCAAAGTTGAGCTAACGAGTTCTAATTTTCGAATTCGGAATGTGGTTTACGGAAACTATCGACCTATGACGTCAGATAACCCCGGAAAATATTGAGTTTACGCCTTCTTTAAGATTGTAACTGTCACTTGAGGGTTCGATTAGAAAAAAATTCGATATAAATTGAAAAATGGACCGAAACATCCAACCGCTTACATTTAGGAAGTTTATTCATTTGACCTATATAGCAACGACACAATTACATTTACTCTCCACAACCAAGATTTATTATAATTACCTCGTAGGTCTCTGTACCATAGTGGGATTCGATCCTCACCTGCGGGTCTCATAGTCGACTCGACGATTCGCTTCTCTCCGCTCTCTTCAGTCGCATTCATCAAGTGCGAGAACACACTAAAGTGCCCGAAAGACGTGATTGGAATTGGAAAAATGCAAAAAATGGCGACAAAAATATTCATGATTAACGGTCGTTATCTCGCTGTGAAGTCGAACAGAAGCTTCCCAGAGTGTGCGCGCACTACAGTATTCCTCTCACAAACATGTTATTTCCTCGATTTTGCGAGCGACTAAAAAACGGAATTAGGATTAGAGGAGAAATCCATGTGATGAGAGCGGAATGAAGGAAATCGTGCCGAAATCTGCAACACATGTAACTCTAATGCAGTTAGAGACCCAAGGGCTCGCAAATTGTTTTGTTGCGGGGGCAAAGTAGATAAAAAGAACGCAGGTTGCAAGAAAGCTTGTGAAAGTATGAGATCTCTGAGGTCTTCAGAACGGCACAATAGGAATGAGAGAGAGAGAGAGAGAGAAGAGGGAGAGTAATGAAAACTCGGGCGGGCTTATTATGCAGTATCGAATTTGGAATCGGAGCGATCGTGAGAGTATCCGCCGATTAACGAAATCACTCTCGACGATTAGTTTTGTCTCGAGGAAGCAGACGGAGCTCAAGATACAGAAAGACTCGGGCACTAAGAGGGAATATGAACTGAGGATGAGGAGATGGGAGAAGGGATTCTCTCTCGATATTGGAAATGAGGGGAGAAGAGATTAACATCTCTCGAGCTAACTCGTCACTGGATACAAAACACGCGGATAAGGTTGTGGACGAGGTCGAGAGTAAGGGGAGGGCGATTGATGTCTCACGATGATGATATTACTCTTTGTTGTCCTTCTTATCCTTCTTAGAAGGGACAACGATCGTTGTTCTCCTTGCGATGTTGCATGGAATACTCGAGATCCATAACTGAGAAGGGAGAGGACAAAGAGGGAAAGAGGTTAGCAATACTCGGAATAACTCGGAATAACTCGTTGTCTGTGGGCGAAGTTCTCTACATCTCTTCATTGCAGTCATTCTCTACTTTTATCTGTCTAGAGAAAGACGATGATGAATGGGGAGGACTCAGAGGAAATGTCTGCATGTGATTGCATGCAGGAGAGGAAATGAGATGGAGAATTGCGGGGAAGAGTTCAGACACCGACAAATTTATCTTCTACATAGAGAATTGCTCACAATCATAAGGTAACCGTAGGAAGGGAAAGGGATAAATTAGTTGGTTCGAGACGAGTGACTAAATAGTGAAGACTCCTCACAGCTCCTCCTTTTTTTCCTTCTGAAATTCAGACGTCGTGAACAAATTGTCTACTCTTTTTCCCCACTCTAATAGCCACTTTAGCCTGCCGTATTGAAATACTTGTCGACCAACCTTTTCTTTTTTGTCCTTCTTGTCCTTCTTATCCTCTTCTTCTTCTCGTCCTTCTTCTTATCGGCATTCTTTTCCTGTAATGTACAATTATGGAGATGAGATTCTGAGATTTTGCAGAATTCCGGGAATATATAGCTCACTTTCTTCTCCTCCTTCTTCTATCGTCCTTCTTATCCTTCTTATCCTTCTTCTCATCCTTCTTTTTCTCCTCCTGAGAATACCAACTTATCAAGATGTTTTCCATCATTTCTTCTTACCTTCTTCTCCTTCTTTTCGTCCTTCTTCTTCTCTTCTTCTTGTCTTCCTTATCCTTCTTCTCTCTTCTTTCTTCTTCTCTTCCTTCTTCTCCTTCTTCTCTTGTTTCTTCTTCTCAACCTTCTCTTCCTTCTTCTCTTCCTATGATGATTATAATAAGTGAGGTCCATGTAACGTTGGGCTTCCACCTATCCAATCAGATACAAAAAAGAAATAGCTTGGTCTCTGTTATAGAATTAAAGAACTTGGTGTATAATTTTATGATCTACTGAATTATTTCGCGACATAATATAATGACACAAACACCAAAATTCTGGACACTTTATAATTTTAAGAATCTCATACCTTCTCTTCTCCACTCACTCCCTTGAACTCTTCGAGGGCTCTCTGCATACCTTCGATGACCTTAAATGTAATATTCATTAATATGGATCAAAGTTAAAGTGCAGCTTTAGTATGCAACCGCAGTTGCTTTACAATCACACCTGGGGAACAATTAGTGGTAAAATTGGAAAAGCTAAACGACATTGTAGCCTTGAATATCCGAAATTTTCTCAATCTTTACCTGGGAACGAGAGGGTAGAAGTACTTGTTGTTTCTGTATCTCTTCTCGTTGTTCGTCTTGAGAGGATTTCCGTCCGTGTCTGAAATCGAAGGAGGATTTCTCGATTTGATCGTCCGATTTTAGGAATGATGGATCATTGATGTTTTCGCAGGTTTCTCATGGTTTCACTGTAGTAATTGATTCCTATAAAATCAGTTTCTCAGATTTTCTCACATTATTTCTTTCTGTGAATTTGTCGGTGATGCTGTTGGTAATCAGGGGTTTCCTCAATAATTTCATCAAAGTAAACAAACCGAGAAAGATGATTCTGGGAATGTATCCTCCATCGGGAGCGAACTTGGCGTCCTGAGGTTCATCGTCATCCTCAGTGTTGACCATGACGAATTCGGGAGAGAGATTCAACAGATCGAGGATCTTGGGCGAGCTCTTGAACTCGCGCTTTAGATCTGTAAATTGTTCGATAACTCTGTAAATGCGAACTTGTCACTGCGCACCAACATAGAAAATTGAGTATTTTTTTTCTAAAAATATGTAAATTTGCTCACTTTTGCAGGCTCCGCACCAGGTCTTGTGGATGAGAAGGAAGATGGGCTTGTTGAGGTCTTTCGCGATTCCGATCGCCTGGTCCAGTCCGGACACCCAGTTGATGTCGTCGCGGAATCCTGGAATTTGGATATTTTTGCACGCTTTTTTTCCATTTTTTGCACTATGTATCAGTTAAATCTACCATTGGAGGGATCGTCCTTCTTCTTCTTCTCTGCGCTGACTGCAAGGGAGCGAGAAGGACCAGCACGACGACCAATCTCATGGTTGTTTACCTGCAAATGAGGAATAATGGAATCGACTCGCGATCGAGAGAGAGCCCGGCGGAAGCGAGGTCAGAGAGGAGAACGAGAGAGATACACGTGTGGATATTACAACGGGAGGAGGGAGAAGAACATAATGGAGTAATGATGAAAAATCGGAGGAGATTCTAAAGTTTTCAGGCAATTACATTGTAAAGAAAAGTATTATCTCAATTCTGAACGAAGATCGGGGTACAGGGATAGTGGTAATGATAGGATATGAAAATGATACTCATGAGAAGGGGATGAATAGGAGAAATATTAGGAGCATCTCTTCACACGACGAGATCTAATTGTTGCTTGGTCATTGCTCGTGGATCAATAGAGAGAAGCGGTACTTGACCAACCGGGAGAGAAATAGACGGGTACCACTACAGAGACAGTGAGCGATAATACGACAGTAGACTTATCCCCCGCTTTCTCTTTGAGAGTGGGGAAAGATGGAGAAGAATCATAGGTGGAAGCAGGAAGGTGAAAGGGAAGGAGGAGGAGAGAATAGAGAGAGAGAGAGTGGATGGATCGGAGAGAGACGAGAGGAGGAGGGAGATGAATGAGGCTAGTAGGACGGGATCGGAGCAAGGTCGAATAGAACTGACCGAGAGCGGGGATTAGGAGAGATACTCACATCCTAGAGAGAGCCCCTTCCCCGTTCTCTTTTGATCGAACCGACTGGGTATTGTCCCTAATTTTGATAAAAAAGGACTACCATCGAATCTCTCATCATTGTTCTCCCTTCACACTCTGGTAGATGAATAATTGAATTGGAAAGAGTTATACGAGGTTGTAATACGAGAAACGAAGCCCGTTATGCGTTGGCACTACGCAACAGGGGCGATATTGGATTTCATTGAACAACAGCGAGAAGTGAGGTGGAACTGCCTCTGCTCTCGAACTGCATTCAAATCCACCTAAGAGATGATCGAACTCTCTCCTATTCCCATTATCTCTATCCAATCAGAGAGGTCTAGATAGTATGCAGGAGGAAGATGCTGCTCAAACTCGTTTCCCTAGGAGACACTCGCAGCCTTTCCCTTCTTCTCTTTCTCTCAATATCTTCCACATCAGCATGTTGTCGTTTTTGCCTTCTTCTTCTTCGCATGAAAGAGAAAATAGGGAAAGGTATCGGCGGGAGCTCGTTACGTGAAGTTAGAGATGCAATCAGTGCGCACAAGGGATTTGTCATTAGGTTACCGTACGACAATGTAGGACACTTTATAGGTAGTTTTTTTTCGCGCTGCACTTCAAGGTTGTGCTCCTTCTCTATTGTTCAATGAGGTCAGAATACGGAAATTGATTTTTTAAAGAATTTTTTTTAAGGAGAATTGATTTTTGAAGAGATTGATTTTTCATTGCATACAAAACAATCGCTTCCCGGAGATGCATATTTATCACTTGTCAGTACGCATACAGAGTACTCTCACTAAAAATGAGAACAATATGTTAAGAATCCCCCTCAAATCTCTTGTTTCTGCCTTGTTCGAGATCCCTTCTCTCCCTTCACTTTGAGAGGCCCATTTGATGGAGTGCATAATAGCGGAAACGTCAGTAAAAGTTATCGTAAAGTCCAGATGTGTTGACGGAGATTCGAAGAGATCCTGGACAATACTTGTTATCCCCTTTCACTTTATAGTCGAATCAACGAATCAGTGTTTCCCTAGACACTATTGCTATATAGAACCCTTATATAGCAAGAGACAGCATTCAGAGGCATCTTTTGAAGTCTTTTTTGAAACAGTTAGCGGAGATCCTAGAAGATCCTGGACAATACTAGTTTCCCCATTCACTTTCTAGACAAATCAACGAATCAATGTTTCCCTAGACACTGTTGTCGATTGCCAAACAGAATCCTTAGAATGCATCAGACATTCAGAGGCCAGACACTTTTCTCATCAACATAACTCCCACGTCCATGTTTCCCTGTCTTCAACACACACATTGTTACGGAATTCCAGAGACTGTTTTGATGTGGTGCTTACATGTGTTTCTCACTTTACTGATTTCTATCTAAGAAGTTCTGAGAATGTTATGCACTACTACTACTTCAACTACACATTCGAACATCGCATGTTACTCGGTAAAACCAGTAGGTCTACACCTTCCATTGCATACGAAGACAATTGCTTCCCGGAGATGCATATTTATTGCTTGTCAGTACGCATACAGAGTAATCTCACTACCTATTTCATCAGAAACAGCAGACTGATCACGGCAGAAGGACCGAATGCGATCTGAGAGGAGACATAGTAGAGTCGCCTCTTCACTTAGAGTTCTGGATCACCATTCGGTCCCTTGCCCAAAATCTCCGAGAAAGTAAGGAAGGGTAGAATTTCCGCCCAACCCACAACTTCGTCTTGTTTGCTCGCTTGCAAGAGCGATCAAGCAAAGAAGTTGCGAAGTAGAGAGAGAGAGAGAGGAATAGTAGGGTTGAAGATCAAAGATCGGAAGTGGAAGGAAGGGTAGTGGGGAATCGCTTCGTCGGAAAATGGAAGGGACGAGGGGGGATAACCGCGTTATGCAAGGGGAAGATTGTGAGGGTGGGTCGGGAGAAGGGAGATAACCGCTTGATGTGGAGAGAGAAGTCAATACTAAAAGCGCTGGCGAGATTTGACGTGTATGTAGTGTAAAAGCTGGAGCACGCGGGAGATACAGAAGAGTTACAAACGGGGGCATAGATACGACTAGCGATTCAAGAAGGACGCGGGTGATCTACACTCGGGACTGCACGGATCGAGAGGCCTAAAAAGTTACAAAATAAAAGAAAAATAAGGACTAGCGATGACAAATCGGCACGCGCCTCTCCTCTTTGTGCATGATCGTTAGCCGATCAGGCAGACGAGAGAGCATGCAAAATGAAGAGAGCTGCGTGCCGATTTGCCATCACTAATATGGACACAAGGCCAGGGTCTCGGGCGTAGATCTACGGGGTTTGTACAGGATAGAAGGGGGGGGGGCTGAGGGACGAGATCGACGAGAGGATCTACATTTCGATGTAGAACTGTAGCTCCTCGATGTAGTCATTGGCGTATACGACGTATTGCGGTTCGGGGTAGTGCTCGATGCGAGCCATCTCCGCCATCGCCCTGCAATTTCTGTAGATAATATGACAGAATTGTGGGGACGATTTTCTCGTTTCCTTCTCGAACTCCCCATACAAAAAGGACACTTTCTGCACATAATATGACGGAACTTGCTTGGGTTTATCGATTTTCTCCTATCACCATTTTCAAATTCTTGATCTTTGCCATTTCCCCTCGATCCACAAGCTGGCTTATTAAAATTAATGTGATTAGAAATTCCGCTTTGAAATTTATGCGCCCTGCCCGATTATATTACAGAGATCATTAGAGGGAATCGGTTTACGACTCAATGCAAATTACCGTATGCGCCCTGTCTCTTTCCCGTATAGTTCGTGTATGTTGAAGCCCTTTGATCTTAACTGCCCATGCATCTTCTCCCCCCTTCCCATTCCCCTTCCTTCTTCCGCTTTCCGAATCGCCCATCTCTTTTAGTATTCGGCACGAACAAAGAGAGACCATTTGCGACCCCGATGAATTATGGTTAGCGGCTTTCCGTACTCTGAAGCACACTTCTTGAGGCGATGAAAGAAGGGGAGATTATCATAATCCCTGATCCCTTCCTTCTTCTCAAGTCTCGGTAGGCTCCTTGTGTAGCGGGCGAAAGGGCCACACAGTCAAAGGGAGCACTTTTATGATCTCCTAATTCGATTACCCCGCCGTCCTTCGCCATCAAGTTCAAGGCAAGGCGGCCAAACTCAGCTGAGCGAGAGGAGAGTCCGGGAGGAGGGAAGGGACAGGGGGAGGAGGGGAAAGGTAGATCAAGTGTGCACTATGTGCATTGACTCCACCAGTCAGTCATTAACTCGTCTCTTCTCTTGGAAAGGTTGTCCCCGAAATCGCTGCCCAATAATTGGCTTTTATAGACCATAGAGGAGAAGGGAAGAGCGTACTTTGTCCTCTCAGTCCCCATAAAGAGCCTACTGTCGATCTCACGAGTTTGGCTGATTTTATCGCTATTTTTCACATGAACGAAGCGAAAAATGCAAGCGCCACTTTGTGCGACATTTTTCTGTTCCCTTATCTAGGGGGTTATCTAATTTTGGGAGGTGGCAGAAGGCACACAAAAAGGAGCTGGACCCGAATGATTGATTGGCTTCATGAGAAAGGGGGAAGAGAGGAGGGGATAATGAATCCTCTTGTGAGAGTGAGGAGGAGGACAGATGTTGCATGGCATCTGTCACTTCTATCTAAGGAAGAAAAGGAGAGGGGATGAAAACGGGTGTGACCGACGATCTGACCCTCTTAGACCACCTCTTTTCTCTTGTTTACGGAAGTAGAGACGCTGCCGAGCGACTAATTCGATTTTGAAGACACTCATTCGAAACATCTTCCCATCCCATCACTTTAGAACATCTTCGGCCTTCTTTGAGCCACAAAAAGGGGCTCTTTCGACGATTCAAACAGGTGAAAAGAGCCGAGAAATACGTGGGATCGAAGGGAATGAGTGGATCGTTGACCACGTTTGCAGGGCGGATTGGTGTAGAACACTCAAGAGAGAGAGGGACGAACACTTGTCTCCCTTCCCCCTCTCCGTTCCTCCATCTCACTCACTTTCTCTCACGAGTAAGTGTGAAACCTGCCCCGTTCGCACACCCGTTTAATCTCACTCTGCACGAAATGGCTCCTCTTTCACACCCAGACTACAATCCTAGTCTGTTCTAAGAATTTGTGGCTGGAAAGTCATTGAATAGATATTTATGTTTTCACTACTTCTAAGCGACGAGGGCCCGCAAGTTATAGGAGTCTTCAGGTGTTTTTTGACTAAGGATCAGCTTCCGGTTGCTCCTCTCTCAACTCACTTTCTGATCTCATCCTTGGACGACGAAATCTTCGTCTTCTTCTTCGATTCGATCTTCTCTCTGATCTTGGCGAGATCGAAGATTTCATCGTTTGACTGCACAGACAGAATCACCTACAATATATTTATTAGATACCGTACTAAATCTCATGCAACATCATCCTTGACTAATCCTGCATCCGCAACCGCAAAAACTGCATAGGGGTGCAGGATTACCTCGAAACAGTTAGCTAAGCCGATTACAAAGCTGACCTCGTCCAATTTTTCGCTGGAGAGCCCAGTAGAAGTGGTTGGGTCGTTCTTCTGCTCCATTTTCTTTTCTTCCTGCAAAATCGATACTTCACACACACAATCAATCGATATTGTACACGGACAGTATCTATATCAGTCGGGGTGGTCTCTCTAGATTCGAGCGGGATTGTTTATTTGCAGAGGGCACCACAGTTCTCTCTCTCCACTCCCTAAATCCCCCTCAATCCCCTCTCCCTTTCCATCTGTTTCCATCGCTGCAAGCTAGATCCCCGGCCGTTGTTTATAACCTAGTCACTGCTCTCTCTCTCACGCTCCCTCTCTGCCACTTCATGTTTGGCTATGAATACAGGAGAAAGAGGGAGAGAGAAAGAGACGGCGATTCTTGATCTGCCGTGTGTGTGCAAACTAGAGACAGAAAGGAGTAAGGGGTGTTTTGAGGAGGAAAGGGGGAGTTGTGAATGGGGGTAAGTTCTCAATCTTCCTCTTCTCTCAGTTGGGCGGAGTGCCACTGTCTCTTTCTTCCCCCCTCCCTCTCCCTTCTCTTTGTGCGATGCTCTAATGGTCTCTTTCCTTCTCTGTAGTTGGCACTCACTCAGTCCAGAATCAATTTTGAGAGTGAGAAGAGAGTAGCAACACATAACCAGTTTGAGAGGGGAAGAGGAGAGGACACTCAACACGCAGAGGGTGGCAGGAAGGTCTTTGATCTCGTAGAAAGGGAGGTCCATTCATAAGTTGTGCGTGCGTGAGGACTTCAAAAGTCTGGACGCTTGCCAAATCTCAGAGGGCTTACGGCTTTCGGGGGGGGGGGGGGGATTGGGAAGGGGTTGAGGGGGCTAGATTGATCTTTGATCTTTACCTCCTTCTCCTCTTTCTCTTCAACTTCTTCGAGAACGACAGGAAGCGTCGACCCGATGAGATCCTTCGTAAGGCTTCCATTCACACCTGAGAATAACTACCCCTCTTATTGAATTGATAATGTCAACGAGATTATCGAGGAAATGGCTTCCCATGGCATTATACGCACGAATGCGATTAGCTTCCAAATATCAGATATCGTATACCAGATACCGTTCCACCATTGGCATTACACCCCCGAATGCTACTATCACCCAAATATCATCTACCGTATACCAGATACCGGTAACTTCTTTGATTTTTGGACTAAACGATAACCGCTCCGAATGTTTAGAGGGTGTTGAATGAGACTGGTAGGGAGAGGCCAAAAATCGAAAAATTGCTGGATACCATACCATTCTCCACACGTTGTTCACCATTGCCATCGCCGTTGCCTTGAGTCGTCAGAGTGAGATCTTGTGGCATCGACTGCAGTGAAGGAATAATGATGGGGGAAGGAAGGAATGCGCAGAAACTTGAAACGGCACCAGCGTTTTCAAGGCTGTGCGAGAGAGGCGGGCAGATGTTTCCGCATATACTCACATCCCTGTGCTTTTGTATCGAGAGCGCTGTACAGTACGACTAGGAAAGTGTGAAATTGAAGTGAGAAGAGGAGAAGTAGTGTCAAATTGACTACAATCGTGGAGGAAACAGGGGGAAAAGAAGAAGAAGAAGAAGAGGCGAGTCAACACTCCTTCCCTTCCTTTTTACTCCTTCTCCCCCCTTCTCCTTCATTGTTGTGTGCAGCTGCAGCTTATTTTATGGCTATAAACCAGTGGGGGAGAAAGTTTGTGGCATCTGGAGTCGGCTTCTCCACGCATAAACAATCCGCGCGGGCGCTAGTGGTCTTCGAACCGAGCGGCGCGGTGTCGAATGACACGCCGACCGCTCCCTAGCCAGTGAGAGACGCCGAATGAGCGGGCGAAAGGGAGAGACACAGTGGATGGTCGATTGACGACATCGTCGTCTCCCATTTCACACCCACTTATCCTCCTCCTCTCCGCCGTGCAAATGGTACACAAACAAGGACCCTTTCTCGCGCGCGCACCAGTTACCACAGTAAACAACCAAGCATTGCCACTAGGCGATGGGCCCGAGCTCTGTGGGAACGAAACCTTGATGGTCTTTGGCCATGAAATTGGAGCTGGTGCTGCAGCTAAAGCGAGTAAAAACTGTGGGAAAATGTGGGAAACGAACCATCGGCTGGTGGGTACCCGTTCCGTTGTGAAGCATTGTAGAGTTGAAGCCTGCAGTGAAAATTGGATGAATAAGAAGGAAAGGAGACGACGAACGACAATATGCGAAGAGGGGAACACGAACAGAATACAACGGAAAGGCAACAAGAGAGAGAGAGAGAGAGTTGATTATGACGACGCAAGATTGGACGGGGGAGAGGGAGAGGAGGGGAGGAGTAGAATGATGATGTTGATTTCACAATGATCTCTATACGTGATGTTCAGAATGAAACCCGACTATGGTATGATATCATTCGGGAACGGAGAGAGGCCTAGTTGGGACAGGCATGCAGGGATGGAGTGATTCTAGAGGAGGAGGAGGGAAGGGCCCCAGAGGGGGGAGGAGACTAGCGGGGGGAGGAGAAGGAGGGTAGGGAGAGGCGATGGGGGGGGGAGCGGAAAATGAAAAGTCGAGTGAAATTCGACGAAATGTGCTTGGATTCTAACGAGGAGGAGGAAACGAAGGGATGATTATGTCTTTGAGTTGAGAAGAAGAAGAAGGGGAGAAGACTCGATACACATCCACACACGCCCGCTATGTGAAAGACGTGCGGAAACCAAATTGGGCTCACTAGAGGCACTCTAGCGTGGAGAGAAGGAGAAGGCACAACCTACTAGACGGTTACGGTAGTGTATCGATTTATGGAAAGAGAAAGAAGAATTGGGTTACGGTAGGGCCAATCCGGTCTGCGATCGATCGACTGGTTACGGTAAGTGGCTCAGCGCGGCCAATCGATTGAATGGGAGAAAGTGATACGGTATTGGGTATCGATTGGAGAATAGAAAGGGGATACGGTAAATGGTCTCGACCGGATCTCTCTCCCTTTGTGTCGCACCCCATCACAGCAACAGTAATTGCTTATTTGGGGCCGGGCCACTCAATGGATAAATATTATAGGGTGAGAGAGGGAGGGAGGAAGGGAGAATGGGAGGAAGCGAGGGGAGTTGAGTAGTAAGAAGAGTGACGATCGGGAAGAATCCTTCAATGCAGACTAAGCATAATTTGGTCGGAGAAGAGGAGGAGGGAGGAGGAGCGGGAGAGAGGGGAAAGGGGTTAGGCAGATAAGAGTCGAGCTTGTGGTGGAAAGGGCAGACGATTCAGAGAGAGAGGGTTGAGGGGGGGGGGGAGGTTGGATGGAAACTGTGACCTACCCATGGATGGTCAGAGGCAAACGAGTGAAAAGGGAAAGGGGGGATGTAGAGGTAAAAAGACATGCGACGGATATGCATCTCGCTCTCTCTCAATACAACAGTATCTGGCCCACTCCTCCTTCCCTCGATTCTCCTCCTTACCTATGGTCCCTTCACGATCACACCCTCCCCGATACACCGTTCATCTTCCACTCTCTCATATACGCTTGCTATTTTCACGGGTCGAGTCTCGACTCTCCTCTTTTGGAGTGGTCTCTAACCCGATCTCGCATATGGGTTGACTACTCGGCTCCCAATTATGGATGGATCGAAGGAGGAAGGAGGAGGAGGGGGAACGGGAGAGAGGTTGAAGGGTCCCGAGATTATGCAGATTATACCGTTAACGATCAACAGGAGGGTAATAAGAAGTGTCCGTCGTTCTCAATAAATCCCCCCCCCTCTCTCTCTCTGATCCGATGATCCCTTTAGATGGTTTGATCTAATCTCAGCCCAGCAGCAGCTAAACCGTGCGAACTTTTGCAAAGGACGAATGAGTGGGAAAGGGGGACTAATGGATGGACTATATCCTCTCACACTCACTCTAGCTGTCAAAGGAGTTTGGATAATTTGGAGAGACGGAGAGGGGGGGAAGCTTAGGGGGGATGGATCACTAGCGATGGATAAACCCGGAACAAGAGAGAGAGAATGTGAAGGCAGAGGAGGGACAATCACACTGCAGCTGATCGAGCTACTGCTACACAGCGGTGTTCAATGAGGGAGAGGAGGGCAAGGCGGTCATAAGGAAGATAAGACTTGTGACCACGAGCACAATTGACCATTGCTCCAGCGCAAGATTCGACTGCACTAGAGCCTTATCAAGGAGGGAGACGAGACGTCTCGCGGCGAAAAGAGGAGAGAGGTCAGAACAAGGAAAGAGGAGATAAGAAAGGGGGTTATGATGGACCTCTCCTTTCGCCGTGGTCTCTAGTGCCCTCTGACAACGACGGGCATTTTGTGACTAGGGGATTCTCGGGGTAACAGAGCGAGTCTCCGTGGCAGGCCGTGCACTGTCGCCGATAGAGACTGTGAAGCTCTCGCCGCTCTAAACAGAGGAGGGGCGGAGGCGGAGGGGGCGGAGTCAGCGGGCGGGAGGAGAGATCAAGACGAGCATCAGTCATTCGGACAGCAGCCAGAGATCATAGAAAATGGAGAGAGACCAGACGAAAAAGGAGAGCGAGAGAGTGTGTAAAGTGAGGAGAGCAGGGCCCAATTATGGATGTTGTATATGGGCGTTGAACGGGGCGCAGAGAACGAGTACTCATATTTCACGACGGAAACGGCCCGAATCCAGTTGGGAAATCGCCGAATACGGTAGTCTTTCACCTCTTTCCTCTTTGGCTGCTACAAACACATAAACAACGAGAAAACACACGACTACATTCGGTTGATTCCATTCATTTGCTGGCGACGAGTCGAAAAACAATATAAGTGAAACTGGGCATACATACTAATACTAGTTCGATGACATTCGAATACTATATCCAGCAATGGGGAGGAGAATAAGGCAGAATCTGGGGGGAAGTGTTAATGAGGCAGCGGAATTAACGGTTTTCGATTATGGAAGAGAGAGGAAAAGGGAATCGTTCAATTTTGTTTGTGCGCCCTGGTTGGATACTGGAAATGATAAGGGTTGATAACGAAAAATAGCGCGTGGGCAATCATTCCTACGGAAGAGAAGAGTCTAAGTAGAATCTGCTGGCGATCTCTGTATTTCGGGTAAGAGTAATCCTTCGATTGCTCAAACTCGTGCGAACTTCTTGTAGATGTCGAGGGAGTCGGGATTACGAAGGGATGAGGCTTTCTGGACCTGCAAAGACCAAAGATCAACTCGGTTTCCCAGTGCCCACTCAAATCTGATCTCGCTACTCACACGCATATTGCCTTTCATGAAAGGGAGAGAGAGAGAGGGGATAGTATAACAACATCGAGACGAAAGCATCGATATCATAGGGAGTAAACAAGACTAGTCGGTCCGCCCTTGTAATCACTCGTGTCAACAGTCTCGGCTGCCCTATACCGTGTATCTCTTTCGCTTAATCCTCGAGAAGGAAGAGGCGGACGAATGAGTGATTGCGTAGATTGGAGAAGATAAGCAAGGAAGAAGAAGAGCAATCAGTCATTCAGAGTAAACAGCCTCCCCCCCCCAAGAGAGGGTCTGTAGTATCATGCTTACTATTTGTGGATCCCTTCCGTGGGTACACCTCATCCTCTCATTTCCCCTCCATTGAACTGCTCAATCTGCTCAGTCCTCCTCTCAATACTGCTCATTTTCTCGTTTTCCACTCGAATCGAGACGGAGACTGCCCACTTTCATTGATCTCCCCTCCCTTTTACGGACCTTTCCTTCCCCCTTTCTTACGATTTGAACGGAGACTGGCACAAAAAGACGTGCCTGGAGACAGGGAAGAAGAGGGGGAAAGGGGACAACGAAATCGTAGTCATGGAGAGAAGGAACAAAGAGATCATAGAGATTGAACAACAACAGTGGACAGGCACCGATTGAGCCATAAGAAGCAGACAGAAGATGATTGATATGTCTGCTACATGCTTTGATCGTTTCTTTCCATTTGTGTCGGTTATGGGATTGACAGAGTTTCGAAAATCGATTATAATTCGTAAAAACGTACTGGATGTCCGTTGATGATCTTCTTCACTGCCATCTCAACCTTCTTGCCCGAGTTAGTGTACTGCAAAGATATCAATCAATCAATAAATCATGTTTATCAGAATAATGTGCGGTAGGTGCTTGGTTACATGCTAATCTCTTCTGGTTCTGTGTTCCTGTGCTGTTACAGTTATATTGGTGATGAAATTCGGAGTGATACTCAATTTACAGGATCTGCCAAAATAGACCGATGCCATCACTCTCCATTCTTTTCCCAATCGAATCCTCAATTTGTTATTGCTCCATGGGGTCATTCACTCTCTAATTTTTCCCTGCTCTTTCTCCGATCAGACAGAGCGAGAGATCAGGGGAAAAGGAGAGAATCAGACGACAGTGTTTACTCGATGATCGCGTGAGCGCGCTCTGCGCGCATTTAGCACAAGTATATACAACCATCTCGCCCCCTCTCAGTCTTGTTTTGTAGAATGGACCATCAACCAAAAATAAGACTACTCCTTCTACTGCTTTCTTTTGCGGTCTCTTCTTTTCACTCTCGGAAGACAAAGACCCTCTGGGGAGTGTGGGAGGATTGATAGGAGCGATTAAGGAGAAGCTGTTGGGCCAAGTGTTGAAGCAAGAGTTACGAGGGGGATTAGGCTCTTGTTTTCGCTAAAAAATCATTTCCTTTCCTAAATCGACTTAGGTATGTATTTTTTAAAAATTAAAATATCGAGTTGCAATGAAAAATGCTCACCGGAATGTCCTCAACTGCATGGATTGCGTTCGGAATGTGCCTAGGCGACATCATTTCCCTGAAAAGAGACTAGATCACGAACATTGATACTGAGTAAGCACGAATGTTTTCGTTTGCTCAGCGATGTCTGAGCACACTCGTACCCATGGCGGCAGTGTGGTCACTGATTAGCAAGGAATGACCAGCTTGCTGTTCCTCCCTTCCTATCGAGTCATTCAGACCACGCGACAGGGTGATTGGCACGATTAGTGGGATCTATTGTGAGTAGTAATGATTCTGATTGACCGGCGAAAATGGTACTGATTGTGGCCACTCGTGATCGCTTGCATAATACTACTATTTTTTACAATAAGATTTGACTAATTTGGGGATTCGTTGTTGCAACACACTTAGGCCAATTCTTTCTTGATTCATGATATCGTGCGTTTCAAATGCTCAACAAACTCAATGCTGGTTAGCGTATTGATTGTCTGGGAGAAAGAGGAAGGGAAGAGGTAGGGGAGAGGAGAGCAGGTAGATCACTCGCCTCCTCCCGGTCTCTTCCTAACTCCGCCCATCGAGCGGTAGTCAAAGGTCAACTACGAGTGGAACGGAAATAATCTTACGATAATTACGCGATAAAAATGCTATTATTTACCTGATCTTAGTGCACATTCTCTTCTCAACGCGTCGTCCAGAACGACTCCATCTTCGTCTTCACGAACAGCAAAATGAGTTCGTCCTCGTCCTCAGGCCTACAAATTTTCCGATTTGTTGCGTATTCTGACGTCATGTCTGTTGTTTTTTGTATCCTCCTGCACACCTGGCACTCGTTATTTACGCTACTACTCAAATGGCCCATCGTTACTTCTGGAAGTTTCCGCTGCACATAAACATTTTTCCAGCACTGTATTTTGCTCATTTGCCAGTTGACAAAAGCGAATCCGCCACACGGCACAACAACAATTTCGTCTGCAGAGGGGAGGGGGGTGGCAGAGCGTGCACAGTCAACAATTGGCGTGTCTTTTCCCCTCTGCAACGAACGCTTTCCTTTCATCTTCTCGTCGCATTCGCAGCTCAATCTAGTCAAATTGGGCCCCCGTATAATATGGAAAAAGAGAGGGACCATTAAAGGAAGGAGGGCTCTCTCGTTGCTCCTTATGTGCATTTTACCATTTCACCACTCGTCAGTTCACAATAGCCAAATCGCTCCCGAATGGTATCGTTTTACTGGGATAATCACCACATTTGGGATGAGAGTTGTTGGGGGTATACGGGGAAAGGGAACGATGGGTGGTATTGACTCTATAGTGGAAGAAGTATATGACAGAGGGGCCATGAAAGGAGCTGTAGACTGTTCCATACGTAGTACTTACCTCTTTTTTGTGTATATTATGGCCTCGTTTCTCCACTTTTCCCTTCTCCTTCTCATGGGACGA
The DNA here is from genome assembly GCA_911812115.1 of Pristionchus exspectatus. Taxonomy (NCBI): domain Eukaryota; kingdom Metazoa; phylum Nematoda; class Chromadorea; order Rhabditida; family Neodiplogasteridae; genus Pristionchus; species Pristionchus exspectatus. The sequence continues at coordinate 26,402,905 of OU461583.1, read as the reverse complement.
TCAAAGGTGCAAGTGGGCCATTTGGAGACAAAGAAGAGTGGGATCTACCGCTGAGAAGGGAAGAGGAGCGGAGTGGTCTACGTGTGATTGATTGCACTATCTTGCACTTTTTTGTTCGAAATTGGGCGCGAATACGTGAGGGAAGGTCATGCAGGTAGTTTCAGCTAAATTGATTTGTGTCAGCACTGTTTCGGTTCTCTCTATTTCTCAATCGAGTCTATAACAGACGAAATCATTGGTTGTTGTGGTTTAGTTAATAACGAGCCAGACAGTACACACAGCACCCGATAAAGCAATGTCTGATTCGTTTGTTTACCATCTGGTTCATAACGTCGAGAGATCATTGGGAAAGGGGGACAGTAGACTGATTGTGCTTACACAGCCTGTCCAGCGACAATACAGTCATCAATCTCCTCGAATCGCTCGACGACAGCGTAGATATCTGCAGTGCCGATTCTGACGCCGCCTCGATTGAGCGTTGCGTCGGATCTGAAGAAGAAGATCAATAAAACCATGAATTTTCATTTCAGGCAATAGTTGTTTGATGTGGATGGGACTGCATTCTTCATCGTTGTATTCCACCAGTTGCCAAATCTTCAGAGGGCTTCTATACACCATTTCTGTTCACACTACTTGGCTTCCACTGACGTTTTTAGCGTCATTATGAACCGATTTTGACGTTCGGTCAGACCTTGGATTAGTACATATTTGACAAGGTTTGCGTCATCAAAGAAGGTCATTCGATCAGGGACCATCTGCTAATTGATTACCTACTGAGAAGAGAGAGAGAGAGAGAGAGACCCAATGTCGAACAGGTGCACGGAGGTCAATAGAGACGCAGCAGTGCAATAAATTTAATTATACGAGTTCATGAGATCATTGGTCATTGTATAATTAATGCATGATTAGCTATTCCCGACATGAAGTTGACAGGGGTTTTCCCAGTAAGAAGTTGGAGGATCGTGCGTCAGCAACTCGTTACAGAACCATGCGTGTTGTAAAGCAATGACAACATACCTTCCCAGCATCACGACTCCTCCCGTTTCGCTGCTAATAACACAGAAATCGCCGTGCGCCCAAATTGATGGGAATCGTTCAAAGTACGCTGCTCGGTACTTTGTCCGCTCCTGAAATTATTGAATTAAAGATTCGGTCATTTTTCGTTATCTTTCGCTTATGGGATTGTGAACCGACAATACAGAGCAAAGCTCAAAAAGATTTTTGGTTCTCATCCAATAGGTTGTCACGTTCTCAGCCGACATAGTGCCATAAAATTCCGTTCCAGGGCGTATGCCCTCGAGTTCATATACTTTGCTCAGTCTATGCAAATGTTCCATAGTTGTTGTCGAGATTACCGAAAGTGCCTCGTAAGGATCAAATTTATCGTGACTGTTCTCGATATTCGCAATAATCCTTCGAAAGAAGAAGAAGGGCACGATTTGCATGATCCAGCGTACCTTTCCATCGTTGAGGAAGTGTGTGGGCATCGAGGGGAAGGGGGTGACACACACGAGTTCGCCCTGTTCGTCCATTACGGGGCAGCCTGTAAGGCGATATGAAGGGATGAGTAGAAAGGTAAAGGAAAAAAGGTGTATCCGCATCATGCGATTTTACAGTCATAAGACAACGCTAGGAGGGATCCACTTTTAAGGCCAGCTGTTGTGTATAAAAGAAGATGTTTTAATAGTTTCTCTTTCAATTTATTGTTCTTAAAATGTCGGAAGCTTGAGATCAAAACATGAAAACATCTACGACAATAGCCATATTTATCAATGTTCTGAATTACACAAAATCTGAATTCTTATCTCGAGATGATGTTTGTTGCCTACCGGTAATTGTCATTATTTTGGCCACATGGCAGAAGTTCTCTGTCCTACATTGGAATTATGAAAGATGCGATTGCATCCTAATCAAGATTCACTAGATGCAATCTTCTTGTTGAGTCACCCTTGTCTTCAATAGAATCTGTGGTCTCTAATGAGGTTTGGTCTCTTCAAGATAAAGATTAGCATCCAGTTCAGTGACCATGCGCCTATCGCACTTCTTGTTTTCCCCCTTTTCGCTCATCTCCTTTTCATTGAACGCTCTTTCTTCACTAATTGAACGAGGGCGAGATTACGGTAGTCGGGTGCTCGTGTGGTCACAAAGGGAAGGCGATGTTTTCGCCCCAGCAGCATCTCCAACACCATGGGAAATCTCCCACTCCCCCCCCTCCTCTCCCATCCATTCAAATCTGTCGCTAAATCGACCGTGAGAGCGCTAGTGAAAACACTCGGTCGATCGCGAGCACAAAGGCACGGGTCGGCTCCCTCTCTTTCACTCAGCGAAATGTGACAAGAAAATGTATGTTTTCGATTCAGGATTTCGTCCTTCGGCTCAAATTGCTCTTTGTGTCGGAAATAGCACAGGAGTAGTATACGATCACGCGAAAATATCCAGAGAGAGAGAGAGAGTAGAGACTCGACCATTTCGCCATTGTTGATAATCAGTACTACGTGGTGTTTTGGACGACTGACAGCAAAGCAAACAGTGGCTAGGGATCGAAAATCGCAATGTGTCTACAGGGGTAAACGAACGGGAGGAAGTATCACGTACTACACTTACTCAATGACGAGGGGTTCATAAAGTAGGAAGTAAAATAAATTGTGATATTGCTCCAGAGGGTCCTGTTTTCCCTCAAAATCATGTACGGTGTCACAGCCTAATAAAGATACTACACCACATCTTACATCTTCATCAAAAAGCATCCTCCTGCTCTTACATCCTACACAGCATCCTACATCCTCATCCTCACATTACATACTGAACAAGTTCCTTACCGTCTTCATTGTACGATTTGATGTTCATTCCCAGGTAGAGGCACTGGCATTCTCCTGCTACGACGGGAAGGGAAAGGGAAGCACCCATGAAGCAACCGATAATGTCCGTTCCTCCAGAGATCGATCCGATTACTGCCTGCAATTATTGATCTTTGATCGTTCATCTCTTATATATTTCCTTGAAAAGTCATGATACCAAACATTCAAAAGCTAGTCCTGTAGTGACAATAACAGTTGAATGCGAACCCTTTCTGCATTAACCTTATTAAGCCTCGTGATGACTTTTGATATCTCAATTATGGTAATGGGCAGGTGGGTTGGGGAAATGTTAAGATAACGAGAAAACTGAGTTCTCTTTATTGCACCATACCCTTCAGGCTGACTCACTCCCACCTACACCCGTCAATCGTTGCGTCATTCTGATCTCTTGAGATTATTAGGAGGAATCGCTGTTATTCTCACTCGAGTGGTCGGATGTTGACAGATAAATATGGGGCGATTCTGTTGATGAAAAATGACGACTCAGCGAAGAAAAGCAACTCAATGGGGCGACTTTCTGTTTTGGTGTCGTTTTATTGCTATGAGATAAGGTTGGAGAATTCGGAGAAGCTTCAGGCGCAAAATCTTGCAAAACAATTAGGCTCTTCGGATAAGGGGGACTCATGACAACAAGAAGGACCGTGGCAATAAGGGGGACCCAACCCAATGAGGGGGACCAAAGATAACAATTCTTACTCCGGGGGCGATGTAATCATTGAGGAAGTCGAATGAAGCTGCTTTGAGAGGAGAACCCGTTGAGTAAATCATTCGAATGCTTGAGAGATCGTAGATCTTTTCTGCAATTCAATTTGGTATCAGAATAGCTTTAAATTAGACTCACTAAAATCAACTGCCATTTTGGTGTATTCGTCGTAAAGCTTGGCACCCGCACCGATCATTGTACACTGAAATGAGAAGTTTATTGATTGTTAGTTTTTTTAGAAAATCGGAACACTTTTATATGCTGTTATACTTTGAACAAATCTGCCACCTGCGATTTTTTTCAAAATTTTTTTTTAACCTTAGTGTTGGCAGCGATCTTGATGAGAACATGTGGGTCGGGTTCTAGGGGAGATTCTTCGTAAACGACAATTGAAGCTGAAATGCATAAAAATATAAAAAAATTTAAATATAATATTTTTTATTGAATCATTGATGTGTTTTCACAGTATTCCATAAATAAAATCGTGTTCCATGAGCGATTTCGAACGATTTCTTTCCCGTTCTGGTCACCCGAGCGAATGCAATTACCGAACGAGCACTCGAACAATTGTAGTCTTCATTTCTCACGTAAACCCGCGAGTGAGCGAAAGGTCAAGTTGATCAACGAAGCGATTTGCATCACTAATTGGTCTGTATTCTCGGTGTTTGGCCACTACCAGAGTGCCTAAATTGACTTCCTACGTGAGAAGAGAAAGAACCCGCCGCCTAATCCATGACCATTATTTATCCATGTTCAGGATTGTAAGGAGGGACCAGGTCATCGAAATACCGTCAAGCGGGAGGAAAATGAACCAAGTGCGGGAAAATCCGGGAAAATCCGGGGAAAACCCGCACCTGCTGGCAAACGAGCCAGAGTTGATGAAATGACTCAATATTTGGATTTTGGGTGTTTCAAGTGATTATCTAAAATGTATCGTGAGGGAATTTAAATTGGTTGATTCTAAATAGTCAAACGCGTGCATCCAAAAGTCATCCGGGAAATTCAATTTTGAGAGCCGGGAAATGGTGTAACGTCGAAATCGCCAAAATCTGTGGGGCTGAACTTCCTAGTATTCTAGATATCAGTGAGAAATCAAATTAACATAAATATATCAATTCCCGTGAGATTTTGAGTTTGCCATTTCCCGGCTCTCAAAATTGAATTTCCCGGATGACTTTTGGATGCACGTGTTTGACTATTTAGAATCAACCAATTTAAATTCCCTCACGATACATTTTAGATAATCACTTGAAAAACCCAAAATCCAAATATTGAGTCATTTCATCAACTCTGGCTCGTTTGCCAGCAGGTGCGGGTTTTCCCCGGATTTTCCCGCACTTGGTTCATTTTCCTCCCGCTTGACGGTAAATGTTACTTAGGGGGTGAAACACATTTCACCCTCTTTCTTATTGTCCCCGGGATCTTTGTCGAGATGTGTTTCACTCCACAACTAAGTTCGTTTTACCATTCTCAAATCGCTTTAATTATCACAATTAATATCTTCCCCTCACCTCCAACATAAGTGAACGTCATCAGCCAATTCCACATCATCCATCCGCAAGTCGTGTAGAAAAGCATTCGATCGGAGGGACGAGAATCGCCTTGGATGAGATGCTCCTCGACGTGCTTTAGGAGAGTGCCCTGGAATGAATAATTTAAAATTGTTAGCGTAAATCTCTAATGAAATTGTATCGTGTAACTAGAGTAATTACGCAGAACAAAGATTGGAATGTATGTTATTATTTTTCATATATATTAGGTTGATGCAAAAGTTTCTGTACAACACTAATGTGCATATTACAGAGTATTGTTTGATCCGTTTCAAAATCCCTTTTGGCATTTTTTAGGGTGATCCCCAGACATTACAATTACGTTGCAGGACTGAGTTAAAATTACTTGAGGCATGAGAAAATAAAATCGTTTGCAATGGATAGTGAAATAAGCGATTTTGAAGGGTTTTTCCGAGGACCTAGCATTTTCAAAAGAGGTGAATTCGCACAAAATCGAAGTTCCGATATTATTGGGAAAGGGTTGTTGATTTATACTACCAAATTGGATTATTTTTTTAAACGCTCAGGAGTGCAGAAATTCAAGATAAATACCATTTTCGACCATTGAAAGTAAATTCCAAAGTTTAAAAAAGTCTAGCCCTTGAATGCAAAACCAAACATTCCGCAAAATAATATGGTAAACTCATCAATGCAGGTACTATATATTCATGTATTGCTAATACATCTATACCTTTCGGCTTGATTTTAGCACGTCTGAAACTGAAATGAGGTGTTATTCACCGCTCTCGATTTCGAATTCGGTAACTGCTGCTAGATGGGTTTTCGTGCTAATCTTATGACACTATTTTTAAAAGTATACTCAGTGAATGTATTTCACACAGGAGGTTCAAAATTGAGCCTATCACTCCTTGAAAATAAATGGGATCTTAAATAAAAGTGTGCGTTTTAATCGCACTATATATCTTTGCCGAATCGCTGTGCCCGCCTTCCTGTTCTGACACCTTCGATGTGAAGTGCGCCCGATAGAGTACCCAACCCTATTTCAAATCTTGAAGACTTGGGGTTTGTATCTTGATTGGGTAGAACAAGAGAGCCTTGATTCGTAGACCAAAAATTTGTACAGAAACTTTTGCATCAACCTGATAATACAAAAGAGACAGTATTCACTCACTCCGGCTGAATGAACAATAGCTTTCGGGATTCCAGTAGTTCCAGATGAGAACATGACGAAGAGGGGATGGTCGAAGGGCATCTGTGAAATATTAATAATTTATGTCGGGTTTCATGTCAGGCATTAATGCGCAGATGATGCTTATTGATTGGATTGAATCGACGATCAAATAGTACCTGGTAATATTCAAACTTCTTGTCGGAGAGTTTCTCGAACTGCAGGTCGCTGTATTTGACGAGCTTCGATCGGACCAGAGGCGAGAACGCTTCTGAAAGTAAGTAATCAATGCGGAATGAATGTCAATCGAAAAATTCTACAGCAATCTTCATTGATTTTTTTAGGAAATTTTGTGATTGAGCGAATTATATTCAGGGATGTACACTAACCATCTCCCCTGGGTGTTCCATCCTGTGGTCGGAGATGCTTGAACACGATCACCTTGTCGAGGTTGAGTCCTGAACATAGTTTTTTTAAATGTTTGTTAGATGTTTAAAAACAACTTTCAAGTTTTTAAACAACTTTTCTCTATTCAATCTATTGCAACTTTTCTCTATTCTCTCGCATCCATTGAGTCGAGACAAATCTGTCGCAAATAATCTTATTAGTGTCTCATTCTTCGCCACGTGCGATTATCATAGCCGCCTTCCGAAGTCACGTACCTGCTACGACTTCATTGATCTTCTCGTGCAATTCGAACAGTTTTCCCTTGTATCGAACGGCGTCGACGGTGAAGAGCACGCGGGGTTTCACCTGTGAGAGAAACCAATCTGTTAGATATCGCTGCTAAAGTCGATCTGTCATGTTAGGCTATACAATATGAGAAGTTGACTATTCTATTATATGTTACATTAGATGCATTCTTCTATATTTCATATTTAAACATTGATTTATATTTCTATATTTTTTCTTTGTGAGTTCTCACTCAGGCAAAGACGGACCTCACTACCTAGTAGAAATAGTATACCTGGCCGCTCAGTATTCGTTATTCTAAAAGTTTCTCAATGTAAAATTTCTGATTTTCTGTTTTTCATCTTCTCTCTCCCTAAATTGAAAAATATATTGGAACTAACCAGTCCCCTTTTTTACACCCCTCACTCTACTTAGTATCGATACTTTCACTGATCGCGAATCGTTCCCGTATCAGCTCTTTTTCTATCTATTCTCGATCTGTCTGTCTATCTCTCTTTCCTTCCTTACTTGAGTGAACCGATCGAGAACGCCTCGTGGTCCAAAGTCCACCGAAGCGGAGCTCCATACGGCTCCTGAAAAAAATATAAATGTTTGTTTGCTATGCTTGGCGAATAGAAGTACTGGCTTGAACAGACGAAACAGTAGCTTTCACAGTGCTACAGTAGTCAAGCAACGGCCACGTTTGATCGAGAACAATGCCGAGTAAGGCGCAATTTCAGTTACAAAAACACGAAATGATCTCACCAATAGCTGCAGTGGCGAACATGGCGACCGCGGTCTCGTAGGTGTTGGGAAGGAAGCCACAGATTGCATCTCCCTGCAATTCCATTTTTCACATATCATCTAATTTTTTTAAATATCGAAAAAAGGCAGCGAAGACAGTAATTTAAAAAAATACAGCCAATTCAACAAAATGTTATGTACTGAGTAGATTGAACTTACTGGAATGACTCCCATGTCCTCGAGTTGTCTCGCGAGCCTCTCGACATCGTTTCTCAGCTGTTCGAAAGAGTGAGTGACGAAGTCGTTTGAGCTGTCTGAAATCATTGTAATTCATTCGGATTCCTAACTCATCCCTTTAGATGTTTGGCCATTTTTCAACAAGTATTTCGTTGCTAGTAATTGAACTCCTCGCTTTTCGTCATGTAGTAGGTACAATCAATTGGTGATCGTAAAGTGAGCGCGGAAGTTCAGCAAGAAACTCTTTTTCTTTTCGATCTCTATCCTCTCGCTATCTGATCCAACGGGCGTGGGGCAAGAAAAGTGTGAAAGAAGGGGAAGATGGAGAGTTCCGATGTATGGGGCTTTTCGTAACTGTTTAGTATTGTAGCAAAAAAGTACAGCAACTCCATTTTGAAACTGGTCAAAGCGTGTCCCAGCATTAAACGAGAGGACTATTGGATAGATCATTGAATACTTTCGAAGTCGATCGAAATCGGAAGACTTACACGCTGTGATAAAAGCAGGATCCGAAGGGACTCCCTTCGCGAGACAATTCTGAGTGTAGTTCAGTTTCCTCCCACTGAACCACTTTGGGAATGACGCGATGCTGCCTGGCTCGACAAACTGAACAATGCAAATATTTATCACGAATAATCCAACATGTTAAAAAAACCCTGTTGGCACATCAGGCCCACACGTATTCAAAGTATTCTTTTACACAATATTGACCTCTTTGCACTCTCCACTCCACTGAATGTCAGCGAAAATGGCCAGCTGGTTCCAGAATTCGCCATAGTTGTCGCATGACCATTTGTGAAGGAATGATAGTCGGGACCTTAACATTGAGATCACAACGATGACGAGAATCGCTGTGAAGTTTAGTGTTTTCGTGTGTGAGGAAGAGATCACATTAGTGACCACTGATTAGGTGCTCGAGGACGGAGGTCTCTCGTTATAGAACTGGTTATTTTAAAAAAAACATACCATTTTTTTACAATAGCTCCAATATATTACACAATGTGGTTTCACCAATGACAAATTCCAAAATGATAAGCACTCGGAACCTAATCAGAAGGCACTGATATGATTTGATGTCACTGATTGCAAATTTAACATCTCTGCTATCCCTGGAGTACGCAATTGACACTCGAAAGCCCTCGAAAACCCACGATGGTTGCTCCGGTGTTCTTGTTGATCGCCTGTCTCAGTGCGTCCTCCGCCTTTGCCATTCCGAGGGAACGTAGAGATTCGACTTGATCGTTCCATTCCCGTTCGAATCTGTGATCGGCGCCATTCCGATCGACGATTTACCCTGGAATTGGTCACTGATAAGGCTTATAATGAGTGCAACAAATACGATTTAAAGTTCGGTGTCAATTAGGGGATGTCGGCTTGATGAAATCATCTGGTAGAGCATCAAGGGCAACATGATTCAAACGATTCAAATGGTGACAAAATATAGTCATTCAATCAAAAGTGGATCAATCGGTCACCGATTCTCATAAGTTCGATCTAACGTGATAGGATCGCGAAGGAATTCAAAAGCGAAGGTCGAACACGTGGGAGAAAGAACGGAATTCGTTTCAAGTCGGGCCCATATCTGATTGAGAGCGGGAACTCATGTGAGCACCCGATACGAAGAGAACCCTCATGTGAACCGGAGCAGACAGTGATGCTGATACTGAAGCCGACAGGCAACGTGGAGTGGCGTGATAATAGTCTTTCGGTTGGAAGAGAGTGAGAGGTCGAGGAGTGGGTCGAGAGATCGAACGGAAAGAAGAAGAAGGAGAAGAGGAGAAGGGAGATAGAGGAAGCGATAGAGATAGTCGCGGACGTTCAAACCGTGTACTTGACACACAACAGATCGACTAGCAATGAGCAGCAAAAACTTTATATCGTTAAGTTGACAGAGTTAGTCACCGAACAGGAAAGAATGAGCAATTAGCCGAGGATAAGTGAAGGATTTGTTAGACCCAAAACAGTGAGTAGACAAGCCGTAGGAGTGGGGTTGTCTAAGGCAACTTGTGTGGTAGGTGCAATAAATAATACTATACTATGAATATAAATGCAGTTGTACAACAGTAAAGCAAGATTCAAAACCAATAGTCTAAGAAAATCCTGGGAACTACCAAAGGCGTACCATGGTAGGGTGAAGCAAGATTCGCAAAGCAAGAAGCAGCCAACAATCTGGAATATATAAATGCGACGATGGTAGGATGGTTTCTGGGGCGGAGAATCGTAGTTGCGATCGGTAGTAGAGAGGGTGATGCATCGATAAGAGTGTGGGGCATCCCGGCTTATCACAAAGAGAGAGAGAGATAAAACATGGAATGATCAGAGAAGCATGGGGAAGAGACGGCTCTAGGATGGATGTGAACAATTGGATAAGAACTTATTGGATGAGAACCTGGTTCTCATATGCAAAGACGAAAAATTAAAACAAAATGTGTTTTCAAATGTTCACATCCGACCTAAAGAAGAATATTACTCATCAATGGGCGATGTACTAAGATTATCAACAAGACGAGGATAGTCAAAGGACTCCATCAGTGATCTTTCTCTTCTCCGCTTCATTCTGTAGTGAAGTAGCTATCAGGAGGAAGAAGGGAATGTGAACGGAGTCATCGTAGGAGCGACGGTAGTTAGTCCATCGTAGAGACGAAGAGAGAGAGTCTCGAAGGAGGCACGAATTAGGTCGATGATCTGGAAGAATTCTCCATTATTCGTGCTCTTTCTGGACGAGAGAGTGGGGGAATGATATCATTCACTTTATCTGCATACGATCTCTTTTCCTCGCCCAGTTATGGCCTATCTTAGTGTGAAATCTTGGTGAGACCATGAGGTGCCAAGTAACTGGACTACTATTAGCGCACAGTATTGTCATTGTTGCTTGTGGAATACCCGTTTAGAAAGACTAAGCAAACTCATTAAAACCATCAGAACAATATAGGCGTTTTTCTCCTTTTCATTTTCCAGATGCAAAAGTATACCAAGGATATTTTCCAGACTGCCACGAGAAAAAAAGTTTCCCGATTCGATCGAGTGTGTCTGTGCACACACTTCTCTAACGAATGACCAACGATCGGCACTGACACTCCGGATGGTCAGTGAAGTTTTATCAGACGGGACAGATAGCGGTGCAGCATAGCAAAATAAGCAGTGTCAATCTATCTGTTTACGATGATTGTTTCCGTGAATTGACCGCGCGTAACCTCGGATCGTGATTTTCATGCGCAGGTAAGCAACGTCATCGAAACGTTTTGGATACCATCCCCATGAAATGAAGCTAAAAACAAAATGTGTAAAATTTAACGACTACGGCTAATCAACCCCTACCAGCAGCCTATTGCTATTAGATCTTCTCTAGGATGCGCGAAATTCACCTGGTCTACACGTTAGTATCAAAAGTACAGGAATCCTGAGTCTGTGAAAAAAGTTCCTTGATAACTCCGTGAATAATACTCCGTGAATATACGCCGTGAATAATATTCTAACCTGATCCGGTTCCAGATCCTCCCCAGTCGCCTCGACCTTCTCTTCGATTTTCGCCTTAACCGTGTTGATGATGTTGAAGGGATTAGCGAGGTGATTCCTCACTCTCTCGGCCATCTCCCTGCAATTAGATTGATTTATCAATGCATTTTTTTATTTAAGGCTCCAACCAATCTTGGGAGTTCTTGTCCTCTTTCGCGAGTCTTTTTTCAACGGCGGAATTAAGTTGAATGAACACCGAATCTTGACGGACCTGAATGATTTTTCTTTTTTGATGTAAGTCGACCAGATTAGGAAAACGCGAAAACCGGAAATTATAAAAATGATGCTCACCAATTCATAATACAACAGATCGTAGGCCTCTCCCGAGGGCAGGAACGTGTCTCCGAATGTGAGGAAGAGATTGATGACGATGATGATGCGGAAGCAGAGAGGGAAGATGGAAGTGGAGAATTTGGACTCGTGAGAGAGAAGGAAGCGCATCAGGGAGAGCATCGCTGAACAAGAATTTACAAAAAAACACGTATAGATTCTTTACAAATGAATCACTGCAAGAATGTAACAAATACTTCATAGATATTTAGACCCATTTTTATGATGCAATTCTTTTTTGTGCTAACCATTAAATAGCGTCTGCCAGTGACTCATCCGAATGCATCGGTTCTTCTGATATGCGAGGATGCGATGGACGATACCGAGTGAGAGCCTGCAATACGGAGAAATACAATTTCCACTACAGTAGTCGACTGTATCGGAGACGACTGGTGGTCTATTTCACTGAAAGAATATCGAGCTAGATGCAGCATTCTTTCAAACATCCTACCCGCATGATACTGATAACGATTCTGAGTCGACAGTATATTTATTACAGTATCCTCGTTACCAACTAAAGCTATTCTACAATAGAGCAAATCATTGATGAATGAACGTACTCATGGAACTCGAGCGGGTATCCGACTCTCAGATGTGACACGAGCAGTTCCGTCACCAGATCGAGTGCAGTGCTTCCGAGAGTGCACGAGGGCCTCTTGCAGTCGAACACAGCTGGAAAAATATATTACAAGCTAAAATTTTCGTTTATTCAGCCTAAATCCATTACAAGAAGCCTCTCAAATTCAATTCAGTCGCACAATATTCTCATATTGAGGCTTCCAGCAAGAACGTTGTCCTCGTCCTACTCAATTTTAAACATAGGATGTACTCGAGAGAATTCCAACTTGCTCGCACAACTGTTGGATTCTCCTCGATAAGTGGCCTTGTTTGACGTGCGGACCTTGACTCAGGGTATTGTATGTGTCTCCTTTGTTGTGTATGTGATAACGCAAGAGAAAGTATTTAGGGGTAATTAACAATATTCTTGCTCACCCGGTCGATGGAGCATCGCGGGTCGGAAGAGAGGCACGACACTAATGTTATGCGGGTCGTGAAGGGTATTCTGTACGAAGACATCGTCAGTGAGACGGAGCAGAGAGAGCAGGCAGAGGCGACCATTGAAGAGACCGGGGTCGGCTGAAATAACTTAATCGACTAAAAAATTATATTAATTTATAACCTTTGCTCTCCTCAAAGAAAGCGAGCAGAAAGTGAAGAAGTGTCGAAGGAGAAGTGATCGTTCTTTCTCTTCCGCTGTTGAATCGAGTGATGATCGAGTCTGAATTCGTTTATCACTGTGATGATAATTATATTTTATGAACTATTGTGGACATAATGAGGTTAATTATGATATTGACGTAAACTCACAGTAAGAATAGTGCTGACGAATGTCTTATTGAATCGAATCGACTCGAAGAAAATGAAGAGACAAGGAAGATCGAGGGAGGCATCATGAGTGGACTGAATCACTTCCCTGAATGAATTATTTCATTTTATTTTTGGATCTCTTGATTTGCCTGTTCTCTTTTGCTCCTGTGAAGATTGACGAGATCTTGGAGAATAATCCATCGCTACCTCCTGAGATTCGCATAGCAGCATTCTCATTGGATACTTCGATCTGCTCGAGAATCAACTGAGCTAGGCCCTGGAATGGTGGGATTAGTCGTGAGAGTATCACTTGTGCACTCTAGTCTCGCAAACAAAAAGATGAAAGGGTAAGTCTCTCTCCAAGGATACGTACAAGGGATGGTGAAGGGACGAAACAAAATCAGCAATACACCAATAGCGTCATAGCGCTAAGCGCATTATGGTGATTATTTTACGAGAGAAGGAATGAAATGCTAGAGCACAATTATGTTTATGCTTATTTGACTTTTGGTTTCACTCGAATTTCACGTAGCTTTACAGCTACGCGTATAATGAAAATAAACCTAACCTGCAGCGCCATTTCATCATGAACGGAAGCAAACTTCTGTACGAGAGCATTGTTCTTCTCATCGAATCCCTTCACCCGAGCCAACATCACCGAGAGCGATCGAACTGGAATTCATTACTAATTACCAATCGATTTTCGCACTTCTCTAAATGATTGCATTATTTTGTAATTTGCATGCAGTAACAGTGTTTTGTGTCTCTACTCTTATTTTGTTCGGCATATACATGACAACATATATCGTGCGATCGAAGTATTGTTCTTCATTATTGTAACAATGTCGTTAGATGGACGATTTTTCATATTGCATGTAAACAACTCACGCGAATGTCTTCCCAATCCGGTCAACACTTCCGATTGAGCGAAAACAGCTATAAAAACATCTAATGCAGGTGAGAAAACAAGTGAAGAGAGTAGGGGAAGCTCATCTATCTTAAAAAAACAATTAGTTAATTAAAAAGTTGTTGGAGCTTGACGATGACACTCTACAGTACCCACAAAAGAGCAAATGAATCATGTACGGTCGTGCACAACTTTTACATAATATATTTTTTTGTAAGTTACTGGTGATATAAAGATCACAGCCCCTATGGACCTATATATTCCAAAAAAATCGCAGTGACACTTTGTTAATTCTGTTAATTTCTCAATAGATATTCTCCAAAAATGCGATCATTGTTGTCTTGCAATCTCTGTTCATGTATGCAATAATCGTGCAATACTCTGACTAACATGTGAAAATATAAAGATTGTTCACCGTGCAAGGGAGAAGAGCGAGTCTCTCAGTGAAGTGGATAGAGATATTCTTGAGATCGCTGTGAACATGCTCAACAATGAAGAAGTAGAACCGGCGAAGGAAGGCCTGAATTGAGTGAATTTACAGACAAATAGGACTGATATAGGGTAATTATCAATAAATATAATGCACAGATCTTATATTTTGAGCAATTAAAATATAAAATATAAATATATAGGCTGCCTCTTACTGTGAAACATCGTTGAGCATCGTCGAATAAGATCTCGATCGCCTTTGTGAAGCCAAACTGGGCCGTCACTTGCTCCAAAAGAACGAGAAACGTCTGAAATATGCCGGATATTCCAAAATTAGTACAAATTACTTTTGATAGAGCAATTAAATATAATAAATGAGATGAATTTAAAGCGAATTGGCTTAAAACTAACCTGACAAGCGCTGTAAACGGCGACAGAAGTCTCACTCGATACGCAAACTGCACTTCTGTCGACAAATTGACGAAGAGAATCCTTAATTTTATATTCATTTACAAATTAAAACGTAGAATTTTATTATCAAACAGTAGGAACCTCAAAACCAGTATTCCTAGTCAACCTCACCTTTTTTCCCGGAGCTGTTCGATAGTCGTTTCCTTTATCTTTGCGATTAGATACTCTGTGTTTGGCTTGAGAAGGAATATTTCGTCCCAGTAGAGGTCATCGTCAGGTAATTCCTGTAAGAAATTTTCTGCTTCAGTGAAAACGACAGAGAATGCAATGCAGTTACTTAGCGAAACGTTGCGCCGGCTTTCATAGGACCATATGAGAGGAATGAGCTAACCTGACTGAAAATCTCGTCATAACGGACCAATATCTTCGATTTTCGAGTGTCCATCAATTAAAAAACCGTATCATAGATAGGAAAACCGCTTGAAAAACTTCAGTTGAAATCGGCACGGCACTACGTGGAAGGGAAGAATTGCAAATCGCACCATGCCAAAAGCGACGAGAGTGCACGCACATACAGTACTCCACACACAGCAATGGCTCAGTTCTCGATTCGTTACAGTATCTCCCCCCCCCTGTCTCTACTACTTAGTAAGTGTAGTTATAAATAATTTTCGCACTTTATATAAACAACTTTATACATTGATCTGAAGCCTTACATTGTTATGGTTCTAAAAACTACGATTTCAAAGCTGAATATATTCTAAGCGATAAATACACGACCCGGCGACACATCTTATCCAACTATCAATGATAATGCTGAGTATTTCTTGATTGCTTTCTTGATTTTCCACTAGATAGAAGAATCATTCAACTCTTTCATAACGGATCAGTTGACGACCCACTTTTAAAATGAACATAAGAACAATAAAAAGTTCTTCCACGTCGTCAGCATTGCCGTTAGACCTCTTGATTTTTCGAATAATCAAATAAAGTATTTTCTATGATTATCATGGCAGAATGATGGATGATGTTTTGAACTGCTCGTTTTCTATTAAAGTAACGAGTTGGCTTAGCTTACCGCATCCCGAGCTCACATTCGTCCTGTGAAAATCACATGTGCATCAGATCTCAATGAGATGGCATCAGCCAAACATTTATTGTGTAGGCGTAGCTCTCTAATCGGGAATGCCCCAATCACTGAACTGCTGAACAGTGATTAGTGATGTAGACAGACCTGAATCTGCTCTCTCTCCCTTCTCCACACTCTCTCTCACTCTGCCTAACACTCCAGACCGTCTCACGCAATCTGTACTGATAAGACCAATCTGTACCGAAGACCGACAGATCCTCAGGCCATATAGTGTGTAAAATAGAGAGAGTGCTAGCTTGACCAGCGAAGAACTCTAACAAAACATTTGGCTGACGGTGAAATGGAGGTCTGATATCTGATCGATAAGGTCTCAAATCGCAAGTACACAAGCTGTGGTATAAAAGGCAGTGCCGGTCCAGTGGGATGATATCAGTCCACTCCACTTCTCAAGGATGCTGTCTCAACTCGTCATGTTCGCTGGCCTTTGCTTGACAGCGAGTGAGTTCTTCTGGCTGTGTTTCTTTACTTGAAACTCGGTTGATTTTCACTCTCGTTTCAAAGTCGTAGCAATCGCAGTTTTCGCTTGGTGAAATTCTAAAAAAAAATACGAGTTGGTTAATGATTCGATTTGAGATGCCTTCGTGAACTATGGTGACTCCGCTCTCTATGACGAATTCGATTTGTCCCTGTACAAGTCGGTCAGTGATCTTTTCTATTTTCTCCTTAGAGAATGTTAGACGTTATTTATTCAAGTCTCAGGTGGTGTGCCTGTTGAATGAAGCTGTTCTTCCAAGTATCGGGTTGCTTCGGCACGTATACTCCAGTATCCTAGAGAACAATCTGAAAAACATAATCTTTCTGCTTTTGTCCATTGTTTCTTTTAAAGATTGACCTTCAGTTCCCTCTTGCCGAGTGCTTGGCCGCCTCTTGCAAGGTGTACGTGTCCGCGCCCGAATCATCGCTGCCCACTCTCGAGAAGGTCTACCTCGGAGATACCACGTGGGTTACTTTAGTCTGCAAGTCAACTTTCTAACAGCTAGCCTTTCCAGTGGGTCTCACCTTGCGTTGTCTTACAACTGTAAAATCGCTTGACGAGGATATACCATTACCTTTACCTTTACTGTAGTCTACAAGTCTGCATCAATCTTCTTGAGTAGTAGTTTAAATAAAGAGTTCCCTTCAGTCTCGCTACACTTGCTCGTGAATCGAACGCCACTACCGACTGAAGACGCCCTACAATCTCAAGGTACTTTCGAAACATTTTCTTTCATGTGTGTTTCACGCGACTTTTATCTCACAAGCAATGCATTGATAGTTGAGCGGATGGTTCATAACACAAACAACATCTAAATTTCAGGCCTACTCGGGCAAGAACTTCATCACCAACCTCAACTTCAAGTTCGCCACTGCGCCTGTTGCTGTGTATATGTATACCAGAGAGCCGGTAAGCTTCATCCTCCTTCTTCTATACACCATTTCTTACAGAATATCGATACTTGCGAAATATTTGCGAAATACGAAATACGAAGTGCGAAATATTTCATTGTGGGATAAACAATATCATTTAGCTTTCTACTCGACCGCTCTTGTCTACGAACCCTCCACTGTGCCTCTCTCAGTCCAATGGACCAACTCCAGCACGCTCACCCTTCTCTCAGCGACAAACTTCACCGTCAAGGGAGCCGTCAAGCAGGGAGTAAGTCACCATAAAGTGCTCCTGACTAGCTTACTTCCGTTTTCTCGAATTTACGAGGCTGATAAAACCATCAAACAATTTCCATTGCAGTCTCTTGCCCGTGGAAGAGTGCTCGCCGGAGGGTATGATGTGGCCACCAAGAGCTTTGTCAAGACCCCCGCACTCTACGAGTTCACGTGAGTGTTTTTGTTATTGTTTTAGTTCGGACCGAGTTGGCCCGAACTTTCTCAACAAAGCAAGAAAAGCTAGTTGGAATGCCATGCACATCAGAGCTCTCACCTAACCCGACCTCTTGATAAATGTGTAATCGGACCTTGATGTTAGTAAAAATCATTGCGCAGTTTTGTTTAAGAATCTAGCGTGAAACTATTATCGTACTGAAGCAAAAAAAAGAGAAATCGATCATGTTCCAGTATCGGACAAGTCCTTCGGATTCTCAGTCTACGGCCCACTGGCTACTCTCTCTTCCCAATCAGTCGAAGCTGAGCTTACTATTCAGAAGGGAGTCCAAGGTGAGGTTATTCACACTGACGCTATGGATCAAACTGTTGATAATCATTGTTTTATTCTAGAAAGCACCTCATCTCGCACCTTCTTCACCTCTGCAGGCTACACTGGAGCGATCTCGGGACAAGTACGTTCATAATTTGACGAAAGTTTACACGTTCATAGTTCAGGTCTACCGCTCGAGTCTCTACAGCAAGACCGTGCAGTACACGATCAGCTATGAGAAGTGAGTTGCCAACTTACTTCCATTTTCTTGAATTTTAAAAATAATTTAACCGGTGTATTTCAGGACAACTAAGGTACACTTCAAGGCTTACCTGAACACATTCGCTGATTCGGTCGAAGTATCTGTGGATGGACAGACAACCTCGTGAGTATAAATCCGCTATATAATTGACTAGGCGCATCAGCGATTGTAATATCTTTTATAAAGTAATAATTACTCATAATAAAGTAATAATAATAATAATTAGTAATAATAAAGTAATAATTACTGTAATAAGTATTGTTTGAAGTCTTCGTGGCACTCTCGGTCTCACCAGCTACCTCCAACGCTTCTCTGCTTCAGGAAAGGTGAGCTTCAGTGATAATTACTCGGTTGTGTTTCACGATACGGTAACGGTATGGTGACAGCTTTATATTGAAATGCGACATTTGCAAAAAAAAAATGATTTGATTAATGAAAGAATTCTTTGAGGACGTCGTGATCACCTTCGCGAAGTCCTCCGACTACTCATCCTTCTTGCTTCGCGTCGCATCCGAGATCGTTCTCGATCAGTTCAAAGAGAAGATTGGAGAGAAAGTAGAACAAATCAAGGAGAAGATTGCGGACAAAGTCGCCGAAGCTAAGGAGGCATTGAAGGAGAAGATTGATGAGAAAGTGGAAGAGATCAAGGAGAAAGTTGAGGAGAAGATTGCGGACAAAGTCGCCGAAGCCAAGGAGGCATTGAAGGAGAAGATTGATGAGAAAGTGGAAGAGATCAAGGAGAAAGTTGAGGAGAAGGTTGCTGAGAAAGTGGACGAAGCTAAGGAAGCCCTGCAGGAGAAGGTTGAGAAGGAAGTAGAGGAGAAAAAGGAGGAGATCGAAAGCAAGATCGAGGATGTTGCGGAGAAACTCAAGGAGGCTTTGAGCAAGGTGAGAATTCAGCCTCATATCCCACTTCTCGTTTTTCTGTCACTTCTGCCGACACATTTTTATTAATAATATTTATATTCAGTAACTTTGATTACGAAAGTTTAAAAGTGCCCTAGAAGTCTGGCCAGCAAGAGATCATGTAGGCCTCGCAGTACCCGGCCTTATCAATGTACGCCACCAGGCGTGGTTGTCCCATGACAACCGTAAAATCGCCTTTATTGTAGAAGCAACTTTATCTTTACTATTCAGGCCACGGCCGAACCCGATTCCGCAGAAGTCGATGAGATCAAGGATGCTCTGAAAGAGAAGATTGGCGAGCAAATTGAAGAAAAGGCGGAGGAAGTCGAGGAAAAGATTGAGGAGGCTCAGGAGAAAATTGAAGAAACCAAGGAGGAGCTTCAAGACAAGATCGATGATCTCAAAAACAAGGTAGTTTTTATAATCATTACAAGCCAACTAGTCTTCAATTAATTACTATTCTAATTAAGGTTACCGCTCTTCCCGACTCTTCCGAGATCAAGGACGCACTGAAGAAGAAGCTCGAAGATAGAATCGGCAAAGTCACCGGCAGACCCAACCGAGTCAGAGCCTGAGCGACACTTCCCCTGCTATATTAGCCAACTTCCTATAGGAACATGTTTTGATGATAAAGAATTCACGCGTATCACCGGTCTACTACTGAGCGCATAGTAACAGTGTTGATTTAGTTCCCGGAAATGAAAGGCGTTGTGATATGGAGATGGATAAGCGAAAAGAGAGAAACTTGGTAACAAAATAACGGGTTTTGAAAGCGGACAAAAGCGGACAAGCCTCAGCATCTCTTCATCTAAATCCTTCTCTTCGTCCCCCCCCCCCCCAAAAACAGTATGATCTCCAACTCTTCGCACCAGCTCCTCTCCTTTTACTCCCCCATCTACACGCCCTCCTCCGCCCCACCTCGTTCTTTCCCTCATCTGCCCACTCCTCTCTCCTCCCTCCCCATTTTCATCCTTCTCCTTCTCCAAACCCCCGAGATGCCTCTTCCCTCACTCTCTCTGACTGACCCGCCCATTTGTAATCGTTGATCGAGGCGCGAGGCGATAATTTCCTCACTCCTCCTCCATTTCCTCCTCTTATTTCATCCAAATATTGCCTCTTGTTTCCTGGTATTGAATTTCCGTTTACCTCGGGGCTAATGTCCTTCCCTCTCTTCTATTTCTTCCTCCCATCGCTAAGCAACTAGGTGGAGAGGGAGATGGGCCAGGTGGCAGAAAGAGGAGGGAAGAGATGGAAAAGTCTAGTAATACACTCCCGATGATGGACTGGCCACTAGAGTGCGCAATGTGGATCGCCGTCTCATCATTGCACGTGTTCTCTCACCGGTCAGAGTGACGGGAGAGTGTGCGGAATGAAGAGACGTGTACTGGCCACCCTCTGAGCCCTTCCATGTTGGAAAGAACTTTTTCATTATCCACATGCTGATTCCGTTTTCCATTGTCGTGATCGAGAATATCTTTCTGTATGACTCCCCTCATCAGGTGAAGCATGGCTAACAAGCAGCCCGCGAATTCGACTGTCATCAAGAGAAGGCCGAAGAGGAAGGCAAAGAAGTGGACTAAGAAGCAGGTCTACAAGTAAGTACTCATTCCTCGCGCTAGAATTACGATTTTTTATGATGAATTTGACTGAAAACTGAAATGGATCAATTGTCAAAGAATTAATCGATGAACGGCGAATCCAATTCCACCTTATTAGTATTATGGGCGTTCAACGCCGGCGTTTGACCAGTGTTGAACAGCCTCGACTTTCCTAGTGAGATTGAGTGGTTCGAAGTCGAGGCTGTTCAACACTGGTCAAACGCCGGCGTTCAACGCCCATAATACTACTCATCTTCACTGCAGATCAGCCACCTGTCCGATCTGCGATAAGGAGATTTCTCAATCGCAGAATCTGAAGAGACATTTGTTGACTCATCAGGTAAATCGCTAGCTGAAACAATACGGATCTCCGTCTCTTCATTTCACGCACTCACTGGTTTCTCTGACCGGAGAGTGAGTGTGTGAAATGACGAGACGATTTCCCGTACTTCGAACTCAACCGTCGTTCAGAAGAGGTCTGCCATCGTTGCGAAGAAGATCGCACGTCTTCCTCGCCCCCCGTCAGAACACAACGTATCCCGAACTTATCTTGTTCGTCTTCCCTTCCAGAAGGCCCTTGACGATGAGGTAATGATTCCGCACCAGGTACCATCGAAAATGCTGATATCCTATAGTCTATCGATATTCCCAATTCTCAGGCTTCTCTTCCGACACCGCAGATCGCTGTGCCAACTACCTCCATCTTCTCCAAGAGTTTTCGTGATCTTGGTTTTCTCCAGGTGAGGGCAAAACTGCACTATTTCCAGTACCTGGTGACCTAAGAAAACAATCACACTCACCAAACAAGTTGTCCTTTTCATGAATTGTTTTCAGCCTTCTCATCCGAGCCAGTCTCCTTCCGTCTCGTCACTCTCCATTCGCGAGAATGCCCTCAAAGCGAACGGCATCGCAGCTCTTCCTCCTGCTTTTTCTTCTGCCGATGCTCAACTATCGCAATCCCAGAAGATCGTCGAGGACGATGAAATGATGAATTCGCTCGAGGTAATTTAATTTTTTTTTAAATCGCAATATCGAAAACCTCCTCGTAATGTTGCGAACGCTCACTCCATTAATGATTCGTTTTCATATCAATCACCGAAAAATATTGTTTTTCAGGAGATCATTCCTCCTTCGTGTTCTCTCGCTGCGCCTACATCTCAACAGGACCAGCTGCAAATCGTTGGGGCCGATAACGGAATGGATCTCCTCCAGGTAAGCAGTAGTCACCAACAAGTTCACCATTTACGATTTGCAGCAACCTCCATCGAGCCCGACGCCTCCTTCCGACCCGTCACTTCCACTTCATCCTAATGCCAATGACGCAAACGACAACGATGATTCTGGCATCATTGACGATGCTCGCATCAGTCGCGGGCGTGTGTCGCTCCCTCATGTGACAACGGAAGCAGTACGCCAATTTACTATTGAGATCTACCGCACTTTGATCGGCTTTTTAGTAGTGAATGGCAGTGTGAAAATGGTAGGAACAGTTTTTGTCGTTCAGACGGAGGCTGTCATTCCTCCTGCTCCTTCATCTTCTCCACCTGTTCCAAATATCCCGCGGGATCTATCACAGTGTTGCGTTTCAGACGCACGCCATCCATCCTCCGTCACAAAGTCAATCGCCTCCATCCATCGGGTCAATCTCCCCAGTTCTTCCTGGCGGTGTAGCTGATTCGGACATCATCATCGATCGCCTTGTCAGTCGCGGTCGATCGACGCTGGATCGTGTGAAAACGGAGCCAATGGAGCAACCGAGAAACAGAGTGGTATGTCAATTAGCTGTTGTGAGCTAAGGAACATCGATTGGAATGGAAGATTTTTAATATGTCCTTTGCTCGCAAAGTTAAATTTTCGAAATGCTATTATATCTCAGGGCAAGTGTGGCGAGTGCAAGAAGAGATGCGACTTGCAAGAGCACATGCAGATTACGGGACACAGCATCAGAACATGCCCCGAATGTGGATATAAATGTTAGTTATTCGAATCAAACCCTCTCAAACGAACTCTCTTCTCATAGTCTTTGTTCTTAGCCTAGTAGCAATCTGTTCCCGAGATATAGAAACATATCAGAGTCGAAAGATAATATTTTCAGGCTGGTCTCACGAGGGACTCGTAGATCACGCACAAAACCACAGAACCCTTATGGTTGGATATTCCATCGTCAATAGGACATTCGGTGTGTTTAACAAGAGGTCGCTCGAAATCCACATGGAGCATTGCATTGGCGATGGGCCGGATAGACTTCGTCCGGAGCCGTATCTAAGTAAGATAATTGTTTCATCCACTTTAGATTGCGGTAGTTCGAGATCCCTTGAGCTGTCTGCCGCAATCCAAGCGTAATCTTACTATATCCCCAAGTGCAGAACTCTTTTAGATGCGAAGGTTTGGAGTTGTCCTTTCCATGCGCATCCCACACGGAAGTGTACGGCTTTCGTTGAACTGAAAGAACACACGGATGGATCGACAACTGTAAGGTATGCTTGCCTATCTAACATTTTCAAGGCATTAATTAAATCCTTTGAATATATCATTCTATGACTTGATATGCAGGAACTGTGCGGATCATCTACACAATGATAAGGAATTCGAAGAAGAAATGGATGTGGACGACGAAGAGGAAGAAGCGGAGGTGGAAGAAGCACGTGTAGAGACACCGACACGGGAGACTCCTGAGGTAAATTAACTGCTGACGCCTCTCACATTTCGATATTGGGGTCGTCCTCGTGCACTCATTCTTACCTTCGTACAGCAAGTATCAAACCCGTTGAATTCAGACCATCCCGAAGGCGTCCGATGCAGATATGGTCACGCTGCTGACGCTCTACCATGATGTGAGAACATTTAAACGCTCAAAGATAATAAATAACTATTCAGGCGTACACGCGTGTGGCGACAATCTCGTATTCACTCGACAAGGCCGACGAGATCTACCAATTTAACTACTACTTTCTCCATTCAATATGCATCTCGTCCCTTCTTTCGCTTATAGATGAGGAGGTAAATTCAGCACACTTTTATTACCTGCATCTAGCTCTTAAAACAACATTTCACAACTGAGACTGAGATTTCAGAATCAATTCTACAATCTCCTGAATGAGTTCAGCGTGTCCGCTCAAACCGCCCTTCCTCCTCCTCGAATGCATGATCAATCCTCTGCGTCTTCTGCCAATCGCAAATCAGCTGGGCAGGTAAGACAACCTTTCCACCAAGTATAGTTCAGACTTGTCTTATCTTAGGTCACTTAACCATACATGACGATTGGTAGTGACTTAATGTGGTCCGTCAAACAGCTGACCTTATCAGTTTGTCCCACCTAGCAATGTCTTTTACGATTGTGAAATCGATGGACGTGGAAAACCCTTTTACATGATGTTTTACAACCTTTTCTAAGTAGATCGTAACAAAATGATGAAAGTTGTAAAGAGAAAGTGTATCGTTCAGATAATGGCCATGATCTCCTCCATCTCGACAATTGCACGTCGAAACCCCACTCACTTGAAAATGCTAACTATCATCCTCAATGGATTATTCGGAGCTACTCGATTCGGAGCAAAGGAAATGGAGAGTGCATGGAAAGAACAAATGAAAGAGAAAAATATGGTAATGCTCATTTATTGTGAATGCATTTGACCAAACAATTTAAGCTGAACCTCAGTCGAATCAAGAAGGAGCCATTGGAGCAAAGAGATGAGCAAGTAGAATAAGATGGAGATGAAGAAGACATTGATGTCGTTTATGTCGTCCCTCCCCCCATTGGTCCGCTCGCTCTCGACAGCTCCCGGTCCCTCATCCCGTCCCTCAACCGGCCCGTCTTCCCGTTCTTCAATCTGTCCTTCTTTCCGCTCCTCTCGCGGCCCCTCCCTCTGATCTATTCTTTCCTCAGTTCTCAGTGCCTCCTCTCATTGTCGAGCAGATAATACATACTTTTGAAAACTCCTTTCCATTACAACCCCTATTTTTCGTACGTACATTTCCACACTCTTCTCTGCCTTAATGTTCTATCCATTGTGTATTCTCTCAAACTCGTTATGATAAGTGAAAGTGTCTATCCCTATCTCCGCCCTAACCCTTGTCTTCTCTCTCTCTGGAGTGGATATTCTGAAGCCTTGCATCCATCTATCAATCCATCCTTTTCTGGCCGTCTTATCTGCACTTTCAAAGAAATGACTTATCCCTCCATGTATACTTTATCCGCTATCAGTTTCGCACTGTTCAGTGGTTGTTATAGAATGTGCTCCATTTCTTCACTTATCTAACTCTCGATAGATCTCTCTCTTAATAGTTTAATATACTCAGATCACGCTTCCCCTGTTTACTTCTTTCTTTCACTACCCAAAAACATACACTGCTTCCTCCATACAAACTACTGTAAACTAACTGTGACTTCTGAGATTTCATCATTGTTACGACTACCGTTATATTTCGTCCTTATCAATAAAGGAGTTTAATCGAATGATTTGATTCGATGATTTATCGATACTTCCAACGTGGCTCAAGTTAGGCGCTCATCATTTAAACCAAAACAAATGGAACAAAATCTGATATTCTTAGGAAGGAATTGAGAAATTTCAGCTTCACTGATGCAATTTGAACCTCTAGTGTGCTGATTCCTCCCCAAAGGAGTTTCTTATCGATTAGTTCACAACGAAATTGGAGAAGAAGGAGGAGGAGAGGGAGGGGGAAGTACGGTAGATAATGATAAGAAGACGGAAAGAAGACTGTTGATAGATTAATAAGGAGGGAGGGTCTAGCCTGCTACAATTATTCCCATTTTAACAAGTATTTCACCAGCAACTGTGATTCTGATCAAGTTTCTAATTAATCACGTCAAGATGGTGGTAATATCAATCATTTGGATGGTATCATCTCTCACTGTTAGAAACCACTGCATACATCGCCTGCTCATTCACTTTTTTCGATTGCAGAGAGCGGAGAAATTATGTCGCTTCGTTATGGTGATTCATAATCAGCGAAGGGGAAGAACCATCTAACTCTCTGCCGCTGTTCTCTGAGAAACCTCGCTCTAACCGCTTGACAAGTAGCGTCAATCGTTTTCTGCGTCTTGCATGGGTCCGTGGAAGTGCTTTCGCGCACTGATAAGTTTGATTTGGAAATTTCTATTTAAAAGTTGGTTTTGCATTATCCTCGCAAAGCCACCCCATCGCTGATTAGCAACTTGATCATGGGACAGCCAGTGGCTGGTTGCGAGGCTTAACCGCAATTGCGAGGATTTTATTCGTCGTTTCTCAGTGTCTCTGCCATTCTCATCCACCTGAAGATGAAGATGACGACAATGAGCTTCTCAATCTCGGAGACAAGGTATGTATTTTTATTTTTTTGTCAAGCACGCACTAATTCCAGACACGCAGCAAAGTTATTATGCGCTTTCCCGATCAGTATCATGTTTTGAAGATCTCAGACGAGAATGAGGTGCGATTTCTTTTCCCTTATACGATATGCACATTATCAGTTGTTCTTCTACAAGTTCATCCCTTGGGAACTGAGAAAGTTCGTACCTCAAGCATGTGCGATAATTACGGTTAGTTTTCGCTATACTGTGCATAATTCTCACAAAAATGTGTTCAATCGGTCAATGTATCTACACTTCCAAGTGATTTTCAATTGTAATAGAGTCGGCTCAATTGCAGCCCGAAAGAGATACACCTCGGCTTCTTCCATTCGCCTGCTTGGGAAGCATAGATAAGCGAGGTCATCATGACGAATTTGACTACGAAAGGCGAAATGGAGCAATGCCTAACACGTGAGTCTGATTAATGCAGCTTTCGTGGAAAGTATTTGATTTCGTATGCATCAGGCGTAGCCCTTCATTCTCGACTAGACTGACTCCTCGATACGCTGTTTTCAATATAGGTGATCTCGTAATCTCAGAGGTAAAACTCTTCTGGTGATGCGAGATATCAAGGCTGATATGGTTTCCCCTCAGTGGGTCGATTTCGAGCTCGGAATAGACAATATGAACTGCTTCAGATTGAGCGGTAAGAAATTGCGTGGATGATTCATAAATGAATATGAGAATATATAGGAATGTCGCTGAACACATCGAAAAGACGAAATATGAAATCGGAATTGAGAGGAATGAGCATTACTCAGATAAAGAACATGGTAAATTCTTTTTCTCTTTTTACTTATTGGACTTAACATTTTTAGCTGGAATCAGTTCTCCATGATTACTTAGATATCATCGATCTAATTATTGAAGAAATGGATAAGGTTATCGAGGTGATTTCGAAATAAATTTAAAACATAACGGCTATTTTTACAGGCGCTCTGTCGAGTTTCTGGCATATCATTCAAAGGAACGTCCATTCTAATCGCTTTTGACGCTGCATCACTGTCTTCTGTGAGTTGAAACTTGGAACACAATTTGATTTACGAGATATAATAACAATTGCAATATTCTCCTCTCTTGATTTGACCTTATTTCTCGCTAGTCAGAGGAACGAGAGAACAATGCGAAAAGAGAGAGACAGAACATCCTTGAACAATTGATTAATCAATATTTCAGAGTCACTTTCGTGTAGCGGTGAAGCTCATGAGTTTCGGAGAAGTCAAACTGTCGAGCGAAGGAAGTCTCTACGTTCTCAATGGATTGATCACTCTGAGAGAAATACTACGATCGATAAGGAAGAACAAATTTGACTTGATGGGATGATTTATCTTAATAAAATTTTTATAAACCCCTGAATCTGCTGTTATTGGATGTTGCATCTGAGTTGATTTGGCCCTTTATTCTTACAGGGGTGATTGTTTTTTTAAGTAATTACATTTTGATGCCGCTACTTTTAGTATCAAGGATAGATGTGGGTCGCACTATCCTTAACTTCCCTTCTGTATGGGCAACTACGGCTCCACAATAACCAGGTACTTTATCGTTATTCTCCCCTTCATCCATCGGCATTCTTTCCATCTTCCATCGTTAACCCCTTTCTTCCCACATTTTGATGCCGCTACCTCGACAATTAGAGGGAAGCGTGAGACTTTGTCAGTCCAAAATCACGAGATAGTAGAGACTCTTGAGGAGTCGTTAATTGGGAGGAGTCTCGCGATACTCTGAAATAGTACTATGTATGGGCAAATATTATGGCCTAATCTCCTTTCTGTGTCGTATTAATGTATCTATTTCAGTTTTTGACGTTATCTGCAGCATAAATGGCAGGCGTCCTTCAACAGATTAATAACATGCTCGAGGTGTGTTTGTGTTTTTGTCAGATTAAAACTGAACTTCAAAGGAAACAATAAAGGATTTTTTCATTGAAGCATCTTCGCAAACTCGGAAGCGAAAGAGATGATCTCGTCCATTCGGTTAGTTTTTATTCATTTTTATAAAATTTGGAATTTTATTTTCCTTCCACACGAAGCTTTTGGACGTAAAGCACGTATCTCCTCTGAAAGATATCGGATTAAAAAATATTTTCAGATTGATCGCGTTAACACGGAAATAGAAGCGACCAACTATCGCTTCGCTCGAAAAATCGTTCGTTTTCAGTTTAAATGGGACTCATTTCGATTACTCTCGACCGTAATGAAATAGAAATTAGTTGATTCGGAATCAGAATTATGGAATAGTTGTAAATTGTTGATCGGCAGTATTGGGGGTTGATAGCATGTAAAACTACTTCTTCTCCTTCTAACCATTTCGAATCAGCACAATTTCTTTTTCAGCTCGATATGATCGACGGAATCTCGAGGAAGAATCCTGTTATGAATTCGATAGTCTACGCATTGTACTACGCCATCCACGCCGGATTTACTGCCCAGATACATCCATTTATCCAGAAATTACTGCAATCCACCAATCTCGAAGCGGACTTTCTCGCAACCCTTGCGGGTGTAATGTTCCAGTATTCCATCTACTCCCAGCAACTTGCTCCCCGCAGACCCAATCATCCTGCCGCCTCAGAGACTTTCTTGTACTACTTGGCCTATTCCGCACTAAGTCACACCTTAGGAACATCGCGAATTGACTCGATTATCGAATCCATTCTTACCGATGACTACACGTACCCGATTATTCGCCTAGACCACCCGATTGTAACGCCGATGCCCGATTTCTCAACAATTCACCGTCATTTTGATTCGATTCTCGATCTTCGCGCACGCGTTTACAAAATGGCGCACTTCGTCGATATTACGCAGTGGGAAGAGAAGCTAGAGGAAGCGCATCTAGGAGGAATCTATCCATTTTCCCCACCCGATTCGCCTATGCAAGATGACTAAACGATTACTGACATTTTTCCTATTCTTTGTTACTCAATCCTAGTATTCTTCCCCATTTGTGAACATCATAGATTCCGATCTCCCATTACGCATATTATGCCAGTATCTCTAGTTCTCTCCTATACAAGATCGTTACTTAACTCAGTCATGTCTACTCCATTTATGTCCCTTTGAGTGTTCTTTGTTATGCATCTGCATATTCTCCATTTTAGTAAGAGCTGCCACTTCCGATGTATATTGCCTAAAAAATAATAAATAATATATTTTCCTCTTTTATTTTGTTAGGTCATCATAATGAGACAACGTCACGTGGTCAGTGACGTGGCCACTTCCTTCTGTTCCCCTTCCAAATGACACACAGTCCGTATTGAGCTTGAGAGAGATAAATAATATTGAGCAATGTTGCGCTGATGCCAAACAATTCTCGTGGTAACTCATTTTTTTCAACAAATCATTTTTA
Source organism: Pristionchus exspectatus (assembly GCA_911812115.1). Taxonomy (NCBI): domain Eukaryota; kingdom Metazoa; phylum Nematoda; class Chromadorea; order Rhabditida; family Neodiplogasteridae; genus Pristionchus; species Pristionchus exspectatus. The sequence goes on along the minus strand of OU461583.1, from coordinate 26,373,306 downwards.
TCTTTTTTCAAACAATTTTACTTGAGTCAGTTCAACAAAGTGAAAATGAACGTCACTGAATGTTACTATCATCATCCTTGAGCAGTCACGTACCGTCAAGCGGGAGGAAAATGAAACATGTACTGTATTGTACGGTATTTTACGGTAAAAACAAGTGCAGGCTGCCATTTCGTTCAGAGTTGACGAATTTTCGCCAAATTTGGATTTTGACCTTTCCAAGTGATGGTCTAAAATGCATTTTCTGGAAAATTAAATTGGTCGCGTCTAAATAGTCAAACTCGAAAAAGCCGGAAATCGCAACTCGTGGTGTAAATTTCGTGGTGTGCGTGCACTTTCGTGCGCTGGTGCACTTTACATTTACGCTTCGCGCTCCGCGCTCCGCGCTTCGCGCTTTCACTCTCGGTGCGCGCTTGCCTCATCTGCCTGGTTTTCGTTTTATTTTAACACTTTTTTCGTTGTTTTTATTGATTCGCGCTGATTTTGTGTAAATTTTTCGTTGCAGGCGGGTAACAACACACGATAGGACCCAGCTGAGCGCCCACTGCGGCGCACCAGCCCCGTGTTTATTAGATGAGTGAATTTTACACTTTTTAACACAGTTGCTGACGTTTGAAAAGACGAATTCCAACTCGTCTTTCTCCGTTAAGGAGATTGTTTATTAGATGAGTGAATGCTATTTTTTTAATCAAAGTTACTGAAATTGGAATATGCGAATAATCGTCTGACTCTCTCATTTCGCCATGCTCTCTCATCGGTCAGAGATAAGAGAGATCATGGGAAAGTGAGAGAGTCGGAGCATTAATTGAACAGACTTGTGGCTTGTGGAACCATTTCAGTTACATTCGCCACTTCCGCCCGGTCTTTTCTTCTCGCCCATGTCGATCGGTTTGTGTTAGCTTTTCTAATCTATCTTATATTTGACATTTATACGTTTATCTTTTACATTTATTAATTGAGTTTGTCGTTGATAGTAAACCTATTCATTCTGGGATATCCGTGAAATAAGGTTGCCCCTTTCAGGCCCGTTCTCCCTCTTTCCTGCCCCTCATTTCGCTCCTGTAGCGATGACCTACCAGAGCAACTCAACACCGTATGCACGCACTCATCAGGAATTGCGACCAAATGTTGCCGGAAACGATGCCCTTACGAGGAGCTGAGAAAGGTGGAAATATTGCTTATTTGTATTATTAAAATAAAAGTTAAATTATATTTCAACGTTAACCCGTTTAAAATTGCCGAAATGAAGGAGGTGATGAGCTCTCAATTGTTGATGTTTGTTCTTAATTATAATTTACGTTATTCTTCCAGTTCACGGCCACCCGTGTTGGTCAGAAGGGACACCATCACAGACCCGAGATGAACAAGAAGATCTACCGCATCGGCAAGTCGTCTGACCGCCGAGAGCAAGAAGAACAATGCTGATTAGGTACATACTTTCCATTCGGAGTTGGCTTGTGGTAAACTTGTCAGGATACGGTGCTATCGCACCCTCTTGCCGGTCTCTGCCTCTCTTCCTCCACTCAGTGTCAGGACAGTCGTCGTTTGAGGAGAAAAGAGAATCAGGTGCACTCGGATTAGGCTTCTAAAACGATTTATTTCGTTTTTCACGGATAAAAGGTTAGTTTTTTTAGTTAATCTTTTGAATGTTGGTGCAATGTTAGAAATTTAAAGTAATTTATTTACCTTAACAAAGTTAACAATTATCGGATGCTGAACAAATGAACATAGCAATCTAGATAGTATTTTTCTATGAATTACAAACGATTTGCCTATGAACGAGTAATCAAAAGACATCTATATCACTCATTTCAGAGGGGTCTGAGTCAAGAGTGCGGTTTGTGGTCTGCGGTGTCTCATCATCATCGTCATCGCTTCCCATTCCCATTCCTTCTATTCCTTCACTATTGTTCATTCCATTGTCCCCATTAGGTCTCATTCTCTTCATCAATGTCTTCTTTCTTCCTCTACCATTCCTCCTTCCATTCACTGCCCTTCGATTGATCAATTGATCCTCCCGTTCCACTCTCTCCGTTGCTCGTCTTCTCCGTCCCGCGTAATTATTCAGACGATCAGTGATCGTTCTCTGAATGATCAGACGATCTTCAGAAGAGCTCACCATTCTACGATGGAAGAGTACCTGAAAGGTTCGTGAAAATTATTTGTTAAATTCTATTGAAGGTTAAATACCTCAAGTAGCCATTTTGCCTTAGCCTTATCGGCCCTCGCACTGACAGGCAGAGATAGATCCGAGCGATCGTTAGGATCTGATTCGTCATAAATATGCCTTTCAATGTCCGTAGCGAGCTTGGTTATCACTTGATTTGCATCAATAAGATCAATCTCCTCTTTTGTCGAAAACGGTTCGTACGTAAAATCTGAAGTGCAAAATGTATTGAGCGATCGGGCGTGATTAAATAGATCGCAATTTATAGTTTTGTTGTCATCAGTCAATTATGAAACGAATGATTCTTCTCGCACCTTTCGTTTTTCCCATTCGAGCGGAAACTTCGTGAACAGCCGTTTCGACGTTTTTAACTGCATTTCCCATCTCTACCAGGCGGTCTCTCGTTCCATTTACCTGTTATTGATGCATGTTTCTAGTCAAAATCGTTTTCGGATAAATTTTTCATATATTATACCTCCATATGAGTACTTGTTGAGCGATTTGCGCTCTGCACTATCAATCCGTTCCATGCAAGATATAGATTATTGACCATTGTCTTGATTCCGCTTAGTTCACTATGCATTGACACCATCGATGTCATCATAAACTGTCTGAAGGTGGTGTCATCTGCAAAGAAGATTAATTTGTCGGTTTAGTCGTTTCAGATCAATACCGGTACTATTTGGAACCACGAGAGGAGCTGTGCCAGAGAGCGAGAATCCTGGTGGAAGCTGTGAGGAATGGACCAGTGGAGTGAAACCCTGAGCAGGAAGAATCCCCGAGGTAGCAAGAGAAGAGGAGCCTCCAGTCAATCCTCTCATCAGTGGGACCGATGGGACCGGCTGAGATCGAGGAGGAGGAGGAGGAGGAGGAGGCACAGGACGACGAGGTGTCGTCAATGGAATCGCACCGCTCGCTGGTCTCTTCAACTTCCGAGATGGAACGATCGGCGGCTGTCCGACCATTGATGGACGTGGAGTGGAGGCACGCTGCGATGATCCTCCAGCAGCAGAAGCCATACTGCTGCTTCGGGTTCTTCTTCCCGATGAAGAAGCAATTGAACCCTGAACGCACTGTGATGGTAATGTCATTAATGTAAAAGCACCAACCGTATCGGATTGTTCTTCATCAGTTCCATCTATTCCTCTCATTCTCAACATTTCAGCCTTCATCCTTTTCTTCGATTTGTCTACGGCGCGGACAACTCCACTCACTCTTTCTCCTAGGAAGTTGTCGTAGTCCACATCATCTCCCACGAATGCTATCCCTTTCTTCAGTGCGCACTCTTGCACAAGCTCGTAGCCAGAGGCTGAATGACATACCATCCATTTCGACATCTGAATGCAAGAAAGTGAATGACTGGTAACAGAAAGAGACATGAAAACAACAAAAATCACAATAACATATAATATAAAAATAATTAATTGATACGTGTGATCTTTGATCTTCGTTGACAATTTTCTGTTAAATACAGTAGTGATTAATTTTGCGATTTTTTCTTTCTTCATTTTCATTGTTCTCCACTATTCTCTTCATTGCTCTTCAATGGGTAGACCAAAGGTATTTCATTTTCTTTCATTTATTCATTACTTATTGAGCTTTAGCTGTCAAAATATCGGAGAAGCAGAGCGATAACCAAGATTCGGAAGTGCACGAGGGATGAGATTCGAGGCATGCGTGACGACGGCCTTACCTACAGGCAGATTGCGGATGAAATGAGAAAGAAGAGTATGGCTTTTTTGTTTGAATTAGAATGAAGAGAATTTGCAGGAGATCAGATTTCATATTCTACTGTTCGTAGAATAATTCTGAACAAAGGAATTCGTAAGCCTCGTAAACCGTATACCCCTCGAAGCATTCCTCGTGAACTCCATCCTACGATCAAACTGATGGTTGATGCTTTGTATGAAGAGGAATCAACACGCACAACAAATGAAATTATCAACCTTATCAAGGAGAGCACGGGAGTAGAGGTGTGAGAATTTGTTTTGAAGACACGGTTCTCCCACAATCATAATGATACAATAAGGAACGTAATTCAGGTCAAGAGGGACGTGATCGCAAATATGAGGGCCGAATTGGGTCTCCGTCATCATCGAGTCCGATATGGGCATTCCGTTAGACTAATAAATCAACTGCTACGTATGATATATTGTGAGCGAAAATTGGATATGGGAGAACAGTTTCTTTCCCATACTATAACGGATGAATCGTACATTCAATTGGGAAAGAACGCAAGGACGTGTTTTGTCAAGAACAGAAAAGACGCTGTTCACGCTGCTCCAAAACATGTGCCAAAGGTGAAACAAATGAGCTCTAAGCGATTAATTATCGATTTGTTAGGTACTGGTGTGGGCAGGAATCAGTGTCCGCGGCCCATGCCCTCTCAAAATCCTCAAAGGGAAAGACTCCATAGTCGATAGCATTGGCTATCAACGTATCCTTCAGGAATGTTATGTCAACTGGAGCAGGTAAAATTTATTTATAAACGAAGATTTAACATTACAAAAAAGGGATACATTCGGACCATCCGCCATTCTTGTCCAGGATTGGGCTCCGGCCCATTCCAGCAGGAGCACTCGCTTGTATATGGAACGATCTGGAATTCAGGTATTTATTACTTTATTTATATAAGAACTTTAAAGCAAATAGTTCTCAGTAAATAAACAGTACTTTCCTATAACCGTCCCAAAATCCTACAACAGGTCGAGGACTGGCCCCCGGAGTCAGCTGATTTATCACCTATCGAGACTGTTTGGGCGTTGCTCAAAAGATGGCTTTGGAATCATTGGAAACCTAAGAGTATCGATCATCTTATCGATGGGATTCACCACTGGTGGGATAATCACCTGTCCCAAGATCTTTGTATCCGATTAATCGAACGAATGCAGTATAAAATGAGGGAAATCTTAAACAATAAAGGACGTCCCTGTCCAGATTAATAGAATGCTCAATGTTCCATTATAATCTAATTTTCGTTATGTCCAAAAATCTATTAATTTAAGTTCACCAGGTTCTTTGCACCTTTCCCTAATTGTTCACAAATAAATGTGTTACTCTGAATAAAACGCTTCGAAATAAAGCCAAAATTGCGCACAGGCTAACAAATTTTTGAACAAATATTAAAATCAGTGAACCTCTTTTCTCCTCAAACGACGACTGTCCTGACACTGAGTGGAGGAAGAGAGGCAGAGACCGGCAAGAGGGTGCGATAGCACCGTATCCTGACAAGTTTACCACAAGCCAACTCCGAATGGAAAGTATGTACCTAATCAGCATTGTTCTTCTTGCTCTCGGCGGTCAGACGACTTGCCCATGCGGTAGATCTTCTTGTTCATCTCGGGTCTGTGATGGTGTCCCTTCTGACCAACACGGGTGGCCGTGAACTGGAAGAATAACGTAAATTATAATTAAGAACAAACATCAACAATTGAGAGCTCATCACCTCCTTCATTTCGGCAATTTTAAACGGGTTAACGTTGAAATATAATTTAACTTTTATTTTAATAATACAAATAAGCAATATTTCCACCTTTCTCAGCTCCTCGTAAGGGCATCGTTTCCGGCAACATTTGGTCGCAATTCCTGATGAGTGCGTGCATACGGTGTTGAGTTGCTCTGGTAGGTCATCGCTACAGGAGCGAAATGAGGGGCAGGAAAGAGGGAGAACGGGCCTGAAAGGGGCAACCTTATTTCACGGATATCCCAGAATGAATAGGTTTACTATCAACGACAAACTCAATTAATAAATGTAAAAGATAAACGTATAAATGTCAAATATAAGATAGATTAGAAAAGCTAACACAAACCGATCGACATGGGCGAGAAGAAAAGACCGGGCGGAAGTGGCGAATGTAACTGAAATGGTTCCACAAGCCACAAGTCTGTTCAATTAATGCTCCGACTCTCTCACTTTCCCATGATCTCTCTTATCTCTGACCGATGAGAGAGCATGGCGAAATGAGAGAGTCAGACGATTATTCGCATATTCCAATTTCAGTAACTTTGATTAAAAAAAATAGCATTCACTTATCTAATAAACAATCTCCTTAACGGAGAAAGACGAGTTGGAATTCGTCTTTTCAAACGTCAGCAACTGTGTTAAAAAGTGTAAAATTCACTCATCTAATAAACACGGGGCTGGTGCGCCGCAGTGGGCGCTCAGCTGGGTCCTATCGTGTGTTGTTACCCGCCTGCAACGAAAAATTTACACAAAATCAGCGCGAATCAATAAAAACAACGAAAAAAGTGTTAAAATAAAACGAAAACCAGGCAGATGAGGCAAGCGCGCACCGAGAGTGAAAGCGCGAAGCGCGGAGCGCGGAGCGCGAAGCGTAAATGTAAAGTGCACCAGCGCACGAAAGTGCACGCACACCACGAAATTTACACCACGAGTTGCGATTTCCGGCTTTTTCGAGTTTGACTATTTAGACGCGACCAATTTAATTTTCCAGAAAATGCATTTTAGACCATCACTTGGAAAGGTCAAAATCCAAATTTGGCGAAAATTCGTCAACTCTGAACGAAATGGCAGCCTGCACTTGTTTTTACCGTAAAATACCGTACAATACAGTACATGTTTCATTTTCCTCCCGCTTGACGGTAAGGGTTAGGTTCCTGTCTGAACTCTGAAACTGCGGAGGAGATTTCACTGAGTCGCTTCGAAATCCTAAAATAATCACTATCAATGCAAATTGGCGCCCACGTACCTTTCGTAGCAAACGTGCATGGTCGACAACAAAAGTTCTCCAGAAACGCTTTTCGAAATTCTCGCGATATGAGGAAATGCGAGTAATACGTACTCGAATATGAGATTAGTGCGAAGATCACCTGAGAATGTTATGGTTATAGTGGAGCAATGTTCTCTTCATTCTACATTCGTTTTGCAGTCAGGAGAATCGAGAGAATTTCACAAACGAGAGATCCGAACTATTGCTTTCAATTGACTTACGGCGTATTGGTTGTTCAGTCGAATGAAAAGTGTGTCGGGAGGGACGATTGTAGACATAAAAGCAATGAGTGAGGTGAAGAACCTGAAATTCCTTTCTGAATTTGAAATTTGCATCTGTTCTACCGACCACGATAGTAAATAAGTGGCAGTGAGTGCGACCATGGATTTCGCCGCTCGTAGTTGTGGTTTCTTGATCACATGACTCGACGATCTCTGGATAAGGAAGTTTTTGATTTCAACATCAGAGTAAGAATCGAAATAATCACAAACGACGTAAAACCCACTCGGATGAGTAACGCAATGATGCAAATGTACAGAATGAGCACGATACAGCCAATTCCTAGTCCACACGAGGTGCGGATGTTGTTGACTGCCTAGAAACATTCATGACTTTGGGAAGTATCATATTGATGAGGAAACTATGATAAGCTTACCGTAGGAAATGCATCGGGTGGATTGCACGCGACGATTCTCCGATTATCATCATAATAGGCAGAAGCGATAATGAAAGATGACGCATAGCCAATACATGGCAGTTGAAGACAAATCACATATGGGATCGATCGAATCTGGCTGTATCTGAAAATGACTCCGTAAAATTAGACTGGAGTAAACGTCGGGATAAAGGATTGAAAGTTTATATGTGATAATTTCTCACCTGGTAGGATAGATTAGTGAGATCAGCACATCAATCCCGAGAATGAGATAGAGAAAGGCTTGATGAGAAACTGCATACATCGTAGGTGGAATGGTTAGAGCGAAGATGCATTCCTATGAGACCATTCGATTGTGTTTCTATACTTAATTGTAAGATACAGCGAGTGACGTTCTAATATGGAGAAAGGGAAACTACAAGGGTAGAAATATGCATTCATACCTGCTTAGTCAGCTGTAATCCATTTATCATTCGAAACACATTTATTATGTTGTGAACGAGAATTATACAATGCATTAAACAAAGAATCGTTAGAAGATACGCTAAAACAAAAACAAACATGTATTATATCATGTATCACAATTGAAAAACAAAAGAGCCCGTAAATTTCAATATCTCACCTCTAGCACTACGAAACCGTTTACTCCTGATGATTGTGAAGATGAATGAGATATTTCCAAACGCACCAAACATGACGATTATAAATATCGCGATTGTTATGATAAGAGAGTTGATATCCATTCGATAATGTATAGCAGAATGGGTTCAAGATTACTTCAACAAGACAGACGTTTGGAAAGGAAAAACTTCCTCGTGGCAATGCGTGTTGTGGTGGGTCCATCGCTCTTGTTTCTCTCTCGCTTTCGCGTTAATTCCGCAGGTGAACTAATTGGTCGGCATTTTTACTCTTTTTTCTGTCTCCGAGTGAATGAATTACCTCCAGCCCAGATATCATAACACACTCAGACGTAATCTAAGTGATATCTGAAACATGAACATTGTTCTCGCACTTTTTCTGCGAGTCGAGAAACATCATGAACAAGCACAGAGAATCCGGATGAAATCTTGTCAACTTTCGTCAAGATATCCTCAAAAACTTTGACATTTCATCAAACTAGCACAAATTCGCATTCGATGCCATAGGTAGCATTTCCTAACAACACAGAAAACTTCGGAAGAACTTTTGTCAAGTTTCGCCTTAGCAACCCTGGCTTCCCCACAAATCGGCACAAGTTCACACTCAATATTGACAAAGTCGTTCTTCATATCTCAATTGGTCAAGATAATTCTCTTCCCTTCCGTCCGTTTTCGTGAATTCCCGTGCAGGTTGTGTGCTCGACACTCGCATTTTCTACCCTTGTCAACATGCGAGAGATTCCTCCTTTTCTCTGCTCTCTTCGATCTCCACACTCTCTCGTCGCTTCTCTCGCTCTCTACACTCTGCACACCACAAAATCTCACCTCCCCGAGAGTATAAAGGGAGCGAGGAGCGATTGGGAACTCCAGTCAACACAAAACAACCTGCAAGGGAATTCCTCCCAGCGCACCTACGTTCACTTTTCGCATACTTCTCACATTTGTCGTCGAATTTCACTGCTTTCCCTCAGATTAAGTGTTTGAATTCCACTTTTCAGTCAGCTCACTCAATCTACAATGGTTTCCTACTCTGCTCTCGTGAACAAGCAACGCGAGTTCTACCTCTCCGGAGCGACGCTCGATCTGGCCGGAAGAAGGAAGAGAATCGAAACTTTCAAGTACGCTATATTTCTTCCCACTTTCTCCAAAATTGATCCCCAGCACACAGACCTCACAATCAAGGAGCAATTTTTTAACCACAGTTCAAATATTGCAGGAAACTCCTGGTCGAGAACAAGAATGCGATTGACGATGCAATCTTTGCGGATATTCGCCGAGTAAGGGTTTTCTCAAACTTGGGTCCTTGATGATTTGATGCTTTTTGATTTGGTGATTGAAACTTGGGTTATTGGGTCTTTGATCCTTGAAGGTCTTGATACCCTGTAAGATTTGCCATTCACTGGTGAATCCACTGACTCCTGCCTTCACTGTTGTAGCATCCCACCGTGATGTCTGACGTCGACATGACCCTTGGAGAGATTGAGCTCACACTCAAGAACATGGACGAATGGGTGAAGCCGAGAAAGGTTCGCAGTATTTTTGGTAGAATTGAGCAATTGTTTTGTTTGTTACCTATTTTGCACCAATTGAATCCAGGAATATATCGGAGATTTTTCAGTTCGTCACTCCCAAAGATGCCCAATACGACCCTGCTTCGGATGAACTTCATCTCGTGCAGGAACCTCTCGGTGTCGTACTCATAATCTCTCCCTGGAATGCGCCCCTGATCTGCTCATCTGCCCTCATTCAGGCGTTTGCCGCAGGTGAGCCCACTCTCTTTGACATTGGACATTGCGTGAGGTATCGATGTATCGGCAACTCACTCTCCACATTTTCATGGGCTGTCTGATCGATGAGAGAGTATGGCGAAGTCAGAGCCACGCTCCTCAGCTGTGTACTCGACAGTGAATCCGTTAAACATTCCAGGTAACACTGTGATCCTCAAGCCATCGGAGCTTGATCCCACCTTCGCTCCGCTCTTCGCCAAGATTGCGCCCAAGTATTTCGATGAGGTTAGATATACGCTCTTCTTCCGTTCTTACGTTGTTGTTGCCCTCTGATCTGTAAATTTGTTTAAAATGATAATATTACAGAAGGAGTTCGCCGTTGTTGAGGGAGGCATCCCTGAGACTACAGAACTACTAAAGGAGAGGTACATCAATCCCTTTTACTACTATGAGATTTCCAGCTCAAAGCAGTTTTAAACGGGGGTAAATTGCAGATTTGACCACATCCTGTACACTGGTTGCCCTCCGGTCGCCAAGATCATCATGACAGCTGCTGCGAAGCATCTCACTCCAGTTACATTGGAGTTGGGAGGAAAGAAGTGAGTCGTGATTCTCTTTCATTGCCCGTTCTCGGCTAGCTCGATCCACTTTATGATCATTCATCATCATCATTTTCATCCAGGTTTAAATAGCACCAGGAATATGCACAAGGCGGGGGGGAGAGTCCCTTCTTGGCTAGTTAGAGCCATTAAAAGAATAAATTCAGCCCGGTGTTCGTCGATGAATCCGCTGATCTGTCCCTGCTGGCCAAGGGCATTGTCGGGGCGAAGATCTTCAATGCAGGACAGGCCTGCATCTGCACTGATTACGTTGGTTTTGCAGATCATATTCATACTCATTTATTAGCGCTTCAGGGAAATTTCCTGCTCAACAATGCCATTTTCCGAATTTTATCAACAGAAGATCTGAAAATTGCATGCTTCGAGTGCAACGTTGTATAAACATAAAGCGCATTTCTAACAGTTTCTTCACAAATTGTCGATAAATTTTAAGCGTAATCTCGTACAGATTTTGTGCACTCCCGCCATGAAGCCCAAGGTGATCTCCACCCTCAAGGCAGCCTTCGATGCCCTTGGGGACATGAGCAAAGTGCCCGCCAACGCGAGAATCATCAACGACAGACACTTCAAGTAGGCTATTTTCGAAGTACATGTTTGCTGACTATTGAATACCTGTAAAGTACCGGTTGTTTTCACTCTGCATCCGGGAATCGAACAATCACTTTTTGCGCACATGCAAAACAACAGCGATTAGCGCGATAATCGATGTTGTTCGAGGGCTGATGCAGAATTTGCAAGTGCTAGCAATAAATGATCTCTCAAGATGATAGGAATGTTGATGCAAAGAAAACTAGATCGCAGAAAGGCAAAATAAAGACGATTTGAGGCGTCTGATGGGTCTGCTCAAGGACACGAAGGGCAAGGTCGTGTACAAGGCTGGAGGAGAAACGGACGAGAAGGATCGATTCATTCCTTTCCATCTGCTAGAGGTCGACAGTGCGGATGACATTCTGCTGCAAGAGGAGGTGAGTACAGATGGGATAGAGACAGAGTAGCATTGAAAATATCGCAGATCTTCGGCCCCATCCTCCCCGTCATGACCGTGCCCTCCTTCGATGCGGCTCTCAACCACATCAAGAGGTTCGTTTACTACTCAAGCATAGGAACGAACAATGAATTCAATCACCAAAAGATGATCTGGTTGTGTAAAACACAATCTCGTTTCCGTAATCTCAATTCTGCTATGGATTGAATGATTACAGGAATGAGAAGCCGCTGGCTGCATACATCTTCACTGAGAACAAGGAACAGACGAAGAGATTCGTGCGCGAGACCTCGAGTGGAGGAGTCACTGTCAATGGATCGTGCGCCCACACTGGTCCGTTTTCTTGTGCCCAAGTTCAAGTTCAAGAATCGTCCAAGGAACCATCTTGGCCATTGTAATACAGAGAATATTGAACCTTGGAAACTATGTAGAACACCATTGGAATCTGTCTATGAGATTATGAATAGCATTTATGAAATTGTTTCAGGTGGCGGTCTTCCCTTCGGCGGTGTTGGCAACTCTGGAATGGGGCGTCTCATGGGCAAATATGCCTTTGATATGTACACTCACGAGAAGCCAATCTGTGTGAGGAACAATCTGAAGGCCGACTTCGCATACTAATCCGCATTTGTAATTGAAATTCACGTTATTTTCTTTATCGCTAGATTTCCGCTTCTCAGAAATTTCCTTGTAATAATACCTGTACGCTACTGATAAATAACATTCCCATATCGTGAAACCGTCAATTCTAGAGTTTCAAATCAGACTCAGATGTTTCAGTCCACGTGTGTGTGTGGTATAACGGTATCTACATTGAGTTATTGGTAACTTCGACATCGAGTCTCGCGAGTCATCGAAATATAAAAAAGAATGCAAGATAAACGAAAAATGAGAGTAGAGTGGCTCGCTCCTTTCTTCCTTCCTTCTTGTTATATTTTACTGTTTCATAACCTCAAAGAATGCGCTAGTTGGATAATTTCCTTAGCGGGAATACATCTTCACTCCGTAGATGAATGAATGGTTCGTACAGAAAGGGCGGATGTCCAATCTCCGCTTTCCATTATGATTCATTCCCAATCACTCTCACTCCTCGTCGCATTACTCATCATCATGCATTGTATGGTCCATCCATAAAAGGTATTCTGCAGTCGAGATCTCTCACTCATTCGCTAGTCTACTAGTGGGCACTATCCTTCGGCAATTTCCAAGCAATCTCCATCGTATTCGATAGTCGGCTGATGGGCGCTGTCGAACCTCGGAATCAGTAGGAAATCAGAAATCAGTGAGATCAGTAATTCGTGTATATTTCCATTCCTCAGAGCATAGTCATCTTTGCTGTCCATTCGCATGAGAAACAACAAAGTTGCCTCTGCTCTGAGGATTCACGAATCCGTTATCAACTTGTATCAGGTGAGCAATCATTTATTTTCCATTTTCCATCTTGCATGAATGCAAAGCTATGGACAATTGATAAATCTCTCTCATGGAAAGTTACCAGGGCTATTCGTAAGAACACAGATTGAGACAACAACGATTGGTGAGGTGATAGTCAAAATAGGAATGAACGAAGCACGTAAGTTCTTAACGTCATGATGATTGCATTGAGTAACTGAGCGATTAGGAAGACTCGAATTGTGGTAGAACTGAGGTTGGGGAAACTAAGAATGAATTTCAGATACAACCGAAACACAAGAAATGGGGAAAGACTCTGCAGACTTCGTTTGATCAAAAATATGCTTTCATTTGCCACTATCAAATATTCGGATGGTGAGTCGAGATCTGTTACTAGAACGGGGCGTGAGACCAAAAGTAAACGTTGAAAAATACGAAATATATGGCAACAATGAGGGCCAGAACGATGATTGGAAGAGCAACGTTGATGTACTCCTCACCACGGGTACTCCGGTTTGACTGCTTTTCAATCACTCTGTCGTCACTCCATCCTTGTTCCGTTTCCGAAGTGTGAGTACTGTCGAGATCATTGTCCTGTAATTAAAAAATTATGCTTAATCTCTCGTAACCGTTTCAACTAAACACCCCTCTCTGTCCGCTCAGCACGGCAAAAACGACAGTTTCACTCTGAAAATAATTTGTACAGTTATGCTTCATCCCTCATACCAACCAAACATCACTATGAAATGCACACCTCGGGATGGTTCTTCTGTCCTTCTCTCTTGTCGTACAGAACAGCCAAGGCGACAGCTTTCTCCTGGAAGAATTTTGTTTGATAATGTTCTCTCTCTCTCACTTCGAGAATATCTGATAACAGAAAACGAACCTGAAACGGGTTGTTAGCTTGTTTGGGCTCTCTCTTGAGCTCAGGCACACGGGAAGATGCCGTTGCGCTCTGAAATCAAGCTTGTTACTTTGGTTTTCAATTTAATGAAATGAAAAAACACTATTGGGTAAATAAATATACCGATAACGAACCAGGCTGATAACTTTTTCGGGTTCCGTGTTGAACACATGAGGTGAGATGTCGAGAGCCTCCTTCTAAAATCAGAATAATTGCGATCAGAAAAATGGTGATCTCTGATCAATTCTCACCGATTTGTGGTGAGCCTTCGGCTGATTCGTAGGCGCAGCGAGCATATTTGCCTGAAATTGTATTTTGAAATCGATACAATTCTCTTTCATTCACTTTATGTAAGCTATATTAGGACGAATAGCGTAAATAGGGAATTCTCACCGATCTTTGATCGATGATCTTCTGCTCAATATGATTCGTGAAAGGAAAGGCAGACTTCTGCTGCAATATTTGTAAAATTATCATGATTTTATAAAAACTGTTCTTGAAATCTCTTTTAATGAACAAAATCTATTCAAAGATACAACTATTTATCGTGAAATTATTTTCCTTTCCACTTGCAGTTGACCTTTGACTACCGTTCGATGGGCGGAGTTAGGAAGAGGCCGGGAGGAGGCGAGTAATCTACCTGCTCTCCTCCCCCCTACCTCTTCCCTTCCTCTCTCTCCCAGACAATCAATACGCTAACCAGCACATTGAGTTTGCTGAGCATTTGAAACGCACGATAAGTTTACCTGAGAACTGTTCGGGATAACAGCGCCCTGGATGAGACTGGATTGTTCGAGCTTGGAGGTCTGAAATAGCGGGAAATATTCGCAGATTCTATTCATACAACAGCCCATTTCGAAACCCCAGTTCGTAGTTGTGTGCAATTCTAACTAATATGAAATAATGACCTCATTTCTCAATCGGAATCCGACGCAGCTCTTGTTTTGAGATGACCGTCCTGGAAACAACTATTTTTTGCTATGTTGTCTCACCATTTTTTCAGATTTTCTTTTAAATCTTTTAAATCTTTCAATTTGACCAATTATATATTTTTCCTAGGATGTGTTGCACTTATCCCAATTAGTCCTAAGATGGCTTTATAAAGTAAACTTTTTTTATTGAAATATTTCTCACCCACAATAAACATCGGACTTCCAGCAGTGATGTTCACTTCAATTCGAATGTGCGTAGAGGCGTTTGTGCAACGGGGTTCAGTCACGAGTGTGCGCGTGTATTTCACAATGCAGCATGACGGTGGGAGTGCATCGAACTCAAAAGGATTATTCTGAGCACGTATCGCTGGAAGACGCATAGCCTGTACGGTAAACTAATGATAACAAATGTGAGAAAGGCGGACAAGTCGCAGAAATTTCTTACGAAGTAGAATCGGTAGTCGGACGTCAAACACTTAACGACGACATAACTGCCGAATGACGTGGCCTCGGGGTAGAGATCTTCGCCCCTGGAAAAACTGCTTGACTTGTACCTCGACTTGTAACGGTTAAAATGACCGTGCTGAGGCATAAATTTGCGAAAAAAACTGACACGTCGATGCGTCTAGCGTTGTAGACCACAATGGCGCATAACGACAAGAGGACAATGAGTTGACATCTCATTTCCTGAAATTCTTAGATCTATGAGATCTCTCCGGGCGGCCCGCTTTCGCGAAATACGTAATTGATAAAGAACAACACTTTCATAATTGAAGAGTCTCAATGTCTCAATGAGAGATTGAAGAGTCATAATTGTCTGCTCTCACAGGGATAAAGCGCGAGATAGTGCGATAGAATAGGAGAATTTCGTTCTGCAAAACAATCCCATTTATGATGATGTCCCATAGTGGGGGCGAATCGACTAGCTGGGTAACACTAAGAATAAACATGAGCCGATTTCATACCCTTCGCGTTTGTTATAGAAAATCAAAAATGACGAGTACCACATCTGACATGCGAATCCAGAAGAGTGAGAGCTAAGGGGATGGACTACCTCTGATTCTCAACTAGACTGACCTCGCTAGTTATTTCTTTTTTTTTTTTAGAAAATGGGCTAAGTCAGACATACCCACATGAACAAATAGTATATGAACACGCGAGGGAGGAGAGGAGCCAAAAATTGCTGATGGATTTTTTTAGATCGAATACAGCGGAAATTAAGAAGGGAATGAACGGGAGACTGAGATTGCGCGAAATGAGAAAGAGAATACTCTCCTTTTCCAGCCCGATATCGAGCCGATTCCATGGATGGGAGGGATCTGCCACGCGTGCCGAGACATGGAAGAGATTGAACACATATGAGCAAAGAGAAGAGAAAAAGGGTCATGAGGTGAGAAATACCCCCATTCTTGACGAGTTATGAGGGTGATAGAGTGGAGGAAGAGGGTGTGAGAGAGTATACGGAATAGAGAAAATTACAGATGTTCGAGAAATCTGGAGAAATACTTCTAGAAGGAAATATGTAGATGTGATGGGCTTTAAACGAATCGTGGCCTACCTAAATTAATTCATCAATATGAATATCTCCAACCCAATACTCTTCAAGATAAGGACCCAGCATGGTTTCCACAGCGTCCCACGTGTTCAAAAACTGTTTCGATTCCAGAGCTCACGAGAATAGCCGGGACGGCACGGTACTCTCGGGCAGGCATTCACTTCCGTCCACTATTATCATTCGAATATTTAGCGTCTATCCTCCTACTCAGCTGTTGATTGCAAATAATTTAGCTGCTGATTATTCACTGATTCTTTAATTGGCAATCTTCCTTATATCGGGAATATATTGATTTTCTGTCGAGCAATTTCGCTCCTATTGTATGATAGAGGTCTCGTGCTATTTCATATTTCTCTCCAATTGTGATCGTGGTCATTCAAGAAGATTTCTTCTTGTCTTACTGTTACATCGTTCATGGTCCTAACAAAGTATGGTGAAATGCCGAGCGTTTACAGACAAAGTAGAACAAATACAAGAAAGCGTGGAATGTAACGATAGACGTATGCAAGGGCGAATGAAGTCGAAACTGCGTCTATTTATTCAGCCCGGATAACATGGAATTCAAACTATTTGTGATACAATGAATTTCATATGCATTTATTTTGAAGAGAACAGCAGTGAGACATCAGCCTACTCGAAAATATTGAACAATTCAACGCGTTAGTAGAAGTAAGGAGCGCGGCATGACTTCAAATACATTCAATACGAAAACATGACTTATGTTTTTTTGCAATTTGTTCAGCTTTGGATAGGGAAAACGTTCTTTTTCGACATTGCAAACAAGAAAAAACCCTAGTATAAATACTGAAGATTTCCTTCCACCAGCACTTCAGCGGTCAGCATCAACCGCAACCAAGTAAGTTCATTTCTTTAGCGATATCTTCCTTTATTTTTAAAAATTATAATATTAAAATCAGTTAATACATTATCATTTTCCATTACAGAATGCGTTTCCTCGCCACCCTTCCCCTTCTTTTCTCTCTTGCTCATTCCGGTGTACTTCCTCACACTAAATTCGAGAAGGAAATCGAGAAACAAATCGATGTCGATGAGTTCAAAAAGGATATGAAGGTATGATTATTATATTTATTATCAATAAATATGCATGATTCTGAGTTAATTCGCCCTGTTTAGATTCTGGATGCCCAACTTTCTGTTGAGACCGACGCGGAAAGAGCCGAACTCCAGAATCTCCTTGCGGTAAGAACTCGTTCTTGACAAATGCAATCTATTCACTAACAGATATTTCAACCAAATATGAAGAAAAAAATATCATTACAGGCAGTCGAACCGGTTCCTTCACTCGAGGCTGAGGCTGAGAAAGACGAAGAAGCTGTGAACGCAGATAATAAAGCAGATCTTTTCGAGGGTGATATCGTCCTAACTAAGTATGAGCTGACTTATCTTGCTCAACGAAAGTGAACACCATATTCTATCTCAATCATTTCAGTGAACAACTCTCGTACGTGATGGCTAACGAAACTGAGCGAGCAAAAAGACAGGCATCGATGAATACAGCAATCTGGGGAACAACTCCGATTCCCTTCTCTTTTGCGGCTGGAGTCAGTAAGTGAATTGACCTCTCGATTCAAAGTGAGCCTAACAATTGCTAGTATTGGAACATTGAGAGGCAATTTCTTCAGGTGACGAAGTAAAAGGAATCGTTCGTGCTGCCACTGCTTTCTGGACTTCGAACACTTGTGTGACCTTCCAAGAGAATGGAGCTGGAGAGAATAAGTGAGATGTTTCTACTATCTTGACATAATGATGATATCATAACATTGAAAATTCATTTAAGGATCCTTGTTGTCAACAAAGGTGGTTGCTACTCCTCAGTCGGAAAGGTTGGAAAGACTCAGGAGCTGTCTCTTCAAAACAACGGATGCAACTCGGTAAATCTATCTTGCGGTTATGGATTGATTACTGATCTTTCATCAGATCTCAACTGCCACTCATGAACTTGAACATGCTCTGGGAGTCTACCACGAGCAGTCAAGAGCCGATAGAGACACTTATGTCAGAGTTAACAAGGACAATATCCCTGTAAGATATTTTTAGGCTATTATCACCATTTTAAAATTTAACTGTGAAATGTGCCTTCTAGACCCAGAACCAGCACAATTTCGACACTTATCCCACATCTTCGGCAATGGGTCTGCCTTACGACTTCGGCAGCAACATGCACTATACCTCGGACAGGTTGGGTCAAGCTAAAATCAGCAGTGATTGAAGCAAATGAACATACTATCCAAGTATTTGTTTCAGTTTCGCCAAGGACTATAAGATCCCTACTCTAATTGCTGTCGGTTCATACGCTGACTATCAAAATTCGATGCGTGGTCATATGCCTTCGTTCCTCGATATTCTCAAAGTGAACAAATACTACAAATGTGATCGTGAGTAATATCCACTAATGATATCGTACGACATCTTGACTTAAAAAAGCACGCCTAAAAATTTAACGATTATGAAAATCAGAGAAATGCGCCAACAAAGCTAACCCGTGCAAGAATGGTGGATATCTGGATGTAAAAAACTGTGCAAAATGTGTTTGCCCCGAGGGTCTCGGAGGAGCTGATTGTACTGGAAATGTAGGCTTAATTCAAATACAATAAATAAAATACTTTGAACCGAGAATTATTCCAGCCTGATGGTTGTGTGGTCGAACTTCAAGCATCGACTTCGTATACCAAGAGGATCATCGAGGTAATATTTTGATTTTCACATTCTTATTTCACTTCGTTATTAAGATGGGAAAATATGGTCAGCCCGCACAGCTGAAATACGACAATTGTGCCTACGTTGTCAAGGCAAGTCATCTTAGATTTATATTCAATTTATTTTATACTATTCATATTAGGATTGAAAACACTTACTTTATTTAGGCCCCCGCTGGCAAAAGAATCGAAGTTGTGTTTGACGCAATTTACTCTGGATACGGAAGTGGCTGCAGAATGGGAGGAATTGAGTTGAAGACCAAGACCAATATGCTTCAGAGAGGATTCAGGTTGAAAGAATTTTTGAATATTTTTTCAGGAAACTGTTACAGATTCTGTGAGACTCCTACTAAGAAATCGTATTGGTCCGACACAAACAAACTTCCGATGCTTGTGTGGAACAATGAGGGTTCATTCCGTGCTGATATCCAGTATAGATACGGTAGAAATAAGATGATATAAATAATATCGTTTAAATTCCAGCATAAGGAAGAAGAACTTTTCGATGCAAATCCCTATCTTTTCCAATCATTCATTCGATAAAATGCAGTATGCAATTGTTCTCGTACAGAGTTTCAGAGTTTTTAAAAAAAAAAGACTGATAAAATGATACAACTGCTAAAATGCTCAAACATTGTCGAACCGATGAGGTGGAACGAAAGAGCGCACGGAGACATCTGCATATCCTCTCTATCAAATTAGAGCAGCTTCTTTGCAGTCGTAATGGACTCCTCCAGGCTAGAGCACGGCAACTTCTCGGCTGCCTCTTTGATGTCGTTGTAGAGCACGGAGGAGCTACAATCACAGTTTCAGCCCTTCATCATGATCTCCTATGATGTCTTTTCTCTTTTCTTTATCTTTTCCTGATGTTGCGAACAGTTTCTTGATGGTTTCTCTCATTCCATTTGATCTAGTATGCACAAAAAACCACTCTGAAACTCTGAAAATAATTGATAACGAAGTCGGTTATTGATGCAAATGTGTATTTCAACTCACAGGTATCTCTCTCCATTGCTGTTAATGGTGGTAACAATCAGCTTGCCTCGATTCTCTTCCTTGGAGGCCAGCTGAAATATCCATATTTTTCTTAATTTATAATGCAACATGTAGTTTCTTAAAAATTACGTATGTTTGATTGAAGTCACATGTGTATTCTTTCTCAATACCAATCAGTTTGACACTCACTTGAACTGCAGCGAAAACGTTCGCTCCGGAGCTGATTCCTCCCATGATTGCTTCTTCTTTGGCCAGTCGCTTGGCCATGTCCAGCGCCTCTTCCGACGTCACTCTGAAATTATTGGCTTCATTTGGTAATTACTCTGATGATACTGATATTTTCGATTCCTCTTTTCTCAATGCTAACTCGGTTTCTCTGACCGACGATCGAAAATTGTTACAGGAGAAATCGAAATAATTGTGCACACTCCAGCTTCACAGGAAACCATTACACATCCATTTCTCACATACCGAATGATTTCATCGATGATAGGAACATCGAGGTTCTTGGGCACGAAACCGGCACCGATGCCTACAACGATTCACTTCAAAGCATATTACTTCATATTGCTAAAGCATATTGAAGCGTATAAAGCATATAAAGCATATTGCTATGAGCATATTACTTCGGAACTTGTGTCCAACTACGTATTCTCATAAAATGATCGTTGACACACCCTGGATCTTGTGGGGAGAGTGCTCGAGGCCAGAGATGACGGAACTCTCGAAGGGCTCGACAGCCACCACTCGAACCTGCCATGAAAATGAAAATGTTTGATTGTAAATTGGGATCTGTGACTCTAACTGAATCTGCTACTTTGACATGAATACATGTGTACAGTATAAAAAAAAGAAAAAAAAAGGAAAAAAAAGGAAAAAAAGAAATTATACCGCCGTCTCTTGATTTTGCACTCTCTTTCTCGTTCGTTCGGTCGATGAGCGAGAGTGAGACAGAAAGAGACGGCGGTATCATTTCTCGAGTTCTAGTGTACAGTATACCTACCTCCTTCTTCTCCTTCAGGAACCAGCCCGTTCCAGTAATGGTTCCTCCAGATCCCACACCGAAACACACGATATCCACCTGAGAGAGAACAATTCTGAGTTTGTATTTTGTCGATCAATAGCCGATGGCTCCAAGAATCAGAAGATAAGATTCTTTTCTCACTCTAACGACACGTCAACCATAATCAGTAGACAGTGATGCGGCTATAACAATGAGAAAACTCCTTATCAGAATTCTCGCGCAATCTTTTGTTTGCGTGAGAATCGCTCTCATTTATTCGCTAGTCATATCACGCGATGCGCACGATGCGTACTCTCTCCATCTCTCATATCTCTCTTGCTTTCACATTCTCTCTCGCTCTCTCGATTTTTTATACAATGATGGTCTTGTCTACTAGTCAAAGAGTTCACATCTCCCCCCCCCCCGTAAAACTAACAGAATGGGGAAATGAGTCCTCTCACCTGTCCCTCGGTCTGACGCCATATCTCCGGTCCGGTGGTATTGTAGTGCTTCTCCACGTTTGCATTATTGTCGAACTGCAAACATATTTCATTTATGGGTAAATAATCCAAGAATCAATTCAATTTGCGATTTTGTGCGGCTCAGGCACAACTGTATTAGGTGTAATTCTTTACGAAAGGATCAAAGGTGAACCTCCAAAGAACTCGAGGAGCTTTTATCGATAAATGTCAGTGATTAATACCGATATCATAGATCAGTTACCTGGTTGAGCCAGAAGAAATCGGGGTGGGAGTCGGCCAACTCCTGTGCTCTCTTGAGCATAGCGATACCCTTGACAGAAGGGTCGAGAAGGATCACCTAGAATAATGAAGAATAATCAATCACAATCGAAATAGATGCTGCTGGAGACTGGAAAATTCAATTGAATAGTCACATTGAATTGAAAATAGGCTAAACCCAAAGATCAAAGATCAGCCGACTAACCTCCGCTCCATATGCGAGCATCAAGGCTCGTCGCTCAAGGGAAGCAGTCGACGGCATAAGGAGAACTATCTTGTACCTGAAAATGATATTATTACTACATTAAAAAAGGAAAATTGTGTACATGCGATTCGAAAATGTATGATTACTAAAATAGAACCAAACCCCTTGATCTGAGCATACGAAGCAAGAGCAATCCCCAGATTGCCCGAGGTCGCCTCCACGAGAACGGTCTTTCCCGGGGTGATGAGTCCCTGAAGTGAACTATCTAGATTTCACATACATACTCTTTCCTATACTAATTTTGTGCGACACTTAGATTCAAGAGAGAAAATCTCATTGCTATTTCATCAGCATTAACCTTCTCATAGATCAAAATCAAAAGATGCAAAAATGACACATAAATCTTTACCTGCTTCTCGGCATTCTCGATCATTGCCGATGCAGCGCGATCCTTCACTGACGCTGTCGGGTTCATATACTCGAGCTTCACCGCTGCAATATTCAAATTAATATGATCAACAATTCACTTCGGACATGAATTTTTCCAGCAAGTGACTATGGAACAAGAAATCGCAATTTGCATACCGATCTTTCCTGGGAGCCCAGCCGAAATGCGGTTGAGGATGACCAACGGAGTATTTCCGATGGGACCGGCTGCATTCGCGTGCATTTCGGGCATTGTGAGCGAGAGAGTTGAGAGAAGTGCTATTACCTGAAAAGAGTTTGGCATTTGTTACGAAAATAGGAGAGGTATGATATCGCTTCGGCAAATGGAACAAAATGACCGATCAGCGAAAAGAAGCAATTGAGTGGAAAGGCCAGAACGAGGTGATGCTCTGCCTCAGATCTCGCTCGTATCTTACTTCTAGTGATAAATAAGAGGGAGCAGATAAGAGCAGTTGCCCTGAAAAAAATTGGCAAAGGTCGAGAAGGAGGAAAGTGATAAGAGAAGAAGAAAATGAGAAGATCAATAGGGGAAATTGGAAGTCATCGATTGATTGGTTTTTAAAGTCAAATCCTTATATGCTTTGAACTTAGCCACTCATTCGTTGTGTGATTGGTATTTGTTACAGCTCAAAACCATTGTTTGTTGCTTCGATCTTCTCAATGGCTCCCGTCTGGTCATATGCTTTGAACTTAGCCACTCATTCGTTGTGTGATTGGTATTTGTTACAGCTCAAAACCATTGTTTGTTGCTTCGATCTTCTCAATGGCTCCCGTCTGGTCATGGAATGTTTTTCATATGGGAAGCTACTCCTCCTCAAACTCTCCAGCTGCTAACGATTCTCTCATTTCGCAGTGTCTCTCGTTTCTCTGTCTTACGAGAGATAAGGCAAAATGAACAGGCGTAATTTCTAACTCCACGCTCTGTCAGTGAGAAAATTTCGATGGCCATTTCTTCACAAATGTCTAATTCTTCATGAAGTGAAACTGTGGTCTCTGGATAAAATCACCCACCACACGTTCATTATATCGAGTGATTTACGATCGACAGTCGGGGGGGGGGGGTGGCAACTGCCAAGTTAACCGCGTGAAAGAGTGGAATGGGACGGCGGTGATAAGATATCACTATTTTTAGCGATCGACCTCAAAAGCGGAAAGATTAAACACCATAGCTTGCAGTTTTGAAGCAGCCACGTCATGAAGCATGAAGCAGCCAATTAACAAGTTGTAAGAATTGTAGTTCATCACGCAAAAAAACGAGTACAATCTATGAATATAATGTAAACGAAAAAATCTTTACGGATATAAATTCAAGCACCTAATTTAACTCTGAATAAGAATTGTCTCCGTTTCGACAACAGCTATGAATGCGTTTAGATCGCCTTTGAACTGAATCCGAATGAATACTCCTCGATTCTTTCCTTTCAATTTCAGCACTCTTCTCATGTGGTAATAATTTGAAATATCGACCTAAAGATTCTTTTTTTCTCAAAATGACTAGAATATGCTCACTTCGTAGTCATTCGCACGCTCAATGGCTTTCTTAATTTCGTACTCATCATTTGAGAGTGAAACTCTCCATTTGATAGGACCAATTCGAATTCGTCTCTGAAAGGGACCAGTTTTCCCGCATTAAATAGCTCTCCCGTGAACCTCGACAGCTTTGAAGAAGTCATCAATGCTCACAACTGATTTTCTCGAGTTGAAAATATATATGCGGTCGAAATTCTCCATGGAAATTGGAGTTCTCTGGAAGGCCGGTCAAGTACTCTCAAATTTCGAATAACTCACGAATATTCCAGGCCCATAATTTTCTGCGAGTAATTTCAGCTTTATATCAGCAGCGGCTCCCTCAGTCCATTGTTTCAAGAACCTCGATGTTATGAATCGTGTGGGAATAGAGACGACTGTGCAGAAGTGGGATGCGAGTCTGAATGATCATATTTCAATCACATTTCTCGATGAGTTCCCACCTTCCGATTGTAAAGTCATTGAGGTCTTCACTGAATTCTGTTACGATATTGTATGTCACACAAGTGTATGTTTGCAAGTCAAGACAGCGAAATCGAAATCGACCACGAAATATTTCGATAAGTGATGTGACGAATGATGATGTCAAAAGGATCTGAAAAACGGAAGAAAAAATAGATGATGAATCACTACTCGCAACTCACGTTAGTAAAGTTTATAGTCTCTGGTTTCAACGTTCCAATTAGAAAGTCAAATTCATTGAGAAACCCAACAGGTGGTAGACTAGAACGGTCCATCACTGTCTTGTGAAACGGCTGAAAACTTGAAAAGTACTAAGACAACAAAATGAGAATCACAAACCCAATGTGCATTGCAGTACGCAGTAGCTGGGAATGACTTGAGCATTCTCTTATAACTTGATGAAAGCCTTGAAAATCCAAGAACTATGAACGCAAAAACAGAAGCATCCTATGAAATTGGGATGAAATATTATCATCTGTGCATTGGGCCATGAATTATACCTGTCCTATAGTGATCTCACGAACATTCATACGAATTCTCTCCAAGCTTCTGAGATTTTTTGGATTGCTGAAGACACGCGCGAATCGAGGGCATACTCGACTTAATCGAGACTTCATGCAAACACTGAATGGAGAATGAATGAAGAATGAATGAAGAATGAGAGAATGAGAGAATGAATGTAAATGAATGAAGAAAAAAAGGACGAATATCGAGTAGTACAGACTTACCCTTCTATTTCTCCATCCAGCACTATGTTGTTGAAGATGAGTAGTAGTATAACTTCAGGGATTTCCAGAATAGAAGGAGACATCTCGATATGAGAGCTGAAATAAACGGGCGTTCACTAGCGAATGTGAAATTCCCATGTACACTCATAGAGGAGAAATTGGATGAATTCGAGAGAAGGCGCAGATGTGAAAAAAAAGAAAATGTAACTCTTGAAAAATAAATTAAAAAATGGAATATGAAAGGGTAGAGAAGGAACAATTATTGAATGTCCGATTGTTCAGGAGGAAAAGACGCATGAAAAGGGTCGGCATGGGTATAAAAAAGGAACGGCTTGGCAGGAGATAATAAATTTTGATGGAGAGGAAATCGTTGTGAGGCAGGGATGGAGAGGATGAAAACGAGAGAAGACTGAGGGAGGATTGAGGAAGGAACTATTGATGTATCGTAAACATTGCGACGCAGAGTTTCTCTTGCACCGGAGAGGAGGACGCTAATGATGGAAATATGGAACACCTCTCCGATTCCGAATGCATTATCTCGTTGGTCAGGCAGATATGGGAACATGAAAAGCGAGATAATACTTGAATTCTTGCCACTTCTAACGATATTATCTGTTTAGAAGAGAGGAAGAGGAAAACTATCCACTTCACTGCACCTGGTGTATCCATGACAATGCCAAGACCAATCTGACTCTATCTCTTCATGATTAGCTCTCAGTAATAATGAGTAATAATAATGAGAGTGTGTAGGAAAGAGAGAGGGCGATAAAAGGATTCTGGTGAAGCTTTCGCATTGTTCCACTTCGTAAGTGAGGGAAACAATACAGTGCAATACAATTCTTCAATCGATGGACTGATGGTGAGCTCTGGTACCCGAAGGCATAAAGATGTTGCACTATGAGACGACGCCGCTGTTGAGTCTGTGTCCATTCAGTATCAGTTACATCGTTTTCGCATATACATTTGAAGCTCATTGCCCACTGGCTTTTTATTCCATTATATTCATTGTCACCCTGACAACACGCTAATTTCTTCAACGGATCGATCTGTTTCGTGAGAACACGCTCTACGAATTGTGATTGTGCTCCTTTCGATCTCATAGTACAATAAAAAGCACAGACGTCCAATCAAGGCAATTGAGAGTATCAGCAACGGGGTCACAGATGTCATTTTTCCTACGTTTCGTTAAAAGGCACGAATAATTGAAAGGAAGGGGTAAGACGATTGAAAAAGTGTATCCACGTCAAGTAATATTAAACTCGTAAGAAAACGAAAGGATGGACCGGTAAATTTCGGAAACCTAACCATCCAATTTCAGAAAAGAACGAATTTCGCAATAATTCAGCGGACCTGCCCGATTCTCACGATAAAAGACTAATATGCCACCCTACACTTCCTTTGTTTAGATAGTAACCGGAGATCGCCGAAATACAAGTTGCTTACTTTCAGTAAAGCCACATCTTACTATCTTCCTCTAGGGAAGAATCACTCAGTGTTTCTTTTTAAACCCACCTCCCAAGGATTTCAGAGTAAAGGTTATTATTGAAACAACATTTAAGATACAGTTTGAAATTTATGGAAATGGGCCTAGAAAGGGATGAATTCAAATTGTAAAATCATCATTGATTTTGTCTGAAATTCTTTCCAGGGTGGAGAAACTGGGCTGGGACTGGAATAACATGAATGCAAAGTCGAATACAATCAATGTTAGATTTAGAAGAGTATAGTAAGAACACCAGATAATCGAATATCCGGCAGAGATCATGTATGCAGGAGTATTCTAAATAGAATGTTTGGTTTTTTATTAGAGATTTTTATTTACCTTAGACTTCGAAAAACTACAAGTATCTTTCAAATTAATACTTTAGTCTCCTTTGCTTCAGCCTATCATTACTATCAAGCTTTTTATCACAAATTTCGAGCGAAGCCTCCACATTTCGCACATTATTTCCACGTCTGAGCAAACATAGAGCTTATGAAAATACTAGTTGCTTCTCAGTACTTAGAAACTGCCCCTCCCCCCGATATCAGTGACGCTTGAATTGCTTGATTCCCGATGAATTCAATTAGTCTCAAAGTTCTAGTACGCCTTTACTTCTTTTGAGGTTTGCTATGAATTTAATCGCTTTAGGAGTTGAAACATTAAAAATCGTTATTTATGGAATCCGTTATATATCCATTCGCAATCCAAATAATTTAGTCGAATGATCATGATTTTGTCATACAAAGTTTTGAGATACGTCATTTCTTGAAAAGTAAGAAACGAATTGCTACTTCGGTTTCCGCAGAAACCACAACTGACAAACACGGAAGGTCTGTCATTAACGGCACGCGCTTGTTCACTGGTGTCACGGGTCTCTCTATTTCTCATGATCTCTCGTCTCCTAGACACAAAATATTGTGTAGTTACCACTTAGTAACTTCACCGATGTAAATTTACGTTGAATCGCTGCCCGGTGAGCTCGATTAGTTTTTAACTTTCAGTACGCCGTTACTCTAGTGTTCGATCATTTTACGCTGAATATGATTACGCCTATGCCGTCTGTAAACTTTCCCATCACATTCAAGATAAATATGAAATTTACTTTAAAATAGCGACTAGGGGCTATGACAAATATAAAAAATGTTGAAGCTGATGCGGATTCTATTGAAGAAAGAACATAAAATATAATATGAAGACACTATTCCTTTCCTACTCACCGCATAATGTCATTTATTCCTCTCTTCATCCCCAATTTACATTCTTCCCACCCCCTCCCCTAATCTGAGTAGGGAGAAATTACAAAAATATTGCTCACGTAGTGTTGAGTTTGCATTTTTAAATTACGTTAAAACGTTAAAACGTTAGCTTTCTAGCTATTCAACTAGTTATATTTATCAAAAGTGCTCATCTAACTGTATGATAGGAGCACCCCCATACATGGTGTTGATTAGCCAGTTCACTAAAACATCGCACAACATCTTATTATCAAGCTAAACAATACGTTGTTGATGCTTCTGTATCTAAAAGTAATTATATTATCAAATTGTGAATTTGATTTGATACGCTATGCACTTGAACTCGTGGCTCCGACTTTTTAAATTTATTATATTTTACAAAATATCCAAAACGATTTCGTCTGTACCCCGTCACTACGTTGGTAATGTCAGTAATCGGGCTACGCACGGGTGCTACTCTCTCAACTCTCCCTTCTCTCTGACATCCTTAATTTCAAACATCTCTTTCCCTTTGATTACCGGCTTCTCTCCGCAAAACTCCGCCCTCTTTTTGAAGCTATCTCCCAGCATTTTCATTTTGCTTATGTTTCACTCTCTGCTATATTTGCTACGAACTTTTAGAAAATGCGTACAAAACTACCCTCATTCAACTACCCTCATTCACACTACCCGATCTTTCTTTTCTTGTCATACTTCAGTTTAATTTTGTTCTCACACACTTCGAGTCATCTTCTTAGCATCAGTGGGGTATATCGTATTTTTCCCAGGTTCACCCCTTCCTTCATGTCTCTCATCTCCGTCGTCTTCCTCTCACTCCTCGCCATTCACTCATCTCATGCAATGAATATCAGAGTGGCAAGGAGTGCAGGTAAATTTCGTTTCAAATTATCATCATCGTACTTTTCAATTGCAGGTCTGACCCAGTCCACGTGCCACCGATCAGTCATCACGGAGCGATGCTCACTCACGGGGTGAGACGAATCTTGATCTTTGATCTCCAATCCAGGATGTTTGATCTTTGATCTTCGCAGTGACTTCGCCGCGTGTGTTCACTCATCGTGCTCTGATTGCATAATTCAATCTCGCACTCAGTCTACATTCAACGGCTTCGGTTCGTATATTTTTCGTAGAATCGCTGACTTTTTTTTCGATACACTGATCTTTTTACAGACATGCTCTGCCTTCGTCTGACCGCATGTGTGTGCAGCATTATCAAGGACGGTTCGTGCTACGCAATGACTGCGGAATGCCATTAGATCAGAGATCAAAGATCAATGATCAGACTGTACCATTCCCCAAAAATACCATACATTGTGATTGTATCACTATCAATTTGAGATCAGAGATCTTCCCAGTTCACACTCTTGCATGCTAACGAAGGAGTCCACTATAATTATAAACAATTTCGTGTGAAGATAAAATGTTAAATTAACGCTCAACATAATTGTGATTAAACGAAAGCCAATATTTCGAAATGTCAGTCGCAGATATTTTGTAGCAATGTGTTTTTCATTACAGCGAATCACCACTCAGTATGAGAGTTGGTGGAACATTACATTTATAAAAAGTGGAGGGAAAGAGATGAGTCTCTATGGCACGAGATATGATGAAACTCAAACTTCTAAAGGACCAAAACTGCTTAACAAATTGCTCCCTTTCTTATCGTTAGAGTCTCAGCCGACAAACAAGGAAGGCCTATCATTAAGCTCACGCGTTTTACCACTGAAACTACTAATTTTGAATCAATGCCTTCTGACGCAAATAACATATGAAATTACAAGTTTCGACACTTCATTACTGCACCTGACATCGAATGACGCTTGAGACCCGGTGAATACGATTAGTCGCAAACTTCAAATACAACCTTACTTCTGATTTCGAAGAGTGTGCACTGAACTTATCATTGATCTTTGATTTCGTGAAACGGTACACATCATGCGAGTCAGTGTGGGTATTCGACAGTATACCTCAGCAATACGACAATAGAGGAATCAATGCATTTATTCAATGTTATGCTATTGGTGACGAAATTAGCGAGGATCGTAGATGTTCTGGTTCATGAAGTTGCCGCTGCAGACATAAATAATTATTTCACGAACTTTATTTTCTCGTTATTTTCAGTCTATTATCGTGAGATTATTTTCAATTCCACGCGTAGCTGACCTTTGACAAACTGAGTGGAGGGAGGAGGGAGGAAGACGCCGGGAGGAGGCTAGTGATCTACCTGCTCCCCCCTACCTCTTCCCTTCCTCTCTCTCCCAGGAAATCAATACGCTAACGAGCACATTGAGTTTGCTGAGCATTTGAAACGCACGATCTATTGATGGGAGTAATTTTTGGCCTATGATCCAGCTATAACGAGGATATAAAATCATTTGAAATACATACGCGTCTCTGTATTGACACACAACGAGAACTTTCTTATCTCCATCGCACAATTTCATTCCACAGCCAAGTTTGGTCGACTTCGCCCAAGCCATCTAAAACATCACTTTTGCAAGTGGAAAATTTATATGAAAGAAAGAATAAGTGAAATTAAGTTCGTACCTGAGTTGCGTGTCCGATTCCAGAGCTGAAACCAGCAGGAGTCAGCTTCACATCAGGCCATCCGAACTGTTGGAACTCATTCTCCCATGAGTTTGACGCCTTGGTTCCCATACCATTGAAGGACATCTAAGAGTTCAGGAGATCAAATAAATATTGATTACTAACGATAGACATCATCAGAGATTGATGTATACGTCATGTGTATCTTTACCTTGTTGGATGACCACATAGTGTACAGATTCTCTCCAAGGTTCTGTCTATTCTTAGAATGAGCGAACACACAAGTGTTAGCGACTGCCTGAGCACTCTTCTCGATAGCACAGTCCCAGGTCTGCAAATGATTATGTCAGCTATCATATGATAACCGGTACTCATCCTAATACAGTTTACTCGTTCTTACATACCATGGGAGCGATGGGAGTCTTAGCCGCAGGCATTCGCTTTCCCTTAGCTACGTAAGAACCAGAAGAGATGGAAGCACGAAGTTTGTTGTGAGCGGCGAGGAAAGCAGAAGCCTCCGAGGAAGGAATACCACACGATTGAGCCCAAGACACTGACAATTAGAGAGTCAGATTTATTGTCATTTCATGTAGAAATCTTACCTGCACTCAAGACAGCAAGAGCAATGCAGAGGCGAAGCATACTGAAAAAAACATTAAACTGGTTTGACAAGGGAGGGAACAGAATAGAAAGTATGTGATTTGTGCTATTCATGAAATTGCATGGGCTTTTATAGTTGAATTTCGATAGAATTTCGTTGATTCAGCTGCATGTAACCGCTCCGAATCCAGAAAATTTGCTCCAATCGGATCGGAAAGAAGTCAGAATCACCTTTTGTTAAGCTAAGAATATTGCACAATATCAACTAGTTCAAACGCGAGTGCAGTAGAATATAAAACAATTTTTTTGCGAAAAGTTTCTTATTTATTTATGTAGTGAAATTCCTGTACGATCTTTATAGATGTTTTACTGTTTCACGTGATATAGGTTTCATTTTTTTTATTTCGGACTTTCGCAGTTCACATGATGTGAACAACCGGAGAATAAAATTAGAATTGTCCACAATATGTGAATATTTATCAGTCTTGACAAGGTCACATTCGTAGTTTGATCAGCTTTTCAGACTAAGTTTCCGATTGGAAATAACAGAATTCCTCATAGCCAACGCAGTTACATGCAGGTGAATAAACGAAATTCCATCGCAATTCAGCTATAAAAGCCCATGCAATTTCATGAATAGCACAAATCACATACTTTCTATTCTGTTCCCTCCCTTGTCAAACCAGTTTAATGTTTTTTTCAGTATGCTTCGCCTCTGCATTGCTCTTGCTGTCTTGAGTGCAGGTAAGATTTCTACATGAAATGACAATAAATCTGACTCTCTAATTGTCAGTGTCTTGGGCTCAATCGTGTGGTATTCCTTCCTCGGAGGCTTCTGCTTTCCTCGCCGCTCACAACAAACTTCGTGCTTCCATCTCTTCTGGTTCTTACGTAGCTAAGGGAAAGCGAATGCCTGCGGCTAAGACTCCCATCGCTCCCATGGTATGTAAGAACGAGTAAACTGTATTACGCTGAGTACCGATTATCATACGATAGCTGACATAATCATTTGCAGACCTGGGACTGTGCTATCGAGAAGAGTGCTCAGGCAGTCGCTAACACTTGTGTGTTCGCTCATTCTAAGAATAGACAGAACCTTGGAGAGAATCTGTACACTATGTGGTCATCCAACAAGGTAAAGATACACATGACGTATACCTCTGTCTATCGTTACTTTTCAATATTCATTTGATCTTCTGAAATCTTAGTTGTCCTTCACTGGTATGGGAACCAAGGCGTCAAACTCATGGGAGAATGAGTTCCAACAGTTCGGATGGCCTGATGTGAAGCTGACTCCTGCTGGTTTCAGCTCTGGAATCGGACATGCAACTCAGGCACGAACTTAATTTCACTAACCCTTTCATTTTTAATTCATTCCCCTCTAGAAAAAGCTATGTTTTAGATGGCTTGGGCGAAGTCGACCAAACTTGGCTGTGGAATGAAATTGTGCGATGGGGATAAGAAAGTTCTCGTTGTGTGCCAATACAGAGACGCGTATGTATTTCGTTTGATTTTTTATGTTTATGTGTATAAGAGAAAATATATTTCGAGTCAGTAGACTGACAATAATCGAATTTCGCGAAATAATAACTTTACTTTGCAGTGGTAACTTCATGAACCAGAACATCTACGATCCTCGCTAACTTCATTGCTGTGTAAAAGCCTCTAATTATTATAATACTCATTATTTATTACATCAATCATAATTGTGAAACAGTGTTAATTATCTGCTCTATTTGAACCACTACCGTAATTTAGAATATTCGCTATTTGAATGTTCCCGCCACTGCGTGGCACACCATGTGTTGTAACGCGTGATACTCAGCCAAGTATCGCGCCTCGTTTTCTGTGACGTCCTTTACGTCATTCTTGTTTCTTCCGTCTCCGTAGCTGTTGCTACTTCGCCTGTCTTCTTTTCCGTTGCTCAAGGATAAAGCCTTTATTATCAAGACCGCCTAACTCGTCCACGCTGAGCAAAGACACAACATTTTGGCGTTCAGGTTCGTTTTCTTACTTGCGTAACTAGTTTTTCTCCCTATTTTTTCCGTTTTTACTTTGAGTTGACTGTTGGGAGAGTGGCCCTCAGTTGATTGAGCGTCGGAAAGTGGCCGAGCTCTAAATAAACGGATAGTGGCCGTGTGAATTAAGGGATATTGGCCCTAAATTCACTGAGTGAGCGGAGAGTGGCCGCGTGAAATTTCATTAATCACGCCGGAGGCTCTGCCCAAATTTTGAATTTATTTGGTGGCCGAAGACTACTGAATAAATTAATAATTGAGTAGAGGCTGTGGTGGAAGAATGCCTAACGAAGCGACTCCCGATTCGGCTCAGTTGCCAGTGTTCATGACGCAATTCCTCAAGGCTATGAGTGAAATGCAGAAGAGCATGGTGGACATGGCTAAGGGACAGAATGAGAAATACGAAAATCTGCTGGAGAAGTTCACCGAGAGTGTAACTACCAGAGTGGATACGAGTGCGAGTGTGACACCGGTCACGGCTAAGCCAAGTGGACCGTCGATCGATGCGATCGAGGCGAGAATCGTTGATTTCGAATACGATGAGGAGGAATGTACATTCGAAAACTGGTTTGAGCGATACCGAGACGTGTTTGAACACGATATGAAGGAGCTAGATGAGTGTGTCAGGGTGCGAGTACTGTTGAGGCATATTAGTGTGAAGTGCAATACACAGTACAGAGACCACAAGGCACCCGACGATGTCATGAAATCGACATTTGTTGATACAGTGACGACACTCAAGAACCTGTTTGGGAAGAAGGAGTCAGATTTTGAGCTCCGTGTGCGATTTTTCAACCAGAAAATGTCCACGATGGGTAGTAATGATGTGATGAAATTCGCCGGAGAGGTGAATCGACTGTACCAGAAGGGTAATCTGAAGCAGATTACAGAGGATCAGATGAAAATCACGATCTTCTTGGCTGGACTAGACCTACAGAATCAGAAATCAATGAGAACACAGTTGTTCAATACAGTCAGCCAGAAAGCAACATGCACGTTTCAAGAGTTACTAGAGAAGTACTCTGCGCTCAAGGCGCTCGAACGTGATGTGTCTATGGTACAGAAAAATGCTACCATGTTGGTAAAGTCGTATGATAAGGCTAAGAAGTGGAATAAGAATAAGAATCCCGAGAAATCGAAACACACTGTCAAGTGTCAGTATTGTGACAAGAAAGGTCACTCTGAAATTGATTGTTGGACTAAACATCCTGAGAAGATACCAAAGAGTTTCAAGAAGAGAAACTACTCTGTTCAAGTGAAGGATTGCAATCACATTGAAGGCAATCGAGTGTACGTAAATATCCTCGTACAGGACACAGAATTCGAGTTCCAACTCGACACTGGATCTGATCTTAGTCTGATATCAGAGAAGGACTGGAAGGCATTGGGAAGTCCAAAGCTGGATTCCAATTCTAGTGTGGTGACATGCGCCAATGGGCAAGGCATGACGATTCTCGGCAGATTCCGCAGCTCAGTGGAGTATTGTGGAAAGAGAAGTGACGAATGGATCCACGTCACTCCAAGACCGATTCGACTAGTCGGTAATGATTTGCTCTTCAAACTGGATTTGAGGAGAGTGTTCTTCGAGGAGTTCGAAGACACGGTAATCGCACACATCAAGTCTATTCCGGGTGAAGACTACACAGGCTGGATTAGAGAGAATTATTCAGAAATCTGTGAGACTGGACTGGGCAAGTACAATAAGTCTGCAGCGAGATTGTACGTGAAACCGGGCGTGAAGCCGGTGTTCAGAAATAAGCGGCCAGTGCCGTATGCCAGCCAGCAGGTGTGTGATGCTGAGATCGATCGATTATGTGAGATGGAGGTGATCAAAAAGGTGGATCACTCGGAATGGGCAGCGCCGTTCTTGCTAGTCGCAAAGAAGAACGGGTCGAAAAGACTGTGCGCAGACTTCAAGACAGGTCTGAATGACTGTCTCGAGGACAGTTCGCACCCGCTCAAGTTGCCGGAGGACATCTTCGCTTCTCTGAATGGAGGAAGAGTCTTTTCCACGATCGATTTCAGTGATGCGTATCTCCAAGTTGAAGTCGACGAGGAAGCAAAGAAGCTTCTCGTGATCAATACGCATCGTGGACTATATCAGTACCAAAGATTACCGTTCGGAGTGAAGCCCGCTCCGGGTATATTTCAATCAGTAATGGACCAAATGCTGGTGGGTATGCCAAGGACAGTGGCATACTTGGATGATGTCATTGTGAATGGGAGGACGAAGGAAGAGCACGACGAGAATCTGATGAGAGTTCTCGAGAAGATACGCGATTCTGGATTCAGAATTCGCCCAGAGAAGTGTGCGTTCGGACTGAAGGAGGTCCACTTCCTTGGATTCATTGTGAATGAATCTGGACGTCACCCTGATCCGAAGAAAGTGCAAGCACTCAAGGAGATGCCCGTACCTAAGGATATTGCACAAACCAGATCGTTTCTGGGTGGTGCCAATTACTACGGTGCATTCGTCAAGAACATGACGGAAATGAGAATTCCGTTGGATCGATTACTCAAAAAGGATGTCAAATGGAATTGGACTGCGGAATGCGAGAATGTATTCAAGAAGATGAGAGATGCAATCAGTGCAGATACTGTACTCGCTCATTACGATCCTCGAGAAGAGATCGTCGTGGCAGCTGATGCGAGTCAGTACGGTATCGGAGCTGTGATCAGTCATCGCTACAAGGATGGAACTGAGAGACCAGTGATGTATGCGTCAAGGCGTCTGAATGATGCTGAGACAAAGTACGCTCAGATTGAAAAGGAAGCGCTTGCGCTGACTTTCGCTCTCAAGAAGTTCCACAAGTTTGTCTATGGAAGAAAGTTCCTTCTCCAGACTGATCATCGACCCTTATTGTCGGTTTTCGGTGGAAAGAATGGAATTCCGGTCCATTCAGCCAATCGATTGCAGAGATGGGCATTGTTGATGTTGAACTATAATTTCGAGATCGAGTACGTGAACACGAACAGCTTCGGCAAAGCCGATATGCTGTCTAGATTGATCAGAGAATACACTCGAGAAGAAGAAGATGTAGTGATCGCACATCTCGCGATTGAAGATGACATTGAGGAGATACTGCATAATGGAGTGAGGGCGACGCCCGTCACTGTTGATGACATCAGAAGATGTACGGAGAAGGATTCGATTCTTCAGTTGATCAAGAAGTATCTGAGAGAAGGCTGGCCGGCAAAGCCGCCGAAGGACCAGTTGATACTCCCGTACTACAGTAAACGAGATTCGATCTCGTCTGTGAGTGGATGTCTCATGATGGCAGATCGAGTAATCGTCCCGCCAAGACTGAGAGAGGTAGTTCTGAAGGAACTGCACAGAGGACACCCAGGAATGGTGCGCATGAAGTCGCTCGCTCGATCTCATGTATACTGGCCAGGAATTGACCAGTGTGTCGAAAGTCTTGTAAGATGTTGTGATGGATGTGCAAGTGCTGCAAAGAAACCAAGTAAAGTTGAACCTGTGCCGTGGCCAGTGACTGAGAAGCCGTTGGAGCGAATCCACATGGATTTTGCCGGTCCGATGAATGGACTACTTGATCATCGTAGATGTTCACAGTAGATGGCCGGAGGTAACGACTATGGAAAGAATCACAGCCGAAGCGACTGTGCGAGCAGTGCGAGATTTCGTATCAAGATACGGAAGTCCAGAGACAATCGTCTCTGACAATGGAACTCAGTTTAAGGCTGAGAAGATGAGAGTATTCTGTACAGAATATGGTATTCACCAAGTGTTTTCCCCTCCGTATCACCCTCAGAGCAATGGACAAGCGGAACGCTTTGTCGATACGTTCAAGAGATCATTGCTGAAGATGAAAGGAGAAGGTCCAGAAGATGAGAACATCCAGAAGTTCCTCATGATGTACAGGTGTACTCCGAATAATCAGCTGAAAGGAAGAACTCCAGCTGAAGTCTTTCTTGGTCGAAAGATGAGATTTCGTCTCACTCTCATGTCTCCTCGGGAGGGAGAGGGGAGACGTAAACGTGATGGAATGGTTGTGACACGAGAATTCGCCATTGGTGACTCTGTCTACTATCGAGATCGTGATGGTCCGAATCATGAGAAATGGTCGGAGGCTACAGTACTGAGGAAAATCGGTAGTGTACTGTACGAGATTCAAAGAGAGAGCGGAACCAAGGCGGTTGCCCATGTGAATCAGATGAAACCGCGCTATGTGCGCGAGGATATCGATCCGCTGAGTGTGCTGATCGAGAGTTTCGATATGGATCGAAATCGTTTCGTCCACGTGAGCCCTCCACCGTCGCCGATTCGAGCTCACGACGAGTTCGACAACATCTCCTCGCCTACCATACCCAGGATCGTGCCCACGAAAGATGTGGAGAACGACCAGAAGAAGATTGATATCGAGCCCACGGATGTGGTGGAGAACGACAAAGACTGAGGATCTAAGACGTTCCCAACGAGTTAGAAAAGCCCCTAGTCGTCTGACTATCACAAACACTAAGGGCCAGTCTTATAAGTAACTCATTGTCTTTTCCCACTGTAAATTGTCAGATATTCACTGGTTCATATCTTGTCACGGAGGTGCTGTGTAAAAGCCTCTAATTATTATATTACTCATTATTTATTACATCAATCATAATTGTGAAACAGTGTTAATTATCTGCTCTATTTGAACCACTACCGTAATTTAGAATATTCGCTATTTGAATGTTCCCGCCACTGCGTGGCACACCATGTGTTGTAACGCGTGATACTCAGCCAAGTATCGCGCCTCGTTTTCTGTGACGTCCTTTACGTCATTCTTGTTTCTTCCGTCTCCGTAGCTGTTGCTACTTCGCCTGTCTTCTTTTCCGTTGCTCAAGGATAAAGCCTTTATTATCAAGACCGCCTAACTCGTCCACGCTGAGCAAAGACACAACATTCATCACAGATTTAATTATCATTGAATAAATACATCGATCGCAGTTGTTATTATTGTTAATACATGAAACTTGCGGATTGTGCAAATTTAAAAAGAGGTGGATCTTACATTGCCCAAATTTGCCATTCAATGCACGGTGAGTGTCGACTTTAGATAAATTCATCTGCGAAAGAACAAAGAAACAACCTTTCAGGCCGGCACTGGAAACTGCATACATACACTCAGACTTCGCTTTCCCGATCATTCACAGTTCGATGTTTGTATTTCGTCAATAAATGTAATATATTCCGCTATTTTTGTCCACGCTTCTCACATTTCACATATTTTTATTATTCTGAGTTGACAAAAAATGAGCACACTTGTGTTATTATTGCACACAATTGTCAATCGGTGAAACAGCTACAATAAATCTCTGAAATGTACAGACTAAGAATCGCGAATGGGAAGAGAAACTACACACAACTTGAGATTTGAGGCGAACAATTCGTTTAGAGGAAGTAATGAAATCGTGAGCAAATCGATGCATAATCAAACGGTGACAATGACAAATTGGCGACTGTCTTATTAGTGGGAAGAGGATATGTACGAAAAAGGAAGGCACACTCGAAGGAAGATTATTAGAGGCGTAAGGTCAGGTACCTAGTAGGTGGGCAGGGTGATTGGAGCTCAAGTTACGGGTCGTCTTTATTCTGCACATTATCCCACTAGTCGATAGACGGTGTGCGAGACGAAAGACGGTCATTAAATTGAGCTCTAGGAAGGAGAGATCTAGCAAAGGGAGGCGGCTTGAGATACTTCTCCTCTGTTCGGACCATCTCAATATCGTCGATGGCACAGGCGCCCTGGTTCGTACGCGTGTTCTCGCAAACGAAAATGACCTGAAATGGAACAGTTTTAGAGTAACTCATTTTTGTCTATGATTAAAAATTTAAAAAATATTGCTAATCTATTTACAAGCGTAAACAGCTAGAAGAATCATAGTGAATTGGAAACAATTAGATGGCTGTCAATAGTAGCAAACTGACCTTCTCAGTTCCAGCGGGGCACACGAGACTGCCAGTCTTCCATACTCGATCGTGCACTGATACGAATTTGTCCGATTGGAAGGAGCACTCGTCCACGGATCCACAGCACGCCTGAAATATTGGAATTCATCCAAAAGTCTTCCTCCTCATCAGCTGGCCTTTTCAGTGGGTTCCACCTACCATTGTTTTACGAATGTAAAATCACTTGACATAGACAAACCTTCACCTTTTGCCTCCGTTTGAGCATGATAAAACTATGGCAAAAACATTTACAGGGCTGACAATGATCTTGCAAACGGATATAAATTGCAGGGCAAACCTTCAGCTGCACTCCGTGTGTGCTTTCATAGTAGTGGAAGCGGATGCGCGATGACTTCTTAAATGGCTCAGAGACGGCTTCGAGACCAGCCATCTCACGAGGGTACAGGAAGGTTGCGGCGTAGTATTCGCCAACTGGAAATGCGATTTTAGTGTTAAGAAAAAAATGAAATATCATACAAAAATACTCATAAAAATATATTAGCAATGCATACATACCGATTCCGCTCTTCACTCCAGTGATCTTGTTCATGAACTGGCCAGTGACCACTTGGAACTTCGAGGTGAGACCACGAATAGATTGAGTCTGATGGGCATCCTGGTAGTTGCAAGTGTTGCCTGAAAAGAAAAGATTGATTAACCTCACTACGCTCATTATGCGACTGATATCAGGCAGGACTAAATTTGCGATTGCTTCACACTCTGATGGATGTTTACTAGTTCCCGACTTTCGTCAGCTTAATGATACCGTAATCTATCCCTCCCGATATCCTCAGATAAATTCATTGGTCTGGCAATCGACCACGTTTATTTCCGGTCCAATCAAGTTTGCTCTCTCCGAACCACTCTCGCTTTCATTTCTCCCTTAGTGTTAACCGACCCCCTCCTTAATTGAAAGGGAATGGGCCGATCGAACGCCGCCCGTTAAGTGTGTCAACTATGATGATTGAATATACAGTTCGCATTCCTTCCCAGGTTCCAACTCTTATCTCCCCCCCCCCACTTTCTTTCTCAAAGCACTCTCCTCTATCCATGGGTGCGATCTACAAAACTTTCCTCCTTTCTTCTTCCCAGCTGGATCCCTCCCTAACTGCCTTCTCTCGTGACTGGATCGCTCCCTCTCTCCTTTCTCAGCAGCTTCTCTCTCGTAACTCAATGGGACAGATCGGGGGGCATTCTCCCACTTTCGCTCTCGACCAAAGGATATGAAGGGAAGAGGGAGGAGGGACAGTCGTAAACAAGAGACTGTTAACATTCCCGAGATCCGAGCCACTCTCACTTTCGGGCGGAAATAACACCACCAGAGAGAAGGGAAGTTTACACAGGAGGCGATGAACCAGATATATAACCACGATATATAGCCAAATGCTAGGCGGTTTTGAAATAGCCTTTCAGGTGCAATAAACTGAAAATCGTTTGTACTTACCGTCCTCAAACGTGCAAGAAGTCGCAGGGCACGCGGGCTTCGCGAGATTCATCTTCACGGGTTCTTCATCGTCGATTGATGGCACCTATAACTGATTCCGTTTCAAGTGTTCCGCTCACTTCTTAAATGCATCAATGAAAAGAATGGCAGAAATTATGCAGTAGGAGAGGGGACTATATAAATGAAAGGATACCTTCAGTTTTCCCGTATCGGTCTTGACGCTCTCCTTGAAGATGGCCTTTCCTTGGGCGCGAGCCACCGGCTGCACTTGCTCGACCGCTTCCTTCAATGGTCCTCTAATTCCGTATCTTCAGATATTGTCATTCAATCTATATAGCTCCTTTCACGATGATTGCATGTATTTTATGAAGAACTGATGGAATGTGGTGATCAAATGAATAACATACCTCCAGTTCTCCAATCTCATGGGACACTCCAGTGGAAGCGCGAGCGAACTGCTGTCCTCCTCTGGCGGCGCCCGCTCCTCCCTGTTGCTGACCGGAGATCTGCTCTCCATTGCCTCCGAACACTTCGGAGACTTCTTCGGTCTGCGCAGAAGAAGAGGGCACCTCGGCCACCTCGGGGTCGGTCACTGAAAAAGGTGAAAGGTGTATCCTCGTCAAGCGATTTGTAAGACAACGCATGACTCACTGGTAAGGCCAGCTGTTAGGTGACTGAAAGGCGAGACAACAACAATTTTTCTTCTTCTTTGTGATTCAAAATAGATTAATTCTGGTGAAACTACAACAGGAAATAACAGAAAATGGTTCTCACCGTGCTTGAGGTTCTCGAAGCGCTGCTTGGCTGCCTGAGCACCCTCCAGTGTCGCGGTCTCCGACTTGGCGTTGTTCGTCTCGAGAGTGAGACGGTGAGCGCCCTGGAAATGGAGAATTTCCAAACGCCATTAGACATTAGATCTCAGGTGGTGTGTTCCCTGATCCACATAACGTGGTTTCTAATGGGGATTCAAAGGGGGATTCAAATACTCATTTCATGACTATTTCAGAGATGTTTTAATTCAGATTGCTTGCTCATTGACAATTTCGCCATATCACACCATATAAAACATGCTAACCCAAGATGCTCTTTGCTACCATGACCGAGGAAGTCTTCATTACAGAACAGTTTAGGTTCATGTTTTACCTGAGTCTTCTCCTCGCTTTCTTCGATGGAATTAAGGGCGGAATTCTGCTCAGCCTCGGTGATCTTCTCGTTCAACTCGTTTTGCTGCTGAAATTTAATGATTATTTCAAGAATTTCAAAACGACTCCTTCGCATCTGTTTGCTCTTCGATTTATCTGTCCTAAGTTCGCTTTCACTTTCTCTACACTTTCATGAATCACGCGAATTCCTTAGCTCCTAGCCGTTTTCAAATGCAAATGAACCCTCCGGCTCTTCCTCTCTGTCCTGGAAACTCTCTCGGAACCATCTCACATTCTCATTGACAGTGCGCTCGTAAACGGTCAGAGTGCTGCTATAGATGGATGGATAGGGAAGGGGATTGAAATGGAGAGAGAGAGGGAGGAAGAAGGGGG
Source organism: Pristionchus exspectatus (assembly GCA_911812115.1). NCBI lineage: Eukaryota > Metazoa > Nematoda > Chromadorea > Rhabditida > Neodiplogasteridae > Pristionchus > Pristionchus exspectatus. Next base: position 26,331,370 of record OU461583.1, on the reverse strand, counting down.
CAAACCTGAATGCACTCGTCTCCGTTTCTGTCGTAACTGAGCTCGATATCGTCCAGAATGGCCATGTCACCGTTCTCCCCGACGAAGTTCGAGGCGACGAATACGATCTAGAATGAGCATTTGATGAGATAGAAAGGGTCAGCATCGACTATCCACAGCATTCTGTACTATCGTCGGCCCTCAATTAAATTTCACAGTTTCGTTATGTGTTTCACATGGACCAGGACCCGTTAAGTCCAAATATAGGAACGAATTGGCTCACATCGATGAGCGAAGCCTTGGGCAGGACGACTTCCGTTGTGGCCAGACCCTGGACCAGCGGGAACTCCTGACAGTTGAGCAGAGGGTTGAAGTTGACGGACGCAGGGAACGACTCGCGCTGGCACACTTGGAGGAGGACGTTCTCTGATTGCCAGTGCCTGCAAATGATGGCCATAATAGTATATTAGACAGGTAGACACTAGAGCTATTTCAGTAATTCTCCGATTGCCAATGTCTAAAAGTGGCGTATAATAAAGGGCAACTAGGGCTATTTGAGATATATTCTCCGATTGCCAGTGTTTGTAATTGAGCATATTATCTTCTGAATCAAAATCACAATTAGCTATACAGTTTTGCCCATTTCCCCATCGTTTCTCGCTTATGTGTTGATTTATCGATATTGCGAGGAATTGCGGAGAGAATAACTGGCAATGCCCAAAGGGACAACTAACGGAATGGGTTCACTAATTGATAACTCACTTGGCTCTGACGGTGATCGGGGAGGAAGCGCATGCGATGGAGCACGATGCGAATTGGGCCTCATCCGAAGGAGCGGCGCCTCGTGCGTACGCAACCAAGTAGCTGCCCTCTGAAATGGAGATCTTGTAATAACAAATAAAAATCGAACTTCAATAGTTTCGAACCACTTTTGCTCTAAAATCAGTTAATCCGTGATTGATATATGCTGCTCTGATAGTTAGATCCCTCCAAATCCCCCCAACTTGTGGATTCCTTGCCCTCCCTCAATCAATTGTTCCAACTTATCCCTCTCCCTCGTCCATCTCACGTTCTCTCTCGAAATCAGGCCGACAGATCGGCCGGTGATTGGGATACGAGAGCGAGGAATGATAGTCTATCCCCCCTCTCTCTCCTCTCAATCGAGATCCGTTCTCGCGAGAGGGATCGGCTCGGGAGGGTCAAGAGAAAGGGAGGAGAAAGGAAATCGAGTTTTGATCGCGGTCGCTTTCCCTTCGCCCAAATACGAAACGTCCTTCCCTTTCTGCCATTTCATCACTATTGGTCACAAATCAAAGTCGAATCAAATCAGAGAAAGTGATAATTGCTAACCAGAAGAGTACATGAGAAATAAACGTAACTGGAAACCGGCAACCTGGCAACCCGATTAAATGCTTGAAAATTAAAAAAAATTCAAATTCACTGAATCCCTGAGACTGCATCCAATTCCCTTTTTTTCAGTGTACATTTCGATATTTTCGAAAGAAAAAAGAAAGAAAAAAGAAAGAAAGAAAGAAAAATCGTACTCACCTGGCACAGGGACGTTCTGGAAGTGGGGCAGATTCGTGTCGGGGGCGCCCGTTGCAATTTGCCAGTCGAGTTGGTCATCGGGAGGAGGAACGTTGGCCCAGCAGCACGGGGTTCCGTCCACTCGGCACGAGAGCGCAGCGCCTGAAATCGGAGCGGATGAAACTCACACTTAATTTGCTGTGATTTCTCGTTTTTTTTTTAGAAATTGGACTGCTTTACTTCGATTCCAAATCGATTGTGAAGGTGTTACTGAGCATTCCGAATAAGAGAAAGCGTCTCGGAATCTAGGTAACCTCCCGCTATCGCCGTTTCGGATCTTGCGCATCCCCGTTCGATTGGATTCATGTTCTGTTTTCGCAGGCCGCACAGGCGAGAACCCATCAAGAGTTTCGCTCTCACTTTCTCGATTCGCCTCGAGTTGGATATGCATATATTGCTTTCGCCCATTGTGAACCGTCTCTTGCGTGTATATGGGTGGGGTAATTATCGAGAGAAGGTAAGGAGCGGGGAAGAAAGGAGCGGGGGTCGAGTTCTAGTTATTCCGTCATCCCCTGAGAAGCAACACACTCGCTCATTTCACAGAGTCGGATAAAGGGGGAGATGCGTATGGGTTTGGCCTTGGGTCAAAGCGGCCCTTTGTCTATCGCTCATTCGGATGGGGGGAAACAGGATGATGGGCAGCGATGGCCAAGTTGCAGGGCGAGATTGTGAGGGCGATAAGGGACTTAGACAAGGGAAGGAGAATGGGAATCACCTGAGTTGACGGGTCCTCCTCCCTCATTGTTGTATCCCTCAGCTGAGAACTCGGAGAGGGTAATTCGATGGCCGAGAAGTTCTGAAAAGAGGGTCTTTTCATCATGAGCCCTTTCAAATCAGAGATCGGTCTGCAAAGCAAAGTTCAGCCGGCTCTAAACGAGTGGACGTTCCATAACTGAGTGGGTCATTCATTTGAATGGATCGCTTTCAGCTCTTTCCCTCGTCCGCTTTTCTGTGCTAATTGTGAGAATGTTCCCTTCGGTTGAGCCTACTTTTCCCTCTCTCTCTTTTTCTCTATTCGTGCGCTCGATTGCACTCTCAATTGAGAGCTTGATAAGGATGAGATCTACCCCCGTTCGGAGGGAGGGCGCTTACCCAGTCTCAGGAATGATTCATCCCGATTGGGAGGAGGGCAGCTAACTACGACTGGTCTTTATTCTTTCCCTACTAGCTAAGCAGCACAATGAGCCAATCAATGCGCCTATTTCACTTCCAAAAGAGCCATCTGTTTCGGTGGTGCACAAACACTGACTCCACTCTGACCGAGGTTGATGCAGCTTTGGGTGCAAATAGCGTTCAAAATCGTCGTTTATTGTTTTTGCAAAATGGGTTCGTTAGCTACAGAGGGCAAGCCGGGCGACTTCAACCTTTCTAATTAAATGTGCTACAACAATGAACCTCGAGGATTACAATGAACCTCGAGGATTTGCAGTAAGATAGTACGGAGCGAGGTTCGGATGTTTGGGATAGCGCAATATACGAGAGAAACAAGAGAAAATGAACGCACGCTCAAGCACGGATGGCTGTCGGGAGATTCCTCCCGCTCCGATCGGCTGGAGTGCGGGTTCAACGACGGATCCAGCTGCCACAGGTCGAGGAGCGAATGCAGCTCCTGCGCCAGCGGCAGGAGGAGGAGGAGCCACCGCTACCTGAAAGATCAATTTCTTTTTTTTCGTACTTTGGCCCATTGCTCTGACAAATGTTAAAAAATGAGCTAGAATCTCCGACAAAACTTTTGCTCAGTACAAAAAAATGCTAATTTATAGAAGTATTGCTAATAGAAGATCAGAGATCAATGAGTATCAAGTTACCTGCTGAAATGGCACTCCCACAGGTTGTCCAAACTGCACGGAAGGAGCGGAGAAGGTTCGAGGGGCGGTTGAGATGCACGATGAGGCGCCTGGAAACAGCGATTTATTTCAGTTGCTCAAGCTTGGATGTTCTTGAGAATTTTTTTTATCGTCATCTGCAATCATCTATGATCAATAGTTGCCACTAATTAGAAAATCTTCTTTTCACTCGCATTCCTTTGCTGACTCACCCCTATCCCCTCTGGATATGGTGCTGAGAAAGTGCCCCCTGGGTGTAATGGGAATGTGGGCAGACTGGACCCTCCGTTCTGTCTCATTCCTCACTCTAACGAGCGCTTTTTCGCACTCTCCCTTCACACGTTTGGGGTGGGAAAGAAAAATGAAGGTGAAGGTGGCCGATTAGGCAGGTTAGCCAATGCTTTCCTTCGCCGATTAAGGTTCTTCTGACCACAAGAGAGTTATGACCCCGAACACTACCTTGAGACAATTGTGACAGCTCGATAATTACGGCTGATTAGTCATCCCTGCCAGAGGCTAACCTGCCCTTGCCTCTATGGATTAATATGTTCTTATTGTGATCCGCCCTGGGTAAGGAGGGATAAGCTCGAATCAAGAGTGGCGGCGCCTTGCCTCAAACGAGTTACTTCCCTCCTTCCCCCCTTTCTCCTAATCATTCTCGACCAATCAATCCAACCTGTTCCGAGAAGGAGACTTGCCGAGGACGATTGCGAGAGTAATGCGTGCATAAAGTGACCAATTGCTCAAATACAATTAAAGACAGTGCGAAAGCGCACTTTACAACGCGCGTTTACGGTTTCGGGCGAATAAAGTTTCTAGCACAGTTTAGAATGGGCGAGAATAACCAGGATCAAGCACTTTCGAAGGATGATTCAGCTAGGATGGGAAAGTTTGTTTTCATATTCTCCATAAAACCCGGGGAGTTTCTGTCCGCAGAGAAACCGCTGTTTTCCAAACATAATCCCAAAAGCAACGCGAACTATGCAGACAAAGGAAGAGATCCTATCGTTTTCTGGATCGCGCTCGCACACAAAAAGAAAGGATAATCCGTAAGAAGCGAAAAAGAAGACAGCAGCCACCGGATCATAATTATGAATAGAAGTAGAGGAGATTGAGAGGAGACGAATGAACGGAGAGTGGGAGATGGAACATACCTTGCACCAGTAAGAGCAGTGACGTTACGTGCCACAACATCGCGTCGGATCGAGGAGTCGAATGAAGAAAGAGAGTTGGGAAGTGAATGAGGGGAGGGGCCGATCTTCCCTTTCCCTAAGGCGGTTTCGCTCTTTATCCCTCCTCTCTCTCTCACTCCCTGTGGGCGATCTTCTCCTTGCCTTGGAGATAAGGAGGATGAAAGGGAAGGAAGGAGAGGGAAAGGGGGGATAGGTTGGACAGTCGGAGGAGATTGAAAAGTGAACGAGACCAGAGGGGAAATGAGGATCGAGAGAGAAAGTGGGAGGACCCTCTCCTCTCCTCCTCTCCCTCCCTCTCTTCCTCTGCCTCTCAATGAATGGATGAGAGTTTTAGAAATGAGAGTGACTTGTCCACTAGAGAGAGTTCACTCGACGAGGCTACTCGGACTGTAATAAATAGTGAGTGAGAAAGAAAGTTGTTTCCAGTACTCATGCCCGGAAAAGCAACGAAGAAACGGATAATATCACTACTGTATGACCTTGCCAAGATGAACGGGAAAAGACACTAGTAATTGTGAATCATTATTCTGTAGAATTCTAATATATTCTGTAGAATTGAGCCAAAAGCTTTATCGTATGCTTTATCGATGGAATATGGGTGACCATACTAGAATAGTCCCGCTCTCTCATCTTTCTTGCTCGAGATAATGCGTGGAAATAAACAGACAAAACAGACAGCAAGCGTTCGCTCATAAGATTGTCGTTTGCTGGATCGGAGAGACGGAATTACCGAGAGATACTGAAAATGCCAAGGCCAAGTTCAACAATCTCGAGGAAGACTGATAGAGCCCTATTTCACTTAACTTTATCATTCATGATACAAAAATAAGAAGCCAAGACTGATTCCACACAATGCCCGTCAAGAAAAACACTGAGTTCTGTATCTGAACTTCACTCTTCTCTGTGTTCATTGAGAGAGCATACGACCATTTCGAACGAGAACGTCAACTGTTGTTTTGCAGGATATGCAGATATGTACTCGGTTTGTGTTTATCTGAACTTCTCTCTTCGAACGTTCCATCAAGTCAGTGAAAACGAGGTGCGACTGTGCACACAACGCGTTATTCGTACGGATTCTGTTTGGATTTCATCTTGCTTTTTGCCATGCTGCCTTGCATGGTTCCCTTTCCTCCTCTGTAACCCTTTTCACTCCATCATTTTCAGGTAATCTTTACATGATACAGTATGCTGCCCATGACACATAGAGTGCTTCTGGCTATCCTGGTGAGTTCATACATACATTCGATTTCTGATCTCGCGCTAAATTTTTGCAAAGTTTCAAGTTCTCTGCTGAGTATTTTTAGTATAGTATTTTTCTTGCTCTATGATGCGCTGAAGTGAGAATTATTGGTGGCTCATGAGAGTTTTTGGTTCATCACAAACTTGTATTGATGTTGGAATTCCGAATCAGAATTCCATGACTATGAGAGCGCTTCTGCAACGAGCGATGATAGCATTACCCGAGTTCGCTTGTGCGGATCGTTTCTTTTACCACGATAGGATTCACTCAGAAAAGGGGTCGAATGTCATACAAAAATCTTAAAAAATCAACCTTCTTGTCTTATTCCACATTAATAGTCCAATATTTTCGATGTTTACTCGTAACAATGATTTTTTTTGTGAAAATTGAAACTGTGCAAAATTTTGTGTTTGCGAAAGGGTGTGCGAAAACCAGATTCCATGAACAGTCCATGAACTGTTTGCACAGTGGGGGTGCGGAAATAATCGGTTAGAAAATGTCCACGTTAAATTTAATGAGCAAATTACGTGAGTTATTTTTCTTGATACTTTCAGATTACACACTGTGTAGTGAGCACCAATAATCAATTTTTGATTTTCGAATACCGAATTATTGCCAGTTTGATCGAACAGAAATGAATAAATTCAAAATTTTCTTCTAGCACTGAATGAACTTTTTCGCATTTTTATTTGTTGTTTGAACTGTGAGATAGTATAATGCCTCATTAATACAAAGAAAATCGTTACTTGAGCCAGAGCGCATCGGTGTCCTATTTTCTTTGAAATTTGGCTTTATCTTTCACTTCAATTTCAATATACAAACGTATTATTGCGCACAATTTATTCACCATGCGGTATAACTCTTGCAACGATCGCTACATACATCTCGATACAACATACTCCTATTAGTTTAGCTGTGCGGAAATTCAATGATCATGAACTGATCAGTTACCATGTTGAACAAATACACCCGCGTCCTATCGAACTCACGGAAAGTCATGCATCCCAGATCGTGTGATTTACAGATATTCAACTACTCGGTCAGCAATGCCCAGAATTCTCAAGAAGTCGCCGATGACAAGGATATTCAGGCGCAACTGTGGGATTACTATGATAAGCTGGTTCAAGGTAGGTTTATTTCTCAATAAGATAAATACTGGAATTGAACAACACGGAAGCTATCGATATTGTACGAAGAAAATGGCGACCCGACCTAATATTTAAAAGTTAAAGCATTAACTGATTTTACGTTTGCTTTCCCAAGACCGTAGATAATCAATAGGCAAAGGATAGAACAAAAATGTTCATAAATTCATACTTGATAATTTAGACAGGAGAATTTAGGAATGTATGTACTCGATTCCGAAGCGATTGTGGGCGTCTTTGTAGATAAATCCATTAGGGTTATCATAGACTTCAACAATAAGATAAATATTTTACAGGAACTCATCATGTCGCCCTCACCGTACGTCGATCTCTCATCGGACAGGAAAACCCCTCGCCAATGTATGTAATTTTAGTTTTTAAACTAAAATTGAAACAGGTGTCATTTCATAAAACATTACTTTGAAATTAAAAAAAAAGATTTAACTAATGGGAATTTGGAATGTTAGTAGTGGTCGATACTTGCTTCTCCCAATACGAACTCTGGGAAAAGCCCTACACGGTCATAAGGCAGAGAAAGGCGTAGCTTGCGAAAACTCTGAAACGTTCTTTCCGAGTATTAAAGAATTAGTTCGTTTAGGAGAGATATATCTGATCCTGAATAGATTTCACATTATAGAAATATTCGCCACCGAAGAGCCCCGGGCGATACGACAACAACAGCGGACCCCTCGACAACCACGACTGTGCCTTCAACCACAACCACTGATGCATCGACTACAACTACAACTGCTCCTTCAACCACTACAACCGCTCCTTCTACAACAACTACTGCTGCCTCTACCACAACTACAGCAGGAACCACTACCACGACTGCCCCATCAACTACAACTACTGATGCATCGACTACAACTACAACTGCTCCTTCAACCACTACAACCGCTCCTTCAACAACAACGACTGCTGCCTATACCACTACCTCAGCAGGAACCACTACCACGACTGCCCCATCAACTACAACTACTGATGCATCGACTACAACTACAACTGCTCCTTCAACCACTACAACCGCTCCTTCAACAACAACGACTGCTGCCTCTACCACTACCTCAGCAGGAACCACTACCACGACTGCCCCATCAACTACAACCACAGATGCATCGACTACAACTACAACTGCTCCTTCAACCACTACAACCGCTCCTTCAACAACAACGACTGTTGCCTCTACCACAACTACAGCAGGAACCACTACCACGACTGCCCCATCAACTACAACTACTGATGCATCTACTACAACTACCACTGCTCCTTCAACCACTACAACCGCTCCTTCTACAACAACTACTGCTGCCTCTACCACTACCTCAGCAGGAACCACTACCACGACTGCCCCATCAACTACAACTACTGATGCATCTACTACAACTACAACTGCTCCTTCAACCACTACAACCGCTCCTTCTACAACAACTACTGCTGCCTCTACCACTACCTCAGCAGGAACCACTACCACGACTGCCCATCAACTACAACTACTGATGCATCTACTACAACTACCACTGCTCCTTCTACAACCACCACTGATGCATCTACCACAACGACAGCTCCTTCAACAACTACTACTGCTGCTTCGACCACTACTACTGCCCCATCCACAACTACCACTGATGCATCTACCACAACGACAGCTCCTTCGACAACTACGAACGCTGCTTCGACCACTACCACTGCCCCATCCACAACTACCACTGATGCATCTACCACAACGACAGCTCCTTCGACAACTACGACCGCTGCTTCGACCACTACTACTGCCCATCCACTACTACCACTGATGCATCTACCACAACGACAGCTCCTTCGACAACTACGACCGCTGCTTCGACCACTACTACTGCTCCATCCACTACTACCACTGATGCATCTACCACAACGACAGCTCCTTCGACCACTACTACTGCCCCATCCACAACCACCACTGATGCATCTACCACAACGACAGCTCCTTCGACCACTACTACTGCTCCATCCACAACTACCACTGATGCATCTACCACAACGACAGCTCCTTCGACCACTACTACTGCTCCATCCACAACCACCACTGATGCATCTACCACAACGACAGCTCCTTCGACCACTACTACTGCCCATCCACAACCACCACTGATGCATCTACCACAACGACAGCTCCTTCGACCACTACTACTGCTCCATCCACAACTACCACTGATGCATCTACCACAACGACAGCTCCTTCGACCACTACTACTGCCATCCACAACCACCACTGATGCATCTACCACAACGACAGCTCCTTCGACCACTACTACTGCCCCATCCACAACCACCACTGATGCATCTACCACAACGACAGCTCCTTCGACAACTACTACCGCTGCTTCGACCACTACTACTGCCCTATCCACACTACCACTGATGCATCTACCACAACGACAGCTCCTTCGACCACTACTACTGCCCCATCCACAACCACCACTGATGCATCTACCACAACGACAGCTCCTTCGACAACTACTACCGCTGCTTCGACCACTACTACTGCCCCATCCACAACTACCACTGATGCATCTACCACAACGACAGCTCCTTCGACCACTACTACTGCCCCATCCACAACACCACTGATGCATCTACCACAACGACAGCTCCTTCGACCACTACTACTGCTCCATCCACAACCACCACTGATGCATCTACCACAACGACAGCTCCTTCGACCACTACTACTGCCCCATCCACAACACCACTGATGCATCTACCACAACGACAGCTCCTTCGACCACTACTACTGCCCCATCCACAACCACCACTGATGCATCTACCACAACGACAGCTCCTTCGACCACTACTACTGCTCCATCCACAACTACCACTGATGCATCTACCACAACGACAGCTCCTTCGACCACTACTACTGCCCCATCCACAACCACCACTGATGCATCTACCACAACGACAGCTCCTTCGACAACTACTACCGCTGCTTCGACCACTACTACTGCCCTATCCACTACTACCACTGATGCATCTACCACAACGACAGCTCCTTCGACCACTACTACTGCCCCATCCACAACTACCACTGATGCATCTACCACAACGACAGCTCCTTCGACAACTACTACCGCTGCTTCGACCACTACTACTGCCCATCCACAACTACCACTGATGCATCTACCACAACGACAGCTCCTTCGACACTACTACTGCTCCATCCACAACTACCACTGATGCATCTACCACAACGACAGCTCCTTCGACCACTACGACTGCCCCATCCACAACTACCACTGATGCATCTACCACAACGACAGCTCCTTCGACCACTACTACTGCCCATCCACAACTACCACTGATGCATCTACCACAACGACAGCTCCTTCGACCACTACTACTGCCCATCCACAACTACCACTGATGCATCTACCACAACGACAGCTCCTTCGACCACTACGACTGCCCATCCACAACTACCACTGATGCATCTACCACAACGACAGCTCCTTCGACCACTACTACTGCTCCATCCACAACTACCACTGATGCATCTACCACAACGACAGCTCCTTCGACCACTACTACTGCCCATCCACAACTACCACTGATGCATCTACCACAACGACAGCTCCTTCGACCACTACTACTGCCCCATCCACAACTACCACTGATGCATCTACCACAACGACAGCTCCTTCGACCACTACTACTGCCCCATCCACAACCACCACTGATGCATCTACCACAACGACAGCTCCTTCGACCACTGCTACTGCCCCATCCACAACCACCACTGATGCATCTACCACAACGACAGCTCCTTCGACCACTACTACTGCCCCATCCACAACCACCACTGATGCATCTACCACAACGACAGCTCCTTCGACCACTACTACTGCCCCATCCACAACCACCACTGATGCATCTACCACAACGACAGCTCCTTCGACCACTACTACTGCTCCATCCACAACTACCACTGATGCATCTACCACAACGACAGCTCCTTCGACACTACTACTGCCCATCCACAACCACCACTGATGCATCTACCACAACGACAGCTCCTTCGACAACTACTACTGCTCGACCACTACTACTGCCCTATCCACTACCACTGATGCATCTACCACAACGACAGCTCCTTCGACACTACTACTGCTCCATCCACAACTACCACTGATGCATCTACCACAACGACAGCTCCTTCGACAACTACTACTGCTCCATCCACAACTACCACTGATGCATCTACCACAACGACAGCTCCTTCGACCACTACTACTGCCCCATCCACAACTACCACTGATGCATCTACCACAACGACAGCTCCTTCGACCACTACTACTGCCCATCCACAACCACCACTGATGCATCTACCACAACGACAGCTCCTTCGACACTACTACTGCCCATCCACAACCACCACTGATGCATCTACCACAACGACAGCTCCTTCGACCACTACTACTGCCCCATCCACAACCACCACTGATGCATCTACCACAACGACAGCTCCTTCGACCACTACTACTGCCCCATCCACAACCACCACTGATGCATCTACCACAACGACAGCTCCTTCGACCACTACTACTGCCCCATCCACAACCACCACTGATGCATCTACCACAACGACAGCTCCTTCGACCACTACTACTGCCCCATCCACAACCACCACTGATGCATCTACCACAACGACAGCTCCTTCGACCACTACTACTGCCCCATCCACAACCACCACTGATGCATCTACCACAACGACAGCTCCTTCGACCACTACTACTGCCCCATCCACAACCACCACTGATGCATCTACCACAACGACAGCTCCTTCGACCACTACTACTGCCCATCCACAACCACCACTGATGCATCTACCACAACGACAGCTCCTTCGACCACTACTACTGCCCCATCCACAACCACCACTGATGCATCTACCACAACGACAGCTCCTTCGACCACTACTGCCCCATCCACAACCACCACTGATGCATCTACCACAACGACAGCTCCTTCGACCACTACTACTGCCCCATCCACAACCACCACTGATGCATCTACCACAACGACAGCTCCTTCGACCACTGCTACTGCCCCATCCACAACCACCACTGATGCATCTACCACAACGACAGCTCCTTCGACCACTACTACTGCCCCATCCACAACCACCACTGATGCATCTACCACAACGACAGCTCCTTCGACCACTACTGCCCCATCCACAACCACCACTGATGCATCTACCACAACGACAGCTCCTTCGACCACTACTACTGCCCCATCCACAACCACCACTGATGCATCTACCACAACGACAGCTCCTTCGACCACTACTACTGCTCCATCCACAACTACCACTGATGCATCTACCACAACGACAGCTCCTTCGACCACTACTACTGCCCCATCCACAACCACCACTGATGCATCTACCACAACGACAGCTCCTTCGACAACTACTACCGCTGCTTCGACCACTACTACTGCCCTATCCACTACTACCACTGATGCATCTACCACAACGACAGCTCCTTCGACAACTACTACTGCTCCATCCACAACTACCACTGATGCATCTACCACAACGACAGCTCCTTCGACAACTACTACTGCTCCATCCACAACTACCACTGATGCATCTACCACAACGACAGCTCCTTCGACCACTACTACTGCCCCATCCACAACTACCACTGATGCATCTACCACAACGACAGCTCCTTCGACCACTACTACTGCTCCATCCACAACTACCACTGATGCATCTACCACAACGACAGCTCCTTCGACCACTACTACTGCCCCATCCACAACCACCACTGATGCATCTACCACAACGACAGCTCCTTCGACCACTACTACTGCCCCATCCACAACCACCACTGATGCATCTACCACAACGACAGCTCCTTCGACCACTACTACTGCCCCATCCACAACCACCACTGATGCATCTACCACAACGACAGCTCCTTCGACCACTACTACTGCTCCATCCACAACTACCACTGATGCATCTACCACAACGACAGCTCCTTCGACCACTACTACTGCCCCATCCACAACCACCACTGATGCATCTACCACAACGACAGCTCCTTCGACAACTACTACCGCTGCTTCGACCACTACTACTGCCCTATCCACTACTACCACTGATGCATCTACCACAACGACAGCTCCTTCGACAACTACTACTGCTCCATCCACAACTACCACTGATGCATCTACCACAACGACAGCTCCTTCGACAACTACTACTGCCATCCACAACTACCACTGATGCATCTACCACAACGACAGCTCCTTCGACCACTACTACTGCCCCATCCACAACTACCACTGATGCATCTACCACAACGACAGCTCCTTCGACAACTACCACCGCTGCTTCGACCACTACTACTGCCCCATCCACAACTACCACTGATGCATCTACCACAACGACAGCTCCTTCGACAACTACTACTGCTCCATCCACAACTACCACTGATGCATCTACCACAACGACAGCTCCTTCGACCACTACGACTGCCCCATCCACAACTACCACTGATGCATCTACCACAACGACAGCTCCTTCGACCACTACTACTGCTCCATCCACAACTACCACTGATGCATCTACCACAACGACAGCTCCTTCGACCACTACGACTGCCCCATCCACAACTACCACTGATGCATCTACCACAACGACAGCTCCTTCGACACTACGACTGCCCCATCCACAACTACCACTGATGCATCTACCACAACGACAGCTCCTTCGACAACTACTACTGCCCATCCACAACTACCACTGATGCATCTACCACAACGACAGCTCCTTCGACCACTACGACTGCCCCATCCACAACTACCACTGATGCATCTACCACAACGACAGCTCCTTCGACAACTACTACCGCTGCTGCGACCACTACTACTGCCCCATCCACAACTACCACTGATGCATCTACCACAACGACAGCTCCTTCGACAACTACTACTGCTCCATCCACAACTACCACTGATGCATCTACCACAACGACAGCTCCTTCGACCACTACTACTGCCCCATCCACAACTACCACTGATGCATCTACCACAACGACAGCTCCTTCGACCACTACTACTGCTCCATCCACAACTACCACTGATGCATCTACCACAACGACAGCTCCTTCGACAACTACTACCGCTGCTTCGACCACTACTACTGCCCCATCCACAACTACCACTGATGCATCTACCACAACGACAGCTCCTTCGACAACTACTACTGCTCCATCCACAACTACCACTGATGCATCTACCACAACGACAGCTCCTTCGACAACTACTACTGCTCCATCCACAACTACCACTGATGCATCTACCACAACGACAGCTCCTTCGACCACTACGACTGCCCCATCCACAACTACCACTGATGCATCTACCACAACGACAGCTCCTTCGACCACTACTACTGCTCCATCCACAACTACCACTGATGCATCTACCACAACGACAGCTCCTTCGACCACTACGACTGCCCCATCCACAACTACCACTGATGCATCTACCACAACGACAGCTCCTTCGACCACTACGACTGCCCATCCACAACTACCACTGATGCATCTACCACAACGACAGCTCCTTCGACAACTACTACTGCTCCATCCACAACTACCACTGATGCATCTACCACAACGACAGCTCCTTCGACAACTACTACCGCTTCTTCGACCACTACGACTGCCCCATCCACAACTACCACTGATGCATCTACCACAACGACAGCTCCTTCGACAACTACTACTGCCCCATCCACAACTACCACTGATGCATCTACCACAACGACAGCTCCTTCGACCACTACTACTGCCCCATCCACAACTACCACTGATGCATCTACCACAACGACAGCTCCTTCGACCACTACTACTGCTCCATCCACAACTACCACTGATGCATCTACCACAACGACAGCTCCTTCGACAACTACTACCGCTGCTTCGACCACTACTACTGCCCCATCCACAACTACCACTGATGCATCTACCACAACGACAGCTCCTTCGACAACTACTACTGCTCCATCCACAACTACCACTGATGCATCTACCACAACGACAGCTCCTTCGACCACTACTACTGCCCCATCCACAACTACCACTGATGCATCTACCCCAACGACAGCTCCTTCGACCACTACTACTGTCCCATCCACAACTACCACTGATGCATCTATCACAACGACAGCTCCTTCGACCACTACTACTGCTCCATCCACAACTACCACTGATGCATCTACCACTGATGCATCTACCACAACGACAGCTCCTTCGACAACTACTACCGCTGCTTCGACCACTACTACTGCCCCATCCACAACTACCACTGATGCATCTACCACAACGACAGCTCCTTCGACCACTACTACTGCTCCATCCACAACTACCACTGATGCATCTACCACAACGACAGCTCCTTCGACAACTACTACCGCTTCTTCGACCACTACTACTGCCCCATCCACAACTACCACTGATGCATCTACCACAACGACAGCTCCTTCGACCACTACTACTTCCCCATCCACAACTACCACTGATGCATCTACCACAACGACAGCTCCTTCGACCACTACTACTGCCCCATCCACAACTACCACTGATGCATCTACCACAACGACAGCTCCTTCGACCACTACTACTGCCCCATCCACAACTACCACTGATGCATCTACCACAACGACAGCTCCTTCGACCACTACTACTGCTCCATCCACAACTACCACTGATGCATCTACCACAACGACAGCTCCTTCGACAACTACTACCGCTTCTTCGACCACTACTACTGCCCATCCACAACTACCACTGATGCATCTACCACAACGACAGCTCCTTCGACAACTACTACCGCTTCTTCGACCACTACTACTGCCCATCCACAACTACCACTGATGCATCTACCACAACGACAGCTCCTTCGACCACTACTACTTCCCCATCCACAACTACCACTGATGCATCTACCACAACGACAGCTCCTTCGACCACTACTACTGCCCCATCCACAACTACCACTGATGCATCTACCACAACGACAGCTCCTTCGACAACTACTACTGCTCCATCCACAACTACCACTGATGCATCTACCACAACGACAGCTCCTTCGACAACTACTACCGCTTCTTCGACCACTACTACTGCTCCATCCACAACTACCACTGATGCATCTACCACAACGACAGCTCCTTCGACAACTACTACCGCTTCTTCGACCACTACTACTGCCCATCCACAACTACCACTGATGCATCTACCACAACGACAGCTCCTTCGACCACTACTACTTCCCATCCACAACTACCACTGATGCATCTACCACAACGACAGCTCCTTCGACCACTACTACTGCTCCATCCACAACTACCACTGATGCATCTACCACAACAACAGCTCCTTCGACCACTACTACTGCTCCATCCACAACTACCACTGATGCATCTACCACAACGACAGCTCCTTCGACCACTGCTACTGCCCCATCCACAACTACCACTGATGCATCTACCACAACGACAGCTCCTTCGACCACTACTACTGCCCCATCCACAACTACCACTGATGCATCTACCACAACAACAGCTCCTTCGACCACTACTACTGCTCCATCCACAACTACCACTGATGCATCTACCACAACGACAGCTCCTTCGACCACTACTACTGCTCCATCCACAACTACCACTGATGCATCTACCACAACAACAGCTCCTTCGACCACTACTACTGCCCCATCCACAACTACCACTGATGCATCTACCACAACGACAGCTCCTTCGACCACTGCTACTGCCCCATCCACAACTACCACTGATGCATCTACCACAACGACAGCTCCTTCGACCACTACTACTGCCCCATCCACAACTACCACTGATGCATCTACCACAACGACAGCTCCTTCGACCACTACTACTGCCCCATCCACAACTACCACTGATGCATCTACCACAACAACAGCTCCTTCGACCACTACTACTGCTCCATCCACAACTACCACTGATGCATCTACCACAACGACAGCTCCTTCGACAACTACTACCGCTGCTTCGACCACTACTACTGCCCCATCCACAACTACCACTGATGCATCTACCACAACGACAGCTCCTTCGACAACTACTACCGCTTCTTCGACCACTACTACTGCCCCATCCACAACTACCACTGATGCATCTACCACAACGACAGCTCCTTCGACCACTACTACTTCCCCATCCACAACTACCACTGATGCATCTACCACAACGACAGCTCCTTCGACCACTACTACTGCTCCATCCACAACTACCACTGATGCATCTACCACAACAACAGCTCCTTCGACCACTACTACTGCTCCATCCACAACTACCACTGATGCATCTACCACAACGACAGCTCCTTCGACCACTGCTACTGCCCCATCCACAACTACCACTGATGCATCTACCACAACGACAGCTCCTTCGACCACTACTACTGCCCCATCCACAACTACCACTGATGCATCTACCACAACAACAGCTCCTTCGACCACTACTACTGCTCCATCCACAACTACCACTGATGCATCTACCACAACGACAGCTCCTTCGACCACTACTACTGCTCCATCCACAACTACCACTGATGCATCTACCACAACAACAGCTCCTTCGACCACTACTACTGCCCATCCACAACTACCACTGATGCATCTACCACAACGACAGCTCCTTCGACCACTGCTACTGCCCATCCACAACTACCACTGATGCATCTACCACAACGACAGCTCCTTCGACCACTACTACTGCCCCATCCACAACTACCACTGATGCATCTACCACAACGACAGCTCCTTCGACCACTACTACTGCCCCATCCACAACTACCACTGATGCATCTACCACAACAACAGCTCCTTCGACCACTACTACTGCTCCATCCACAACTACCACTGATGCATCTACCACAACGACAGCTCCTTCGACAACTACTACCGCTGCTTCGACCACTACTACTGCCCCATCCACAACTACCACTGATGCATCTACCACAACGACAGCTCCTTCGACAACTACTACCGCTGCATCGACCACTACTACTGCCCCATCCACAACTACCACTGATGCATCTACCACAACGACAGCTCCTTCGACAACTACTACTGCTCCATCCACAACTACCACTGATGCATCTACCACAACGACAGCTCCTTCGACCACTACTGCCCCATCCACAACTACCACTGATGCATCTACCACAACGACAGCTCCTTCGACAACTACTACTGCTCCATCCACAACTACCACTGATGCATCTACCACAACGACAGCTCCTTCGACAACTACTACTGCCCCATCCACAACTACCACTGATGCATCTACCACAACGACAGCTCCTTCGACAACTACTACTGCCCCATCCACAACTACCACTGATGCATCTACCACAACGACAGCTCCTTCGACAACTACTACTGCTCCATCCACAACTACCACTGATGCATCTACCACAACAACAGCTCCTTCGACCACTACTACTGCTCCATCCACAACTACCACTGATGCATCTACCACAACGACAGCTCCTTCGACAACTACTACCGCTGCTTCGACCACTACTACTGCCCCATCCACAACTACCACTGATGCATCTACCACAACGACAGCTCCTTCGACAACTACTACCGCTGCATCGACACTACTACTGCCCCATCCACAACTACCACTGATGCATCTACCACAACGACAGCTCCTTCGACAACTACTACTGCTCCATCCACAACTACCACTGATGCATCTACCACAACGACAGCTCCTTCGACCACTACTACTGCCCCATCCACAACTACCACTGATGCATCCACCACAACGACAACTCCTTCGACCACTACTACTGCCCCATCCACAACTACCACTGATGCATCTACCACAACGACAGCTCCTTCGACCACTACTACTGCCCCATCCACAACTACCACTGATGCATCTACCACAACGACAGCTCCTTCGACCACTACTACTGCCCATCCACAACTACCACTGATGCATCTACCACAACGACAGCTCCTTCGACAACTACTACCGCTACTTCGACCACTACTACTGCCCCATCCACAACTACCACTGATGCATCTACCACAACGACAGCTCCTTCGACAACTACTACTGCTCCATCCACAACTTCCACTGATGCATCTACCACAACGACAGCTCCTTCGACCACTACTACTGCCCCATCCACAACAACCACTGATGCATCTACCACAACGACAGCTCCTTCGACCACTACTACTGCTCCATCCACAACTACCACTCATGCATCTACCACAACGACAGCTCCTTCGACAACTACTACCGCTTCGTCGACCACTACTACTGCCCCATCCACAACTACCACTGATGCATCTACCACAACGACAGCTCCTTCGACAACTACTACCGCTGCTTCGACCACTACTGCTGCCCCATCCACAACTACCACTGATGCATCTACCACAACGACAGCTCCTTCGACAACTACTACTGCTCCATCCACAACTACCACTGATGCATCTACCACAACGACAGCTCCTTCGACCACTACTACTGCCCCATCCACTACTACCACTGATGCATCTACCACAACGACAGCTCCTTCGACAACTACTACCGCTGCTTCGACCACTACTACTGCCCATCCACAACTACCACTGATGCATCTACCACAACGACAGCTCCTTCGACAACTACGACCACTGCTTCCACCACTACTACTGCCCCATCCACAACTACCACTGATGCATCTACCACAACCACAGCCCCTTTAACTAATACTACTGCTCCATCTACCACAACCACAGCCCCTTCAACTACAACTACTGCTCCATCTACCACAACCACAGCCCCTTCAACCACTACTACTGCTCCATCTACCACAACCACAGCCCCTTCAACCACTACTACTGCCCCATCTACCACAACCACAGCCCCTTCAACTACAACTACTGCTCCATCTACCACAACCACAGCCCCTTCAACCACTACTACTGCTCCATCTACCACAAGCACAGCCCCTTCAACCACTACTACTGCCCCATCTACCACAACCACAACCCCTTCAACCACTACTACTGCCCCATCTACCACAACCACAGCCCCTTCAACCACTACTACTGCTCCATCCACTACTACCTCTAAACCAATAACAACGACAACAACCACGGCTCCCTTGACCACAACTACCATCACGACAACCACTACGGCCGGTCCCACGACAACCACTGCAGGTGACTAAAGGCTAACTGGATGAAGAAAATGTGTTCATTGCAGCCTGCGTTGATGTCACTGCGGATTGTGCTTCGAAGACTCAACTGTGCACGAATCCCTCGTATCTGACGATGATGCAGCAGTACTGCAAGTACGTTTTTTCTCCTTTCTAGTGATGTGCTAATTAATCACTTTTAGGAAAACGTGCAAGTTCTGCCCGGTGGCGACGACTTCTACAACGTCTGCGCCAACGACAACCACAAGTTAGAAGAAAGAAGGGGTCTAGAGAGTTTTATTAGGCCCTCCGTTTTCACTTTCTGAATACATGTAAAATTCATGTAGAACTCGAAGCTCTACATTAGAACATGCTTATTGTAATTAAGTCTTCCAATCGCACTAAGTTGAGATTTCTAAGATACTTCTCAATTGTAGCTTCCTCCTGTACGGACGTGACTGCGGACTGTGCACAGAAGACTCAGTTGTGCAACGATCCCGCCTACCAGAGCATGGTGAACACTTACTGTCGGAAGACGTGCAATCGATGCTCCGTCACAACAACCACAGCCAGTCCATCCGGTAAGTTAAGGTAAAGGTCTTCCTGGTAATCTAGGTACGGTATGTCATAATGAAAACGTGTATTTAGTTTGCTCTGAGAATCTCTATTATTGGCAAATCAACGAGTTTCTCAGGTTGCACCGATGTTACGCCTGACTGTGCCGCGAAGAAGGACTTGTGCAGCATTCCGAGCTACAACGTTAGTTACCGTGACCCTTTCTCACCTTTATCAATCATTCGAATTCTGAGGACCTTTCGGATTATGGGCCCCGATATCCGTGCACATATTGTGAAGACGATTTCAATATGGCAAAACTATACGCCAATGAAACACAGTCTGGATAAGTTCATGAGCTTAGTTATATATTGCAGAGCATGATGCTGCAGTACTGCCGTAACACGTGCAACCTATGCGCTGCACCGACCGTCACTACGGCTGCAACGACTACCGCTGCGAGTGAGTCATTAGTCCGTAGACCCATGGGGGGACTCCGATAAGCCGCAATGGTGTGCAGTATCAAATGTTGGATGATTATTGGTCACTTCTTCAATGTTCTTGTGAGAAGCATACGTATTAGTTTGAGTTTCTCTAATGAGTTTCCCCTTTGAGGCTGCGTGGACGTTACACCGGATTGTCTCAACAAGACGGCAATGTGCACGATGGCAGCGTACCAGTCAATGATGCAAACGTACTGCAAAAAGTCATGTAAATTCTGCTGATCGGATAAAGAAATGTGCAATATTGTCCCTTCTGTGGAGTTATTAGTAACGGTGATTCATTTGTCGAATTATTTGTCGAAAGATAGCTAGCAGATTCAATAGTGAGGAGAAAAGAAAGCATGAGATAATAATTAAGAAGTGATGAAACAATATTAGGGTGAACATAATGCAAATGTTTTTGTACTTAAATTATCTTTCCTGGAATGAATAAAAATGGACTATCAACCCACATTCTTTGACAAATTAAACACATACAGTCGAGAGGCATGTAAGAAAAACCAAGATTTCTTAATCATCCAAACCGACGTTATCTGTATCAATGATGATTAAACCGGAAACGATCAGAAATGAATAGTTTTCTTTTCTCACTCTTGTAGACAATGAATAATTTCTTTCATCTCATCTATACAAAAGATCCATCAGGTATTACTTTTCCTATTTCATTTCTTCTCTCATTCCACTACCTAGCAATCAATTTTATTCTTCAAATACTGTATTTACCATATTTTACAAGAGCGTTTTTTATTTGTACATATTCTCGATTCAGAACAAATCAATTAAGTAGGTAATGCACTCGGGAACAGCTGCATTGCTATTGAGTTTACTTTCCTATCAATTCACGATCACATCGCAATCATCGTGGTGAGAGATTAGTTTTGTGTATAGATAATCCATGTTTTCACAAGAGCAAATTAATACCGTGGTAACACTTTAGGTGGCTGTCTGATACAGAGTTATTCTTCGAAGACCCCGCAGAGGGAGCCACTATCTATAATACACTCAAGGATGAATATACTAGGTGCGACCTGACTTTATAATGAGTTTCAAGGTTTTTTTTTCCAGAATATCGTTCACGGCCGCCAAAGACAACAGTATTTCATCTTATTCTCGCGACCTGAAATATGCAGCCGAATTCATTGTTCGACCGGAGGTGTGAAGGATATTTTATTACCGCAATGAATAAAGTCATTGATCAGGCATATCGCAATCCAACTAGTATCACCTTCTCTGTGCTCATTCACAATATTGACCAGTGAGATTTTCTTTTTCGGATCAATATTCTTATTCTTTCAGGAATACGGAATACACAGAAGGTCCATCTTCCTATGGCGAAGTGAGTCGTTTTACTCGTTCAGTATTAATTTCTATCACTTCATTTGAAGGTAGATAGTTTCACATGGTCTCACGGATCAGCTTACTCTTTCGCTAATGAAACTGCTGTTTATTATGTAGCATCGCCAGGAGAACATCCCATCAGAGTGAGTACTTGTCAGGATATGCTGTAATACAATGGAGTTATCGTAAGAATATTTCTCATTCCACACGTAGGGGGGAGAAGGCTTTTCTCTCCCCTACCTGTTCCCTTTCTCTCTCCCTTTCTCATTGCATTTGAAACGCACGATAATTTATTTAAAAAATAAAGTAAACTGTAATCTAAAACTCAGATCAGCGATAGCGAGGACGGCAATATAATGCACGAAACTCATCACTTCACACCCGTTGGAGAGATTATTGACGAATATATCTCAGTATGGATTGTGCATCGCAGTAAGCAATTTTTTTCTTAGGCAAAGGAAGGAGTGAACTTCTCTCCAAGCGATAGATATGTGGCATATTTTTCAAGCGAATCAAGTGCATCTGATAATTCAACCAATGAGGTTTGAATTTGTGCCGACTGTCAATAATAATTATCTGAAGGTAATCATGACCACGTACGATCGATCAGAGAAATATGACTACCATTATCAAATGGAATATGTCAAGACAGGTAATGACGAATCCAAATCGTTAAATAATACTAATGATAAACCAGGCGAAGAGGATCACACTATACACTATGTTTACATCTGGGATGTTGAAATGAAGGCTGCTCGATTGATGAATGTGCAACTGAGACAACAAGCGTGCGCATATTCTCTTGGCAATATGTTTAACTGCCGCAATTCTTCTCCCTGTAGATTTTTATTCAATTTTATTTAATTTTAGGTCAGCGTATTATGCACTCACTAATTCGTGGGTGGTTATTCATGGCAAGGAGCTCCTTCTAATGGTATGGGCCAATCGGTGGCAAAATGAGACGACGATCACTCTTTGCGACTATGAGACCGCTACTTGCTCAAGGGTTAGTCTAATTTTCTGATACATTTCTCATAAAAAATAGAACAAGAACAATCAGACAGGCGTAAGTTCACTCCACTGGTGTCTGATATAGTCTTGTTATATTTTACGTTAATTGTTCTCAGATTTACGAACATAAATACGAACGGCGTCAATGGGCATCTCAAGCTGACTATGCGAAGTGAGATGTTATCTGCTTTCTTGCCTAAGGGATATTTCAATACAAAATCTGAGCTGCGATTTTGTCATTTTTCCTCCATTTCAGCATAGTTTACTCAAACTCCTCAATCTTTGTAATTCTACCCCTGAACAAACAAGACAATGCATGGCAGCACATCACTAAGATTGGGATTACGTAATCCAAAAAAGAGAATCATATGACCAGCATATTTAGACCGATTACAAACTCCAATCCATTTCTCATGTGCCTTCTGGAGAATACGACATCAGGAAGATTATTGCCTACAGATCGGAAGATGATACAATGTGCGGTCGAATTGGAAGCATTTTGCGGATCTTCCATAATTTGGTATTTTTTTCAGTGTGTATGAAGCACAAGCCCCTAACCCGTGGAATCGACTTGTGTATTCAGCACCAGCTGGGGTGAACAATCTATTTTCTTAGTCTATTAAAGCCGAATATTCTACCAAACACTATTTTCGAAATGAAGAGTGAGGATCACGCCGCCTCAAGATTCTGAATCTTTGATTCACATGATTGAACTTACAGGAAAATAGTATGCATCAAGAAGATCGTTGTCTCACCTGCTCGGACTACGATTGTTCATACGTCGTCAACGGCGCTACCGTTTCCCCGGCAAAAAATCTGACAATCAGTTTCTGGTGCAGCGGTGAATAGCTTTTGTAATTATAATTCTTTCTGTAATCCTAATGTGTATGTTTCTGTTCGTTTGCTTCGTTTCGCGTTCTCTTCAACAGAAAGTTCAGGAGCCGCCCCACCCCATCAGAAAATGGTCATAGACAATAATGGACAAGATGACGAAATACGTATGTCTTACTTAAATTATTCATCTTATTTCCATTTTTGATAGCTTACCTAAATATCAAAATACATGGATAAAATCTTATAACTATATCAATCTACTAGATCAAATCTTATTACAGGCATGATCTCAGAACCGTACACGCATCTTAATCGTACAGAGTGGATAATGACAAGTTCGAACTGTCAAGTGGTTACGGTATGTGAGAACAGATTCGAGTGCCAATTTGCATTCAGAGGCAATTGTTCGAATTTATGAAGGCGATTCCGAACAGGAATTAGTTCCCGTGACTCTGATTGTGTAAGTTGAATAATATTTGAATTTTGATGTTCCAACATTACATGTCTATGAAGAATTCAGAGAAAATCTTTAACTTGCAATGAGCAAAGACCTCGGATATGGACAGACACTATACATATGTTCTGTTTTTTCTAGTCCGGTCGAGTTGAGACTTTGTTTTTGAATTGAAAAGGCGTTTTGTAAGATGAAAATATAGATACAAAAATACCGTTATTTTAATCATATATCCGTGAGCGAAGTGGTGTAGTGGTCTATGGCTCCCTCCCAATCCATTCCTCTCGGGTTCGATTCCCGGCCGTGACAACAAGATCACGCGGTAAAGTAGGTCCGAAGAATAGATTGGGCCATACGGACTGCATTGGCCTTACATAGTCACTGGCATTGCAGTGGGCTCCCGCAGGACTTCGTGTGCCTAGAGTACGGGGTGACCTTTCCTTTATATCGGTCGAATATTGCCAACTTTAAGATATGGCGGTCCAGACTCCAATCTAGTTATAGATGAGTTCGAAGAGGATCCTGACCCCATAGGTATGCATGATTTGCAATATTTTAATACGTAAATCATACAAAATACAAACATAGGCTACAAACACGCAATCGTGAAGATCGACGTTCGTGGGAGCGGTGGAAGAGGATGGAAATATCGATCTGAAATCTACGGCAGACTAGTTACGGTAGAAGTTGAGGACACAATTGAAGCTATGGAGTGTGTTGGTTTAGCTTTCACAAAAGATATTTAATTTCTCAGAATGGTCCTCGAGAAATATCCGAGATTCGATAAAGATCGTGTTGGAGTTTTCGGATGGTCGTATGGAGGCACTATGGCAATTGCTTTAGTTGAGGTTACTTGCATATGTTTAAATTTGAAAAAAACTTTTGCAATTTATAGTCTTTTACTTATATGCCTTTTACTTCAGAAAGCACCGCAATATTTCTTCAAATGCGCTATAGCCGTCGCTCCAGTTACAAACTTCTACCACTATAACGCAATGTACACTGAGAGGTACGTTGCAATTTTTCTTCAGTACTCATGTAAATAACGGAAGAACATTATTTCAGTTACATGGGAGATGCCCCATCCTCAGCATACACTGATCTGAGTGCGAATGTTACCGCGTTTCGAGATACTAAGCTTCTGCTTATGCACGGAATGAGAGATGGTAGGAAGTTAGGAAGTTGTATTTCTTCAATCTAAGTGTTGTGTTTTCTTTTTTCTTTCGAAAAATCGCCGTTTATTAAACAAAGCCTTTTATATAAAGAGCTATATTCAGACATTGTCATCTTCCGACACGCTGCTCTTCTGATAGAATCACTACAACAAAACGATATCCCCTTCGAGCTCATGGTGAGTACGAAATCTACCCGATGACTTTCGTTAGCCTCGACTACCTTAGATAAGGGTTGTATTGAAAAAAATCCAGCCTGCAGAATACATGTCCTGATGGTAGGAATTCCTTTTAATTACAGGTTTATCCAAACGCGGATCATCAACTGGAACACAATGTCACCAACCACTACGAACATCTCTTCCACTCATTCTTGACCACTTGCTATGAATAATATGCAACTGTACGAGCATAATCTTCACACATTTCGTAACATGTAATAAATATTTGGTATGCGCCTATATGAAGAATTTCACAGTAAAAAAGTAGAAGTCAGTAGAGTAGCGTGGATTGGAGAAAGTGCTCAAGGATAACAAGGGAGTGGTGACTACGTAAAAATGTCGAAGGCTATACAATACTTGTATTGAATCAATTATAGTGCAATTATCCCCATGGCTAAGACGACTTAATTTTTATCAACTACAACAAGTTTGTTCGTTTTGTTTGTTTCCCTTAAATTACATAAATGTTTCATGCTTCCTTCTATGCCTTTATTAAATGAAACAAGATCGCTATTGTTTTTTTACATCCTTTTCAGTTTTCCGATCCATAAGTTTTTTTAAAGTGCAATAAAGCATCTTCCGGTTTTGAGTAATACTTTTTGCGACATCTATACAGCTGTTAGTCACAACTCCACAAAAGGATGTGTGAAGGGCAAAAAGGAGTATTCGAAAAAGGAGCGCCTTCACTTAAAAGCAAACGCTCTTTCAATCATTTGCCTTAGGACAGCATCAATGTTTAGCCTGATTTTTTTGCCGAATCATCAAAATTAAATATCATTAGTTTTAGATGAATTCTTCTGCCGAGGCTAATCGAACTCTCGCAAATGAGAAGTCAGTTTACTTGCCGGTCAAAGTAATAGCATTTATTTCTGTGTGTTTGCCAAGTGAGTTGTTTTGCGCACAAATATTTACAAGTTAACTGTTAATGCCGTGCTACACTGTTCTAGATGTACATTTGCTGGTCAATTTTATTGAACGGATTTTATGATTAGCTTTAGAACGCATGGATTTCAGCAATCACAGCCTACTTTTGTATCATCACTTCATTTTTCTCACATTCCGAAGTCATCTCAAACTACACGCTCTCTGAATGTGCAGGTGTGAAAAGGTTTATAAAGATAAAAATATTCAATTAGGATGTACCTAAAGGATTTCAGTAATCTTCCACCCGTTTCATATTCAATCGGTTCATGGGAACCACAGAAGCAGTTGTGGATATTTGTTCTAATTCTACATTTACCCTCTCGCGCTCTCATTATGATGGCATGTGTTACTATGTTTTCTCATCTATCCATTTTCCCATATTCTACATAAACTTACAGATGCTGCCTCGCGAATGGCCAGAATTCAACTGGCGTCTGTCATTTTATGCTGCAGTTACACTAGAGATTCTCGGGCTAGTATGTGTGACAATTTTCCATGTCGACTCCAGCGTCGGTTTCTGTACGTTATTGAACTATACATTTCTTTTGATGACTTTTGATTTCTTTTGATGATTCTATATTTTTTCAAATATTTGATATTTTCCGAAGTTTTAGACGTGCATGCAGCGAGTTTCGGCATGTGGTGGGCAGCGAGTATCTTGGCCATGAGTATTGTGGTTCATGTTCAGCGAGTTACTAAACTTGTTCAAGGGAAAAAATTCGTATGTTCAATTTTTATATCCCAATAATTTCGAATGCAATTGCAGAAATATTACTCATGGATCGCGAAGGTTGTTATACTGACGTTATTTGTACTAGTTTCATGTGCTTCATCGATTTCATATCCTTATTCGCAGCGCTATTGTTCGTTGGCAGGTACGTTATTACAATCAATGTCTTCATGTCTATTTGAAGCCTAATATGAAATAAGAATTATATAAAATATTCAGCATTCACGATATTCATCCTCGGAGAATACATTCTGATTGCTCTAAATGCTGCTTTCTGGGCAGTGTTCGTTTTCGAATTCAGCAGAGATTTTGATGGATTCCGTGTACTCTCGAGCAGGAGGAATACTCGAAATGAAAAGGCAATCGAAGATTTATCTGTCCACTCGATTGTATGCAAGGATGATCACTCCACAACTATGATCAGTCCTTCGGGAGCTTATACTATTTTCATTTGATTGTGAATCTAAATCAAATTGAAAAAAATGAAATAGGATATTTCTGTCACATTCCACAGTGCTTCTTATGATATAATTACATCCACTAATAATTATCTACTTTCCCAAACAAAATATAGAATAGATTCGCTTCATTACGCATATTGTTACTATTGAGTTGTAATTAGTCCTCACTATGTAACAACTCCTGATGTTTTCTTTCTGTTCCAACCAATCGAGTAAGAACAATGTAATTTTTGATTTTTTCAGAAATCCCAAGTTCGTTTTCTGGTTTAGTAATTTAGTTTTTTTTCTCGATTTTTTAAAAGTAATAAATTGAAAAAAATCTTGTATCGTGAGATTATTTCACATTTCACACGTATTTGACCTTTGAACAACTGAGTGGAGGGAGGATTGATACATATTCATAATGCAAAGCTCACTAGAGGAGACACTCATTTTAATGAAAATTAAAAACAAGTACCCCCCTCCTCACTTCGAGCCGGGGCCGAAACAGCTGTCACGAGTGGCTTCCTTGGGCAAACACATAATTAGATGTGCAGGTCAAGGTCAGAGACTCGCTCTCCTTATTTACCCCGAGAATATCCCTCTTTCTGACGTATATGTCTCGCAATAAGAGCATTCGGTAGGAAAACTATTTTTCTCAGCGAAAAGCTAGAAACTACCAAAATACAGAGGGAAAATCAAAAATCCGGAAAACGAGAGAGTATTGATTAAGTTTAGAGACCAGACGGAGAAAGCGTGGCAAGAGTATTGCGAAATCTGTGAAAATTTACTTTCTGCTTTTTATGATTATATAGGTGGAAATATATTTTATGTTCTTTCCAAACAGCCTCTAAAAACTTACTAATAAAATATTAAAGAAAATAAATAGCACAAATAAGAAATCTGATAACGCGAAGTCACTAAATCAGCAAAAAATAAGAAAACCTCGAAATGCAGCCTTGAGTATTCTCTAGGTACGGTACTTTCCTCTTGCCTTTGAAAAATCAATCAGTCAACCAATCGATAATTTTTCACTTAAAAATACATTTTTTCTATTTTTTTGTGTACCAAATTTAGTGATTTACACGAAAATGATTTGATTTCCGAATATGAACTATTCTGTCGTGATCGGTGTGCAATTTTTGCAATTTTGGCCCTCAAAATCCAGGCTCGTATCTCTCGCAGTGGGACTCAATCTGCGTGCAACTCCGTCAACAATCCTATCGGGAATCAAGGGAGCAGGATTCTTTCTCCATTCATTGCAACTGTGACAAGAAAAGAAGACCAATCCACTGTCCCGAGACCCTTCAAAATGAAATCTTGAAAGAAGAACGGCCTCTGATACCCCCATCTTGATCAGCGCAACTTTCGACAACTGATAAATCTGTATCTGTATCTGTATCATACTAATTTCTATGCGGAAGACTTTGCGACTCTGAGTTCTACTGAATAATTAATTTCTTTACTATCTTATTTCTCTCTAAAATTTAAAAATACAGAACAATTGATTCTCGTTCCGGACAGAGAAGAAAAATTAGAACAACGTTGAAAATCGTCCTTTGATTCTTCTCGGCGTAGATTGTTCTTCATTTTCTTCGATCGAAGTAGGTAATAAATCTTCGCTTTTTCTTCGGAAATGCAATCGATGTAACCAATCGAAATGCCTCAAACTGATTATTTGGTCTAAAAAATTGTGTTTTCCGAACCTTCCGCGTATTCTCCCGTCTAAGAATCCCATTTGTTCAAGTTGATCAGCCAATTTGTTAGTGTCGGTAACTATTTCAGCATCTTTGATCCTTTGGATGCATATCTGTTTTTGATTGAATAGTTGATCGAGAGGGTACGGATTCAGATTAGGAATTTCAGACGATTGAACACCATCCACAGGAATGCTCCATTTATACTTGAAGGTGTGTCGGCTAACAATTCCCAGCATTCGGGCAGTTGTTGCAAAGAAAGATGCACTTCTTGCTCGATGTCGAAATGTCATCGAATTTCGCTTTTCCTCCTTCGAAATGAAATCTGAATATCGAACAATCGCATTCAAATTGATCCACTTTCGCAAACCTTTCTCAGTTGAGCTTTCCAAACTTATCGTTTTCCTTGTTTGCTTGCAAATTTGCGAACTGGGAAAGACGATTGATTGTCGATAGGCTACCGGGTGCAGAGTCTCATCTCGACTTCCAACTTTTTCATCTATTCTAGAACGATATTTAAGCCGTTTTTCGCGCCAATCCTCATTAAGAGATTCTGCTACGGACAGTTGAATCGATGCTGTTGATGTGCAGACCTGCATGTGAAATCATTTAACAAAATCAAATATTATTGCCTAGATGAGACAAGTACCTCATTGAGTGGAGTAAGAGGAATGATTTCGCTGTTCTGTTTCTTCATAATTTCCTTCTTAGTATAAGGCAACGATTGGCTTCGCTCTTGCTTGTGGGATATATCAATCTGAAGGTTCATAATTACATTTTCTCTTCTACAGAATGCCCACCTCATCCACTTCTGTGTCTAGATCAACTGTTGAGGCAGAAGTGGAATCAGAAGGCGTTGTGAATTTCATAGCAGGTGTTGAATGGGATCGAAGACGAAACCGAGGAAAACAGTCCACATCACTGATACGTTCTGGTTGGTCTTCCAATGATTCCGGAATTGATCCTTGCATTGGTGAACGACTCAAAGCGAGTGCGAGTGCGTGTTGAACAACCACATTCTCACAGGATATCGATCTCAAAGCTCCAGGCGGTTTCTAAAATAGTCAAAAAGCGTATTTAAAAAAATATTTCATCGGAAGTGCCTTCTTTTTCTTGAATGAGAAAAGTCGCCGAAATGCGCCATCGTGTGCAAGGAAACTGGACGATTTCCGCTTGCCCGATTCTTTCGAGGAAGATTCAATACTGGGAGTGGATTGGAGAGACTAAATGGTACTGGTAACAGTTGCTTCCACAATCAAAGCTTTTTGACAATAGTCAGAGGACGACTACGATTCGTGTAATTGGGGTGGGGAGAAGAGACTGTGCTAAGAAAGAGATTGCTCACCACTGTTCCCATTGACGACCGAGACATCGATTTTGAGTAAATGATACAGAGCCAATTGAGCACGTGGAGGTAAGGGCGACGTAAGAAGAGAAACCATCCCGTTCAGTAGGCATGATTCAGCTAGAAACAATTACAGAGATGAAGAGCTTGCAAATGCCACTCTACTTCGAGAACGCCGGAGATTTCACTGATTGTAGGCAAGTTTCAATTGATTAATCACTTTCTTGAGAATGCCAATGTTACATCAAATCAGTACATCAATATTTAATGAAACGAGATCGGGGCTCAATAAGAGCAATTTGACCAGACGACATTTTCGATGAAAACAGCTGCGATTGGACCTTCATAGCATATCAAGTGAGGACCAGCCAAGACGACTGTTTTGCATTTCTTCGATAGTGCATTCTCGCTTGTATTCGTCACACAACCATTTTCTCGAGAGCACGATTCTTTCGCTCTCGTTCATTTCGATAGCTTGCAGACTGTTCAGCTGATTGTGTACTATGAACAGCACGAAGTGCAGTGAGCGGTCACGAAGCTATCGAAAGTGATGAGGCTTCTTTCTCCAATTACGAGTGTAGGATAGAGGTTACGCAGTGATTTATATGAAGCAGAATTACTTTATTCATTGCTCGTTCTCATCGCTAAAATAGCTGAGAAAAGCAGGTGAGCACTCTCTTGTGTTTCACCGAGGAAGACGGTAGAGGACCCAGAGAGACTCATCGAGATCAAAATTCAACGACCAAACATTTTAATTGCCATTCATCGAACCGATTGCGAAAAACAATTCCCATTTGGCCAGCCACGCTTCCCTCCCCCAGCATGCGCAATCCCTCCACATCACTTTAATCCGATCTCCATTCCGTATAAAAGTCAACTTCTTTCTGCTAATCCTCCATGCTCTCTTAATCTCGGGGTTGTCCGAAACACAATCGGTTCAATTTCCCTTTCTGTGCACATCCTCCGTTCTAGATGCTACCGTACCTCATCATTCTGATGTCCGTATCCTCCTATGCTTCCGCCTCCTGTGGATCAAGTGCTCCTTCTGGTGGAGATTACGGTACATTTCTCCCCATTCACACGATCTTACTTGTCATTTCAGCCATTCTTACGGTAGGGCCCGATCGTGGGCTGACTACGCTAGTGAATGACACGAAAGTAGCAGTGGGACTGGTGCTGAACTCTCCTAAGACCGATTGCGATGCAAGCTGTCTATACACACTCGAATTCTACGGAGCACCTCATAATCGTAAGCCATTGTTGCATTCATAAGCTTAGTGAATCAACCATTGATTGCTCCATTTCCTCTTTTTTCAATGTGTTTATGTATTCAGTCATATCGAAGCGATTGTTTTGTTATGATGAGGCTATCGAATATAACATGCGAAATACAAATATCAATTTCAGAATCGACGCTGATCGTGAGGAAGGAATTATCGGAGCTGATTCCCATGGGATACGTTCGTCTCACCAATAGGCCTACCGTATACTGTGCTCGTTCGAATGGACAGTGTGGAGCTACTGCTCCGATCTGGCGACAATACTTTCTCAATGGAACTGGAATCTGTAAGAATACCCACTTGAATAGGACTTATCCAATATTCAGACTTATCCATACCTATGTACACCACCAGGCGTGGTTGTCTCATGACAACTGTAAAATCGCCTTGATTGTTGGAAGCAACTTTACTGTATCTTTAAACATTCAGATCACTCCTACGCTCTCAATGAATCCTCTGTTGATGGCTTCACGAGGGAATCTTCACCTCTTTGTTTGCATGGCCGACTCAAACCAATGGATTGTTCACTTCTACTGTGAGATCAACCATGACTTCTTCGACCGTTCCCTCAACAACTCGAACCTCAAATTCGACCATTTCCTCAACCCCTTCCAGTACTCAAACCACTCGCACTTCCACCGTTTCTTCTACTATGACACCTTCTACATCTAGATCTTCAACCGTTTCGTCAACCCCTTCCACCACTCAGTCAACTAGAACATCGACTGTTTCATCAACACAAACCCCTTCGACAACCCCAACCACAAGAACTTCAACCAGAAGATCTACACTAACTCCCTCAGCTCTGAATCAGATTTTTGTTAGAATGGTCGAAACTGTGTTAGGAAATGACCCCAATTGGAGGGATAACGTGAAAAAAGGATTGAGAGAAATGTCGGATATTTTGTAGCACAATACACCATCATTCTCTATTGGATTTATCTTGAAATCATAATCACTTAATCCATAAATGTTTGCTATTTGATCTCTTCCTATCTCTGTCTGGTGTATGGCAATAAACGAAATTTATGGCTGCGCAGTATTGAATCGTATTCCATAACACCGCGAATATCTTCGTGAATTATGACATCAATATCTACGTCATCACTAAGTATTGATAAATCATCCCTTTAATAAGTATAGCCAATTTGATCTATTCACATTCGTGGCAGCTAATAGGATCAATCGATTGACCAACGACCAACGAAACTCCCACGCATTAAATAATCCTATCAACGTTCGGGTTCTATTTTATTGCTGCCCCCAACCTATAGAATTTTAAATAGTGGATTCGGAGCGTTTGCAGTAGAATTTACAGTCACTCATTTCGTTTCACAAAGCCCACACTAACGAATTTTATTTGCTAGACGGATTTGGAATCGAAGGGCGGGGATGTATGTTCCTTCGACGATGCCTATGATGTTGTCGAGTGAGGTTGACCGCCACTAGGGCAGGGATAACATGTACCAAATGCATTGATGTTACAGAGTTGTAATTTGCATACAAAATTAGAATGTAAGCACGGCTGTGGGTCAGTGAAGGTAACCTTTCAACGGTGTATGGTAGAAACTAGGGTTGGCTAATCGTGGCAGGTTTAGCTCCCCCTACGCCCGAGATCGGAAGACTCTCTTCATTCCGCATGCTCTCTCGCTCGCAACTAGGGGAGGGGAGCTAAACCTGCCACGTTTAGAGTATCGTTTAGCCAACCCTAGTAGAAACAAAGAATTGTAAGGAAAAAAAAATGAAAAATGTGCGCAAAATGCTGACTCGAAATGATGCGCTCTCCTTCAATATTGTGAAATTTCTGTCTCTGGAATAGGATAGTCATGCCGACTGAGCGCTGACTAAATGTTTGGGTATATTCAACCCTTCATAAGAATCGTTTCAAAGAGAGTGATTCATTCGCCATGTTCCCCTTCATCTTTCTTATTCTTCTTCCTTTCCTAGTTGACGCAGATTGTTATAATTCGAAAGTAAGTGCATTCCCGTTGTCATGGATATCTATTAATTTTCATTAATTTTCAAAATTTGGCTCTTATCTGTGTCAATTGGAGATGAACGATCTTTCATTTTTCATCTTTATTTTCATTCAGGTCCGACTTATCTGTGGAACTGAAGATTACGTCGGTCCGTTGGTAATCAATCTCTATGACGATAACTTCTTCCTTTGTAAGTTACTTTTCCAGCGAATCAGGGAAGTATTTACATGATAACTGAGAAAAAACAAAATGATGAGGGATTGATAAGAACAGTGGCCTTGCCTATTTTCATTTCTTTAGGAAGATAAATTAAGTAGCCGAGATTGACAGGGAGACTTTCCATCAATGTCGGTGAATATCGACTTGACCGACCTGTCTAGTAGATTTCTTAGGACAGAGAATACAACTCAGCACAACATTGATAGTAGCTTTTTGCCAGGGATTTTACAATGACAATTATAATCTCTCCCTGGGTGCTGCAATTCCTAGGTTTCAATAACCTATCTCTTGTCCTCTTTGTCTCTTATATAGTTGATGATGGTTCCCTTGAGAAACTCTGAATAATATTCTGGTTTTAGTCGGAGGAGATAAGAAGATCTTGGCCCGTGATTACCAAGTCCAGAAGGGTAGATTGATCCAGATCAGAGATACGAGAGACGACTGTTGGTTCTACGAACCCTACATCATCTTCACTTCCTATTGCAAGGTAAATTATTGAGCGAGGTCTAAATCAATATGGCAAAATATTATCTCGCATCCCTTTTTCCTTCGCCCAGAAAGGTTCTCATCCGAGAACCTTGCTATAAATTAAAATATGCTGTTTTTCCATTTCAGAAAAGCGAAGGAATGAATGTCTTCAAGGAGTGGGTCGATTACTTCCGTCGCAAGTTCTTCACTACGAAGGATGTACGCTTTCTTTCTATATATAAATCTTTATCGCAACAAGGTAAATTGTGCGAATACTACTAAAAACCAGTGTCATAACCGGAAGGACGGATAATATGGCGAATATTCTGTCTAGCGAGTAACTTGGCGCCCCATTTGTTTTTTTTCATTAAACATTGCTATTTCAGACACATATCTACACCCTTTGCCGCAAAGTTCCGTTGGAAGCTAACGAGATCACCATCCAATTGGCTGAAGAGGACGAGTGTTAATTGTTACTGAATGATAAATAATTTATATCAACGCATCATTTTTGTCGTTTTCGACTTTTACTTCATCTTTTCATTGCTTCATCTTTCTAGTATATAAACGATAGAGATAAGTTGAAGTTGAACAATAAATAGATTGATGAGTGGACTGTAGTGATATCTGTGAGAAACGAAGCGGAAGAGGGCATAGCTGGATTAATTGGTACATTCAGTGAATTAGTCCGTCTAACATATGGTCACATTATATCACAGGTTTCATACTGAATATACAAAAGACATGAGGCTATTGGAATAACTAGATCATAGTCTGTGGTGATTGGTGTAAATGGGTGTGTGGATCAGTATCAATTATTGCGAGGAACTTTCGAGGAAGTTGCCCCTTCATCGTCTCTTTCTTCAATTTCTCGTTTCACTCGTTTGGTTGGAGCGACTGATTCCTGTGAAAAAATATTAATTGTTTTTTCACAGAGAAAGCATTGATAGTAACGGAGAGTATGGTCAGGGTCATAACATTGTTGAACCTAATATTCAACTATTTCTTCCCTTATGTGCAATAGCTACAGTGAGGAGAATTGTTCCGAAACCCCCTTTCAAACTTCTCAAAATGTTTTCGCTATAGTTTACAACAGTATGAGGAGTATCAGCAGTACTTATACGTTACCTCGATAATATTATAGCAGGTGCTTCCTCTGTCGCACTTGAGACACAGCATATAGCCTCCTCCTCCACGAGTCCTGGAGCACGCAAAACAAAACATGTGGCCACATTTGATCATAGCCACGCGTCGTGCGGGATTGGGATGCTTGCACTTGCAGCACTCACGGGAGTACACTTTGGCCAGGTTCACTCTAAAAGGTATATATGGGTTCATATCGTTGCGTTGTCGTTGTTTCGTTTATTGCAAAAAATCCCGGGAAAAATATTATGTAAATCAAATTTAGCCTTTTTTCGGCCAACTACCAAGTGAAGTGAACTTAATAGAAAGGAGAAATTAAAATGTGAATGAATTTTACAACTAACGGGTAGTTGTTCTCCGCTCTATATTCAGCGATGACCTCCTTCTTTAAGACACTGGCTCAGTAATTCTCCAGGTAGGGCCGGACATCGATATCAGCGATCTGGCCCAAACTTTTTCATGAGTACCCCTATGTACCCCCATCACCAAATGGGACTTTATTTGATGAAATATCAATTTGCCAAAAAGGGGCGGGGCTTCAAACTTTACAAACTCGTAATTCACCATAAATCAATGGTGATACCTAGGTCCAAAGTTAGTGTGGTTATATTATATACTGACCTAGGCAACAAAAACGCATATTTTG
This sequence comes from Pristionchus exspectatus, assembly GCA_911812115.1. Taxonomy (NCBI): domain Eukaryota; kingdom Metazoa; phylum Nematoda; class Chromadorea; order Rhabditida; family Neodiplogasteridae; genus Pristionchus; species Pristionchus exspectatus. Next base: position 26,294,191 of record OU461583.1, on the reverse strand, counting down.
TTGATCCGAAAATTCGATCGCAAACTGGTTTTTCATGTTTTGAAAAGCGGTTATTTGAAAATATAAATTTTTAAAAAAAGTTTCGCTACTTCTAGTTTACAGGGCTTAGTAGAACCAATAAACGTGCATAAATTGGGCATGAAACGAGAAAAAAATCCGGGGACTATTTTCGCAATAAATTATCAAAGTAGTACCTTGAAAAAAAACTTTTTGGAACCCCCTCATTTTTGTGCTCGTTTTGAAGATCTTATCGATTACGTTATTTTTTGTATTGGCATGACCCACTTTAAATGTATTTGAAGCTGCATACGACCGCTCACATGCAGCAAATGACCAATAGAGAAAAATAAAATGGAAAAGTGCAATGATTTCAATAGCCTATGTTGTAGAGCGTGCGAACCCACACATAAATCAATTTTTGTCGAATTTTTTAAACTGGACCATCCGCGTCATTTCTGGCCCAGAGAGTGGTCGGGAAAAATAAAGTTGTTCAAAACATAGATATTTTTAGCACATCTTGTAGGGCTCGTCGAGCTGATCATTTTTGTAGAACATCATTTTTCACCATTTTGTCTCTGTAACGAGTTATGAGCGTTGGAAAAGAGCGTTTCCCTAGAGTTCACCCTCTTCCCTTCCCCCTGACCCCGATATCGCTCGTTGGGAAGAGACTCGTTGGGAAGGGAAGGGGGTGGATTCAAGGGGCGCCCCCTCTTTAAACGCTCATAACTCGTTACAGAGACAAAATGGTGAAAAATGATGTTCTACAAAAATGATCAGCTAGACGAGCTCTACAAGATGTGCTAAAAATATCTATGTTTTGAACACTTTATTTTTCCAGACCACTCTCTGGGCCAGAAATGACGCGGATGGTCCAGTTTTAAAAATTCGACAAAAATTGATTTATGTGTGGGTTCGCACGCTCTACAACATAGGCTATTGAAATCATTGCACTTTTCCATTTTATTTTTCTCTATTGGTCATTTGCTGCATGTGAGCGGTCGTATGCAGCTTCAAATACATTTAAAGTGGGTCATGCCAATACAAAAAATAACGTAATCGATAAGATCTTCAAAACGAGCACAAAAATGAGGGGTTCCAAAAAGTTTTTTTTCAAGGTACTACTTTGATAATTTATTGCGAAAAATAGTCCCCGGATTTTTATCTCGTTTCATGCCCAATTTATGCACGTTTATTGGTTCTACTAAGCCCTGTAAACTAGAAGAAGCGAAACTTTTTTAAAAATTTATATTTTCAAATAACCGCTTTTCAAAACATGAAAAACCAGTTTGCGATCGAATTTTCGGATCAACAAAATATGCGTTTTTGTTGCCTAGGCCAGTATATAATATAACCACACTAACTTTGGACCTAGGTATCACCATTGATTTATGGTGAATTACGAGTTTGTAAAGTTTGAAGCCCGCCCCTTTTTGGCAAATTGATATTTCATCAAATAAAGTCCCAATTAGTGATGGGGGTACATAGGGGTACTCATAAAAAAAGTTTGGGCCAGATCGCTGATATCGATGTCCGGCCATAACGGCGATACCCTCGAATCTTACCGAGCCAGTGTCTTAAGTCGGACCAATCGTCTTCATTCTCTTCCTCCTGCTCCTTTTCCGGACTTTTTTCGACGCTACTATCTCGTAAGTCTGCTCGGACCCTGAAGTCAGATTTTGTTGTGGATATCATTTTCTGATTTTCGTAATTATAAACAAAACAATAAAGATGCACATACATTGCTGTGCTTGAAGTGGGCTCATCCACATGCAGTTGTCTGGAGATGGCTCTATTGTCGGCATTCGTCTGCTGGAAATTGATCCGCTTTAGATTAGGTTGTTACTGCTTTTGATCGAGATCATTCTCGCTCACTTGTGCCACAAGTACCTCATGGACCGCTCGAAGTTGATTCAAATGTAGCCCGCCATCTAGCGGTTGTACAACTATTCCGAGTGCTCCAAGTTCGTTGTCGATATCGTTTCTGAATTGTTGTCATTATTCAAAATCAAGACACGCCATAGGATCATGGTACAATATGTGTACCTTATTGCGGGTACTTGCTCGAGGCATTTTCTTAACCTACAAACGAGTGTAATGAGCCTTTGAATTTGCCGATTTCTGAAAAAAAGTCACGATTTTAAGATGCAAAATAGGAAACAAACCTGTTGCTTGGCGTTTGGGGGTGCATTCTATAGTCCTGTACCAAATTCCATGAATTTGGTTCCCAAATACAGTCAATTTCACTCATCATGCAACAATTATTGTAATCAATCAGTTCTCAATCCTCATGTACGCCACCAAACTACGGTAGCGAGTGTGGTCGTCCAACACCGCGATTTGTGGTGCGGTGCGACATGCCCCTCTGTCCATACTCCCCCCTGGCATCGCTCTCTCGCCTGTCCCACTTTCGCCGTCTGGCGACGCTCTCACCTCCTGGCACTCTCTCGCCTCTCTTCTCCCACCACGAGAGCGCGAGGCGTGTGCGCGCTCTAGCCCCGCCCCTTCCCTCCCCTGCCTCTCGCGGGGAGAGGGGTCACTCGAACACTCCGGGAAGCGTCACGGACGTGTGTCCGCTCAGTCGTCTCGTCACTCGGGTTGCGTCTTACTCGACCAGGCCCTCATCTTCGCCCCGTCAAGCCAGATCATCTCAAGGAGTCGCTTCTCCGTTCACGGTCAGTAATCAGAAGCCGACTTTCCTTCATTTCAACTCATTCTTTCACTTTCTTTCCCTCTCCGACCCCATTCATTCATAGTCATCACCATCACCGTTTCTTGTGCAGTGTAATAAGTAAATATTCTTTATTGATTGCGTCCTGCCTTTCACACCGCGACACCAACCAGTCTCTCCTTAACAGTGTGGAATTCTGGTACATGGTGCATCATCCAATTCAAGAACTCTAGTCATTCTAAGCCCCGCGTGGCAGCAATCATCCCATTTCGAACCATTCAAAATCATTTCGTCATAAGTGATCCAGTCAAAACGTTCCCAACGTGACAGCACTTTCGAACTTCAACCAGTTTCGTCACTCCAAGTAGTGACCCATTCACTCAATCATTTCACTCCCGTTTTCATTCCCACTTCCCTCCTCAGTCAATACATTACGCAGACGAGCAAACCCTGTAACGATGTCAGATTTCGCCTCCCACTATGACTCATTTCATGATAAGCGCATCACTATCAGAGCGAAACTCGATTCAATCGACCAGGCGATCACAAGCCTCATGTCAATTTCAAACGATGACGAAATCAAGTCACTGGCATCAGCCACTTCCACCTCACTTGTGGAAGCGCAACTCATTGTTAATCAATACGAACTCTCAGTTTCTACTCTGAAGCGAGCGATCGATCAGATGGAAGACGAGAGGAAGGCAGCAGAGAAGCTACACTTCGAGCAAACGATGGAGGAGGAGAACGAAGACGGAGGAACAGGATTGCCGGTAAGTCTCAAGGGTCTACGAGAGGTAGTAAGGGACAAGAAAATACACTACCAACTTGCACTCACGGAAACTCTTGACCGAATCAAAACATTCACTTCCCTCTCATCCCCTCCCCCTGCCATTCACCAGTCGGCCACCACTAGTCAGCTCAATCAGCCACCACTGACCGACTCATTCAATCAGCCACCACTGACCGACTCATTCAATGACACTACCATCATTGGTCAACTCAGTAGCAGTATCAGTGAAATACTCAGCCATATTTCGTCAAATAGTCGGCCTAACCTTACACTGCCACCAGTTAAGCTGGAAACATTCGACGGCAGTGACCTCACTAGGTGGCCGGCCTTTCGTTATCAGATCGATCAGTTGATCCTCAGTCAGACCAGCCTCTCAGAAGTCGAAAAAGCGTTTCATGTACGAAACAGCCTCCGTGGAAATGCATTCAATCTTGTCGCGTCGATTCCAGTTCACGAGAATTTCCTCAACAAAATCATTCATAGACTCGAGACTCAGTACGGTCGTGATAGCCTATCACAGGCGAAACTCATTCAGTCACTACGTGGTATTCGATCCAAGACCACTTCAGTAAACGATCAGTTGTCAGCAGTTCAATCGATGATTTCACTAGCTCACTCAATTCACTCCGATACCGGAGTCGATTCGCTATGCGTACAGCTAATGCTGGCTGAGTGCATCCATCCTCGTTTCATCACACTTGTTAATCGATCGAAGTCTACGTCATTACTGTCATCACTAGAACTGATAGAGAGTCAGCTACTTTCCGAATACGAGGATGCACTGACTATCAGTGCGTACTCTACCAGAGAAGAGCAGACCCCTCGTTACAATACTCATTCATCCATTAACTCATCGAGTCCGCCTAACGATAGAGCGCGTCGAGCAAACTATCAGTCATCCAATCTCCCTCATAAGGGTCATTATTCCTCCAATCAAAGAACTTCCAACAATAAGAAGCCTCTGTGTGTATACTGCGGACGCCACTTATTTAGTGGCGACTGCACTCAAGTGTCTTCCATTAAAGATAGGAAGGACTTTCTAAGAAGGAAGTCGTTGTGTCACTGCTGTTTCTCCTCCGCTCATTCAACTAACGAGTGCACTCGCTCGTGCGTTAACTGCAATGGCAAGCACCACAAATCATTGTGCGACAGACAATCAATTCCTCGATCAGGAGTAAATACAGTCATGACTGACCACTCAATGCAAGTCAATCACAGACTGTTCACGGCACCAGTCGTGTTGATCAATCCAAGCTCATCGATGTGCTCAAGGGCTAACGTGTTGCTCGACACGGGAGCTCAAACTTCACTCATCTCTCGCGCGCTGGCCAACAGCCTACAATTATCCCCAGTGGGTAAACTGTCAGTCAACGTGACCGGCCTTCAAGGGTCTCATGATCAATCAGTCTCTCCCTCCGATCACGACGTCGTCGAGTTTCAATTGACTACTAGCAGAGGATATGAGAAAATCAAAGCTCTGGTTAGAGACACCGATGACATCGTTGGTCATATTCATCATCCTCAGTTGTCGTCTGCTGATCTTGCAGTGATAGAGTCAACGCTGACCTCTGTCCCGAGTCATTTCTCTGATTCATCAGTCAATCCCGACCTCCTCTTAGGAGTCGGCGACACTCTCCGACTTCTAGACGATTCAAAGTCTATCACACTTCCGTGTGGTTATCGTCTCATTCAATCAGTGATTGGTCCACTGGTTGCTGGATCCAAGCAAGTCAATGCCTCTGCATGTGAGGTTTCATCTCGGAGAATCGAAGATCACACCAGTCAGATCATCCCTTTCATCTTCTCTCAGAGTAGCCCCAGTGGTAACAACTACTGAGGACACTCTGGAGCAGAAGATCGAACACCTCTTCTCAGTCGACCCAGTAGCACGCATTTACGAAACTACTGAGCGAGAATCCCGTAAAGTAGCTGACGAGATAGTGACGAAACACTTCAATGATACAGTTCAGCTTCGGGATGACGGGTATTACGTCTCGTATGCCCTCAAACCAGAAGCAGGTTCACTTCCAGACAACCATGATCTGGCAGCCTCACGTCTTTCTTCTACTGTACGATCATTGTCGAAAGATCACAATCTTTTGTCGTACTACGATTCAGTAATCAGAGATCAGCTATCACTCGGTCAGATCGAAGCAGTCGATCCGGCAGACACTAGTGGGTTAATACACTACCTAGCTCATCAGCCAGTCTTTCGGCCTGATAAACCATCCACTCCATTGCGCATCGTTTTCGACGCGTCAGCGCATCTCAAAGGGAAGCAATCACTCAATGATGTGGTTCATGCTGGCCCAAATGATATCGAGAACATTCCATCACTCATACTGAGAGCCAGATCCAGACGATTCCTCATCATAGCTGACGTTGAGAAAGCATTTCTCCAAGTCAAGCTTTGTCATTCACAAAGGAACATGCTTCGTTTTCTATGGCTGAAGGACATCAATCAGCCTGTCACCAGAAAGAACCTTCTCTATCTGAGATTCTGTGTAACTCCTTTCGGAGTCAACCAATCTCCATGCATTCTGAGCAAAGTAATAAACCATCACATCCAACTGAATGCTTCGAATTGCGACCCTCAACTAGTCCATCAACTGGCGTCTAATCTAAACGTCGATAATATCGTAATCAACTCCGATTCACCGTCAACAGAAATGTTCATTCAGTCAAAGCAGTTGTTTCAGTCCATGGCAATGAACCTTCGTGATTACTCATCCAACGATCATTCATTCATGGAATCAATTCCTGATTCTGATAAGTCCACTAATGTCCATCAGAAGTTACTCGGACTAGTGTGGGATACCTCCTCAGACAAACTGTCGATCAAAATTCCTGTTTCTCATAAGAACGATAAGGAATCCAAGAGGTCGATGTGTAGTACAGTGGCTAGCACTTACGATCCTCTCGGCTTAATCAGTCCGTTACTCCTTCCTCCTCGTCTGACAGTTCAAAGCCTATGGAACCATCCCCTCAAATGGGACGATTCAGTCGACGAGACCATTCGTCTCTCATTTCATAAGCAGATCACAGAAATAGAACAGTTCACTCTTTCCGTCAATCGATTCACTCATCTCTCTTCGTCAAATCTGATCACGTTAGTTGCATACAGTGACGCGTCAAAGCACGCGATGGCGGCGTGTGTGTACAGCTATGTGCCCGACGAGCTTCCGAGCCTCCTCATTTCAAAGACTCGACTTGCCCCAATCAAGAGCAACTCAACGATTCCAAAAATGGAACTCGAATCATTCGCTATGGCTCACTCACTCCTCTTGTTTGTTGTGGAAACACTCCGAAAGGAGTTCCCCGACAAACAAATCAACGTCTACTCGTTCACAGATTCCGCAGTGGTCCTTCATTGGCTCAAACCTGATTTCAATAAGACGTTAGGAGTATTTGTTTCAAATCGTATCAAGCAAATTCAGTCAATGGTAGAGGCACTCACTGCTTCCCATCCTCTAGAGTACAATGCTCCCAGACATGTGAGAAGCGAATTCAATCCAGCAGATCACGCAACCCGAGGTCTGACGTCATCTGAGATGAATGATCCAAACCATCAGTGGTGGATTGGCCCGCCGTGGCTACAACTCGATACATCTCAATGGCCCAATCAGAAACTATCAGATCTTCAATGTCCACTAGTCGATTCATTCACTCTGTCTGTCGGTATCGTTGCCACTGATCATAAGCCTCCAGATACAGTCATCGATCTGAATAGGTATTCATCCCTCAGAAAGGCAATCAATGTTACGGCTGCAGTATACAGATTCCTCTCGAAGTGTTCAGCAAAAACAAAGAATCCAATCATAGTTGGAAAGTTGAATCATGTTCCGATGGGAGAGGGCAATTCATTCAATTCAATCGAGAAACGCTTCGCAATGAATCGATTAATCATTCTTCATCAGTCACAACATGTGACAATGAGTGATCCTCTTCGGAAACATTCCATCGTCGAAGATCAATTAACAGGTGTCCTCAGAATCAGAACAAGGCTGTCCAATTCGGATATGCCATCTGATTTCAAACTGCCAATATACATCCCGTCCTCAGTCAGTTCATCACTTGCTCGATTAATCATAAAGGATATTCACAATTCCTCATGTCACGCTAGCATCGACATAATACTCAATTCACTGAAGAGCCGATATTATATCCCTCGCGCTCGCTCACTGACCAAGTCATGTCTAAAGCAGTGCATACCATGCAGGAAGAGCAACAATCTCCCATTCAGCTACCCACAGACTCCTTCGCTACCAAGCGATAGAGTCACTCAAGGTCTTCCTTTCAAACACTGTGGAATCGATTATGCTGGCCCGTTTCTCATGAGTAATGGCGAGAAGCAATGGATCATCATCTTCACTTGCTTCTCCACTAGATTGAGTCATATCGAGATAGTGTCTTCTCTCCTCCCATCTGCGTTCATTTTCTCACTCCGTAGATTCTGTTCACGTAGAGGAACACCCTCTCGTGTAACATCAGACAAAGCAACTACACTCAAACTTGCAAGCACTCTGCTATCAGAGACAAGCTCGAATTCGGATTCTGAACTCAATACTTATCTATCCTCACATGGGATTTCATGGAATTTCACGACCGCTCATTCGCCATGGAAAGGTGGCGTCTATGAGAGGCTCATCAAGATCATCAAGGTGTCTCTCTCACGATCCATTGGCAAACGCAAACTGGCAATTGAGGAGTTCAATACAGTCATATGTGAAATAGAGGCTTTGCTAAACAGTAGACCTCTCACTTATGTCTCATCCGACGACATTCAAACGTTCTCTGGTCCGGTCATTCGACCAATCGATCTCATTCTTCCTCATTCATTCCTTGGTTGTCACATCAATCTAGATACCTCATGTGAAGAGTATATTCCTCCAGAGGAAGAGAGTTCGAGCAGACAATCTGCAATCAAACAGCTCTCAAGAGCACTCAATGTTGTTGATTCATTCTGGAAAAAATGGCATCTCGAATACTTGAGTAGTCTTCGTGACGCAACAAGTAAATCGAATCCTCTCCAATCAATTCGATCTTCTTCTATCCCACCTCAAAGTGGTTCAATTGTCCTCGTAATAGACGAGAGTGGAAACACTCCTCGCTCCAACTGGAAAATGGCTCAGATACTATCGTTAGATGGCACATCTGCCACTCTCCGATCCCACGCAGGTCGAATCATTGAGAGACCAATCAATCTGTTGATCCCTCTCGAAATCTATTCAATCGATCCCCCATCTTTGCCCACGGCTTCAATACCTATTCAAACCTCTCATCCCATGACTACCCGATCCAGAATCAATCAGACAGGGCCAAGTCGACTATAACCTCATTCATCCCATTCTAATTTCATTCATCCCCCTCTCTGGAGGATTCCACTGTGTACACAATGTAATTTCATTCAATCAACCCCTCAATCAACCCCTCAATCAATCCCTCACTATCAATATCTCACTATTCATTATTCAGTTCCGTCGCGTGTTCGAGCATCCGATTGACCTCGAGGCCGCCCTGCTCCAGGACCCGAATGAGCACCGCTTCGAGCACGTCACCAAGGTCATCCTGGACGAGTTCCGATCCCTCAGAACTCAAGTCATGAATGTTGACAGCGAGATCCAGACCAACCGAGAATCCATCCTTTCCCTATCGGAGTCCGTAGCCTCAATTCATTCAATGATCTCTAACCTCTGTACTAATTTGTCACCCCAATCACATACTATTCACTCCCCTTCCCTTTCACGTATCCACATTACACCTCGTGCATCATCTCGTTCTCACTCAATCAATCGCAATCACTCATTCTCACGCACTCACTCCTTCGGTAGAGACCGCAGTCGGTCCCCTCATAGACCACCCCTCAAAACCTCGTCGAACCCTCACAAGGTGAGATGCACCTTCTGTGATTCAGTGGTCCACCTCACTCGTCACTGTCAGGTGATCAGATCTCTCACCAAGAGACTCAGGCTCATGCCTGACGACATCTGTCCGAAATGCTTTCGCAAATTCGGTCCGTCCCATTCACCCAAGTGTGAGCCCAGTGCCTGTAGACGGGGGTGCGTCGACGAGGCCAGGCAGCCTCTCAACCACGAGGACTACTTCTGTCCCAAGAATCCTGGACTCGACGCTTGATGCCTGAATCCCTCTGACCTTTGAGTAGTTTTTTCGGCCATATTGGCATCCTGTACTATCTAGTTACCGTTGTTTCCTTTAGTAGCTGTGCTCACGCTTTCTCGTTTTTATTTGTTGTTGTCCTACCTTTTTCCTCTCGCTTCATAAAGCAGCTTTGCTGTTCATCATTCGTTCCATCACACTATCACTCACTCACACACATCTTCCCTGGCTCATTCATCTATTCTTTCATCTCATTTCATTCACTTCCGTCGCGTGGGAGTGTACCAAATTCCATGAATTTGGTTCCCAAATACAGTCAATTTCACTCATCATGCAACAATTATTGTAATCAATCAGTTCTCAATCCTCATGTACGCCACCAAACTACGGTAGCGAGTGTGGTCGTCCCACACCGCGATTTGTGGTGCGGTGCGACATGCCCCTCTGTCCATACTCCCCCCTGGCATCGCTCTCTCGCCTGTCCCACTTTCGCCGTCTGGCGACGCTCTCACCTCCTGGCACTCTCTCGCCTCTCTTCTCCCACCACGAGAGCGCGAGGCGTGTGCGCGCTCTAGCCCCGCCCCTTCCCTCCCCTGCCTCTCGCGGGGAGAGGGGTCACTCGAACACTCCGGGAAGCGTCACGGACGTGTGTCCGCTCAGTCGTCTCGTCACTCGGGTTGCGTCTTACTCGACCAGGCCCTCATCTTCGCCCCGTCAAGCCAGATCATCTCAAGGAGTCGCTTCTCCGTTCACGGTCAGTAATCAGAAGCCGACTTTCCTTCATTTCAACTCATTCTTTCACTTTCTTTCCCTCTCCGACCCCATTCATTCATAGTCATCACCATCACCGTTTCTTGTGCAGTGTAATAAGTAAATATTCTTTATTGATTGCGTCCTGCCTTTCACACCGCGACACCAACCAGTCTCTCCATAACAGTGTGGAATTCTGGTACAAGTCCACTTGCGGAGGGTGCAAGAGATTTGCGACCCCGCCTCCGTTCATGATGTAATACGACTGATCGACTCTACAACTATGAACTTATTGTTAGTAAACTATCTAATCTATAAAGTTATCATGCGCAATACTCGATTCATAATCACGTGTTTCTCTAGGTTTCAATCAACATGAAGGAGTGTGGAAGATATTTTGGAAATTTTTACCTCTGCACCTCCTGATGTTGAACTTGTTGAGGAATGTGGACAAATTGTGGCTGATTCGGATGGGCGAGAAGCAAGTGAGGAGCACGGAATGGTTGAACGACGATGCCATTCTGGTGATATTGTGAGATACTGCAATTAGTTAAGCAGATTATGGTTTTCGAATGAAGGAAGTCAAAGGACTCATCAATCAGAAGTGAATTATGTTGCAACTGCGGAGAAATCTGACCTTTGGGCGTGGTGAAAGGACTGTGCTTGAAGATTCAGCGCATTTTGTTGAAATTGGTCAGCAGCCCTGATGACAAATATTGTTCAAAGGGCGAATTGCAAGAAAGATAACAATTGAACCGTACAATTGCTGCCACTGGGGCTGTCCCACCAGATTGTAGTTAGCTCTGGATCCGAAATTGTTGATGTCATACTGACCGGCCATCATCGCAGCATGAGACATCATGGCAAAGTCTCTGAAAATGTAGTACAATGTCAGTTTTTTTTTAAAATACCGAACACGATATCTTCTCAAGCTCTCGATAACCACCTGTAAGCTATCGTGACATTATTTTCCGTTCCACTCGTAGTTGACCTTTGACTACCGTTCGATGGGCGGAGTTAGGAAGAGGCCGGGAGGAGGCTAGTGATCTACGTGCTCTCCTCCGCCCTACCTCTTCCCTTCCTCTCTCTCCCAGACAATCAATACGCTTACCAGCACATTGAGTTTGCTGAGCATTTGAAACGCACGATATAATTTTCGATGTAGAACCTGTTAGCTTTGCAGGGGAGCATAGTGGAATAGCTCAGTATAGAGAAATCAAACAGGCCAAGAAAACGAAAATGCATCCATTTCTCGAACGAAGAATTATGAACCTCTGAGCTTGTGCTTGATCTAGTTGCTGTGTCTGCTGAAGCAGCAATTGGGGCTGCAATGGAGAAGGACGGACGGGAATTCCCGGAGGAATATTGCCATTTCCCTCCATATTACTGGAAAACATCAGTTAGTTGACGAAGAAACGAATATCTGATAATATATACGAATTCAAAAATGAGATGAAGAGCATGCAACGAGTCGCAAGAGTCACTTCGAAGCAGAATGAAATATGCAAAAGTAGACCGATTTCATTAAATTTGGTATATTGGGAAGCCGAAAGACGCGTAACCGCGGCGCCACAATTTAGAGTTCATGACGCGTTACTATGGCTTCTCAATAGGAGGAGTCCTCAGAGTGAGATAGGGGAAGGAGACGGAGATCTCTCTAATTCCGCCTTCCTCATTTCCGTTTCCCTCATAATGTCGTGTTTCATAACGCTCAAATCTGCTCGTATTTCAGAGCTAGAATGTTGAAAGCAAACATTAAATATACGAAGGGGATTGACGTGTAGAAAATTTTTCATTGTTGAGTTATCAAAAAAATTCAAGAAAAACGCATCAGAGACCATTCTGTAAATACTGGACGAAGATTATCTCCTTCAGATTCTTTAGTCCATTTCTGCTGGTTACTGTTGTAGTGAAGTCGTGAAAGGAATTTGGAGGTTAAAAAAAACAAAAATGAAGATGCCTGAATAGTCTCTTCCTTCGCACCCTTCATCGCAATTTGATGCCTCTTGATGGAATCTTGTCTCATGTTAGAAGTGAAACATCCATAACTTGAAGTTGCCTAATGAGCAAAGTTGGGATGATCAATTATTTATTGTTTTTATATGTGTCTTCACTCAATATAAAATAAGTCGAGCATCTTTTTTGGCTTTAGAATTACAGTCTGATAAAGCGCACTACTCTTACAAAATAAATTTTTGTGTCAATACAGAATTCGACCAATCGGCTGGAATCGAAAGAAAAATACGATAATTCCGAAGTTCTACGATACATTGGAAAAGGGGTATGACTATCGAATGAAACGGTGGGAAGGGGTCTGGGAGTAGGCAAGCCGAAGGAATGGATGGAGAGTGTGTATCAGGATTATCTCATACATATTGCACAGTATATGCCGGATCTCTTAATGAAAAAAGACTAGAGATATCTATTTGGTCATGGTCTGTGATGACTCGGGAAAATGGTTGAAAAATCAACTATCGAACGAAACAGCTGTCGTCGGAAGGGCTATGCAAGGGATAAATGAATGAATACGGGTTTACGAGAGTGTTGCCATGTGAGAAGATTCCTCACATTGTCGGGAATTTCCGGAGGAGGTAGAACATCACTTGAAATTAAGAACGTATCGATTGCTGTGCGAAAATGGTTTGCATACCTCGTGCAGTCGAGTGAATCGGCTTCTCTTTCTACACAATGGACAGTCAACCTCACGACTTCTCATCATTGTAAGGGCACAGTTCAGGCAGAGAATATGCCCACATCCAAGAACGACTCGGATATTGGGATTCTCGTCAAGACACACCGGACACTTTCTCGTGTACCGTTTAGCGAGGGCTTCCCTGCAATTATTATTGATCAGAAATGGAATGAGTCTAGTATGAATCATGTGAATACATTACTGGTAAAAACAGTTTAGTGACTGACGGTTGCTCATTTGCCAGAGTCTCTGCTTCGATTCGAGCTTCCTTCTCCTCTGATGTCTCACGACGGTTTCGTGCTTGGCTACAACGTTGATGACCCCTGATAAACAATAACTCAATCATCATTAGCAGAATCAAATATCATGCCATCCAAACTCGTTTAGCGAAGAAAAACAATAATAAAATGGTGTAATTAAATCCTATTGTAATGTTTCGAACTAAATACCAGTTATGATATGTGATTACCTTTCCGTCCGACGATTCACACGTGGTTCCCCTTCATGTCGTATACGAAGAAGACTCAGGACTATCTTCACATCGACACCCATCTCAATGTACTTCTGAACGAGTCGCCAATCCTCCGGATCGTGCTCCCTATCTCCCCTGAAATTGTTCACTGATCAGTGAATTATTAACACACATAAACGCACAGTCGAAGGCTCGTTGTTCTCAGCTCCGCTACTCTTCTCTCAGCGTTCTGTCGATTCTGCTCCAGTTCCTTCCTTCTTCTTTCCTCTTCCAGTTGACGGACGTGTTGCTCACGCTGTCGATTCATTTCCTGCTGCACATTCCACAGGGAATGCGCCAGCAAATTGTTCGGAGCACCAAGGTTGTTGTCCATTTGATGACTTCCATTGAAGTTCTGGCTAGTGTTGAGAAGAGACTGATACGGAGGGTGGATCAGAGAAATCTGTTGATTCGGTTGTGTAGCAGGTAGAGAGAAAGGGCAGTGGTAGAGAGGTTGGCAGAGATTTACTGGTTGTATTTGCATCGTTGGTACTGGTTGATTCTGTAGTCCTGAGTAGAGCGGGAAGGAATCTTGACCAATTGGCAGGAGCTGGTTGAACATGGGAAGGAGCGGCACTTCGAGTATATCACGATTGAGCGAGGATAGCTGCTCCAGAAAGGAGTTCAGAGAAGTGGCTGAATTGATGTCGAACAAGAGCCTCTCCATGACTTCTGAAATGAATATATATTATTGCGAATTTCGAACAGAACGTTAATAATGAATACAACAACGAGACGTTACAGGGGATGGGTATGTCAGAATAGGGAGAAGATGAATAGAGAATCGCCCATAAAAACAGTTACTTTTGCTGTGAACGGAATCCAGATATTTAACGAAACAAAATAGAGTGGGCGTAAAGTGGATAGAAAGGATTCGGCATAAAAAGGATGACGCAAAGAATGCCTATTGATTCGCCCACTTCCTTTATGCTAATAGGCATAGAAGCAGAGCTCTTATCTAACACTAAAATGAGAATCAAGTGAAGCTCTTGGTCAATATAATACGACTGAATATATTGTAATAATGGCGATAGTTCTGTAATAATGGCGAATGGGAACAGAGAGAGGGTGAGAAAATGAGAGATGAATCGTCTAAGAGTGCCCTGTAGTCGCCTTTCCCATGGAAACAAAAAAATCTGCCACAAGAAATAAAAGAAAAGGACTGAAGGGAAAAGAGGAAGAAAGGCTGAGATGGAGAAAGAGAAGGTAGTCGAATGAAGAAAGAGAGATGCAAATACCAATGAATGAGGCAGAAACTGAATGGTTGGAGATTGATTGATGTCGAGACTGAAATTGGCAATGCCAATCCTACAAAATGGATCGTTACTAAATTTTAGACGATGGCGAAATCCCAACTCAGTTCCAGAGTAAGTTAACACGCGAATCGCCAGAACGCGGAGCTGCCCAGGAACAACTTGCAAAAAGTTCAACCGATTTTGACCATACTATAATGTGAGAACCCACTTGGGACCAAGATTCGAAAAATATAGGACATTTGTCCCAAAACCGGCTATTAGGGATTTTCCGGTCCTGGGCCCGGCTATATTATATCTCAGCTCTCCGATGAGCTAGAGACCCCCGGTTTGGCTCAAAAAATGCGGAAAAATATTTCAAAAAACTTTTATATTTTGACCGAAGACGATGGACAAAAAACAACAATGGTAAAAATAAAATACGATTTTTTTTGAGTTTAAAAAAATTCTGGCCCTATCTAGAATGCAATTTGCAGGGAATTTTATTGCAGAAAAAGAAAGATTTTATCAATGTAAAAAATACAAAAAATAAAAATGGGCAACTTTATAGCCCCTATTTTTTGTTATGGGAGCTCGAAAGTGTAGCATAGCACGGATGACCTACCGTATCTAGCCCTATTTTCTTGTTGTCTGTGAAATCCTAGGGTAATATCACTCAAATAACATTAAAGCGCATTATTATGAATATTTATCACCATTGGAATCTAATCCGCCACCATAATTTTTTCGGACCATGACCCGGGGGTTCATGCCTCTGAAGTTGCAGATGACGTTGAACCCGGGGTCATGGTCCGAAATGGACATGAAAAGTCATGTTCGAGAAACTTCAATTGCGGTATGCCGAAGTGTTGCATAGTCTCCAAAAAAATTCCACCATCGGAAATACCGTAATTCGATTATCGCAAATTGATTTATTATAATAATTATCAGATTTTTCCTTTAAAAAATCAGATCTCGATTTCGCAGCTTCGGATTACGGATATTTCCGGTGGTGGAAATTTTCTTGAGGACTATGCAACACATCGGCGTACAGCAATTGAAGTTTCTCTAACATGACTTTTTATGTTCATTTTGGACCATGACCATTTCTGAGGCATGAACAAATGATGGATTCCGAACAAATGATGGTGGCGGATTAGATTCCAATGGTGATAAATATTCATAATAATGCGCTTTAATGTTTTTGTGTGATATTACCCTAGGATTTCACAGACAACAAGAAAATAGGGCTAGATACGGTAGGTCATCCCTGCTATGCCACACTTTCGAGCTCCCTTAACAAAAATAGGGGCTATAAAGTTGCCCATTTTTATTTTTTGTATTTTTTACATTGATAAAATCTTTCTTTTTCTGCAATAAAATTCCCTGCAAATTGCATTCTAGATAGGGCCAGAATTTTTTTAAACTCAAAAAATCGTATTTTATTTTTTACCATTGTTGTTTTTTGTCCATCGTCTTCGGTCAAAATATAAAAGTTTTTTGAAATATTTTTCCGCATTTTTTGAGCCAAACCGGGAGTCTCTAGCTCATCGGAGAGCTGAGATATAATATAGCCGGGCCCAGGACCGGAAATCCCTAATAGCCGGTTTTGGGACAAATGTCCTATATTTTTCGAATCTTGGTCCCAAGTGGGTTCTCACATTATAGTATGGTCGGAATCGGTTGAATTTTTTGCAAGTTGTTCCGGAGGGGCAAATATTGCTACATTTTCTCGTGATACACGTGTTAAACAGACCAGGATCAGTCTAGTATTTTTCTATTTTTTTTTTTTTTTTATTCGAAGCTGCACTGAAAAAGTGCAACATTTTCATATTGCAATAGAACGAGAAAATCGAGAAATAAAGAGATAAGAGAACTATTGACTCAAAGTCCGTTCCTTTTCCTTTGTCATGGCTGAATGGATAAAGGAAAGGATGAGAGAGAAGAGGAAGAGCAGAAGGAAAAGATAATGAAAGACTGAAATGGAGCAAGAGAATCGAGCATATAAAGGAGAATTGGGGAAGAGAAAACAGGAGATTGACCTAGGGAATTGAATGACATGATACTGATTGGTCTCCTACGAATGTCATTTTTGAACTTCATCAGAGGTGAAAGCCGAATCAGGGACAATCAAAAAAGAATAGCTTCGAAGTCGATAGACGTGAGCCATTGCAATTAGGGCTGAGAGTTTCCATGACTTCACAATGTGGGAATACTCAGACGGCCGACAGACTGAGATTCTATGGTGATTTGATGGAGTTTCCTGCATCTAAGTCATCTCTACTTGTCCCCTTATGCTACAACTCTTGTGTATTTCAGCACAAAAAAGGCAAATTATGGATGCGGCACTTGTGGGAATTTCAGAGGTTTATCAGTTCATCGCCGATTATTCGCCGAGTTCATCGATTATTTTTTTATGACTGCAATCTCTTCCTCCGCCGCTTGATCATGCTAATATTGAGAGAGGCTGGAAGAAGGAATCAAACTGAGTATCTTCCCCAGATTGCATATTCCTCAGTCGAAAGGTGATTCTTATACTCCCAAGAAATTAACGGGGGTAATGAGGAATCCTGTAAATCCTTTCATTTTTGGGCAGTGCAATCGTGAAAAAATGCAGAGAATTCACGATAGGAGGTGGGAGTTAGCCATGACTTCAAAAGTGAAGGAATTAAATGTGCGAGCGAGAGAGAAAGAATACAAATCTTGTAACGTTTCGTTCAGGTCTTTGCAAAACGACATAGTGGGTCAGTTCCTTTATCAGTTCATTGTATCGGGATCACAAACAAATTGTGAGAAAGCTGTTGAATGTGATTCACGATGGCTGGAAAACGGAGAGAACTGGAAAGGTACTATTCACTTCGCTGTATCTTAGCAGGAGAAAAGTCGTCGTTGTTGTTGTTGTCCTGTAGTTCTCGCTTTGTTCTCTTTCCAGCATGGTTCTGAAACAATAGAGACTGATGTCGCTTGAAAGAGACAATATATATGGTATGCGATGATTGTGTCATGATTTGCACCAATTGTTTCTGTAATATTCCCCAATTCGATGAGAGTATATGAACAAGTCGTTGGCTGTACCTCGACCATAACGACGTAACCGGTTTCCTTATTGCACTCAGGGCACATCAGTATACCGCTTGAACCCTCAGCCAATTCATCAGCACAGTCCTTCAAGATAATAATCATAGAACAAAAGCACATTATTCAAAGCTCTAACGAGTTGCCTTCTCGGCTTAGTACACCCAACTTAATCCTCTCACCTTGCAAGTGAAATGCCCACAAGTGGTCATCACTGCTCGTTCAGACGGATTCAGACTCGGACAGACTGAGCACGCGCGAGAGAAGTGGGGATTTGACCTGTTATTGTATCGGAACTTGTCAACAGATTTTCGAAACTGGACGTATGAAGACGCTAAGAGAAACAACTAGTGAATATACTTACGAGTGAGATTCTTTCTCGAGTTTTCTTAGACGCTTTTGTTCCATCTTGATGCCAACCTTCTCCCACTCGCGATGTTCCGTAAGGTTGAATTCCGCCTTATTCTTCAAATCTCTCAGTGTAGATAGATCCTTCATAAACTGTACGTTGTCAGGATTCTCTTGCAGTTGACGTTTCTTTCGTTCAAGGAGCTCTTGGGAGAGTTCAACCAGATTCCGTAGATCATCCTCATCATCTTCCTCTTTATCAGCCTCGGGTTCTTGCTCAAGTTGCTGCGAAGGAAGCTTCTGCAGCTGCATTAGTGAGGGGAACTTGATCTCGACCGAATTCTTCCAATCCCGTAAAGTTTGTTCCAAGAGGTGTTCGAGTTGGTGGAGCTCGCAGATTGGAACGACGGCTCGTGGGAACAACTTAGAGAGCATAGATCGGACGGTCCATCGCGGAAGGCGATCCATGTCTGAGAATGGTCATTCTAGTTTCACGAGAATATGAACGGTAAAAAAGACATGAACGACTGAATATTTGAATGCTAAATGCTGACTGACTGATACTAAATGAATGAGGACGAGTTGTACGATAACGGATAAAATTGTGAAGCAAAGCGAATAAATCCCTCAATAGTTCGGCGAGCTAGTACTACGATTAAAGACGGAGAGTATACGAAGAAGAAGAAGAGAGAGAGGGATCTCATCCCGTCACTTCAATGAATATCTTCCTACGTGAGGTGCGTATCCTTCTAGGGATGTCATGGCGACCCGAACAATGTATGTGTGATCTCTTCCTACTCTTCCTCTTCATCACTCTGTTATTGAAAGATGAAGATGATGAATTGATGTCTAGGGTATCTAATTTCGTCCTGATCAAGAACATTCGTGAGAAAGCTTAAACGTTCTCTAACGTATTGAAGTCATGTAGTATGTATGAAGATCAAATATTGATTTATGCAGCATTTAAGATGCCAATATATCACACGGGATCGGCCTCTCTTGATAGAACTGCAGCATCATCAAATCTGGATGGATTGTTGTATGATGGTCCCAAGTCTTCTCAAACGATGTGTTCATCTGCCTCAATACGTCCACTAATCGACGCTGAAATGTGCTATTCGGGTTTTTCTTCAATCGTCGTTCTTGCTCATTGAGTAAATGAGGAAGCTCATCAATAAGAGGAAGCATCCAAGCCTGCTGAATTGGAGTTAGCTGTGTGTTGAATGATCGTCTGAAAACGAGGGGCGTTTGAGGGAATATCATCCATTCCTGATATTAACATTTCACACAATTGGCCCATGACAAAAAGCGACTATGAAAACGAGGGAGAATGAGAATCATGGACTATCACAGATTTGCATGTTGGAGATATTCGAGGAATTAATATCAATAGGGGAAGTTTTAATGTCCGAACATGTCTCAATATCGTCCACAAAAGGAGCGTCATTCCTGATTGTTGTAATTGCGTGACATTTCCTCCTTCTCCTCACGCATCCCTTTGTTAGTATTGGAGGAAGGAGAGATGGAATTGGAATAGAGTCTCTTCCCTTTCCTTACTCTACCTTTTTGAGGAAAGGTGTCTCGTGTCGTCACAAGTGAAGATTATGGGAGCAGGGAGGATTCTCTCCTTCCTATCATACTCATAGTAGGCATACTTCAAATATGAATCCTGATATCAGGTCAACACATGGAAAGCGACGAAACATTTCCGTGGAACATTATTTATTTATCAATCATTATGTTTGTCAAAAGAAAGCATATAGTGTTACACAACTACTGAAAAAGGATAAGGATGTTGAATGTGCCAGATTAACTAAGCAACTTTACTGCTTTTTGTTGCAAAGGAGTTGCGGGTGGACAGTAGAGGAAGCAACTCGGTTCTGTAAGAATATGAATAAATAAGGCTGTGAAAAGGTCAACAATTTCTCCCTACAGTAGCCTCACCCGGTTTCAGCATTCTCACCGGTCCCTTCTTGGCCTTTTCTCTTTTCTTCTCCAATTGTATTCTCTTCCTCTCCCTTGGTCTCTCCATCAGTAGCATCTCGAATCTCTCTCGGAACAAGGAAAGCAATACGAGATCCGGATTGCACACTTGCTGCTGCTCCAGTATCATATCGAACATGTCCTTGTAATCTCTCGCCGTGATCACTCTCTTCAGCCTCTCCTCATCATGAGGACGTCTTTGAAGCAGTAGCTCCTCCCTTTCAACGACCTCCGGCATTCTCTCGACGAGGGGAATGACCCAGGCTTGTTCGGCGGGCTCAAAGGGGATACGAAAGGTAGAATGCCTTTGTCGTTTTGAATGCGCCTCTTGACGGTGGACTTATACTCGCGGTAGAGAGGAATGAGGGCATTAGAGAAGAGGATGGAAGGGGAATGAGGCTTCATTCCTGAAATGAGCCAATTCATTTGTGAAATACGGTGGCCAGTGCGAAAAAAGTAGCAAGAAGAAAGCTCGAGATGCGCAATTTACGACAGACTTATGATGTGGATATAGTAGAGAAGAGAGATCATCCTCAGAGTCACGTGCCTCGGGAAGTCTCAATCAATTCCTCATGAGGACTCTAACAGTAGAATTGTGTGTGTGAAATATTCCCTTCCCTCATTCCTCCTCCTTCATCTCCCTCCCTCCTCCTCTCACCTATCCTTTGTTGAGAGAGAAGACGGAGGGAGGGAGTGAGTAGGGTCGCGGCTTGATTCCGGACTAAGCGGGAAGGCGTCTCCTCTCATCCCGTGAAATTAGATGCGAGAATAAATAGAATGAAGAAGAGTTGTGAATCCCACCCCAGAAGATGAATCTTGGTGGTCTTCAATTGCAATACCGCCCAATCTGTCGAGAGAAGACCATCAATACATTGCTGAAAGCATCTAAAAACTCAGTTCCCCTTTTCTTTGCACACTACAAACATGAAAAAACGGGAACCAGTAAATTTACTGAAGAAATACGGGACCAGTAAATCTCAAAAAGGTGGGACCAGTATTTTTATGACGGGACCAGTATATCTATTACCAAAATTGGAGACACGTAAATTTCGAACGGACCAGTATATCTTAGGGACAAGTATTTCTCTATGGGTGCACTATTTCATACTTCAACCACATGATCTTTGCACCATGGAGATCAATGGGATGCACTGCAAGTGATCAGACCTCTTAACAATGTGATGTATTGCCCTCGGAAGGTATCGATCTTAGAGCCTAGAAGGAAGATAATCATCGTGTGAAGATGTCCGTTCAACTTCAAAAATCGCCGTTTTATATTATCTCCTTGAAAGAGAGATCTATGAAGGAGACTGTGAACAAATGTGATGAGGTTAAAAGAGAAGAGTTGAACGGAACCATTGGTATTGGAAAACTCATACACAGAGCATGAAATTCTGGTTAATCAAGCCCAGCTACTGAGTTTTTTAACATCATTCGTACTGAGCCGTTAAAGTCGAATTGATCGATATAATGATGGCGCGGATTCACGTGAAAGCCACCAAAGGCTTTTGTTTTAGATTTATATACTCAGTTTAGAAATAGACAGACAAAAATCTCTGGTTTGGAGGTAGACAGGCAAAAATATCAGACAAATTACCTGCTTGACATCACGTTCTCGAAATAGTCGTCTGAAAGTCAAAGTACGCGAGGAAATTATCAAAGAAGTGTAGAGAGTACTAATTAGTCTGCGTGAAAGTCTCCTTTTCTTCCTGAATTTACTGTTTTTTTCCACAATGGTGATGACATACTCACTTCACAACTGTGTTCCAGCGTGTAGAGGGTCAAAAATAACCCCTAGGGCCAACTTTTCAGTAGTTTCAATTTTTACCTGTGGAGGGTTGTTGAACCTTAGGCGAACGGCCTAATATCTGTATTTCAGAACACACAAATGAATTGAGAATTCAGTGATCTTTCTTTGTTATTTTGATTATTTTGAGACACGTGCGTTTCTGCTAAATACTTCTCATGACCTTTTCGTAACCTCATCATGGATTTCGGAATTCATCGAAATACCTCCGTACTAATTCATTTCATGACATCAATTTCGCTGCATAGAGATGAAACTACTCTCACATAATTATATGAATCACGAACTTTGTCAGACTCTCTTCCTTCAACTAATTCCATTCCTTTTGAGTCATCATCTGACTCTTCTATTTCCTTCCCTACCACCTCACTTTCCAGTGTCAAATATAGGTGTAATTAGGCATAATAAGCGTATTCTTCCTTCCCCTCTCCACCCACTCCTCCTCTTCTCCCCCCTGACTTCAGTCACAATCTGCGATCAGTGGGCGGAGTCTTGTCTACATCCATCGACAATCCCTTCTCACTCATCTGATTTCACGCCCCCTAAGACGTAGACAGCGGGAATCATCCCATTCTCGTATCCCTTCTCCTCCCCCTTCCATCTCTATTAACGTTCCATCAACAGTTGCCTTCATTGTCTACTCTATTCGTTACAGTGAAATGCATCGTTCATCTCTCTTCTTGGGTCTCCTTCTTCTCTTCTGTCTCTCATCCGCTACCGTCGGTTAGTTTGCCACACATTCGACAGCTATTATCGATAGCGTAGATGATACGGTGCCGCAACCAATCATTGCACATACAAGCGTGGGCTGTCGGTGATGCAATCAACAATGACGAAGATACTGTACACTTAATGATCGGATACAGTATTTTTTCATCGTAATTTGAGAGCAATTAGCGTAATCTTGAGAATCTGAATGATACGTATTCTGTCTGAGTAAACAAAAATTTAACCTGAAACAGAGGAAATTAACGCGCTATCAGTAGACCTATCATGGGATACGATATCGCAAACTTCAAGTCTGCTTTTGAGTAGTGGTCGATTAACGACGAGGAGGGTAC
This sequence comes from Pristionchus exspectatus, assembly GCA_911812115.1. NCBI lineage: Eukaryota > Metazoa > Nematoda > Chromadorea > Rhabditida > Neodiplogasteridae > Pristionchus > Pristionchus exspectatus. The sequence goes on along the minus strand of OU461583.1, from coordinate 26,271,157 downwards.
AGAGATTGCGTATCCATATTTATTGGGCAAATAAGCCGTAATAAGGTGGTGTTACTTGGTCTGGCGAAAAGGTGAGCACTCCAGACCGAATAGTCCATTGCGATACTGACCTATCATGCGAGCCCAGTCTCGAGGGCGGGAAGTACTACCTTACTTTACAAAGTACTACCTTACTTTACCTTACTACCTTCTACGACCTTACCTTACCTTACTACCTTACCTTACTTTACCTTCTACGTTTTCAAAGTATCTTGCTCAGATGGCTACGTCGATATGCAGTACGTGCGAAGTGATCCAATCGCGTTCAATCGTGCTCCCATCATGACTATCGGCCGATTCAGAGAACCGGTAATCATCTTATTCAATTGATTCGGGACATCACGTTAGACCTTGCGATGAGACTGTACTGTATTCATGCAGCATTTTACTATTTCTAGATTATAAAAAAGAACAGGGATGGGTTACTGTACGCAGATTTAGCGCAGAATAAAAATGCATTCGTATATATGAAAAGTGGTTTAAAAATGAATACATATTTGAAATCGTGGTTGTACTGGGATCAATTGAAGCGTGCTATTTGTTCTCTCCTGTACACTCAAACATAGCATGGTATGTCATCATAGTTGGTCCTTTGAAACACCTTGACTGTCAGACTGCTGTGACGTCGGTGGCTTTTTGCTAGAAATACTTGTACTATATCCGACATAACAATAGTGTCTACACGATATGAGGCCTTGTGACGTCGTATATAACAATAACAATGCAAAGTCGTGTGATGTCGTAGAGTCGAAGAGTTCATCACACCATGAAATCCTTTGGCATATAGCATGCGTAGGGGAGCGTATGATTGCCTTCCGGGGCTGACCTACCAATGAAGCCGAGTAGTGCTCGTTAATCAGAAAAAAAACATCCTTCCGATATCTCATTACGAACAGTCGAACAAACTGAGCAGAATCACAACCGAATTCTTTCCACTCTATTCATGAGCAAGCATTAGGAAGGCATACTGTCTTCACAAGGGCATCTCATTAATAATGAATTCCAACTATCGTTGCCTCCTTTGTATAGCTAAGATGGGACTGTGCATACAAGAGTATCCATGATAGCGTGCAGGAATAGTATGGTTAGCCATAAACTAGAATAACAATGCGGTCTGTTGTACAAACGTGAATAAGAGTGAAATTATTTAACTGGAGCGAAAAATTGAAATAATCATTCTTCATCAGATGTGCCAGTGCTGCTCCACTCGACTCTGTCGTCGCAAGCCCTGTCCGTGTCCCCGCTTCCCTCTCTAGATCATCATCCCGGCTCCCGGCTCTCACCATCAGATCTCATGATTCGCTCGCACAATTCACGACACTTTATCGATACATAATGTTAACATAATATATACGTGCTCCATGCACAAAATCGGAGACTGAGATCTCAATAAATCGCATACCAGTTTGACTAGAAGGGGCTCGGATTGACCGGTCGGATCGACCAGACAATCCTATTGGACAGAATGCACTACTGAAATGGGCGGCGAAATCGGGATATGGGACAATCACAAGAAAACGCAAAGGTGATGGTAGAGATGGAGGGACAGAGCTCTTTCTTTGAACTGCACAAGTACACTGTAAAGAGTTGAGAGTGTTCAGTGATGCCAAACGGTGCTGAGCAAAAATTCAACGGATCTCTCATTTCGTAAACCTCTCTCGCTGTTTCTAAACGGCGAGTGAGCACTGCGAGATGATAGACCGTTATGCGCAGGCCTGATTTCTTAGCGAGAATGCGATCATTCGCTGACACAGTCAACGGTGACAATGGGAACTGCTCCGTGACGAGAGTCAACCTTGCACTGAGTTTCTTCCTCGTCGTTATCCGCTCGACTTGACGGACGACGATAGTAGAATCCCTCGAAGAAGGCCGCATCCACCATTACGAAGACCCTGGGAAGTTTTGACCATTCGCTTTATCGGTGACGACTGGTGGTCTATCTCACCGGAAGAATATCACGCTAGAAGAGATTAGCATGCTTTCTAACACCCTGCCTGCATAATGCTAATACAAATTCTAATTCTGATTCGCTTTGGCTAGGAAGTTGTTCTTTTCTCTCATACCTGTTAACTTATGTCTGGTAAAATCTATTCCGAGACTCCTGTGCATTTCTATATGCATTACTTAACCAAGGACTAATGAGCTTTGTAGATGGAATGGGCCCCTCTATAAATAGTCGGAGCTATGGGAGGTGATGCATTAGATGTTTTTTTGATCCCGAGGGTAGGTCAAACTCATTCCCTGGCTTATTCCCGTAGTAGTTCGCCCACCCGGCTGTTAATGCCTGAATTAATGACCAGTGTTCCTCATTGTCTGGCGGACTGGAATTAATGAGGAATGTGTAGATGACATTTCCTCCCTCCCTCTCGGGACTCCCCTTTCTAAAGTAACCACCCTGCATGTCCATTGATATGATATAAAAACATAGGGTACGTGTCGTCGTAATCAGTGAGTACTTCAGCATATTAAAACCTTGAAGATTCTTAAATTATAAGATTAACGTTAGATTTTTCGGAATCTTATAATTCAAGGTCTTAATAAGTTGAAGTACTTGCTGATTACGAAAACACGTATTCACACTGTCTTACATGCATAGGCTGACTCACCACCACAACTCCAGTAGGATGACGAAGGAGAAGAATGTGGTTATAACACAGCCGGAGGCGAAGAGTATGCGAGGAGGAGAAAAGTTCTTGCATGGATGACATTCGTGAGGATGTAGATGAGAATACCCACAAGGAAGAGCTGCAGAGAGATATTGGATTATGAGGGCGAGCACTGCGTCAATGAATACTTATTTTTGTTTGCTTATGTTATCTTTTATGTTTAATAGAGGTCTTATTAGGGAGCGCACGTGGTCATTCACAAACTGATCGGTGTTCCGATTTTAACCAAACTTTGAGGGAGTAACTAAATTGAAACATTTTGCATGTGTAATGCGCTCTATGCTCCTAGACATTTCGCACTCTGATTCAAATATATCCACCAGAGACCTCGATCCACTTTCTCACACTCGCAAAAGTACATGGGAGACTCGCGCGTGATTCATACCTGCCAGACAGCGTGAAGGAGATACAATCGAGATCTGCCGCATCGCCACGCCATTATAGTGAGGAAGTGCATGAAGAAGGAGACAGCGACGATGACGAGGAAAGCCTTGGCCACTTTCGTGCCTGTCCTGACAGTAAAGGTCGTTTGGCATTATCCTGGCTAGCCACCCCATAGCCGATTAGCAACTTATGGTGATGAATAGTATGGTGATTAGAATAGTTCTTTTATAGAAATCCATTCCGTAATTCCAAAGTTATTGTTATTAGAATTTCAATAAGAGATTATTCTGGTGCGTGGGTTAACCCTTTACTGAATTTTTAGTTCTTCATCTAGAGTATTACAGTATACCTGCATTACTCATCTCTCTTTTGCTCAAACGACATCTGCGAATTTGATCAGAACGTTGTTTTTGTGTAATTTTCACTCAACTACTACTTCCATGATTGCTAGTAGGGAAAAACTTGATAGTCTTTTTCGCTTGCATCACAGGAAAAATTGGTACCTTCCAGGGCGCGAGTGTAGAAGAGATAGCCATCGGAGAGATACAGATCGAGTACGATGACAGAGGCCATAGCTGCAAGGGAATCGCGTCAGAGACGTCTGGGACTGACAGGATATTCTCGAATTGCACCTCTATTTCAAGGTTGCAAGCGGCAAACTATAATCCCATACCCCTAAGTTTCATGCTTCAGCTATAAGTCAATATTGCTTAAATGCTAGTGCGAAATCAATTCATTTCTGTAGATTAATGTATGACAGATAGCCCCAATAATAAGCATCCGTCTTTGTAATTCTGCAGGAGACTACACGAGACTATGCTATTCATAGCCCGGGCGGGACCGGAAGACTCACCCAGAAGGATGAATTGAGCGACGCAAATGAGTGGTATAGCATCCCTGAGCGAGACACAGCCGAGACAACAACGATGCTTTGAGAACGGAGCCACCTCAAGGACCAATTTCAGCTGTGCAAGTCCAGGCCACGAGGCTTCCCCCCAGAGGGAATTGAGTTCCTTCCAGTCACAAGAAGAACCGTACCCCATACATCTTCCTCGCGCGATATTGCCTCTCGGATCGGGCATTTGGAACCAGAGTGGAACCGTCCTCTAGGATCTCGGACGATACGGGATTCAGGGCGAATGGGATGGGCAGAATGGAGGAGTACGCAAGTACAGGAGGAGGAGGCGGTCTGTCGATGACAGCCTCCGAGGATGATTCGAGCATGAGAGGTAGCATGTGTATGTGTATGTGTGAGAAGTAGTAGTAGTAGTAGTAGGAAGTAAGGGATGGAGGAAGGAGGAGTATGAGACCGAGACTTACTAGGAAAATACCGAAGGATCGGATGGAAGATTGGATGGAAGATCGTACGGAGAGAAGGGACGCCCCAAGACCACCTCTGAACATGATTGACGATGCCGTTGACGATATCTGCAAGGAAGAATCTGAAGCAATCCTTATCTCAAGTAGGATCTACAGGAAAACAAGAGAGAAAAGAGACTATTCAGTGGGAAGAACAACTCAATGAGAAGATTCTCTCACGGGAGAAGGGGACGTTTATCTAGTTTAGAGGAGCGTCAATCGAAAGCACAGATTCATTTGCTGAATGAGACGCTACTCCTATTGAGTGAGATTTCCCAATCGTAACCAAGTTTCTTTCGTCCCATTTTCTACTCGTTGTGGGAAAGTTTGGGCGGCCGTTTTTTCCTGGATTCATGCACATACGCATGGGAAGCATACGTCATGATAGCCCATATCGTATACGGGTAATAACTATTGTCATGATGCGTGGTAAATTATAGGTGAAAAAATCGAGCGGGGGATGGCACTCAATAACAGAGCAATCAGGAAAACGAAAGAATTGCGAGCTGGCGCTGAGAAATTAGTGAGGAGGGACTGGAAGCGGTTTGGAAATTGTGGTTTTGTCAGAAATTGTGCACTATTTTGCAGTACCTACCACTTAAAATGCACCAGTTCTCATTTATATTAAGCTCCTCTATGTCGTTTGCGCTGTGACGGAGTCAAAGTGATTACCGATAATCGTCTGTCATGGCGCAATTTACTTCGCTGCGAGTAGCGTCTTAAAAAGCGCCGAGAGTAAACCCCATAGAGAAGACAAAACATTCACTGGTTCTGCTTAATTTATATGTTTGCCGTATCTGTATGGTCAAACATGGTATGTTGAAATATCAGATATTCCAAATATTATTAGTACAAAGATAAAGTTTACTTACACTGCTCCTATTCGAATGTCCATTACCATCGCCTTCTTCAACCGGACAGCCAGAATACGGTGGGACAGAAAGCGTTGTCGTCCGACTCATCGAAGAAAGCATTCTGAGAGTGCTCAAAGAGGATGAATATGGTTGAAAGGAGTAGACAATGAGTGAGAATGGTTGATTGAAGTGGAGAAGAAAGAAGAAGAAGAAGAAGGGGAAGAAGAGGGGAGCGGAGAGGGGGAGAGGGACGGTACTCGGATGAATTCTCACAACAGTCACTCTCAAGTTACACGTGGGAGCCTGGCGGATCAAAATTCTTCTGTCGTTCTCACTAGAGTCGGAAGGTCTCTTCCTTATTCATTACTCCTCCTCTCATCGTATCATCATCCATCATCAATTCTGAGCACGAAGTTCTGTTTTCGTCGATTGAGACAGACCTTTCGGAGAACTAGCCAAAACATATACAAAAGCAAGAAGGGGGAACGGTTATTCTGGGCGGTGGGTTCTAAACAAGCGAAGAGTGAATGGGCGGTGGTTGGAAAAACAGCTCGTAATCCCGTTTGCTTTGTGACGATAGCACGAACTTAGACGAGCGTAAGTCAAGTGTGACCAAAACAGAGAAGGAGGCGGAGGGGATGAAAAAGACAGATTCGATCAGGGCGCTACGGGAAGTCTCGCGCTGATTACTACAGAATAGAAGGAAGGACCATGGGAAGCCCCGTGGACCTGAGAAGAAAGATAAGAGATTGAATTGAGAGAAGGAGTCAAGTAAATATCCTGACAATGAAAGGAGTCGAGATTCCCGAGAGAAATCGGTGAATGAATGCTGGATAACAAAAAGGTGGGAAATGTGTGCGATTGTGTCGGTCAGTCATCTCTGATTTTCTCCCTTCTGGACATGTGTACGACTTCTCATTACTTTTCATTACTTGTTGCCTTCATCATATTTCCTGCTACTACTATAGATGCCACTCAAGAAGGCTGCTTCAATCGACAACAAAAAGCTAAGAAGAAATCATCCCTTGACCCATTTTCACTGAGTACGGAGATCCCAATCCCCGCCATTATGATGTTCCCCCCTGCAGGCAATATGTCTTGAATCAGGATAAATGTACTACTAGATGCTTCTATTTGAGGGAGACTCGTAGGTCTTCCTCACAAAGAACTACACTCACGCGCGTATGAATGAGTGCGTTGACTCTTCTCGTTCTTTTTTTTCCATCGCATACTTTCGAGAACTCTCCCCCCTCCACTTCACTCCTTCCTCTATTTTGTGTGAAAGCGCACTAATGAAATTGAGTGAGTGTGTCCTTACCGCACGAAATTCGAAATTCGATCCTTTCTCTCTGCGCGAGTGGTCACTGGATAAGAGGATAAGTTGTCCTCGAGACGCTCTCCCATTCCTTCCTGTCTCCTCGAAGCACTAATTATCCCCTGCTGCAGGAATCGGCTTTCTCATTGTCCAACTTCGCCCGTGTTTCTTCGTGCTTCCTTAGCCATTTGCACGAACTTTGTCGTTCGTCTTTCGACATCTTCCTCGACGTCATTCCTTTCTCTTCTCTGTTGCTCGGCCATGCTTTCTTCTGTCAGGCAGATGATAGAGCATGTGGAGACCAATGACCAGTACCTCTCCTTTCTGTAGCCTGACTAGCCATACTTTCCTCTTCTTCTCCCAAATTGCGTGTCCACGTCCATCCTTCTCCCATCAACTTCGTCTCATCCTCACTCGACAAAAACGGCGAATAAATCTCAACATAGCTCCTCCTCGCCTCTCAGTTTCATCAATCTGTCTCACATCTCATAAATACGTATAGACTCCACCGCCCGATCTCTAGCCCCAATCTCCTCCTTCCTTCCTCTTCATTTCTTTCTTATTCTCTTTATATTATTTCCCCTTGGACTCCCTCCTTTGAATCTGGCTGGCCGCATTCACTCCACACACACTCAAATTCTCCGATTATTTGTTGGGAGGAAGTAGTGAAAATCAGCACACGAGGCGAGGCAGATATCCACTTCTCTTTCGCCTTTTCTGCTTCCTACGCAAATTCGTCGCTCCAATTACTTCGTCTTTTCTCGTCCCGAATCTTTCTCTCTCTTGTAATGGATGGGCAATCGGCCGCTTCTTTGTCTCTGCCATTCATTCCATTGCCTCCCTCTCTTCTTCTACTACAAACGCCCAGCCGCATTCCGAATCTTCTAGGTCAAAAGGGCGAGAGATTAGGGGAAATGAGGAGAGTATTATCCCGCCTTCTCGAGTTGCTTCGTGAGAATGGTCTGCCTCTCCGTCATTTCACTCGGTGCGAAGACCCGCTTCGAATCTCTTCCTGTCAACACTTTTTCCGTGTGGTCTGAAGAGAGAGAGAGACAGTTCCCAATACAGGTTTTTTTCCTAGAACCTTCTTCTTAGACCTTTCTCATTGTCTCAACACTTAAAATAACTCATATCAATCTTTTAAGGTTAGCACCACCTCCTTTTATGAAAACTCTTTTTTCTTAGACTATTGATATTATCTTCAACACTTTATAGCTCCGCCAGCTCCTGTTATTGAACTTTTTTCGCCATCTCTATTCAGAAGGCTCTTTTCGAACATGCATAAATTCTCAGCATTTCTGATGAATTATGGTTCATGCTTTTGAGAGTTCGCTCTATTTCTAGTTTTTTTTCTCTTTCCTCAGACTCTCTTCAATTCCAACGCTCCTTTTGTCGGTTATCCATCAAGTTTTTGGAGAATCGCGAGAATTTCTTCATCTACACACTTTCAATGTGTGGTTAGAATGTTCGACGATTCTTTCCCAGGACATATTTCCAAAATATTTGAATAATCAAGTATTTCCTTCTCGAGGGTTTTTACGCTATATTTTCAATTTCTCAATCCCTGCCATTTTCAAACATCTCCTTCTTCATTTGCTGTTGTTTTCCCGAAGAATCGCGAGAGTTTCTTCATCTAGCTGTTACTTCATAGGGTTCGCTCTCTTTCGAGGACCTCTTCTATGAGAGCACTCCCATACTGATCAAGAAGGTCCTAGAGTGCTTGATAATTGAGAGACTGGGAACATTCCTCCTTCCTCCTCCTCCTCAATCTCTTCGTTCCCATCGAAAGGAGGCGCTCAGTCCGACTTAAGAGCGTGCAACTCTTTATATTTCCCATTTTCCAGCTATTTCTGAAATCAAACTCACCACTGGTAACCGTAAACCATACACTACTTATGTTATATTTGAATCTTGATTCGGAGAAAATATAATCATCTTCATTTTCCAGTAGGTTCTCCTTCAATCCTCTCTTATTCAGGGAACAACTTCATCCCTCTTTACCATCTAATCATTATAAAAGCTTTTCTCCTCCTCTTTATACCTTTTCCCACTCACTCAATCATCGTGATTTCACTTGAATATCCATTCCGAGTTCCTGTCCCGTTATCTTCTCTCCCTCGGGATATCCAATAGAAGGAGTCACCAACTGATGTCTGCTTCCATTTCCTCCTTCCTGCCCCCCCCTAACCCCATTCCCTTTCTCTTTCCGAGTAGCTAACAGTTTCATTTATCTTCATCCAACAACGAGCTGCTCCGATATTCAGGGTATCGCATCTCTTTCATTGCCTCTTTCATTCTTTTCTTCTCTTCCTTCTCTTCAGCCCCTATCTCATCTCCAGTCATTATACCCACACACACACACAGTGAGACTGAGTGTGACAGTGTGAGAGTCTTCTTCTCCTTCTCCTCATCCTTCTTCTTCCCCCCTTTTCCTTTTGCTGTTCCCAATGCCTTTCTTCACACTAATACATGGCAGATTGAGTGTGCTTCTTTATTCTGTCCTTCTTTCGAGCTTACTCTCGTACTTCGTGGTCTCACCCTCTCCTTCTAAACAAGCCTTCGCCATAGACAACAGGAAATAGACTATTCGAATTCGTAAGAGCTGGGCTCAGATTCTACGTTGTTTTGGTAAGATTATTCCGCCCGAAGCATGAACTTTGCTTCATCCTCCCCCATCTTTCCCTCCTGACGTCTTGCCTAATCTCGCTATCGCATCTTCCTGTATACCCGATTAGCCTAGCTGTCTCGTGACTTAGACTACCTCTTCCTCCTCCCTTTCTTCCATCATTCCCCCTCGATAAATCGCAGATAATTACGTGAGTGTCGCAGAACAAGGAATGAGCGAGTGCATGTAAGGGGCGGACTTCTTCGTGCCCCAATCCGCCTCTATCCCCCTTCCTCCCCCCTCTCTCCTTTAATTGTCGTCTCCTCTCATTGTCTCATTCCATTCCATTCACACGATTCTTCCTTGCTATCCCATCTTTCCCTTCGTACCTTCTTCATCTCCTCCCCTTCTCCCTCTCCCGGCACCTCCTCCCCCTTCTCTTGTTCTACTGTAGTGGAATGAACACGACCGATGACTTCTAATTGAGAGTGACACAAAGCGCCTTCTACTCGACAATTCCCATCTCCTTCCCTCCTGCCTCCTTTCCTCCTCCCCTTTCTGTATCTTTCTCGAGAACTCGACTTCATTTCGTCTGTGCTGCCCGTCCCCCTCATCTCATCTCCATATTCCAGATGTTGTGTCTTCTTCAGTAAGAGAGGATGGATTCGGAGTGGGGCGAACCGTGGGCTGGAGTGCCTGCATGGGCAGTCTGGTCCTTCATAGCGTGTGCGGTTGTCATCGTGGCCGTCCTCGCCCTCGACTATTGCGTCATCCGACGGAATGCCCTCGGCAACACTTGCTGTACGCGAGGAAAGGCGAAGAATCGACCGGCGCAGAATCAGAATTCATCCGTGCAACAGGCAGCTCATCAGAAGCGAAGCACCAATATGCTCCTCAATGTATGATGTCTTCCTTCATTCCTTCCGTTCCTCTTGCCACACTCCACTCACACATTCGATCAATCTCTTCCACACCCCTAGTGCCGCAAATCCATCGCTTACCACACCACCCGCTGATCCTTTCTGTTTCTCTGTTGCCAATCCCTTTCTACTTTCATCAACTCTCACTAACGATCGAGAAGGTTGTGCCCCCTACTTCTCTCGACGAATCGACGTAAGAACACTGTCCGCCCCCTGACCCTTTTCTTTCTTGTTCTTCTTCGGCGCTAGGTCGGATGAGAACATTCGGATGATAACCTACTGGATGAGAACTGAGACTTTTTTGAACGTTGTAACATTTTGTCAGAAAGCACTCAAACCCACGCGCTCTCATGGTTCTCATCCGGTAGGTTATCATCCGACTGTTCTCGTCCGACCTCAGTGCCTCTTCTTCTGCAGTGTCATGCCGTGTCTCTTCCTCCTTCCTTCCTCTTCCCCTTTGTCATAGTCCTCATCGGTTGGCTACCCGTCACTTCCAGAGAACGGAACTTGTAGTAGAAGCTTGTGTGTATTCTGTTCCTTGGAGTGAGTGGGTGTGCCATCAAGTAGATCTTCCTCTCCTCTTCTCCATCTCTCCCATCTCTCTGCATGTGTGGCGTCCATTCACCGTATCAATGGGAGGTACAGCAAGATTGCGCGTCATCGATCCCGCTCTACCTCCCATTGATACTCCATCCATCCCTCAACATAGCAGCAGGAGCTCTTCTCCACTAATCAGTAGAAGCGGATATAATGGTCTTGCTCATTTCATCTCTCACAATGAATGTGAGACGAAGTGAGCGAGACCATTACTCAGTCCATTATAGTCCATTAGCAGCAGTCGCAGCCAGTCAGTCTTCCCTCCCCTTCTTCTCCTTTTCCTCTCCCCTTCCCTAATGTGTTCCCATTCCAGAAAATGTCTCGTAACGTGCAGCCGGAGCTTCAGGACATCTACTGAATCCCCCGAACGACGTTGTTGTCCCGAATTACCATTTCTCCCCGTCCGTCCAATGGCTTTTTGATGCACTAGAGACCCTCAGAATTACCATCTCCATCCATCCCATTCGGTTTTTAGTAGGCCAGGGGATCTGTGATGTCACCCCAACCTGAAAACCAAACGACGTTTGATAATTGCTGTGACTATTCATCACCCTCGCCCTCCTTCCCCCCCCTATCATTTCCCATCACCGGTTGTACGGTATTACACTCTTTTCCTTTGCTACGATGTGTTCCACATGTTATTTTCAAGATATGAATGGATATCCTTTCTGGGCCCGTGTGTCATAAATTGAACAAATTGGTTGAGGGACACATGTTTATCCAGGCGTTGAAGCTACATGGCTACATCATAACTGTGTTATTGCTTTGGTTTTCTCTCTTCGACATCTTCTCGATCCTTCTTCCATCTCTCCATGAATCTCTTCCTCAGAATGGCAGCACGTGTTGCATGGACGATATCGCATGCCATCTGCTCGTATTCAATCTGAAATTTTGGCTTTTCTGTTTTTGGTCCGTGCTATGACCGCTCCGAGTGCGAATTGGGCAATGATAATGATATGGAGGGAGTACTCTGCAAGAAAAGAGTGGGCCAAAAATATAGAAGTGCCGAAATATCTCGCCATTCTCGTCGTTCCACCTGTCAATGGTGTTGTCAGGTTCCGGTTATCCAGTAAAATATGAGTAAAAACATGCTCGGGATCTCGAGCACTCATAGTCACGCACTGTTAGTGGAAAAGGCCCATGTTTTCGCTTCTAGGCAGACTATCCAAGTGGAAAATAAGGTAGAGGGACTGACTCGAGGCATGAGAGCAGGGTCTGTGATCACGACTTCCTTCTCCGCTTCTGTGCGACCGTTCTGCAATCGAAGACAAATCATATTTTCTCCCCTCACTGTGTATCCAGATTTATGCATCACTTCTCTGGAATTCCCACAGAATTCAATTTCCTTAGTTGTCTACCGCAATTCATTGCTGAGCTTCCGAAAATAACGTTCTCTTGAATAAGAGAGTTGTCTAGCACTAGGTCGGACGAAAACACTACGATGACAACCTACTTGATGAGAACTAACAAATTTGTTGAGGATTGTAGTATTTTATATAAGTATGTTCTCAATCACATAAGCGAAAGAAGTTTGTTCTCATACAGAAGGTTATCATCCGCATATTCTCGTCCGACCTAGTGCCTGTGTACCTGCTCTTCCAGCTCCGTCTCAGATTCGTCGGCCTCATCACCATTCGTTCTGCAACGAGATAATTCGCCAAGGGCTTTCTAGACGCTTCCGTTTCTCTGATTCTCTGCATTCCACATACTATCTCGCTCACTCTAACTAGCATGAGAGCTTAGCAAATGAAGAGAAGCTAATTGCACGATTCGTCATTCTCTACTCACCCATTCTTCTCCGGCGAATCGGTGCTATTATGCAGTGAGCCCATGTCTAATCGAGGTACCCTGCAATTGGAAGTGTACCGCTTATGTAAATGATCCCTCATCACTCATGAAGTGAGGGCGGAATGAATATTTGTCGTTGGAAGTTTGTAGTTCACATACTTGTATATTCAACAAGCCATGAATGCAAATTCAAAATTATACCATAATCAAGTTCTTCACAAAGTAGCATTATAACTCACGTTGGTCGATCTCTAATTGGAAGTGAATTAAGAACGAGCAGTGGAGGCGTAGGAGTCGATTTCGCTATCGTCAGTTCTTCTCGAAGATTTTCATTCTGTTTCCTGGAATTCATTTCATCATTCACTGTCTTGTTCCGACAACAGAGAATTCTCCGGGTTTCTGGAACCTATTTTCGCGTCGTGCAACCATTCCTGCTATTTTGGTTGATGATCATGCGCAAGAAGGGGGAAATTGTTTTTGTCCCTTGCTCATTTGGTGCCTCAGGCTCTTCAACATTCTTCATTTTCCGCTCTGGAGTGAAAATATGGTTCGGAGAATGCACATGTTCCCTATTACGGAGACTCAATGAACACAATGCCAGATGAAAAATTTTGTTTACAGCATTAAACTTTCAGTTTTTTTAATGGCAAGTGACGAAACTAGGGATAATCAAAATTGAGTTCATCAATCGAATTTTAAATCTGAACATTGAGATACTCAAAATAAATCGTCCTCCATCAAGAATCACTTAGGACCTTTAATGAAGGAATCTGATTACTATTGTGTTTGCTTCTCATGCAACATCGATTTAGCATCGTTTTATTTCAATTTCCCAGATGACCGAGGAAATGAAAAAAACTCCGACAATATATTCTACACCGTTCTTAGAATTTTCAAGTAAATTTTTTCTGTTTTTTAAGTAGAGATTCTATACTTACTTGAGGCTCTCCACAGTCTCTCTCGCCAGTTTCAGTTGATCATGGAGACTCATCGTATCGCCCATCTCTTGCAGTTTCTTCACTGCGGCCTGCACTGGCTTACGCACCTGTAAAGAATGTACTTCAATCAAGACATCAATATTGTTGTTCGGTAGAGCGAAAACCCTATTTATCCAGACTGAAACTGAGTGTCAGCATCTCTGTAATTTCATGACCCTTTTATGATCCTAACACTATCATACAATGAGTTCAAGCAATTTAAAAGTGAATACATTTTCTTGAAACCACTATTCTTGAAATGGAACAATAACTACTAATTAACTAAAGTCGACAGGGACCAGGGTATTTCTAATTCACTAATTGCTCTCATTCAAAAATTTTGATTTTCTAGACACACTAATTTCTCTCGAGTGCTTTCAACTTAGTGGTTTTCCGATACTAGTAATCAGACTTCAAGCAGAGGGATTCATTCTCGCTTTTCCGATACTAGTAATCAGATTTCAGGCAGAGGGATTCACTCACTCGAAAGTACATGGACAGTAATCCACAATTAGCTACGCACCTCTTTCGATTCCAACTGCGCAATCAGCTTGAGTAGATCTTTCCTAGGCCATTCTTTCAAATCTGAAATTTAATTTGAAAAAGAAAGCTAAAAAAACTCGTAATTTACGTGAAAATCATTATATTTAATCCATTCCCAAGAGAAATGATAATATTCTACACTACCTTGACTATTCGACAGATCCACTTCGACTTTTCCTCTCAATTTTTGATTCTCCGCCTTTAATCGCTTCACTTCATCAAGTAATCGTTGAATCGACTCTGTGGAAGAAGCCGGAGAATCAGCGGATCTGACATTCATTAACGTCACTGAGAAAAACCTACATTCCTTCATCAAATTGTATCGGGAAACGTGATTCAATGAAATGACACATCTCTTTGCGTTGGGAGTCCATGATTGTTAAAAAATTAACGCGTTATTCAACAAACAAAATCTGCCTTACCTCTTTGCGTAGGGAGAACTTTCCATGTTTTTATCCCGAATTTTCACAGTCGGTCGTCGCTCGGCGGATTTCCTCTCCTCTCTTCTGACTTCAGTCCTCACGGGCTCCTTCGAGGTACTTGGCTGCGTCTGAAAAGAACCTCGACTATTGTCGTTTATCGTCACCTGTCCCTAGACTGTCTTGATTCGGAGGGGCGAAGCCAGAGAGCATAAAGAGTGGGACTATTCAACAACAGCAAGAAGTCCTAACATCCAAAACCCATCCTCACAGGAAATAAAATACACAGGAAATAAGTGAATTTGGATATGAATAATACTCACACTTGGTTTGGCCGAGGTGGATCGGTCTCTTCTCAGCTCCTTCTTCCTTCCCACTTCAGTTGCCGGTCGAGAGGGACGAGTCGTTGGGTCGCTATCCACCTTCCCACTTTCGTGATGGGAAGATTTCATCCGTCGTCCTCCTCCTGCATTCCCCGGAATCCATCCATTATTCACCCATATCTATCCCTAACCGCGTCCAGTCACGACATCTTGCGCAATAATGACTCATTTCGCACGGAAACTTCCGAATTCTGCTAGGAAAGGATGCTTACCGTCAGTTTAACTTGCTCAGTGAGCAAACGAACGTGTTTGAGGCGATTCTCGAGATGCATCAGTGACACATTCTTGCCTGAACAAAGGGAGAAGAGTGAACAATGCATTTCCTCGCTGACTAATGTTGAAAAGGAAGAAATTATTGGAAGATATGCAAGGAGAAATCATTGGCATTCGCCGTTTTCGCGTACCTTTCATGGCGGCTGGAGGCTCTTTATTGTTCATCGACGAGGTCGTCTAACAGAGGTAAATCATTGAGAGAGTGAAGGGTGGCAGGGCTTCAACGGGGAGGATTCCACTTCCCCCTCTAACCCACCCCGCTCTCTGTCTCTTCTCCTACCCTCGCGTTGTCAAGGAGATACCACTCGCTGCCCCTCTTTTCCCCTCTATGTGTCTCTTTACCCCGCCGTATCCCTCCGAAGGATAATTGAACCCCACCTTCGCAATCAAATGCAAGCATCATTGCCCCTCGGCCGGTCTTGTAAGCCTATGGAAATGAATATACAGGAGGGTTAGAGAGTAAAGTAATGTGAAAAGTTAATTAATGCCATTTCAAAAGGCTTGCCATTTGATAGTAAATGTCTTTATCATTAGCACATAGCACTACTACTTCGTATGGCGGAGCTTAGCGGGTGGCTAAGATATGGCGGAAACTCTCAAATATTACAGGCAACAATAACTTAAAGCGGAGACTCATAATTATAAGGGAGATAAGGGAGATCAGCGATAGGTTTGATGCTGAGAGACAGGATGACAACCGTCAGGTTTGTGATGGGAAGTTGACTACTCGTGAGGAGGAATGGGAAAGGGACGACAAGCTCGTTATATCGGTGCCTAAACTCGGCTCAGGATGATTATGCACCTCGTCTCCAAGGAAACAGAGGGAAAAGGTAAGGAAGTGCAGAGAGCCTCGCAATTTTACGTGGTCTCTAGGTGAAGATCGGAGAAGTGAGGCTATCGACTATCAGGTATGTAAATTCAAGTAAGAGTTGGATTCGTATTTGTATGAAAAGTCATTCGGGTCGTGGTCCTGGCCTATGCTAGGCAGACTGAAAGTGCGTGTAGAAGTTGGGGAATAAGTACATAGGAGATGGAGTTCCGTTAATTAGCTAATCTAATTGGACTGAAGGAGAAAGATAAATATTTCGATAGCAGGAATTCGGGAAATAGGTTCATAGGTCAATGGTTCACAAACTATTCTAAAGGGGTAGGTAATAGGAAGGAGAGAAGATTCTAGCAGACAGTCTCGTTCTGTGGAATCTCGAATACTTCTGGTTGAGCCTTGGAACAATCGATGACCTTGACGACGGAGGGAACAGTGACAGTCGACTGAAGTGAGTGGATTAATTTAATTCGATTTTGGTATGGATCAGTCCTTCTGGTTTGGCACCTTGGTATTCGAAAAAAAAAACTATAGACTTTTATTTTAGTAGAATAGATCTTGGCCGTGAATTTGTTTGTATTCTTTCTTTTTTAGTTTGTCTTTTCTCATTTCTGACAACATAGATCAGTTGAGTATTCCAATAACTCACGTCTCATTATTATTCTCCTCGATGATTTCCTCTGTGATCTCAATGACAGTGTGCTCTCTGACTCTCTCCACTCCCATCTCCATCATCTCCATTGACTCTTCCATTCTACTCTGCAATACGATCATTTATTAAGGGCTTTCTAGACGCTTCCGTTTCTCTGACTCTCTCCATTTCACGTACTATCTCGTCCACTATAACTAGCAAGGGGCTCAATTCATCTGATTCAATGATTACCTCCTCATAGCCCGGAGGCGGCGAGAGCGTCGATCGATCAGTGCTCCTTCTGACCGGTCGGTCCATTGAAGCGTAGCTTGGAGGCGCACTGTAATTACAGGCTTTACCTTCCCTTTCTTTCTCTCTCTCTTCATTGCGCAATTCATCTGATTCAAGTATTACCGCCACCGCCAAAGAGAATGAGGAGGGAGGGGAGGGTAGAGGATCGATCTGACAGAGTGACAGGACAATGAACAGATCAGTCCAGATTCTGCTGGAATATTCATAAGGAGAGACAGAGGGATCAAGAGAGAGACCGACGAAGGGATTAGGTACTGTATTTGCATTGTTGATGCATGCATAATCAATGCTTCGGAGGAATTTCTCCCGATTTTTCCATGATTCTGAGCAATTTCTCCCGATTTCAATTGAATTACGCGAGGTTGCACAAGGAATTTTTTTCTCGAATCAGAAATAGAGAAACTGATGATTTGGAATGATTCCCGCACGCGAGTGCTTAGTCAGACGTATATTCTACAGTATGCCGCCACTCACTTCATAGCTTTGTTACTATTGTACTGACTGAAAGAGGATGCGTGCCTGCGTGAAATAATACGATCATCAACCCTTCGTACAGTCGCCCACTGTCTACAGTCAGTGCAAAGATATGTGAAATCTAGATATCGAAATATAACAAACCCAGGTCCGGGAGGCGGCGAGAATGGCACATCAGATCCATCGGCTCCGAATAGCTGTTCGTACTGGGGAGGAACTGCCAGAAGTCGTGAAGAGCGAATGAGAGTGGGACGGGGAATTCGCATCTGTTCTGAAATCAGGAAGATTCTGTATTTTTCCTTCTTATGCTCCGAAATACTTTCAATAGGAATTCTATACCCAATATTCTAATCTAATACTTCAGTTCGCCACCACCTTCTCTTTATTATTCTGCAGTGAAAACAGATTAGCCTTTACGGCAAAGGATGAGTGAATAATTTGGTATTATGCCATTCCACGCAAACAACCACAGTCAATTACCTCTCCATCCCCTGCTCATCTTCTAATCATAGTATCTTCTAATATTCAAATTGGCGCGCCTCTCTCTCCATCTGTGGTGCTATTGTGATCATGAATGGGACGGGGGTTCCTCAATTACCTTCCCTCTCCCTTCCCCCTTAGGGGTTGATTCCCTCTCGACCTCCTAGTGACAGATGCTCATGCTCTCATCTCCTCCACACACAAACCATCTGTCACTTTCTCCCTCCTCCCTCACTTTCCCTCCCTTATTCCTCGCTCTCATTCGCACATCAAAGGGCTGCTCTTCGAGACAAAGAGGGCGGATTACGGGATGGGGCTTGTTGCGGGTGTCCCCCTCCCCTTTAATGACCCTGAGAGAACACCCGTTCAACGCTAATCTCTAATGGCACCGCCGATTTTCGAGAATTCGCAATGGCTTCCTTCCCATTTCCGGGTATCCATTGGGTCGAATGGATCGCTGATTACGAAAGACCCATCCTGTCCTAGCCCAAACGCCTGTTCGTTGCTCAATCACTGGTGATCTCTGACAGGACGGAACGTCTTTTACGATGGGGCAGTGTAATGGATACCTGAGCAACTGTGAGGTCAGACCAGGCTGTATGGTCCTCAACAGATACTCCACTAGCCCCTATGCAAAATTCTGTAGGGAGATCTAATTCAATTTCAAATTCAACGACTTGTGTGGTTCTTATGCTTCTATTGTGGACCTGTGCTTTCAGCTGAGAACTTTTAAATTTTCATTGAAATTTGGATTAATTTGTAATTAACGAAATTTACCTGAGTACATGGGCGGGAATGCGGGCGGTGGAGGGAAGAACATTGAGGGAAGAGTGTAGACATCGTGTCGACCTGCGTGCATCAGATGGTGTCGTCTCACCCTTCGAATCATTCGTCGACGTTGTCCGAACACTCCCAATCCGATCGTCAACACGGCAACAGAGCACACGAAGGCTGCGAAAAAATGAAGCGATTAGAAACTAGCTAACTGATTCGGATTTTATTCATCATTCAATTACATTTTGTGTACGTCTTGGGTTCCATTACTGTAACTTCTTTTTAAGACTTTAAAGAATTATGCAAGTTTTGTACAGCAGTTTGAATATTTTCCAAACAACTCCATTTCACCTTCCATCCTGGGATCGCCTTGTTTTACGCGCCCTCAGACAGATGTCTGATATCTAATGGACTAGAGATGGATTTGCTTGTACCGCAGCTGCAACCCATCCTTTCCCTCCTCTTTTCGTCCATTTGTCCATGGCCAGCTTATCCAGATGCAATGAGAAAGCAATAATCTCCTAAGATTGAGAGAGAAGGGAAAAGGGGGAGAGCTGGATAGCATTTCTCTCTCATTGGAGGTGCGATCGATTATGCAATGAGTGACTCCTTCCTTGCTCTCATTAGATAATGGGAAAAGATCACGAGATCCACTCATTTCTTCCTGACCCCCAAGACTCTCTCTCTAATTCAATACACTGTCATCTAATATGCTCAAAACAGTTCATCCTGACCCTATCTACCTCCCATATTAAATCACTTTGTGAAGGGGACAGACAGATAACGGGGGTGCCATTGTTTGAGAATGTCCTCTCATATCTCTTCTCGGACCATTCAACGATCAACAATTATTCGCATCGTAGACACTACCATTATACACATCATGCGCTTCTGTCGAAAGATCGAGCTGTTTTCGCTTTTTTTTCGAAAAATTGACAGAACGTTTCGCGCATTCGTAGTATCAAACTTTTTTTTGGGCATTGTTTACATTGCCATCGCAAATCACTTTGTAGCGAATTGCTACGAAAGCAATAACGAGAAACGGGCAAAACCTTGTCAGTAACTACACAAGAAGTGCCCCAAAAGAACACGACATCAGTGATATCACGCACTACAAATGATGGTGCGCCTTTTTGTCTTACAGAAACGCGCGAATTTGCGTAGGCGTAAAAGCGCGATGAAGGAAGAGGAAGAACGGAAAAGGAACTTGCATAATTGTGATCTTCACTGCACAACCATTCAGAATAATTTGCAGGGACGCGCGTTTTGCTCTAAGTACGCATCAAGAAAGGAAGTCGAAATGAGAACAATCACAAAGGGATTACGGTAGTCGAGATTTTTCGCAATATGCAGAAGTTTTCGATAATTGCTGCATTATTATGACACTGTATTAGACCTTCAAAATTAGATCGGAAAAAGAACTAACCGATAACGATAAGGATGATGATCCAATTGGGCAATTCGAATATGAATATGACGAGAACGGATAGAAGCCCCGCAACGACGAAGAGAGCGAAGAGCGAAAGAGTGTAAGTCATCTCAATTGCTTTCCACTCTCTCCGAACCTGCACTCTCGATATTCTTCGTCGATTGTTCAATGGACGACGTCTCGTTTCGGGAGGCATCTGAAGAGAAGGAAAGGAATCGAATGGAAGGAGGAGGAGAAGAAGAAAAGGAGGAGGAGGAGGAGAAATGGAGATGAAATGGACTGGAGAAGAGAAGAGAGAGCAGCTATGAGGGCAGTGATTATGATTAACGAGCGGATAAGATCAGAGAGGCAGATTATTCCAGTGAAATGTCCCGCAGTGCACAAGAAATGAAGCGATTATGAAAGGCTTTTTGAGTTATTGCTCTAGAGACTAGTAAGCGCAATCTTTTCATTAGAAAAAACGAATATTCATCGGAATAATCACCGGACAGCCTGTCACTAAACATCATATATCCACAATGAAACTGGAGAAGGCATGATGCCACACCGAATCGGGATCACCCTATCCTAATTGGGATGCAAGGAGGGGAAGGGACTGATCCACTCACACTGCCTTATCCTATTCAGAGACAGAGGGAAGATTGAGGAGAGAGGGAGAGGAGGGGGAGGAGGAGGGGATACCAAGAGGGTTCACGTCTGGCCATCTCAACAGGACAGCAGATGCTCCCATCTTTCCTTGAGAGGATAAGGGAGAGGAGGGGGGGGGAGGGAGGAGGCTGGTGCGATATCACTCGATCTTTTGTAGTTAATCTCAGTGCTTTTTATCGAGAAAGAGTACTGCCAACGCGCTACAAATTGAAGGAGCTAAGCGGAATTCATCATCATTGGCATCTGACATCATTTAATCTCCCCTAAATTAATGTGTTTCCGGAGCAATTTATGGAGCAATGTAGTTCCAGAGACTCTCATTAACGACTGCTATTCATCCATACTAAGAAGTATCTGGACGATATGGGGAGATGATATCATGGACACTTCTTCCTCAAAGATTGATGTTCTTACCTCAGAGCGGGTGCGAAAAACGAAGATGCATGAACGTAGTTGGCGGGTCTGGAGAACAAATGTGCTCCATTGCGTGTCCATATTCAAAAGAACGCGAAAATGGCGTGTTAGTAAGGTGTTACTACAGCCGGATACGAAAGTAGTGCGTTTGCATAGAGGTCAGGTTCCGGTCGGGAAAAGTGATTCGGTCAGTATTCATATTTTTTGTATAAAAAAATAAGAACTGACCAGAATTGAAAAGCGGCTAGAATTTAGAAGACGAAGGGGAGTGAATGGGAAAAAATTCTAGCCTCGAAAATAAAGGAAAATTATCACGTATCCTTAGTTCTGAGTGACGACCGAGAGGGGAATAATGCCAAAAACGCAAAGTGCCCGCGAAATTGAAGTAGAAAGTGAGTAAATGGAATGGAAGTTCGGGCATGGAGAAGAAAATTATCACTTTGCGCATGAATGGATTAACGAAAATTATCACAACGAGAAATATAAAGAAAGGATTTTAAAAAGGGAGCAATCTTGTCAGAAAACTCAAGGAGAAAAGTTCATTGGGTATTCTGGCTTTGCAAATCTTTCTTCGAAAGTCATGAATAGCGTAAATTATTATGAATTTTATTTTGTATGTCAATTTAACGATTGTTTGGAGTGCAGTAGTAATTTTGGTGAAAAACAATCAGAAATCAGGAGCGTAGAAACACAAATATGTATTGGAACGACTACTGGGCACTGAGACAGAGATATTCACATTTCCGTTCCACATAATTCCGATTTTCTTGCAATTACAATACATGCTTCCACACAAGCTTACTGAAATTAGGGCATTGAATGGCACTTTCCTTCTATTGCAGTCTTCCTTTCGGAGATGTTATGGAATGAGTGTACCGGAGAGGTCTTTATAGAGCAAATAAAATAGAGTTCCATGAAAAAGGGGAAATAATACACAAAGAAGCTGCAATCACTAGAAGCCGAGCATTAGCAGAGTGAACTTGGTATTCCGAAGAAGATAAAAGTTCATGATTCCCTTAGAAAAAGAGCTGCGTCGGATGCCGGAAACGGAAGGCGATGGGGAGTGAATGGAAGAGCTGCTGGAGTCCATTTCAATTATGCAGAGGAGGGCGGAATAATTGGCTTCATATGCAATGAGTTGCCCCCTCTCCGACCGAAATGACGGATATTTGCATAATTGAGTCTTCCCCTCCCTTCTCTTCTTTTGACCACGTGCATTGCAATAAACGAGGTATAAGGGACCATTTTAACAATGGATCTATGCTTTATGTTCTCCCCTGGCTTCACTCTCTCGCTTTCTCTGAACGCCTAGAGAAAGGGGGATAGAGCAGCTTGTTATTGTGTTCTCTCTACTCAAATGTCCCCACCCTCGCGCTTTTCCCGGAATTCCTAAAACTTTCCCATTCCCCGGCTCCCGGGGCCACATCTGTATTCGACGGTGGTCTCCGTTCTTCGAAATTCGCTTTGCCTCACACGCTCCATCCTGTTTTCCTCCCGATGAGCGTTCACGTTTACTCTCTTCTTCCATTCCCTTTTCCCTTCGAGTCTCAATCTCGCCTCCTCTCATTTGCCCCATTCTCACTTATATGGCGAGAATGCAATTAGATTGGGATGGACGCGCACCAAAACCAGCAGATGTCTATCAAATCCGCCTCTGATTACTCGCCCTTCTAATTTACGAGTACTGCCCTTCTCTCTTCTCCCTCACGAGTCTCGAGTTCTCCCCTCTCTCAGCCTATTATCATCTCTCGTTTTGCTCCCTTCCCTCCTTCAGACTCCTCCCTTTTCCGCTGACTTGTACTGAAATCTCGACAACTTCAATCGGTTCCACATTTCCTTCGTGTTCGTTCTCCCCTCTCCCCTTCTCTCTTCTCTCTTCTCACCTTTCCATTCTCTTTTTCACACTCCACAACTCTCGATTGGTAGATTCGTTTTTCCCATTACATTCTCCCCCCCCTCCCTCCCCTCTCCTCTCCTCCTCCCTCAATTAACCTCGATGTTCCATACCATCATTCGCGCGATAGGTGAGAGTACCGCCACTCTTCCTCTCCCTCCCCGTCTCTCCTCCATACCCGCGCTCCCTCTCCCTGTGCTCCTTATCTCTGGCTTCTCTCCACTCCGTCCCACTCATTTCTCACCTCTCTCATCAATCCTGATAACGATTCGTCTCTCCTCTCGCCTCTCCGTCGTTTCAGTCATTGAATTCCAATCCAATGCGATTCCTTCTTCTTCCATGCGTGCGCTTCCCCATTGACGTTGACAACGTAGTTACGAATTGTTTGGTCGTCCTCTCAACCGTTTCTCTTTGCCCCCCCCTTTCCCCTCGTGGTTCCACGCTTCTCTCCTGTCTACTCTCATCCATCTTCCAGTGAGAATGAATGGAGACTCGTCGAGGCGTCAAAGACTATTACTCATGACAGCCAATGTCGGCAGTCTCTTCGAGGAGGTAATTTGCAGCCAATTAATTATCTAACTAATCAATCGATAATCCAGGGACAACGGCTCCAGGAGCCATGGTTGGACGTGATTTCCAAGGTTTGTCCTCGTTCCTCGCTTTCTCTCCCGAACTTCTCGCTCTTTTCAGAGAATTCTTTCCGAGGACGCGGATCTGAGTGTGATTCACATGCAGGAAACGGGTGGAAAACGATACGTGGAGTGCTCCGGACAAGTAAGGAAACTAGAGTCACGGTGACTAATCGAGGTGTTGTTGTTGCCTGGTGTTGTTGAGTGGTCTAGGTCACATTTGTTTCTGTTGCTCCTTTGCATCATTTGCACTGAATCAGATCGAATCGTCGGTTCCTTTCGGGGAAAGGTTCATTGACGATTTCGGGAAGGTCCAAAGGGTACGATGACACAATGGAATCAGTTGAGAACAGTGTCGGCACTGATGAGAGTGTGAGGAAAGGGGAGAGTCCGGAGAATAAAGGGAAATGGCGATAAAGCGCACTCACATCCCTGAATGGAATGTGATCACTATTCGGTGCATTTCTACTTTCCCGAAAGAACGGATCATTCTAGAAGTAATATTGAAAAAATAGTGTGTTAGATAGATCGGGAATAACAGTACGTTGCTACTCTACGATGAGGTGACTAGTCCGCAGCGCGAAGAAAATACCAAACTACCTTTGCCTTTTCATTACCTTTATTCTCCAATTCCAGGTACCAGTACTCATTGAGAAGCTTGCGGATCGCATTTCGGGCACTTATCCCTTGTGTCGGGCGTTTCTTGATCTCAATTACACCTCCCCCGCATACACGGTAAGCCAACACACACACAACACTTCACATTAGATTGATGTGCGAATCGCGATACGTTCCCGTATTAACCCATAATTCCTCTCAAATTTGTGAGTAATGTCTTCGTGTTTCTCACATCGATGATTGGGAAACCATTATTTCGCACATCACAATCGAAATGTCGCTTGGGGATTCAACGATACCCCGTGACAAACTGCTCTTTATTTGAAATTTGAAAAATTGGGAAAGAGATACAGTACGTCAAGTTAACATGGATCTCTTCCGCATAAAGGTGTCTGCCTCGCCATGCACCTAGCGCGGTTGTTTCTTCTTTGGCAGGGGAAGCAACTTTACTTTACCGTTCATCTGCATTTATAAGTCATTGGACTGTAGATATTTGTATTGCAATGATTTGAAAAGTTGCGATGAAAGATACACTGTAGCTTACACTGTAACAGGGAACCTTCTATACCTCATTTATGACTTATAAGTCATTGCAGGCTCTTGGTTCGATCTTCTTCGTGCATAAGCACGCTCTTTCACTCGTCGAGCAATTCGATTTCGCGAGAAAACAATTCGTGCCTCTTCCGACGGCGAATTCCGTGGGTATTTCCCCTATTTTTCCCTCATAAGAACGACATTGAATAGAAAACGGCGAGAGTTTTCCCATAAAAGGTACGCAAGGAAGGGAAATAATAACTAAGAATGGCAAAAATTGCCGGTGTTTTCTCAGGTGGAAATCCGTGCGGACGGATTGGACAATGAATCGCTAGCAGTGAAAAGGAAGTTTCCCAAACATTTCTGGCCCGCGATCAAATGGGGCAGAAAGGGATATTTGCACACGAGATGGATCGTTGATGGAAAGTCAGCTATTTTCATAATTTCCGTATTCTTTACCTATAAGGTACATAAGAATGACTACAATACTGGGGAATAATTCGAGTAGGTGACCTCAATGATTTCGATATCTCTACTCTAAAATGATCGTGTCTAAGCCCATCGACTGGGTCGCTAATCCTCTCAACCGATTATGATTCGGGGGTGACAAATGGATTATTGCAGGGTTCTCGATCTTATCAATGTCCATCTCTTCCATGACGAATCCAATCTCGCTTTAATCCACGAAGTTTGTCCTTTTCTCGGCTTTACTCAACACATGACCCGCATAAAATTGCTGGGGGATTTGTTTCGTACACTAGATCAAATTTCCCAACGAGACGGATCACTGAGTAAACTGATGCTGTTCAGTCCAAAATATGACGAATCTCTCTGAATTTTTGAGTACATTATGCGTTTCAGAACCCGTCTTTGTACAGCTCAAATCGAAAACGAGCACTGGACTTCGTGATCAATGAATGTGTGTTGGATAACGATGACGATTCCAGCATAAACAGGTGACTCAGATTAGTATCGACGATCGACTTCTTGTTGTTTCTGCCTTGATTACGGTAGTTATAGCTGAGAGGGAGGTTGTAAAACAGTGATGGAAGCAGAGCGAAATGAGCTGACATTTGGTCGCTTCCAAGTGGAGAAGGAGTGATTACGACTCTTTGTTAGAGAATGAAGCAGGGGAAGAAAACCCGAAACTACAAGACCATCGTAGTTCAATCAAGGGTTTTGCATCGGTGCTGATGTAGTCTCAATTTTGATTGTTGTTCTTGAAAATGGAATACCAGTAATATATTAGTATAAGTGAAGTTAGAATGTATGAACTCATTCTTGAAAGGAGATTGATTAGCACAAAGTTGGTGGCCGATAATTGGCCGATAAAAATAGGTAGATCAACTATTTGGGAAGTGCAAGCTCCAGAACGATTTCATCATACTTAAGCTTTCCAGATTCATCTTTGGTGATCTCAACTTCCGCTTGGATAGTAAAACATTCCTGAATGTGAGTGACGACGATTTACGTTTCACTTGACTCATCGAAATCTATTTGAACAAATGAACAAAGCGCGGCAGAATTGGCACGGTCGTTTCGATTGTGCGCCTCTGAACTTGTAGTTTGAACTGGAATCGCCTTTATCATCATGTGCCCCGTACCCCCATTTCACTACGTGTTTACAGAGACTCACAGAAGAGGCCGAGCCTCACCCCATGGAGGATCTCACAACGCATGGATCTCAGGTAGATACCAGAATCCTGAGATCATGACCTCCCGGAGAGCTCAGAGGATCCCTTTGAAAATGAGGAATTGAGGACATTTGCTATAGTTACAGAGCCGTTTCGTTCAATAATCTTGTTAGAGCGATGCTCATTTTTCAATAAGAAAGATCTTCGGTGTAATCAAAAACGATCATCTGACGTCGTTGTTATCAATCGTCTTCTCTCTCTCTTTCTGAGTGCATGTGAGTATTTGCTCTCTCAGGACCTTCTAAAGGACGGAATCGCCTTTCGGAATGATATCAATCAGTCTGAAAACCTTCGTCGAACCGTTTCGGCCATTGAGTTCAGAAGGGAGGACGGGAGTCGAATGAGAAGTGAGTGATGAGGAGAGAAAGGAAGAAAAAGGGGGTTATCTCTAGGGCAATCAATAGATTTGCGTGAAAAATTGAGCCGATTTGTATGCCGAGAGGGGAAAGTCACGAGTGGCGAGCCAAGAGATCAATCCATTCATTTCCGTATTTCAGCTGTGTTCTGCGAATTGGAAGGAAAGTTTTCGACTACGAAAATCCCTACAAATTGCAGACCATGTGGGAAACGTACCTACAGGATGACAAGGAGGTTTGAGATCATAGGGAAAGATCAAAAAGATCAGTTTTCGTTCAGGTTGACAACTTCCCGGAACTCTACGAGATGCCAATCACATTTCCGCCTACGTAAGTGTGATGGCTGTTCCTCCTTCCATTGTATCGTTGCGTCTGACAGGCGAGCGAGAGTGTGAAATTGAATGGAATCAAGAAGTGAGGGGTGTCCATTCCAGATATCCATGGAGCGAGGATCCACTCGACTCGGGAGTGTTCATGAAGACACGAGCACCCGCGTGGTGCGATCGAGTATTGATGAACAAGACTGCTTATGAGTCAGTTATTTCCTGATTTGTTTATTCATCCTTAAAAAGATGCACAATGAGACAAAGTGCGTGTAGCCGTAGGTCTCCTACAACTCCTAGACCGCTAATGAGCCTCCATGGGTTATTCTGGGAGAAATATGAACTTCAAAGTAAGGAGATATACTGTAACCCACTGAGACTTGAAAAAAGACAGCTAATGAATGCCATATATTCTGGGAGAAATACTACCCATAAAGCAATGAAAGTCTACTGTAGGTCGTAGAGTCTCGAAAAATACTGCTAATGAGTGTGAGACTCTCATCTTTCTTTCAACACACATAATGGCTAATGAGATACAAAAAGAGGGACATTTAGTTCTCCGATTCAACTAGCCTGAGGAGGGGATACTGTATTTTCCTGCTGGCATCTGGCCTTACAACTTGGTCCCACCTAGCGTTGTCTTACGACTGTAAAATGACTAGACGTGGACATGGACCTTTGCTGTATGTTATACCACGCTACAAGAAATCAAATAACATCACAAGTTCATTTCAGATCGATGGAGGTAGAAACCTCAGTTTATGAGAGTATAGGCCGCCACACGTGCATGGGAGATCATAAGGTAATTCATCAACATTTTTTGTATTCCCCGTGAGCGAGTGTAGTTGTAAAATAAAAGATAATAATATTGTTTCGCTTTTCTGATTGCTTTTTTAAAATAATAAATAACAATAAAATTAATAAATAATTAATTTGCAGCCCGTGGCATTGGCGATTTCTCTTCTCTAATCGCTATCTTCTCTTCACTTCTTGCCCGCATCCCAGTCCCGTAACCAACCGCTACTGATCTGAAGATTGAATTGCATTTCCCATATTCTAGGTAGACATATAGCTCGGATCGCCATTATCTTGGATGCTTTTAGACGCAATTTTCTGCATTTTTCCTTTTTTTCCCGGTTGCTGACGGTCACTTTCATTCGATATTTCCCACTATTCCCCCGCTTGAGTCCATTCCATCCCACAAATCCCATGAATCCAAGTCATTCGCTCGGTTTTTCTTCCACTTTATTCGGCACGGTTCTACCATCTCGTGAATTTACTGACATTTTTTTTTGTATTACGACGACGAAGAGACAAGCTAGCATGCGACGAGAGAATATAACTGATATGAGACTGGCTACGATTAGTACGAATGAACGTTTAGACGATTTTCTTGCTACGATGAGACGCTACGCTAACAGATAAACGATGGCATTACATCAGCATGAAGAATAAGACGAATATGAGGAGATAAGAAACAGGAGGGACTGGGATGGTTATACCAGGAGTATTATGCCAGTAGTTGCGGGGCTTTGTTTGATTCGGATGACATTATTACAGGGGACGGACGGAATCTCTCCATCTCACACACAATAGTGCCTGTCAGACAGAACGAAAATAGCTTGTCAAATGGAGAGAGTGGGTTTGGAAAAAGGGGAGTTTACTGCTGGATGGCCAATTGGGGAAGGGGAGCCTCGACGGTGAGAACTCCGTCAGTGGAGAGAGTGGAGGAGATCTGCTCGGGATTCGTGCCACGGGGAAGAAGGAACTCCTGCAATAAAACATCATTAACATATTTTATTCTCTATGTGAGATCTACTTTTAGTTCCTGGATATCATGGATATAATGCTGGTTAGCACAATTTCGGAGCCTCTACTCACTATGACCAGTATTCTTAGTCCTGTATAAAACAACCACACTTTTTCCGGGAATATATGATCACATCTGTTGATTAGCAAATACATATATATAAAAAGCCAAAATAATCTTTAAAACCGAAATTCAAATAATTTTATACAATTCTTCCAGCTAGAATCATTGTTTTCTTCGTTCCCTATGCCACATTGCAATTTGGCACCTCGATGTCTTTATCAGCCTCATTTGGCATTGTTTGCCTTCCCTCTGAGACGTATTTCCATTGCCAATTATGAATGTCGCATTGCGCACGGTCTAACGAGCTGAAGCTATTGCATACATCACAAATTGGAGAAAAATAGTGAATAAAAATATTATTCATGCGTGGTTCAGTCTGATTATGGCATATCCTGTTTCTCTTTAATTGGCAATCTTAACTCACGATTTCTTGTCTAGATTGTAAATGAAAACCATGTTCGGTCGACCTTAAATCCGTTTTAGCCGATTCTCAAAATCTTGTCACAGTGTTGAGTTCCATTATTTCTCAATTGGAATAATCAAAAGCGCTCTAAAAATTTAAATGCGCGTGCTTCCTTTTACCATATCCTATATTCATTGTCTTATCGTGCTTTTCAAATGCTCAGCAAACTCAATGTGCTGGTTAGCGCATTGATTGTCTGAAAGAGAGTGGAAGGGAAGAGGTAGGGAGGAGGAGAGCAGGTAGATCACTAGCCTCCTCCCGGCCTCTTCCTCCCTCCTCCCTCCACTCAGTTCGTCAAAGGCCAATTACGCGTGGAATGGGAAATAATCTCACGATACCTGATTGTACTCTCTGAATACGGTTCTCTGAGGGTCTTCTCCTCGTGTTTAGCATGGACGAGAAGACGGTTGTCGATGGTCTTCACGGTCACCTCCTCTGGCTTGTACTGAGCAACGTCGAAACTGAAAGTGGAGCGGATCATAAATTGAACATTCATTAGATATGTCTTTTTTTTATCCCATTGCTTCCTATATGTACAAAGTTAGTCCAACTGAACTCGCCATTTCACCGAACCGTCGCAGTAAATCAATCAAGCAATTTTTGATTGACTCACGCGGTTAAATGGGCGAACCGGTATGTATGATGGAACTACCAAAACGATTGACCATTACTTCCTTACTTCCTTATATATTTGGTTTACCTAATGCTAACCGAAAGAATTCGAAAATTGTACAGTGAAATCTCATCGAAACTCAAGCAGTGCGTTCTACCCACTAATTATCGAAGTGACACTCCCAGCATTTGTTTACTGCCTTGAATGGTCTCAAATCGCGGATCTATGGCTCAAATTCGCTAGCTCTGCGTTGTTTTTCGACTACGGCTTCGAATTTTCGAACTCAGATTAGAATGGAGAAGAGAAAGAGAGCCGACGCGATTGTTGAGTCTGTTCCAGAACTATTCGAGTGAACATGTCGGATTAGAAAGAAAAGAGAGAAAGAGATGGAAAGGGATGACGAGACACAACTTCGGTACCGTACTAAGCTCATGTTAAGATTTTTTAAAATTCTCATACTACACTCACTAAGTTACTCTAACTTGCAAAATGGCATTGCGAATTAGGAGAGTATACTTTCATGCTCAGTAGACTAGATAATTGGCTTTGGGCACGAAACTTCTTCTAGAGGAGAACATCACAGATCGGAAAATGGTCTGACTTTAGCTATTTAATCGATTTGATTAGATAGGAACGTTGAATAGAATGAAAAAAGTGTGACTAACCGAAGGCGAAGGGTCTTTCCATCAGATTCATCCTTGATCAGAGGACTCTTGAGGTTGTCGAGATAGGGATCGTAAGTGGGACGAGTAGCCATGAGAGAATTGCCGTTGGAGTGATGATGAGTGTCTGAATGGACGGGGAATATGCAGCCGTTCTTCCTTCTTTTTCTCTCCTCCCCTTTTATTCTCCTGCATCATTCTCACACAAACTTCATTTTCTCTTGCTTCCGCTCCACACAAAATTCACATTAATTCACAGAGAGAAAGCTGAGGGGAATAAACGAAGAGAGAGGGAAAAGGTTCGCGAGTCCTCGAGAATTCTTGAGAAGAAGTGCGAGAAAAGCGAGAGGAAATAGACAAATAGACAACAGAGCCTCCCTCGCTACTCGCTGGGGATTGGGGCATTACTCAAAACGAGACCAAGTCACCCGAGAAAAAAACTGAACAAAAAGCTAGGCCGAAAACGCCTCTCTCACATTTAGAGCCGTGTGAGAAAGATGTTTGATTCTTCTGAGAATGTTCAGCTAATGTCAAGTACACCCATGCTGAAAAATCATGTTCCCACTCTCCCTTTATTTTGAGAACGCTATTCCCTCACCACTCGCAGTTGTCTGACATTTGCATTAATCTTGTATGTAATCCCCCGCAAAAGAGACGATTCTAGAGGCTCTTTGTTGAAATTCTAAGCTGGAATTTAAGACCGATCTTCTTATCAACTCACAAGAGGAAAGCACCAATCGAAATATGTTTCAAGACATGCATTGTTCTGATGTTGATGTGGATTTCTAAGACAGATCTTCTTATCAACTAGTGTATGGAGCCGGGTCGATGGGAATGATTGGCATTTCTTTGTTTGAATTTCACTCAGATGTCAACTCACTGGTGAAAGGGTCGGGTCCGGAGTCGAAACGACGATCGTTAAAGGGAGCGTTAGAGATGGGAGGAGGAGGACCACGAGATGAAGGCGTGTAACCTGCAATTGAGATGAGTGTTCCATGAAAGGAGAGAGATGGATATCCTTCGAATCCCAACGGGAGGCGCTATTAGAGAAAGATTGGGCAAGGAATGTCAGACACTTTGAGAGAAGTGAAGGGTCTGAAGAAGAGAAACCCGATAGAGGAAAAACGGAAGGAGCATTGAATTGGGAAGAGGCAAGGGAGAGAGAGAGAGAAGAGTTCGAGTCATTAGAGGAATTTCTCGGAGAAGTAGAGAAGCGAACATTGGATAGGAGAAAGAAAAGGAAGAGGAGGAGGGGCATTCCCTTCGAAGACTCGACGTATTGTAGAGGGAGAGAGGGGCGAAGATGATTATATGGGAAGGGGAGATAGGAGAGGTGCGAGTGGCTATTATTTGGTGGTGCTCGGCCGCCCTACTATTGTTGAGCAATGGACCATGGTCGATCGTCGTTTTGCGTTTCCGGGGAACTTTTCGCAGAAGTAAAGGCATACCTTCGAACTCCTGACGAAGTCTTCTCATCTCATCCTCAACTCTCTTCATTTCTCCCTCGAATCTATCCCTCATGTTACCGAACTCATTATCTGCAAAAAAATGCATTGGTTTGCCTCCTGTCCGATCCGATTAGTGAAAATGTTCGTTGAATGGAAGAGGGAAGTAGGCGAGAGCTACTTACCGATGACTGAGTAGTTGGAACGGGAAACGTCGATGTTTCTCTCGGGGATTCCGCCGTGATGAGACATTCTGAGAGACAGAGAAAGGGGATTATGACTGTTTACTGACGAGAAACACGAGAATAGTGATGAAACTCTCGGCGATAAGAGTACAGTGGAGCAGTTTGGAGGTGTCGAGTGAGGAGAGGAAAGAAAGAGGGTTTGAAAGGGAGGAAAATGCGAGGGAAAGGAGATGGAACGCCCTTGAAAATCGGGCGCGCGATCGAAATCGAAAGGCGACCAGACTAATAGGTCGATCATAAATGGGTTGGATCCAAGGGAGATCTCGCGAGAAAGGAGGAGGGAATAATACTTTGTTTGCACGGGATCAAGCGATATGTCCTGAGGGGGGAGGGCAAATGGGCATTGTACACATGGGAGAGGGTAACCGAATGGACCTCTCAGTTGGAAGGGTACTGATGGTAAGGAAGGAAGGAGGTAAAGAGACAGACGAATTGTTTGAGGAGAGAATAAGCCGATGGGAATCTTCTAGTGAGTTGCCACACGAGTTGCATCAATATTTCATGTTGTGCAATTGGAATGAAGGTAGGAAAGAGGGGCTGATCACTTGTTGACAAGAGGGGGAGGGATTCCAATCGATGGGAGAGGAGGAGTGACAAAGGAAGCGACTGGAAAACCCATAGGAAGGAGAGAATTCGAGAAAGCATTTGAGTGAGAGGATTGAGTGATCAGTTAGAGAGGAGGGGTGATCGAGGGGGAGAGGAAGGTAGAGAGAGAGGGAGGGAGAGGGGAGATCGGAGAGGGATGGAGGCGGCTGTTCTCTCTCTCTCTCTCTGTCTCTATCCACTCACTCTCACACAAACAACAACCGAGTGATGAGCATCATTCCCGAAGGTTCTCTTCTTTCAGTCCACCACTGTCAACATGATGCTGAACCAATATAACCATGTTGAATGGTTCGAATCCAGATCTCAGAGATCGGAGGGGATTTCGGTAGAAAAACCTCGCGGAAAGATCTCGAAACGGGGTGGAATACAAGGGGTGAATGGATGAATTTGCATTGGAAATTGCAAAACTGTGAGGAATCTCAAGCGTGGATCTAACGGATCAGTAGGGCTAGATAAGAGAGAAGGGATCAAGGGTCGAAATGGACGAATATAAGGGACGACAGGATGAGTATGCATCGGAAACGGAACTGATTGTGAACGGAAGAGGAGTGTGATCAGAGGGGAGACTAATTGATGAGTCAGATGAAGGAGGAAGAAGTGCAGAAGCGGAGAGAGAGAGAGAAGAGCGTAGGAGGTTCATTCGAGATTACAATGCGGTGAGAGATCTTCACTCTTCTCTTCGTCTTTGCGTCGTTTCATCGTTTTTTCGTCCTTGCCAGATGTCTTGAGACAAGCCCGACGAAGTTGAAAGGCACTTGAGGAATTCGATTTTTCCGGATGGACGGTTGTGTTTCGCAATAAATTAATTAGTCAAAGCACTGTCTCTGACTAGTGAAAGAAACAGTAAGAGTAAGGCAAAAGTCATTCCATCTGAGTAAAAGGTAGACGTGTATGGCAGCAACATCAAAGTACCCAAGCAGTAAAGAGGGGCCGTTGATAAGGGGATAAGGGGCACAGATTAGAGAGAATGGTTGGTCAGAGGGAAGTAGTCGATTGAGTTTGTGACATCAAAGAGGAACGAGTTACCGCGAAGGGGAACAAATCTAATCACTGTGACTCTCAAAGAAACTTCAGAAACTAAAGTTGAAAAAGGACCATCACAGTTCGTCATGCGAAGTCAAGCATGTCCAATCTATTTTTATTGCTCACGGACTTTTTTCTGAAGTTGAGAGGGCAATTACTCTATTTCATCACGCAATTAGAGTGAACTGACTCTGATTGAGTAATCAGCTCTCTCGTCTTATGTGCTCTCTAGCGCTGTCTGGCCAGTGAAAGTGTATCATGAAACAGTAAGACAAACTCATTCAAACTCATGAAAAGGCTTTAGTATTTAACGTTTTTTTGTGAAATTGAAAGGGTAGCAACTTATTTGTGATTCATCCCAATTTTTTACGATGGCGTTAACTATCTCTGCCAATGAATTAGTGAGTACGACTCAGTCAATTTTCGCCAACTACAGTATCCTCCATAGATCCATCCCTCCAAAGTGCCTTTCCCATAACCGACAGATCATCCCATAACACAAGCTTGGAATGTTGTGGGACGTCGCTCTCCCTCCTCTCCAATGTTTAGACCGTGATTCTTCCCCTATCTGACGTGTTCTTCTTCTCCGTTCATCCCATCCTTCACTCCTCCCCTTTCCTCCACCATTCGATTCCAGTCGTCTCTCCATCGACGGTGCCCTTCTCTCTGCTCTTCTTCTCCCCTCCTTCTCTCCTCTCATTTTCTGCTCTGGGATTGGCTAAATGTGTAGCAAGTGTCCATCGTTGATGAGTCTACACACTTACCTATCCCTGGCCAGAATCGAGACTGGACTCCCTCCCTCCCTCCCTTCCCTTGAGGACTTCCTCAATAAATCTCACCTCAAGAGCCACTCTCGACCGTTCATGACACACTGAGAGGGATTTTCCCTCTCTATCTCACTAAACTATCGTTGGATAGGCAGCGATAAATCGATCGATCCATGACCTTCCCCATTCCGTTTGTACCTCTTTGTAACATGTTCTAGCTCTTCCTTTTTGCCTAAGGTCGTTAGGAGGGATCTGGCAGGTTGAATGGGGCGGGGAGAGAAGGAGACAGTGATCTCTCGATATGAGTAAGACAGAGGAGGTATTCATACCTCTCTCTGGCCCTCCATCTTCATTCATCCTTTCCTTATCTAGTCTTACCTCTACTCCTGCATCTCTTCCTCCATCTCCCCAGTATAATTGACTAGGAATGTTTCACCTTTCGCTTTCGGCACTTTTCTGCTATTCATACCGGTGTATTCCTCCTTCTCTTCCTTCCATTGCTTTCCTCTACCAGTTCAGAGAAGTCAACCTCCGCTGCCGCTCGCTACCCCCTTCTCCCAATTACCAAGAGAGGAGGAAGGAAGCACAGATCGGAAGTGAGGAAGCGACCGCTCACGAGACTGACGACCGCGAGCAATGAGACGCGTCGGAGTGCTCCTGCTCATTTTCCTCACGCAGCGTAAGCTTGGATTTTCAGCTCTTTTCGATTGTTTTTCGTTATGAGTACTGATTTTCCGGATTAAGAATTATATTTGCAGTGGAGACACAATTTGTGTACAAGCGCTTCACGAAGGAGACCTGTGCGACGAATCCATGCCTAAATAATGGAAAATGCACTCCGGGCAAGCTGGCATGCGAGTGCGCTACGGGATGGATGGGACGATACTGCCATCGTGAGACCATTTCGCATTACCCACTTATCTTACGGAACAGTATTCAGTATAACAGTATAGTAGATACGGTAAACTTCTTGTTTGTGTATGTTTTTGTTCTTCATCATTACAAGAGAAATGCCTCCTCAATATTAACCTTGATCGCGCTAAGGAACAGCCTAATCACGTTCGCATTCCTTTTTCGGTTCGTAACCTCGGGCGAGAGAGAGAGATAAGAAGACGAACCCGGTTCAATCAGGGAAAGAGTAGTTCTGTCCTTGCTTCGGCTCGATTACTTGATTGCTCGTGCGTGTGCTTTGAGCATCGTAATCGGGAATTCATCCAATTAGCCATTGCCTAGGGCAAGGGGAGCAGTAAAGTCAAAGGCTATCGGTAGTAAAAATGCGATTGTACCTATCAAATTTTATATACAAACATTTTTTGTGAATTTCGTATACTTTTCTTCTGATTGTGAGTGATGCCAGAGTGAGAACCGGAAGGAGAGATGCCTCCTTCCCGCAATTGTAAACGGATTTTGAGTTGATCAAGGATGATTTTTGCAGGTAAATGTCGTAACATCTACAAGAGTTGCGATCGATGGGCGATGGAGGACAAGTGTGAGAGCGTCCGAACGCAGACCAATTTCTTCGATGTAAACTGCGCACTGGCATGCAAGATGTGCACTCCCGACGAAGCGATGGGTGAGTCAGATGAAGGAGAAGAAGGAGTGGCTAGCAGTTGTACAGTTTCCCGGGAGAGATCTATACACTGCCGTTTTTTGCTGGTACATCAAGTAGAAATGCACGATGAAACTTAATAGCTTAGTCCTGCATTACGAACAGCAACTACTAAATCTCCCCTTATCAAATCGTTAGATCAACAACAATACCAGACAATCGCGTAGCAGTTTGTTACGATTTAATCTCTGAGATTAACGGCTATCCTAAAGTCAATCCTGTAGGTTGCAGTTAGTAACGATCCCAGTTACGATCCATTCATCCATTCCACAATCGATTTCCCCAACTTAGATCATGAGTGATTCAACCTTTGTTGTTTTATTCGCTGCTGCCATTGACCCCATTCTCACTTTCACACTTTCATCCTCGCCGTCTTTTGAGTGTCGATTTCACTTTCCTTTATCCTCCGCTCGCACGAGCGAGTGCCCCTTCAACCCTTCCCTAATTTTGCCCTTCGATCGGTTGAATGGAAGGGAAGTCGTTCGATCGGTCGGCAGAGTAGATCCTGTCTACCTTACACATATCATTGCTTCCTCATGCTCAAGTAGTTTCACTTTCCGCCTCCTCCTTTCTTCTCCCTTTTACGAGACCTCCCAGGCTGGATTCGCATAGACACACACCTATGAGATGGATTGAGTATGGCAGATCGGTAATGGGGAACGCAATAATAATACGATCTGGTTAAGATCTCCCGTCTATTCCCCTACCGCCCGCTCTTGAGCCCCTCCAGCTATTCCTTGGCAAGTGGTATTCTCAAGCAGCAAAAGGATACAGGTAAGAGAGCACACTCGAGATCGAATCCCGATACAGAAAAATACATTGAAATGCCAAAAGAGCATGCGTCACCAGACTGCTTGAAAGGAATGTGCAGATGGATACTTTGCATTACAGGTATCCGACCGATCTTTATGCTGGAGAGTATGAGGAATTGCTGGAGATTTCACCTGCAGAAGTACCCATGTTTGGACCACCCTCATTGAACATTACGTAAGGAACTTAAGCAATATCTCCGATC
Organism: Pristionchus exspectatus; assembly: GCA_911812115.1. Classification (NCBI taxonomy): domain Eukaryota; kingdom Metazoa; phylum Nematoda; class Chromadorea; order Rhabditida; family Neodiplogasteridae; genus Pristionchus; species Pristionchus exspectatus. The sequence goes on along the minus strand of OU461583.1, from coordinate 26,233,681 downwards.
TTAGTTTGCACAAAACTGAAAGAATCTACTGCAGGAGCACCTCCTGGTTTGGTGATGATACTCGAGTATTGCATGGATTTATCACTCTCCGTCCTAATACTTTCCCTCCCGATGTTGCCATTCTGTCAACTAGCAATGAGGGTAAGATTTATGATTGGTATTCTGTGATCACAAAACCTATGTGAGCATCGGATAACTTGAAAACGACAGTTAACTGCGTTTAGGTCTGAACATGATCGAGTTGGGTCAGCTCAAGCACCATGTTCTCACATTGAACATCTCCTACATGCAAGTCCATCCCTCCATCGACAACAATGTCCTCCCAGTTGGAGTGAGTTCCCTATCTCTTTCCGTTATCTCATCTCTTCTCACAATCTTCTCTCCTCAGGCAACTCGTCGTTTCCGACGAGTTGGTCCTCTACTAGAGATGACTGTTGCAAAGCTCTTCCCATCCAATCGAGTGTCACAGTTCAAGAAAATGTTCAAGAAGATCGGTGATTTTGCCTTCTGAATCAATAGTTTGTGTTATCGTCTCGACTTCCCATCCGTCTTTCTCTATTATTATTATTCCCCATTCGAACACACCAAACCCGTTGTCGGTTCTGCTCCCCTCATCACTACATCATACACAACTAGTGATAGCAGTGTCGCTTTATCATGTTGCCGGTTGCCTTTCCCCTCCCTTGAGTCAACATCCGACTCGAAACATGTACAGTACCCATCCTTCCTTTCTTCACCCAGAACTAATCAATTGTTGCTCAGTGTCACCACTCTAACTTATTCATTATAATAAAGAAGATTGTTGAAAGAAAATTCAGAGAATGAGCTAAGATGGAAACACTAAACAGCCAAGGGTGATCATAAAGGAAAGAAGTTATGAGATGTGGTCACTATGGCTCACAAAAAGAGCGCGTGGAATAGTGCCAATGGCCGAAACAAACGAACGACCTTTACGGACCGGAATGCATTGATACTGAAGGGGAAGCAAATGGTAATGGGAGAAAAGAGAGGATCGGAAAAAGAATCAGGGAGTGGCTTCATGTGCTTTCTCATACTGAACAGTACAACTCTTTGGATACTACCGATTTATTGTCTATTCACGATATGGAATGTCAAGCTGACCTGATGAGAGAACCCTATGCAATACACAGCGATAAACAGATAATCGAAATATTTGATAACTAGTTAGCCTTAATTCCCTTGATGTATTCTTTTCTCTCTTGCATCGCTTCGGTTTCTTCCTTACTTCTGTTGTGGGCCTCCCATTTAGGAGCGTCCTTGAAGAAGCGCATAGCCACGATAGAATCCTGGAAAAAAGTAATAAGCAAAATAAATTGTATCTCCGCTTTCAAACACATCCAATGCTCCCTAGACAGTTCGCTTTCGCTAAAAGCAACACGGCTTAATCATCGACATTTGGAAAGGACACGAGAAGCGTTTGAAAGTGCATCATAATGTGCCAGAAAACAATCAATGTACCTTCTCATCAGTAGTGAATCTGTGATAGATTCCAGCAGGCAGAAACAGCAGATCACCCTTGGCCACGGGGATGCGAACCCATCGGTCCTAGAAACACTCAATTAACAGATCTTTAAGAATAAATCAGTAGTATTCTTAAGGAATGGTCGAGAAGCTGTGGGTGCAAGTAAAAATCATACCTGAACATCGCGAATATCAAAATATCCGGATCCATCCATGATGAATCGAACCTCGGGGTCCGTGTGGAGATGCTCCTCGAAGAAGATTGCCAGCTGCGATGAATATTTACATTTTGAATTTAAAATATTTAAATAATTCACTTCATCGTCTTCTTTAGCCATTGTACCTCTCACTTTCACCTGTTTTCTTGCCGAGAAAGCAGAGAAAGTGAAAAGAAGTTCGAGACTAGATGTACCCCACTTACCTTCTCTTCAAAGTTGGGCATGGTGACCGGGTTGATCTTGACCACGTCTCTATTTTTCATTCCGACCTCTTCCGAGTACTTCTCTACAGCCTTCTCCCACTCGCCAGACATGTCCACCTGAAGGAACGAACACTCAATTTATTGTTCGAAATAAGATGATTGCCTTGATGCAACTTCAAGTTCCTACAATGCCAAGCCACGTCTACTCGATCGTTATTTCATAGTGGATGGAAAAAAACTAGTGTCTACTAAGCCAATCCAACTGTTGAAGGCCACCTATACCTTATAAGCAAAGCATCCGGACTCCTCAAGGTCCTTGATGGTGAAAGGGGAATCATTGAGTCTGAGTGGCTTCTTCTGGAGAGCTCCAGGAGCAACTTCTTCCATGAAGTAAGCTGCGATCGAAGAGCACTTCTCCATCTCAATTAGTCATTGACAACCGATTCACCTGTTTTCTTCCAGAGAAAAGGAGAAGAGGTTAGTGATTAGGTATATCACACGGGAGAAGGACCTCGTCAATATTACTGCAACTGGGTTTGATGACAAATATTTATCATACAAAAAGCGAATGTATAACTTATCTTTGATCTATGGCATGAGGTTCTCGAGAGGTATGCACCCAAAGTGTATTAGAAGTTGGCATTCATCTAGATATTTTCGAGATTTGGGTGCACAACTCCTTGTGAGAACGCGGAAGCTGGCAAAACAACGTAGGAGATTCTTCATGGGGTTAATTAATCATCTCGGTGCTCTCTCAGTTATGTACAACAACAATGCATGTATATGGTACAATGTACACAGTATGGGGAATGTGTGTGAATACTCTCTGAGTATCTAGGCGCTAATGAGATTACTCAACAGATCTATGGGACAATCGTAGTGAGAACTAATCGTGATCGACTCTTTCCTCAACTTCCTTCACGAAATGATCAAATTCGTTGATGTGACTGGCAAATTCATCGATTTGGTTCTTGATGAGATTCGGGGTATCAGTTACTCCATGAATTCCATCAACAGGAGCATGTCTGCATTGCTCTAGGAACTCTCCCAGATTTGATCCTGGTGCAACGTGAGACGTTGAGGGAGAAATGGAGAAGATCTGAATGAAAACATTTAGTTGTTGTTTCATCTTACAATTTTGGCATCTCTGCTACAGTACTATTCCATTGCAAAAGCTATGATATGTCTAGTCGATCGTTCCTTCATAAGCAACACAGCGGCGGCATCTCCACTATACGGTATGATTCACCTTGGCACTAGCGAGAGGATCGGCGGATGAATCCTCCTCGTCGCTCTCTGATTCACTGTGAGATGAAGCGGAGTGAGTCGACTCGCGCTTCTCCTCCTCTACGAGAATCGGCTCGACTGCTGGAAATGAAGGGAATGAGGGATCGGAAGTAGGAAACAAAAGTTGATCTGATCGGGAAAGTCCATAGGAGGAGTCTCCTTCTTAATTACTCTTTGGCTCTCTCACTTATTTCTACCTTATTACCTGTTTCCTTACCTTATTATCTTACCTTATTTCTACCACTTATCACCCGTTTTCTTGTTGAAAAAGCAAAGTAAACACGAAGGGGATGGTGAGCATATGGTCATGAGCTAGAATTCCTACTGCAACTCACGAGGAGAGTTGATCTTCTCCAGGGAGCATTTGCACTTGGACGACGATAGTAGCACAGCGAAGGGGAAGGAAGAGGAGGTTCGATGGCCGGTCGAGAGTGTTTTCTGAAACAATGGTCATGTGATGATGATTATACGATGCTATTTGCGATCATCGGTACAATCACTGCGGGCAAAGATCACGCGCTCTCTCTCTCTGTCTCTCTGCACTCTATCATTGCTAAAATGTCAAAATGGAAGCGTGCTCATCACCATGTGCCTCTCTCATTACCAAATATATGAGTGTATGCGAGTAGTATTATGGGCGTTCAACGCCGGCGTTTGACCAGTGTTGAACAGCCTCGACTTCGCACCCCTCAATTCTCACAAGGAACGGAATGCCTTTTTGGCGCTGTTATATTTTCATGAGTGTTTACCGCGAGTGAATCACGACAGAGCGCTGAGTAGTCGCGTTCACCACAACGACATAAGAGCAAACAAACACGAATAGAGCAGCGACGTTCTGATTCACAATGATTGTTACTGTTAGAAAGCGCAATCCTTTTTAAGCCCGCCCATTCCGCCATTGTGTGATTTTTTTCCCGTCATGAATACTCGCGATTTTAGTCTAATCGACATTCTGAATCAGTTGCCTGTTGAAAAACTAAGCGTCTCAGAACTCAAATTCATTGTCAATAGCATATTTCGACTCGGGTACAAGTTTGGTCGTATTTCCGCTCAAGGAATCATTGTTCGAGATGAACAGACTAATGAAGACGTTTCAAACTCCTTTTTCACTGATCTAAAACTATTGGATGTTCACTATCGATTTGTCAAAACGGACATCATGCAAATAAGCTCCGATTTCACAACAATTTACGATAAAACCGTAACAGTCGACGAGGATTATTTTCAACGCACTGGAGTTCTTCCCAATCCGAATTTGCCAATTGTTGTTGATAAGTGCGGTGGTCTACATGTTCTAGAGTCGTTCACAGTTCATCTCACTGGCAATAACTCTTCTTCCTGATAGTATCCCGCGCGCGAACAAAGGTAAACATTGGTGATTCTGATTCCGACTCTCCATTTCGTCTGTGTTTGCACATCTGTTAAACGCACCTCTACCACGGACAGTGTTAGTCATTGTTTGCTCAAGTGTGTACCAAACGTTCCCTCGTACATCTGGTCGGTTTTTGGAATAAATCATCATCAATATCGCTCAGATACAATTTATTCATTCATTTCACAATAAAAGGGGGCGGGGCATGCCCTCGGCCAGTGTCGAGTATAAAAAGTCGAATTCTCGCACCCTTGTAGTCGTTTCGAGCTCGCGTTCTACTGACATGTCTCTTCATGAGCCTATAGAAGTGGAAAAGCCGTCAAAGAAACTTTTCATCGCCAATCCGAACAAGCGATATCGAATGGCCAGTTGAACTTTTCAATGCTTTACTTGAATCAATGTTATTGCAGTCAGCGGCTCAATGGACTTGTGCAGCAAAGAACGTGATTCTGTTTCAACTCTGTGACGTGTGTATTGACAGTTTCCGAGGTTTTGCTGGTCAACCCAGTTTGCTTTTATCGATATGTGATTCTTGTACGATTTTTAACCACTCGATTCGCTTTCCACGGTCACCGCCGTTACAGCCGTATAGTGGTCGTTTGTACGGAGTCTCGCATTCCAATTCATACGAAACAACAATTCAACAACCAGCTGATACACTCAAACGAGCTCGTTCCAACAGTATCTGAATAAATGCTCTAATATCATCATAATCGCACAACTGTTTCGCAATCATTATTGAAATGATGAAGTGCTCAGACGACGTGATGACAAATAACAGGGGTATAAAAGGGTACTATTTCTCGTCATTTGGGCATTACACAATGGATAACTGGTCTTCTTCTTCTTCGTCTCCAATCTCACTGTATCAATCATTCAATCCTGATGGAAAATTCGGATTGGCTCGACTTCTCGAACTGCTTGTCTACGTCCGTGGAGGAGCCATCTCTATTACGACTCTCGTCTCTATCCTCATTGAACTCAATGAAGGAATTGTTCCCATAGAAGTGGATTATTGCACTTTTATTGAGAAACACTGTCAGAATTTGTCTCTTGTTATTGTTGATGGACTTGTAAAGTGCAAGTTTCGCTTCAGATAAATGATGTTAAAATGTTCATCTTTTATACACAATAAAAAAGTTATTCAACATATTTCACAATCTCTGGCTCGTAAACCACTCCAGATATCTCTCTCCATTCATGTCGACTAGCCTGTAGACGGGAGGATCTCCCTCCAGTGCCTCAACAATTTGAAATGCTTCCTCGGTCCATCCTGATCTATAGCCCTTTCTGAACACACTGTCTGTTCGGCTCATTCTCACCAAAAGTCCCACTTTGTATTTGGGTTGACGCTTTGTTTGCTCTCTGACTGCATCTTTGGGAATTTCTTCTCCTCTGAACACTTGTGTGGGAGTGTACCCAGTCATGCGGTGTCTAGAGTTGTTGATGGCAGTGGTAATCTTTTTACCTGCATCAATCCATTTGTTAGTCTTCGCGTGTGTGAGGTACTTGTAAAGTCGAGTTTTCCATGTTCGATTGAATCGCTCCACCATTGCGCACTTAATTTCCGATTCAGGATGTATCAAGTTGATCCGACGGCTTTTCAGATATTTGTTCACATGACTGTTCAAAACTCTTTGCCGCGATCGGTCACTAGGAACGCAGGATACATTTTGATGGATTCAAAAGTTGACTGCAAGGCTTGTGCAACATTGTCCCCCGTCTTCCTCTTGATTGGAATTGTGAACGCATATCTACTGTAACAATCAATCATTGTCAAACAGTACCGATAGCCCTTGTTATTACGTGAAAATTTGATCATTTCGACCAAATCTGCTTGAACATGAGAAAACACAAACTCACCCCTAGTTTTACGACGAGGAAACTTGTATCGAACTTGTTTGTGTTTTGAATAGACACTCTGATTCTCTAGAAATTGACTCACTTGACGACTACTCTTTTGACTGGCTCTCTGAAGAGGTCCGTGTGATGAAAAAGCCGTGGGTTCGTCAAGGCTATAGTACAATTTGCTTATTCCAGACATTGCTATGCGAACTCTGTAATGATATGCGATCTGAGGATGTAAATCTTTATTTACCATGTCCTTATGTACAATCTAACACGTCCTGTTCCTTTCTGTAGTGCGTTTGCTGTTCTTGCCGCTGTATTCTGCGTGGGTCTCATGAACGATGGCAAAGTGGCTATCCTTTTTTCGCTGGTCGGTGTTGATTGGCTGGAGAGGCGCACGTTTTGCTTGTTCACACCGTCCTGCCTAAAAGTCGATTGCCTCTTTACAGAAACTACAGGAGAGTCAACGTCCAATACGGGCAATTTTGGAGAGTCTCCCGTCTTCTTTCTGGCAGGAACTATTTGCCATTTCGCCTTCTCCGACTTTCGAAACGGCGATTCCCGGCTGCTTTCATCGTTTTCATGATCTGTAAGTATTTCCGGCTCAACTGCTGTTCCTAGCTCTGATTCAATATCGCTAGTATCAAGAGGCTTGGAAGGCCTGGACCGGTATGGTCGAACAACCCTTTTGCTCAAAACTCGTCTTGTCCTGGTACGAACTGGCACCACTTGGGAGGGTGACGTACTTTCAGTGACGTCATTAACAATATCATTGCTTTGTTTAAAGTTGTTTAGCCTAGCCATGCCGTCTTCATACAGTTTGCTCCTAACAGCAGTACTCAACGAATCATCATTGAGAATATCGCATAGTTTGTGATCCATTTCGATTGCGTCGGCCTCTTTCCGAGACACGGAAACAAATGGTTGAATTCGGGTAGTAAACTTCATCTCTGTACGTCCAGTACAACACGAATAATGGTACGAAGAAAATGGGTGGCAAAAGTTTCGAGAAGTCCACGTGCTTTTTCGGGGCTTCGACACTTGCCAATATACCGAATAATTGGAAGAAACTTTACAACGGAATTACGTTCTGTACGATTGAACTGAATCTTGTGAACGTTAAATAGAATTTCGACTAGGCATTCAATCTCCTTGTGAGTAGCAGTTGAGATTACACGAATATCCCGCAAGACGCTTCGTAGAAACGCTGAATGTTGACCCACGCATTGATCCATTACGAAACGACTTTGACGGAATATGATCCGTCCAATGGGCTTTTGTAGAGGCGGAGGGTGCAGAGACGACTCTCGTTTCCTTCTGCAGAGGTTTCTGACGGTTGAGGCAGCGGCAAGTGTCTCTTCTGGTGACGTTTGCGTGAAAACACTGATGAAAAGTATCGATTGCAAATATCACAGAAAAGATTAGACTGTAGAGTAGACATGGGGACCGCAGCACACGAAATGCAAACAACTAGAAATGAAAGGAGAAATTCCGAGAGAGGTATTTGCGTACGTACATGTCATCTCTTTTTATACTCTCAAATGTTCCCACTACAGATTTGAAAGACCGACCCTTGCTCATCTCTGTGATTACGTACACACAAAAAGCCCCACAAGTCGACTCCTTTATCGATTGATGTCGTTTCCTGTTGTAGTGAATCACTGGAAAGCGCTCGCAAAACTTTGCAATACTCTCAACGTCTGGTTGTCCGCCAAAAGAGTCGAAAAAGTGTGCAGTGCCCTTGCGAACAATGACGGCCTGCCAGTGAGTACCCGGTCTATCGTGTCTATCGGTATTTACAACAAGTGAAAAACTAGATGGAATGCGAGTCGGCAGAGTGTCTGCGGCAAAAGTGCCCAAGAAACCTGGAACTCTAGACAACAAGAGATCAATCTGATAACTATCCATTAACTCCTCTAGTTTCCTTCGCTTTAAATCCTCTCCCCTCACGCTCTGTCTCGCCACTTGCGTGTCGAGCCGATCGTAGAATTTATGATTCGCCATCCGGGGTTCAGGCCCGCTGGGCCTGAAGTCTGGGGGCCTCGGCCAGCCTCGGCGGGGGCGGGGGGCAAACCTCGGCAAGCCTCGGATCACAAATGGTTGACTTGTGGACAATGTGGGTATGGTGGAAATAATAGTTTATCGTTACATGATAGCATCAATGTGTGGTACACGGTTTTCATCGATTGAGAGCACCGAGTCATATTCACAATGTAGGATACAGTAAATTCCTCCATCGGGGACAGCCTTGTTGAATGTCAAATTGAAACTTGTGGTCCCGAGATTGATTAGGTTAAACGTGTCAGAGTCGAGATGTGGCGAAACTTCAAACACAAAAAGGCACTTCCCTCTTTGAATGCTTCTCTTGTGATACCATTGCTCAATGTTGATCTAGCCATTCCGCAACCTTCCAACATGTTTAGATAGGCCGGCATGTAGAGGTCCTTGTCAAATTGTAGGTTCAGAGGTCTAGATGGAATCGTTCTTCCTCCGCACTCTAGAAAAGCATCTTTGAGATCAAAGTGTTGAAAGTTGAACGGAGTCTTTTTATAGTCGCCAAGGAATGATTTCGAATCCACCATGCACATGATTACCCTCTTGGGGAGGGCGGATGTGAGTAGTCTGCACTCGGGGGCATCGAAACGACCAGGTGCCACATAGAAACTGCGCATTTCTACATTTGTAAGCGGATAGGTAATCATTTTGTTCTGTTTGAGCATTAGTTCAATTGCAGTTGATGCGCTATCATGAAGTTCAAACTCGTGAAGGAGTAGTTTAATATCGAGAATCTCATACTTGTATTCTTTGGGAGTGTCAACTTCGAAAGAGTTGATAACAAATTTGGGATCGTTTAGATACGCGACTAGCTTAAAATCGACATAATTGAGCAAGAGGCGAGATTGATTAAACATGTTCAGGTTCAAAGTTGCAGCGAATTGAGCTTCACCATTGTTCTGTACCCAACCTTGCCTACGCAAATGGCCCGAGCATTTCGGATCGTTCAACTTGTCATCTGTTGCGTATCCCCCGAGAGAAAGGGTTGTTTCCTTGGTCTGAGTGTCATAGTTGAGCTGCGACTCGATCATACTTCGCCATGCGTAGAGTTGTGAAGAGTCTTCCACAAGGACCCCATTAATGTACACGAGAAACTGTTTGAAGAGAGATTTGCCAATAAGATTGCAAAATGCCAGAGGAAGAGTTTGACCTTTCTCGACTTTGATGACTTTTCCCTTTTCATCTCTAATTCCAATGACGAATTGAACGTAGCTCCGTTGGAGGTTCAGATAATTTTTCTGGAGGTTGTACCTCCATTCAAGAGGGCCAGGTACAGAACCGGATGATGCATTTAGTGCATTTGTGAGAGGACATTCAATATATCGACTGCTGACCACTCCTACTGAAGTATCGGGCATGCTGAACAGATCAAGCTCTGGAACAAGTGTCTTTGCAGATTTATCAGAAACAGATTTTAACATTATGGAGCGGGAAGATAGAGAGATCTCTTTTGAAAAGCGGGTCTGCTAGAGCGTCTCCGCTTGCCAAGACCAGTGAGGTTGTGGAGTGATCGCTTTCCGGCCTTTTTAAATGCTTCCGAGGGAGAAGTTCCATCAACCACATCCGATACTGCGCCAGCCAGTGAAGAAGTCAGTTCCCGTCCAAGTGGTGAATTCAGAAAGATGGGAATTGAATGACGAAATCTTCTCAAAACTCCTGCAATTCCTCTACCTCCTCGTTGGTAGGGAACCCCTGCAAACTTACCTGCCCCTTTTTGTGACGAGGGATGCAATAGTTGAATGAAATCAATTTTATCATAATCAAACGGTACAGAACTGTTGACGGGAATCATTCCTAGTCAATTTTGACGAAATGTAGAATGCAAATTGAAGTTCCAAAGTGAAACTTTATAGGCTTTGCAAACTCGTCACAAATTTGGATATTGATACAGTCCAAATTCTCACCATTTATAGGAAAGTATTGAATAGGGTTGAATGTGTGGGAAACTGTCGAGTTGAATTCCTTGTTGGACAAAGGAACCACTCGCAATAGCTGTGATTTACAATCACCTACGATCGTTGGTTGAATACAATCGGCGTACACAAACATACTGGAAAGATTGTTGTAAAAATCGATTTTGTACGGTGCGACATTTTTACCTTCGGATAGTGTTGTGGTCTCATCCTTGGAGGAGAAACCGCACAGATAGCTCAATGATTGTGGAAGTGTCACTTGTATTACGACATTCTTATTAATGTTTACCACGATCCTCTGAAGGAGTGGGTCGAAATCAAAGGAGAATCCATGTTTGCTGTACTGTTCCTGTGCTCTACCAAGTGAAAAACTGCGAACATTTGCGTGGTTGGCGATTCTCTTGGAATCGGAAGCTGTGCTCTTTTGTAGCGTCGCGACTTCCCTGAGAAGAGATTCTAGTTTGTTCGTTTCTTGAATACGGGTTTTGCTATTCGCTTCCATAATTTTGTCCAATCCAGTATGTGCCGATGAGGACATGCTAGCAATCGCCTTTTCAAACATTTTGAACTGTTTCTCTTGAATGTCCTTCATCGATTTTGTGAATGATTCAAACTGTTTTTCTGGGAACACTGGAACTTGTACGATAGTCGGAGGTGGGTGAGGCGGGGCTGGAGTTGTTGGTGGTGCAAGAGTGGAATTTTCGGGAGGTGCAAAAGTTGTGGGCGGAGCTGGGGTTGACGTGGGAGGTGCAGGTGTTACAGTTACAGGCGGTGAAGGCCCGGGAGTAGAGTTTGTTGGAGGTGAAGAAGTTGTGGGCGGAGCTGTGGTAGACATGGGAGGGGCAGGTGTTACAGGTGGTGCTGGGGTGGGACCTTGCGATTGACCTTTTCGATTCTTCTTTCTGTCCAGCATTTGCTGAATTTCATCAGCTGTTGCTTTGTTTGGTTCCTCTCCTTCATTCATTCGCCTTTCGATGTCCTCCTTCTCTGATTGGCTATTGTCTGCATTACGTTTGGTTCTATTTGGCAAAGACGACCAAAGCGAGTTCAACAGGGACAATTGATCTCGATAATCTCCCTTTGGGATAGTGAAATTGGTGACTACTCCATCTTTACCAATGGTTGAAAAATTTAGATGTTGCGACACATTATCAAAGCTATTGTTGTAGATAATTTCCGCCAATCCACATTTCCATTTGTCAGATTTTAGTTTGATTGCTTCGGGGAGACGTGTACGGAAGAATGAGCTCGTGTTCTCGGGATGATCTTTCACGTTGGACGGCAGGGTGACGTAGAACTCGTTCATTATCGAAACCGAGTGGAAAGGGGATAAACAATGCCAAACAAGACGAAAGTAGACCTAGCCAGAATGGATTTTGATTGCTGTCTGGGAAAAGGGTAATATTTATGAGGGATACCAAAATACAGACAGACACGGCAGCTAGCTGGAAGAGGATAAATAGAGTGGACGATTTTTCCATTTAATAGTGATTATGGCAGATGAAAGCTTTGTTATAAAGACTCCTTGCCTTCTCTATTGCTCTGGTGCAACACAGACTGGCAAAACGACATGGCTCATAAACGTATTGAAAAACTATACCGCTTTGTTTGATAAACCAATCGATCGAATCATTTGGTGTTATGGTATCGATACAGGAAACTTTCCCCACCATCCAAAGATTCTACTACACGAAGGACCCCCGGACATGCAACTTCTCGAGGGCAAAGAACATAAGCTCCTGATTTTGGATGACCTCATGTCTTATTATGTTAAAAATAAAACTGAGCTAAACAATCTCTTTACCAGAGTTGCTCATCATTGTAACTGTTCCATCATCAATATTGTGCAATCTCTCTTTGCTCAGGAACGGACAGCTAGAGCAAATAGTACCTATGTTTGTCTTACAAAGTCAACAGGCGATACTCTTCAAATTCAGAATTTCGCGCGACAAATCTTTCCAGGTCGTTTTGACTATTTCTGGGAAGCATATCAAGATGCTGTCAACTCTAGACCGTATGGTTACTTGATAATCGATTTGCACCCAACCACACGAGACGATAGACGTCTGTGTACAAATATTTTTGACGACTCTCTTGTTTATTATGTGGAGAAAAAGAGACCATGAATAAACTGTTTATCTTTTAATTTTGATGTAAAATACAAGAAGTATCGCAGTAAATATAACAATTGCTCCCAGCCAATGTATGTTGAATATTCCCTTTTCTTTCTTTTCGAGTGGTGTATGCGTTATTGAATCAAAAACAACGCCGTTCATCTTGTAGAATATGATTTTACTGGGCTCATCGAATAGAAAGCCTTGAACATTTCGCAACAGAAGATGTTTGTAGTTATCTTGCTCATTGAACAAGGAACCATTGACAATAGTTAATTTTTCGTTGTTAGATATCTGAAATATTTGATCGCAGCATAATACCGTTGACAGATGAAGGAGTGGTGGTATACATAGTATCCACATGATGAAATGATGTGATGAGCAGAAATGTCAATTTATACGTCAGAAGGTTGCAAGTTGCCGAGATTCAAAATAAGTGATTCAAGTACGAATCGATTTCCTTGATGGTCGCATACAATGGGAAATAGGGGGTTAGATGTTACTCCCGTTTCACTTTTGTAAACTTCACGTACACTCGCTGCCTCTTCCTCGCTAACAACTGTTACCTCTCCAGAAAACACACACTGAACGTGATCTAGTGTAGAACAGATTCTGCCAAACTTTCTTGCCATTCGAAACAGCTGAGTCACAATGAAATTAACTTCTAGTATGGTTAGTTCAGCCAGTGGAAACGCCTGTAGAAAGTCGGTGATCAGGAATGATTTCATTTAGGACGGGTATGTTATAAATCTTGCGGTATTGAAACTCTTATCTATGCTTGCGTTTTATGGTGAATGTGTTTGCTCTTCGATTCACTCGCGGTAAACACAGAGTATAGCAGTGCCAAAAAGGCATTCCGTTCCTTGTGAGAATTGAGGGGTTCGAGTCGAGGCTGTTCAACACTGGTCAAACGCCGGCGTTGAACGCCCATAATACTACTTATGCGAGATCCTTTGAATAATAAGCAGGACCTGCTGCTCTCCCCGAAGCCCCACACCGCCAAACCGAATCGCCACCAAGACAACGGTTCTCCACCGAATAATGTCGAAGAATCTACGTTGCTCTCTCAAATCACCATGGTGGATAAATAAATTGAAATTGAAGTTGAACTATTACACTTACATCGTCCAAATTCGGCAGAGATACGCCCGATCCGTAGTGGCACTGGCAAGGTCCCCGAAATGGTCCCGTATCCTCATCTGAGGACGAACAAGCTGATTCGTCCATTCGCTTCTGATCGGAGACTGAGGAAGGCGCATCTGTGCTCTGCAAGGGGAGGAATAGAGTGATCGAGTTCTATTCCCTTCACACGCACTCTCGCGGTTCAAGCATGCGAAAGAGCGCTTGGAACGCAGAGGAAGTTTTAAGCTTTCTATAAAACACATGTGGCGGCCACATTGAAGCGACGCCTCAGATGCGACAGTCATTAAAAACTTGATGGATCCCAAGAACTGAGTCCTCATTTCACGCCCACCTTTCTTTATTAAAACGTTTTCGGTATCGCAAAACACTCAAGCATTAAATGTGCGATATCTCACCGTGGGAGTTGCTGGGCTTCCTCGAAATACGTGGAGATGGTCCGAGACGGGAGTTGTCGCCTGTACCCTCTCTGATCCTTCCACGGGAATGGCTGAGGAGTACGAGGACGGTCGTTGACGGTCGGACGTCTTATTCGGTGCGGGCGATGAACTCTTCCGAGGGGTCGTTTCCACTTTCTCCCTAAATTGGAAACAGGTTCAGCACAATTATCGTATATCCTCATCGTACATTCATGAGAAAGTGAAACGTCGGTCACTCGTTGACCTCGGCCGTTACGTGGGCCAAGGTTCTCAGTTATTTATATTCTTATCGTTAATTAAGAAGATAAAAAGAACTCACTTAAAGAATAGATTGACGCTTAATGATCCGTATGGAGAGGGAAGCTTCGCTAGTTGTCGCATGATATAGTCGTCACTGGAGGGATTGGCGCTGCCCATCTTGTCTAATATCTGCAAAAGTAATTAATTATATTTCTTAGTCGAACGATGATTCATTTCGAGAATTAACCTTTTCCTCAGTTACACACCTTTACATATTTCTCCGTGCAGTAATTGTTCATTGAATGCTCGTACGAAAGATTCGATTAGAAAGAAGTATGTATTTTGAATAAGTAATAGTTTCATATATTTACCCGATATAGGACGACGAATGACTCTGAGCTCTGCTTCTTCACGTAATATCGCGAGAGAGGCGTCATTCGAGCAGCAATTGCACACGAACGAAGAAGAACACCGAACTGGAAGTAAAAATAACTAATAATTAAAAAAAAAATAAAAAAAATAATTTCATGACAAACTCCTGGTATTGAAATTTAATCGATGGCTAATACCAGTAAATTCATAGTAAATTCATGTTTTCTCACCTGGTGATACAAGTTGCTCATCGTAACAGTGAGATCTTTGTCATCGCGGTCGACTGAGACTTGCCTGCAATATATATATTTAACTCGGAATGATTCATTCATAATAATAATTGATAAATCATTGATCCATCTCTGCTATTCGACCTTCGCTCTTTATTTCACTGACTCAAACGTGATGCCAAACAACCTAATGTGACCAAAGGATACTAGCTATAAATAGACATTCCTACCTATTTTCACTAATAAAATGTTGTTTTTTTCGATCTTCAGGTACATTTGTTTCAGTGTAATAATCATCAAATGGCCGAGTGGTAGAGCAAAGATGAGAGTATTGCTCTCAATCACCCTCACCATTCCTCGAGGGGAAGATAGTCTCCACTCGCTGTGTACAGAAGGAACTCGAGCGTGAAACAATCGATGGAAGGAGGAAATCTGAATATAATTCAAAGTATACTTTTGATCAATATTCAGTAACAAACCGTTGGAGACTCTGGCTGATATAGGCGGCGACTTCTCCTAGCTCATCCACTTTGAAACTGAACCAATCCTTCTCATCTGTCGGCAGACTACATTGTGTGTCCGTCGGACGACCCAGTCGCGACTTCAACATATTAATTAGTTAATTAATTGCTAATCACGTTAATTAACCAATAGTAAAGAGCCTAACACGAACCTGGACGACAGTTTGGATGAGTCTGGTGGAGAAGTTCTTGACGAATCGATTGAAATCGCCTTGAGAATCTCCCATCGACTGGGCAATTAACGAGGAGAGGGGCAATGACGATGATAATGAGGTTGAAAACAACGAGAGAAAGTGATAGCAAGGTTGTTTTTCACTGCTGTGCCCTTTCTAACCTTTGCACTGGAATGTTTCTACCGTCCCCGGAGAATCCGTGCGGGACATTCCGAGCAAGATTGGAGTTGGAGCGCATCTAATATTTTTGCAGTGAAAAAATAAAAAGGAAAAGATGAATTATTGCTTAGTTTCCTATTTTTATTAATTTAAGAGACCTTCTCCATAAAAATTCACCATTTCGACCCCCTTCCGGACATCCTCCAGGATATTCGAGTCAGACCTTCACACTGCAGTCATAGGAGAGGGTCGACCCCTTGTTTACAAAACTACAATACTTAGCTCCTCTAGCCGCCTACGCGTGCCGCCAGGTGCGCGCGAAAGTGAGATTTTGGCCAAAAACGTGATATTCATATCTCGGCAACGGAACAAGTTAGGGATAAAATTCTTTTTGCGTTATGTTAGTGACCTCTTATGTGCAAAAAAGCACCATTGAAGAAAAATAAATCTTTCATTTTAGTCCGATTTTTTAAAGAATATTTTCGAATTTTTCACTTTTTGCTGCCTCGCGAACGTTTCCGCAGGATCTCATATAGCATATATTGTAGCCCTCATGGTCCCAGTAAACACCCACCACAAATACAGAAGATCGAGATTTTCCGGAGTACTGAAAAGTGAGGTCGAATGGTGCAGAGTGCAAAAATCCAATTACCGAACTTTTTGAATAGACTGTCTACTGCTGTAATTTCACATCTAAAATTCGTAGAGTATTCAATTTACAACTTTTGCACAGTTTTTAAAATTGTACTAATTGATTTTGCGTCGATATTCAATATTCTGCGCGTGGACACAAAAATGGATGTCGTGGAGATCGGTTTTCTCGCAATTCTCAGACTGACATGGGTTTGCGCAGGATCTAACCTAGCACATTTTTTGACTATCACATGTCTGCAAATTATGAGCTGCAAATACAGCACAGCGATATTTTCCGGAGTACCCAAAAGTTCATCTTAACGACTCGGAGTCGATCACAGAAACGCTGTTTTTGTTGCTGTCTGGCTATCCCGTATGTGATTTTCGTAAAATACCACTCAAAATAAATTGATACACCATCAGGTGAATACTCATCGCCATAAGAGTCGAATTCACCTCCATGACTTTATTGACCCATGACCCGGGGTTCATGCTTCAGAAGTGACTTTCGACCATGAACCCCGGGTCATGGTCCAACAAGGCCAGATTTTGAGGGAGCCCGATTGGGCTAATCCTGGTGCTGCTGTATTGATGGACTAGTGAAACATGCATTGCGATGTCATACATTCGGAAATTGACCCGGGGTTCAGGGTCGAAAGTCATTTCTGAAGCATGAACCCCGTGTCACGGGTCAATAATGTCATGGTGGCGGATTCGACTCTTATGGCGATGAGTATTCACCTGATGGTGTGTCAATTTATTTTGAGTGGTATTTTACAAAAATCACATACAGGATAGCCAGACAGCAAAAAAAACAGCGTTTCTGTGACTGACTCCGAGTCGTTCAGATGGACTTTTCGGTACTCCGGAAAATCTCGATGTGCTATATTTGCAGCTCATAATTTGCAGACAGATGATGGTAAAAAATGTGCTAAGTTAGGTCCTGCGCAAAACCATGGATGTCTGAGAATTGCGAGAAAAGCGTTCTCCACGACTTTCATTTTTGTGTCCATGCGCAGAATATTGAATATCGACGCAAAATCAATTAGTACAATTCTAAAAACTGTGCAAAAGTTGTAAATTGAATACTCTACGAATTTTAGATGTGAAATTACAACAGTAGACAATCTATTCAAAAAGTTCGGTAATTGGATTTTTGCACTCTGCACCATTCGACCTCACTTTTCAGTACTCCGGAAAATCTCGATCTTCTGTATTTGTGGTGGGTGTTTACTGGGACCATGAGGGCTACAATATATGCTATATGAGATCCTGCGGAAACGTTCGCGAGGCAGCAAAAAGTCAAAATTCGAAAAAAATCTTTAAAAAATCGGACTAAAATGAAAGATTAATTTTTCTTCAGTGGTGTTTTTTTGCACGTAAGAGGTCACTAACATAACGCAAAAAGAATTTTATCCCTAACTTGTTCCGTTGCCGAGATATGAATATCACGTTTTTGGCCAAAATCTCACTTTCACGAGCACCTGGCGGCACGCGTAGGCGGCTAGAGGGGCTAAGTATTGTAGTTTTGTAAACAAGGGGTCGACCCTCTCCTATGACTGCAATGTGAAGGTCTGACTCGAAAATCCTGGAGGATGTCCGGCCCATGCTGAATTTTTATGGAGAAGGTCTCTTAAGATATTTTTAAAAATTCATTGGATCATGACAGCAAACTCGAGAACGATAAAATCGACATTTGATAACGAAAAAAGTTAGTGATTCTCGAGTGATTCTGTGAAACGCAGCGCTAATTATTTAATTATTCCTTTATATTATATATCAAGCAAAGAGTATCTTCCATACTGAAAATCGTGAAAGTGTGGTAAATTCTTCCTGTTACGCGCCCTTTTGCGCGTGCTAATGTCCTGGAATGTGGAGAAGGAGAGTGTGTGCAGCGATGTCCGAGTGGTTAAGGAGATTGACTAGAAATCAATTGGGCTTTGCCCGCGTAGGTTCGAATCCTGCTCGCTGCGAATTCTTTTTGCAACTTTTTCGCAACATATTTATTGTTTGATATCACATATTACATGCATATGCATACATCACCTATTCTGAACTGAATACTCCGGGAATGCAATCTTAATACTGTGAGTAAATGCAAATCACGATTTATCTTCTCGAGACGATTGAAATGGATATTACTTATACGCGTCATGAAAATCAAAGAAATTGAGCAAATGACTAACAATCGGTACACATAAAAGGTGAGAAATCTTTGAGGTAAACTGGGCTAAACTGAGAGAGAACTGGATTTTGAGTCTAAACTGGATGAAGATAAAACTGAATAGAAAACAATGTCTATGAATCGACCTGGAATGGCAATAACCACTAAAAAACCACTACATTAAATCAACAATTGGTTTCTCATATTTACAAACGACGCTGAATATATCTCCTCCCATTCGATCAGCCAACCAACGAGTCTTGATAACTGCTGCCTTGAGTGATGGAACCTGCAAATCAATATTTGCTGGAATTGCATGTTTCAAGTCTTATCCCAGTTTCCAGTCGAGGTAAAAGAATCTTAGAACTTTGCCACCAGTCCTTTCAATGTCATTGAACGTGCGTTTCTTTTTTACCATCGTGATCATATTGTTGCGAGACATTTTTCTCATTTTTTCATGATGTCCCACTCACCATGAATTGAGCGTTGAAGTTGGTGTGGAGTGCTCGTCCCATTCCCTCGATTACTACTAAATCCACATTGTCATCGAGAACCGCCTTGCACAGTTCACTGTCCACGCGTCTGCAATTATCGCATTTAAAATATAAAATACGATTATTCACACTTGTTTCTCCTTCAAAATATGCATACCTGTACCGGTCAGGCTGAGACATGATTTTCACATAAGAGTCGTAGGCTTGCCTCGCACACTCATGAGCGCAATCAAAGTCAATAAAGTCAGTCAGTCAAGCAATCATGAACGCACCTCAGATCGAGACAGGGCGATCCCTGTCCCGAGTGCATGATCTTGAACGTTCCCTCCTCCGTGTGTCTCTTCAACAGTTCATCTCTGTCCGTCACTTCCTTCATCACTTGCACCAGTTCTCCGAAGGTGATGTCGTTGAGGGCAGGGAGAAGGTTCGAGACGATCGTCACCTGGGAGAAATTTAGCATTTGTTTTGTCTATTTGAAGAAATACTCCATCTCTTATGCTATGAAGCCCACTTACCGTTTTGAACGAATTCGTTCAATGAAAAATTTGTTGTTATTGTACACCTTCCATTTTTGACTGGCCAAAAAAATTAACGCCATCTCACCTTGGATCCCAACTTAAGGAACTCTCTTGCGAAGGGAAGCACCCCGAGCACGACGTCGGCACCACTGCAAAAATTATTTTTATTGCAAATTCGTGCCTTCAAAATCCATGACGAGACGGGAAATAAAACATGGCGAAGTAAACAAATTAAAGTACAGAAGTGTGAATGATATCGAGAGAAGGATGCGAGTCTCTCCCATAAATACACTCTCTCATTTCGTCCAGGGATATTAGCAATCAAGGGTCACCTATTATCAACAAATACGACGATGCTCTTGTGACCTCCATTCATCGAAGCGTCAAGAAACTTATCGAGATCATCGTTAAGCCACGGCCGAGCTGAAAATATTTCATTAAAAATATATATTTATTTTAAATTTCAGTATACCTGGAATGACGTCGATCGCCTTCTGGAAGGTGAACTCCTCCTTTCCTTCCATCAACTTAACGACCTCCTTCGCTCCCCAATCGAACACGTTTCCTATAAGTTTATTGATTCAGATTCCATGCAGGAGATCCAATTACCTGCCAGCAATCCCTTGGTTGCCTCCGCGAGTCTCTCCCGAACATCGTCCATTCCATCCAGCTTCGCGACTACTTTGGGCAGTTCCCTCACGGCGAGATCGTTCTCGAGCTTCTTTTGCTGGAAAACAGTATTTTCATTTTACAAAAATGATAAATATCCACGGAACTCGATACTCCTCATATCTATGTCGTACTCACCAGCTTGAATGGGTCATCGAACTCGTGTTCTTGGAAGATCTGCTCACGGAGATCGAGTAGATTGCGCACGTTGCAAGTTCCGTACGCACTGGAATATATGGCTGTCTTAGGTAGATTGCCTTCCGCGACCGAGGTCACTAGTGACAATTTACAGCGTCGGCGGGTGATTTAACAATTCCGCCGTAATCTGTGAAAACGCAATGCAAAACCGCTTATTTCACAGACCGCGGCCTATTTACTCACAATGGCTTGTCCCTGAGCAGTTTCAGCTGTTCGAGATACTTCTTGGCCACGACATCCGCACGGTCCGCAGCAGTGGGAGAATCGTGCTGCGACTCGATCGCCTTTGAGCACATCTGCAATGTGGTGATGATCTTATCGTATCCTATCGAACCCCCTCCAGCCTGAGTGAGTACTCTTCAGTGTGTCTTCTTAATTTTCTTTCTCAATCAATCTGAGCAGTGCTTACTACATGACGCAAAACTGTTCGAATTATCATCATCACATAGAACTTCATTTTTGACAACGCTACACTGATCACACTCGCCCGCATATCTATCGATTCTATCATCGAATCGGGCTCTCTTCATTCCCTATAATCTCTAGCCACAAGACGATATGAAATAGTCAGTGAAGAAAAGAGAGTCGAAAAGTGTCTTGGTTCACTCACTTTGTGCACACTTTCCTCCATAATCGTCAGCCAGAATTCTCTCGCAGCCAAATCCGAGTTGAGATCCACCGTATCGGGATCGTATTCGACCGAGGGAGAGAGAAGAGGGAACGGACGCATGAGGATATCGGCACAATCGAGTTCGAGAACTTCTCCCTCAATGGGGTGAGAATGTGAAGAAGTGATAAGAAGAATCCATGCATCTGCAGATTTTCACGGTTGGAAAATATGCCTATGCCGATTTATTCAACACTTAGTCGTTGGTTCAGAGTTTTATAGAAATATTCATTTGATAACCATAGAAGTGAGATGCAGCATCGAAAACCATCGAAAACTCTGAGTGTGCTAAATCGAACACCCACAACGCATTTGACTCTATGGCGAAACTGCAAATAATCGAAATACGACGCTTTCTGAGAGATATTAGTAAGCAACTGAGGTACTGAGATAGACTTTAGGTTAGGCTTGTGCTTTAGGGGCATAAGAATAACTGCACTTACTCTGAAAGCGGCATCGGTTGGTCGACGGGGAACGAATCGGCCGAGATCGGAACAACCAGCGTAGTGCTCTCTCCATGAGACCTTCTCGATATCCACTAAATGCACATTCACTATAAATCCGCATGTGATATGCACAAGAACCAAAGAAATTAACTAGCTAACACAACTCATCAAACCAAAAAATATCAAGACGGTTCAGAGCTAGTTCACCACTTTTAAATAAGTCTATCCAGAGAAACGTAGTGATCTCTTATCTCCTCACGCTTATCCACCGTATTTAATGAAATCTGGACATGCAAGTGCAGAGAATTAGGCTGTGATTTGACAATTTTGGCGGAATGATCACAATTGTTTAGCGAAGTAAGTCTTCCTTGAGTCTCAAATGGTGCTAATAACAAATTCTTGATTTTACAACTGAAGGATAAATTGAGGTAATCACGAGTTGAGATTTCCGCTGAAATTATATATATTCCTAAAAAAAATTGAACACTAGTACGTCCTTCGATATGTGATAAGATCTTTATAAGTACAACATGACATGCAAACTGTATTTAATAGTCATGGTATTAGTGGTTTCATAATTACCTTCTCCATGGTTTTCGAGTCTTTCCTTCCCGAGAATCATCGCTCCAATGGCGGCATTGAAAGCTTCGTGGCGAAGAAAGTGCGCTTGAAGTGCTCCCTGAACTTGGCCACCATCATCATAGGGAAAAAATATCGAGACGGTTCAAAGCTAGCCAATTTGTTTGGAATAAGTGGAGTAATGTACAGCCTTATTACACAGTGCTCAATAAAATATATGCACAATTTTCGTAGATCGTAATTCGTGAGGCGGTTGGGTGTCTACGACCCAATGGACCGAAACATCCAACATCATTATTCTAGGAAGTCTTCCTCTTTCATTTGCATAAGTTAGCAGTTTCTCTATTCTTCTTCAATTTTAAACCAATATTCTTACTAATTACCCTGCTCCAGAAGTTGATTGCATACGAGAGCGTTCGCATGATAATGGGGTGGTTTCGGACCATGAACCCGTTGAAGAACAGTCGATTCGTCTTCTCATTGTTGAGAACGAGGGAGACTACTTGACCGACCGAGTTGCTGATCATCAGGAGAAGACTGCGGATACAATCCTGCAATAAATCATCTTAATATATTTAGTACTATTATAGGGCGCGGTGGCGCAGTGGTTGTGTGCCAGGGATGCGATTCGAAAGGTCACGAGTTCGACCCCGCCCGCCCTCAGATCCACCCAAAACCAAGGGGTTGAGAAATGTTGGAAGTGGTGAAAACCACAGTAAAGAAATCCCCTACCACGTGCACATAACACGGGCGGTAAAGCAGCGCAACCAGCCGCTGGTCGTCCCAGGATAGGCTCAAGTTGCTAATCGGCGATGGGTGGCTAGCCCATCCTTAGCGAGGATAATGACCACCAAAAAAACCACCACCACCACCTTTATAACTACTAACAGTAACATTTGAGCCGGTATGAATCCGAGTGAAATATAACCAAGAAATTGAGTGCATTCAATTTATGTTACTGTCACAGTAATCTTAATCTCAAATGATAATCACATGGGATCTGTGTGTTTGCACGACCGAAATATACGACGTACCTTTCTGTAATCGGGATCGTTCTTCACTTGATCGGCAAAGGTCGTATTCGAGCACTTTCCGAATGAACCAGCAATGAGATCGGGAGGGAGTCCGAGACCTTCATATTTCAGTCCGTAGATATCAGATACGAGGGAATCGACCTTCCGATGGTCTCCGTCCTCTGCCATTACGAGCAATTCGTCGATGTCTATAATTTTTTATTTGACAACTTCGTAAAATGGTCACAATTGAAATGTAAAAGGCATTGATTGAAACTTGTAGGGATAAATATATTGGAAATTAGACTGACCGGCACTTCCAATGAGTAGCTGAGCGAGTCCGAAGAATGCACCACCTCCACAATGACTTCCTCCGATGTACTCGAAGTCACTCTCACTATTCACCTGAAATTATTTATTTATTCACACAAAATTAGTATATTATTTACGATAACCGCTCTCTAAATGTCTTCGGAAATATGTTTCATTCAAATATTTGTGTACATTACATTGATAAAATCATCATAGTTATAATTATATTCAAGATCTACACTCACTCTGACAATGCTCATTCCAGTGCCGACATTCACGAGTACGTACGGGTAGACAGAAGAATGGGGAGAGTTGAGGCACGTTTGGAAGAAATATCGACAGTCGACGTTGTGATGATCGTATACAAAGACCTGTAAGAGAAGACATTAAGGGCAATGATTGGATTCGGACCATGAACCCATTGTCTAGTCGTCTTCTCATTGTTTCGTTCGAGGGAATCATTAATTAAATTATATTTGAATGCCGTTTTATAGTGAATTGACCATTAATCAACATACATCTGTGCAAATTTAGTAATTATCAACAGTAAATCACCTCATCGAGAATATTCGACAGTAGGAAGTTGGTTCCCTTCACATGGCACCGCATATCGTTCACTCGCTCCATTCTAGAACATTGAATATTCTCTCTCGATCATGAATACCTAGTTATCGCTAAAGAGTAGCAGTTTTCAAACAATAACTAGTGCTCACTTCACTCCCAACGTTTCTCTGATTATTCTGACGCATTCCTCCGAATCTTTATGAGTACTCGTAAATTGAACTGTCTTTCCTCTGAGATTTCCCACTTTCTGGAGTAGATTTGCATTGAACATTGTTTGTCGAGTGAAAACGGTTCAAACCTGGGCGATATACTCGCAAACTTTGTCGAGATCCGTGAATGGAAAGTGAATACAATGAAGACGCGTTCCTCCCTCCTTTGAGAACTTCTGAAACAGCATATTTGCGTCTAAACAATATGAATGATCACGAAAACGGGTTAAAATGGTTGTTTAAAGAGCAAACCTCGTTGACAATGGCCGGATGACGGTGAATTCTTGAAGTGTACACTACTTTGATCACTCTCAGGCCTGCAATTAATTAGCAAATATATATTTTGTGATTTTAAATAAACAAATAAGTAAGAAAACTCACCAATATCAAAGGAGAAGTGCTCGGCTGCGCACAAATTGCGCAGAGCGCACTCCATTTCGTTGATAGTTAGCATACTGACGACTCGAGAGGATCTACTCAACTATTACAATGGCCTTTTCATGGAATAGAAGATTAAAGTGATAAGGAAAAGCGGGATTACTATTTTTGAAAATCTAGACCAGAATACAGACTCCGAGAAATCGTGTTGGGACATACTCATCCACAAAGCGCGAGCCCTACCGTATACCGGCGGCTGTCAGGTCACTCTATTGGTTCTACCTTATTCGTCACAACTGACTATCTACATTTCACCTTTGACATCAGTAAACAAAATAGGGAAAGAGTGAATGACACAATACAGAGAGTGATCCCTGTCTGAGCATGGTATAAACAAGGAAGAAGTCTGCGTATTTGTTCTCCAATCGAGGTCATGTCTCTATTCTCTCATAAAAGGACTGCCCCCCCCACTCACCTATTCTTTCCTCTCGGAACACTGTCTCATTTTCCTCCCATTCTCCCCCTATCTCTTTCACATGATTTGCACAAGCTTGATCTCTTCTCGACCAATTACGAAGTCTTTCCTAAAATGAGGAGAGTGCCTCCTCATCCCATTCTCCAACTAGCCAAGAGGGAGGTATTCCTCTCCTCTCCTGCAGATACAATGCACTGCCTATTCAGATCTGGTCCTCTCCTCTCTCTCTCCCTTTCACTCGTCAACCTATCCTCCTCCTAGCCACTTCCTCTCCCATTCGATCCTTTCCCCCGTTCAGATGGCGGATCTTCGTCTCCGATTGGATGGAATTCTCGACCGTGAACACGATACTCCGTTCTTCCTTGCGAGATGGATTAAGGCGTACAATGGAGTGAGTGTAGAGAGGTTATCTTGATCCCGCAAACGGGTTTGGTGGTTTGCCCCCTTGCGATGCTCTCTCTTGATTGCGCCACTGCTGCTCTCTTCATAACTGCTTTGAACCACTTTCAATTTCGTTTGCAAATCGCTACGTTGCTTCCTTGTTCATGCAAAACACGAAAGTAATCATTAGTATCCTTCCCTGGAAATGAGCATTTTAATCATTAATTGTGCATTTTGATATACTATTGAACTTTGAAGTTATATCAACTACTCAGCAAAGAATAAGTGAATCGGTTCACAAAAGATATCAATTTTTGGAAGAACGAACCGGTTTTGCTAGCAAACAAGTGTTCTTGATTGCACCCAGCTGCGAAGGAGGTACTAATAAAAGATTAGAGAGTGATGATGTGGGAAACAAATATATTTTTCTCTCGAATTCCTCTGAAACTGTGCGCACCTATTCAGCATGACACAATTTTCATTTCGGGCTGCAGAAATGATCAATCGCTTTCAATTGCGTCAAACTGGGAAAGATAATCAGTAGGCAACTAAGAAGCTGTGAAAGCCAGATTGCATAGTGACAATATGGAAAGAATCTTGCTGTTTGCTCTTACCTGGGCATTAGCGTTTTCGCACCTACGCGACACATGCTTCATCTGAGGAATTGCACAATACTCTCCGCTGAGAGTGTTTATTCCTTGCCGGACTCGCACAATTGATTAAACACTCCTATTGCAGAATGTGGATCATGCCGTCACAAAGTACATCGAGTACAGTAAGATTCGCAAGTTGATGGGAACGGACGATCCGAAGACAATCAAGGAAGTATATGAGAAGAATGTGGCCACGAGTTGTGCGAGATTGGTCAGCCAATCGAGACTCGAACCGACATGGGTCAATGAGGTGAGAAACTTCGAGGCACTTTAACAGCTGGCCTTTCCAGTGGGTCGAGAGTAGAAGAAACCAGAACTGATTTTCGAGAAATTTATCTTGATTTAAATTAGACGAGAATGTGAGAAAAAAGGTGGATACAAGAAGAGGACCACTTGGCGCAATGACTAGTATGGTGTTGACATAACAAGTTCCATTCTTCAAGTACCCCAGGGAAATAATTTATTTAATTGCAGAAAGACAATGGAATGATCTTCGTCGAGATGAGCATTCAAGACCCGAAAAGGTCAATATTCTTGATTGATTCTGATCTGACAAATAATCTTTGCTAATCAAGTAAAAATGAGATTATTTTCAGGAAATAAAAGAACTGTGCATATTTGAAACTATACAAAGCTAAAAAAAGTGAAAATTAAATAATATAAATAATTAATTGCAGTTCATGAAGGCTGTTCGAGTTGGTGACTACCTCCAAGCCTTCTTCATCTCATGCGAGTACTTCCAACACATGGTACTCGAACACGAGAAGAAATCAGGAAAGGAATCGCATGGTCAGTGTCCTGAACTGAAAGTGAAGTGAAAAGTATTTTAAAAAAAATCTGTTCGTGAACCCGCATGGTCAGAATTGTTGACCTTCTCATTGACCTAGTAGTAGTTCCAGCTAAGAGATCGATTCGTCGCAATCAAGATCATCTCGAAAAACAGTTCAGGAATTCATTCAGGAAACTGCATCTATGACATGGAAGGCGCAAGCATCGCTCCGTACATGTCGCTCAACTCGGCCATCAACAATCTCATGCAGGTAGCCTGATCAAACTTTCGCAAAAAAGAAGATTAACCATCACATATCGTGAGAATATTTTCCGTTCCACTCGTAGTTGACCTTTGACTACTGTTCGAGGGGCGGAGTTAGGAAAAGGCCGGGAGGAGGCGAGTGATCTACCTGCTCTCCTCCCCCCTACCTCTTCCCTTCCTCTCTCTCCCAGACAATCAATACGCTAACCAGCACATTGAGTTTGCTGAGCATTTGAAACGCACGATACTTGTTGTGTTGCTCTTTTGTGTACACTATACATGCTGTGCATGCAGCGTTTGAGGGTGAATTGTGACAACCAATGCCCAGGCTCGTATTCACATCTGGATTGACTTCTACTCTGAGCTCCTCCGTCACGTTGTCATCGTCAATCCTCCCCGATTACTTGCAATGATTTGGAAGGTGAGAGAATTCTTAGGTTCACAAGTTCTCCAGAACTGAAAAGCTTTAACTCTGATTCCCTCGTTGTTAGTTGCCCTATTCTCTTACAAAAGAAGCAGATTGTCAGGCTGATAAAATAGTTAATTATAAGCGCTAGATCGAGAATTCCTTTCACTTTCACTCGTTGTTCTCGTTAGTGACACCTCAGTGATAGGCTGCGTTCCCCTTTTCTTGATCCCTCAACTCGTTTTGGATAATCGCCCTTAGCATAACGGTCCGAAGTGAACTGATGACATCAGAGTGCAAGGATTACGTTGCTTCCGGAAAGACCCATCAAGTGTAAATTCGAAAGTGAACTAACTAGGGAACACTGAGGAGAGCACCTTACAATGAGCAATATTTACGAAATAATTCTCCAATTTCAGGTGGCATCCTTCATTCTTCCGTCTCGAGTTCACTCCCGCTTTCACTTTGCCACTCGCTGCCCTCAACAACTCCTTCCCTTCCTCTCTCTCGAAGCCATTCCCACCGGATTGGGCGGTTCTTGGAAACCTCCCGGAGAGGGAAAGTTCGAGGGCAATGGATGCGTGAAAGCCGCGCCCATCACGGAATCCGATGAGTTGGTAAGGTCACTTCCACACTAATTTTGATCACTTATATCCAGACTACGATAACCAATTGTCCCGAGCCCATCGAAGCAGATCTCTAACATTACAAAAATGTTATAGGAAGTGAAGAAGTTCTGGCGTGATTTGGGAGTGATGGACCTACCCGAGAGACAGCCTCTCAATCCCGGTCGTCACGAGTTCAAAGTGGGTGAAGGATGCGAGAATGTCGCGTACGAGTTCATGACTGACGGAGAAATTCAGACGTGGATCGAACAAGGTGAATATTTAGTATTCTGACAAAGATGTGTGAAAAAAGATGCACGAAATCGATCGAATCTGTTTTCCTAAGTTTTTTCTTCATCCATAATCATTTTACTTACCATGATAACTGTATTCTCAGATGGAATCGACCTCACTCCACGATTCGTGTACACAACTCCTAAATTGCCTGAACAATTTACCGCGAAGCTTCACTCGAAAGCTCCGGTCTTTGTCACTATCGTGAACAAGAACAAAGTATTCTCGGTTAACACCACGGTTTCGCTTCACTTTTATTGATTCGATTTAATTTCAATGTTCAACAATAAACATGTGAATGAGTTTCCTTTTAGGAATGTATAAGATATGTTGTCCTTGTCAGGATTAGACAAGCGTTGGAAAAACTCCAGCAAGTGAAAATACACGGCAATCGAGAATACATCGTCAATTTCAATTACATCGGAAGAATTTGCTTTAGAGGGCACAGTTTAGTGAATAAAAGTTTTGAGAACGATATTTTAATATTAAAATAGTGCAAATAAAATGAATAGTCCCTATTAAAAGGCTCTGTCATGTGAATATAAACCTATTTTGCTGATCTTATGAGGATCATTGAAATTAAAAGGTGATTCGATAACTCGACTATCAAGTTTAATTATTCCACATTTGCTGTGAATATTCTCGCAGAAAGTCTTAGAGGTATCATTGTTGAAAAGAAAATATGGGTTTGATGTCGTTGTATCAAACTCAATTGATTAAAAATACAGGTCCACTTTGTCAAATAGATCTTGTAGTCCTTGTGTACCATCTTCGCATTTGAGAGACGTAGAAAACTTTGAGACTGTAGGAGTATCATAGAATTTCACAAGCATCCCTTTTCTTTTCTCATAAAACTGGAGAATTTTTCTGCTAAAATTGGTAAAATTTGTATCATTATTGCATAAATGTTAATGTGTTCAAATTACGCTACTCACAGTTCTATGATATCACAGAAGCTTCTAACATGTAGTTCATTAACGGACGCATCTCCGATCATTTCGCTTATTTCGGGAAGGTGTTTCTCCCGGGACAGTAAGACACTTCATTGATAGCTTTTCCGATAACTCCGCAAATCATAGATTTTCCATAGTCATCGATACGATTGATTGCAATTTCCAACGACTGAAGATTTTTTTGCATGTAATGCGATAACAGATAAAGAACTCACTCTGGAATCGGCTTCTGTAATCCAATCACATTTGAAAAATTGTTTGATTTCGTCGAATGTTTGGTAATATCGATATTTCTTGCTCACTGTGATGATCAGTGCATCGGCCTTGGTTTTATCCTTGGAATTAGTCTTGTATTTCAATGTAATAATGCTGAAAAACTTAATGATAAACTACCATATCCACCCATTCCATTCTTTTAATAGGCAGGAGATTGCACTTCCTTTTCATGTGTGCTGCGACTCGGTCATAGATACGTCGATTCACCTTCAAAACTAATCTTCTTCTGGATGCTCAGCACTAACAAGTCACCAGTAAAGATAATAGAATGTATTGTAGAAGAAATAAACAACATACTTGAGAAAAGACAAAGATGCCCTCACAATTCTTCAGTTCAGAGATGACGGCATCAATACAATCATCATCGAGACCATTCAAAATAGATTTATGGATGGCTCAACAGCAACAATGACATCCTCCTTTGACTTCTCATCTTTTCCTTCAGTGCGTCTTCTCTTCCGCTGGGGTTCATCTCTTGGTTGCTCTGGAAAGGTGAAGATCTATGGTCATGAAACTATTAGAGTAGTCATGAACGAAGTGTTCTCTGATCAAGACGACACTCACGCTTCGGTACAGAATCAGAGGAATCCTTCTTCCATGTCTAATTTTCTTCTTCAGTACGACTTCGTTTCGAGCCAGGTTTATTCATTAGCTGCTCTGATAATGACTGGGATCCAGAAATCTGTTCTCTACAATCAATTATTTGTTCAGGTTTTCTTTCACTCTTTCAATATTGGGAATCTCATCCCATCTCTAATCAAGTAAACGACAAATATATACAGAACAATTTATCAGAACTTGTTATGGCTCAGTAACGCTATGATACAAAGTGCAAGACAAAGAAGCAGAAAGGTCTCGAAAACCGACCACAGACTTCAATGCACGTGATAATAAACACCGTTATTATTCACAACTAATGTGAAAAGTGCAATGAAATCAATGAAAAGGGAAAGCAATACTCATATAAATGCACCCCGTCTCTCTCTCTTTCTTTTCCCGCATTCAAATAGTGCGCGCTCACACCTCGCGCGTCTCGCACACTCTCTGCGTCAGCCCCTCGGTGTTATCAGTTGTTCCTCTCTCAGTGATGATTTTGATTTCGATTCTCCCCTATGAATTGTCTGTCAGAATGATAACAAACGAGGAACGAATATGGGCAGTCTTCAAGACGCAATATCATTTTTGGTGTCGATTTTTTAGCTGGCATTTCGTCAATGGGCACAACCAACCCTCTCTTTCCCTCATACAGTTCTCGAAAGGAAGAACGGACCGTCAAGCGGAAAGAAGCGAGGGGGGCTATTGAATGGATGAGGAGGAAGGAAAGCGAGGGACTAGAAAGTGGAAAGGGGATGGAAGGAGAGCGAGAGAGTATACGAATTGAAGAGAGTGTGTGTGTCTCTCACTCCCACTCGTCTCTCTCTTCTTCCTTCTCCTCCTTCCATCGACTCACTTCCCCTCCGCGCTTATTGCTCTCAATTTCCATTCTCTCTCTACTCTCGTTTTCCACTATCGTCCTCACTGTGTTAAAGGACAATCAAATCCGGTCACATGTCCCTTTGTCATTGACTCGTCGCATACTGAATGAATATCCATTCATCTCCTCCCCCAATTATCCCCCTCCATCCTTTGATTACCTTCTGTCTCCCTCTCCTTCCTCCTCTGCCAACCTCATTCACTCGATTGATTCCATCCCTTCGTACTCTTCTTCCACTACACACACCTCACTCTCTCCGACTTATCGATCTTCCTTTCTCTCTCTCCCTCTCGAATTCACTCATTTCCCTCCTCCTTTCCTCTTTTTAGAGGTTGTTATTTGGGTAATGGTGTGAGAATCCTCTCTTTCTCTCTTTTCTCGTTCTCTATCATCTGTGACGTGCGTCATTACACTCGAACCCTCCTCCATTGTTTCCGATTCGATCCAGTAAATCCCGTCCTTTCCTTCTCCCTTCCCTTCGATCTCTCATCTCATTCAAGTCATTCTTCTCTCTCACTCTTTTACCCTTCCTCACTTCGGATCGTCGAATGCGACGCCAAAACGACATTCTTCATCAAACCATCCACCATTATTATTGTCTGCATACCAGTTCCAAACTACTGGTGTTATGTTCGCGCATTCATTAAATGCTGCGATAACGATATATATTCCAGGCCACTCATGGTCCTGCGCGGTCGTCTTCGGTTCCTCTTCGCCGAGAGACATCATGACTCCAACTTCGCATCGGCCTTTCTCAATCTCATCGCTGCCACTATGGTCAGTCCCCTGTATCCCTTCCCTCTCTTTCCATTCTCCATGGTACAAATAGTTGAGTGTGAGTGGATGTGTGCACAAACAACCCACTGTATGATAGACACGCATATTGAGAGTATATACCCCGAATATCGGCCGGTGGATAGGAAGTTGAATCTCATTATGCGAATTCTCCCCGATGACAAACGAAAAATTATCGATTTGGGTGAAAGAGAGAAGAACTGGTAATTGTAAGGTAAGCGGGAGGTAGGGAAGGGAGAAAGGGAAGTTACGCGAGAGTCCCCTCTAACTGGCAAAGCTTCACCAAGGCTGAGAGAAAGTGAGCCTCGTTTAAATTCCTGACGAGATGAAGCTAACTCTCTTTGCACTGTATTTCGCTGTTTTCTGATGAGATAGACAAGGATAATCTAAAGAAAGAAAGAGAACCATCTCCAAGAGCACGTCAGCTCGTTCGATTTGACATCGGATAAAGTGGTGAGGGCAAATCGCTGATTCGCATTAATGATGAAGGAGAGGTTGGAATGTTATCGGGAATGTACTCTCTTTATCCATTATCGATTGATACGGAAAAGGATCGAAATTTGTCGATTAGGATACAGTAAGCAGATATTCTGATTACACCAGTGATCGAATTCTTAGTGTTAACAATGAACAAATCAAATTATCTTCTTTTACGAATCTTTTGCAAAGGAATTATAAATATTGTATCAATATATGTATAATTCAGGCTATCACGGCCCTCGGGAGCAATGAGTGGCTTTTGATTGAGAATGGAGGAGTGAATGCGACGATGACCGAAGAAGGACTGATCGACCTGAGTGTGCCTCCACTTAGGGCCCAACCCTGCGAGAACATTGGTCAGTTTGGAAATGATGTCTGAAGAGAGCCGCAACTGAAATGAAAATTACTAGTAGGGAGAGGACAGACCCATTAGCACGATAGCATCGATCGACCTTTAGATCGAGTCGACTGTGACTCATTAGACTGTGTCAATAAGACGTGACCTCCATCTTGGCTTCCTTAGAGGAAGACCGTTCGTTAGCTTAAGCCGAGATCTCTAAGCCAACATCAGTTGCGCAACTTGATCAAACTTGAGAGATCACGGGGCATTCGACGCCACTGACATTCAGAAAATTGATTGATTACCATACATGTTGTGGACTCGAAAATGAAAAAAAAATGAATCTCAATTTCCCACTTCTTGCCCTTCATTCATCTCAATTCACCGCAGGGGTTCCCTTAGTGCGCAACCAGCCGGTCTGATCCACAATGCTATTGTAAACCAGTGCCGTGTACTCTCAATTGTTCTTTGACAAACCGGCCGTCACATGAGTTATGCAGATGAAGACGAAAGAGACGATGGAAACACGTATTGAATTTTTTCAAAGTTCTAGATGGAAGAAGGTCACTATGAAGAATGGAGAGAGTCCGTAAACATAAAAAAATTCATATTTGAGGTGCTCGTGACTTCTGGAAGCAGATGCGTATTGGCGGGTACACGGGACTGGATGGAAAGACGCATGTGGTATTCCATGCACCAGGAAGAAGTAAGGATCTTATTTATATCGAGTTAACGCATTCGCTAAATTAGTATTCTCGTCCGTTCTCTTTATGAGACGATTACCTCACTCTCTCCATTATCCGTGCTCTCTAGTCTTTCTCTGACCATCAAAATCCAAAGTAAGGCAACCGCAAGCAACAATTAAATGTTCTCTTTGACCTTCGCCCTCGAGGCCTCCCGTAATGAGATGCACCTCTATTCATGGAATGGCCAATCCAAGCCGATTGCAATTCTAATGAGATTCTGTGTGTTTGGCCTGCGTAGGCTAGAAGAGGGCTTGTTCCTCTCTCTTATTACTCAAAGAGGACCGACGAGCCTCCTTTTCGATTCATGAGAGAAAGGCGCAGCAAATTGAGTTTGACTAGAGGGAAGGAAGGCACTGCACATTCAATATTGATGGTCAGAGAGAGGCTAGAGAGCATGGATAATGGAGAGAGTTAGACTGAGGTATCATGTCATAGAGAGAAAGGAGATCTCTAGGGACCGACGACGACACGGGATTACTAATTCAGCGAATGAGTGGGCAGAGTGAGTGTTGTCTTTAGAGTTCTCTCTCTCTCTTGGTTACACTATGGCCAAGTGAAAGAGAGAACGATTCGTCACTACAACAACAGGATGATTTACGATCACTTGATTTAGTCTCATTCGAAGAGCGATCTCGAAATCTCTTTCCTTGGCCCAAAGCAAATACCATATCGCAATTTCGTAGTCATGAAATTGGTTCCGTTTTGTTGTTTTGACGGAAGTGAAAGTGTATTGCAAAAAAGCGAGAGAAGAGGAAGTTCGTAGTGAGATTGAAATTGGCGAAAAAAGTAGTTGAAAACAAGTTATTTTGACTACGAAATGCAAGTAACGCGAGAAGAGAAAGATAATTGAAAAGTCGCTTAAAAAAGAAGTGAGATACCGTAATTCTCGGCTGGAAAGTAGTTGAAATGTTGAAATTTTGCTTTAATTTCAGTCCTGGTCGACTGCATTTCGCCCACAATGGCGACGCTCTTCTACGCCCTCATCGGCATTTCCTTCTCCATCTCGATCATCGGATCCGCTGCGTCATTCCTGCACATTGCCGCTCCTCAGGGCGGTTTTCCCTCGTGGATGAGACGCAATACCATCCTAGAGATGTGCATCAGTGAGTACTGTATGGTGTCCTCGTAGTAGAAGAGCATGTGATAGCGCGAGAGAGCAGGGGACGGGTAGAGGATGGTGGCCTTATCATCGGCGAGACGTTTCGTGCAAAAAGCACATCATCAATCAGGATTAAAACCTCAAGGTTGGGTAAGTAAACCAATCATCAGTGAGTGGATCTCGGAGGGAGAATGGCCAATGATTTCTCGGAGAGGGCCGAGAAACTTGAGCAGAAAACTAAGGAAGAAAAATTGAAACTTGAGATTGAGTAACGCATAACGCACTGATGCTATGTAGTAGAGAATAGACATTTCCGGGGACTCTGGTGTCCGGAATCAACTTTGAATCAAGTAGAAATGGGTTTTCAAGTTGGAATCAAGTACAGTACCCCTGCCCCATTCCCACAAGTTGGAATCAAGCAGGCTTACGTACCCGCAGCGTCCAACCCAAACATCGCCTATAAGGTCTCTTTTTGCAGCCTTATTCTGACTGCCTTCGGGCACGAGTGCGCTTGACTACCTGCGGACCCCTGTTGGACCGCCTTTTGAATGTATCCGTCCCCACGTGGTGGTACCATGTGAGGCTTTGGTTACGGTATGGGGAAACCCATGCTCTCTATCAATCAATAATAGAGAAAGCTACCGTAATCCTCACCAATTTCAAAAGATCCCACAAGTTGGAATCAAGCACTTCCCACAAGTTGCCATCAAGCTTGATTCCAACTTATGGGAACTGCTTGATTCCAAGTTGATTCCGGATACCAGAGGAAGTACACAAGTACCGTATCCGAGTGATCTCTTATAAGTGAGATTTGTGTAAGAGAGGAATGTGGAGAACGCGCTCATCATCCATCGTTCCTACGTTGAATCCAAGAATTTTTCCTTCCTGGATATGCATTTATAATTACCAAAGCGAGTAGTGGTTTGCGTGAGAGAGACCATTCATATGGCATAAATAAGTGGGGAATAATTGTATTATGTGCAAAACAAATAATGAGATAGGGTGTATATAATCTTATTTAGAGTCAATAGATATCACTCGAAGATAAGGAAGTATTTCGTTGTAGCCTTTTCATCCAATTTCTCAAGAGCATTTCAAGGCAGGGAGTTCCCAGCCATTCTCGAAAATACTTATCTGAAGCGAAAGAAGGGATAGGAGTGCTGAGTTTGCAGGAGCTACTTGCTCATTTCATGGAAAATTCACTTCCTGTTATGTGCCAACGACCGTAACACATGACTATTTTCAAGCAAAAAGTCTTGGCAGAATAGAAGAGAGTCGTTTTACTTTAGCCATTGGAAATTTGGTGGTTACTAATAGGCACGTCGAGATTACCAGTTAAGATACGGGAAAAACTCACTGCAAGGTGAGCATCGTGAATGTCAACGAAAATGGGATGGTTACGATGACTATAGGGGCGATGGGAAATGAATAAAAAGGAAAAGAATGATGTGATTCGAGTCGACGAAAATAGGCAATTTGCATTGCAGTGCTGCTCACTTTGGCCGCGTGCATCTGTGCTCTCTTCGCTCAGAATGAACTACAGGAACTCCGTCCTCATGATGACGTCAGTATATTCAACATTACTTCCTTTTGATTAGTAATTATGGGCAAACAGACAAGTGTCAAGAGGCAGAGTAGCCAAGTCGCCAGTTTCACTCCACGCTCACTCATAATTACCCTTTTATAGACAGAAACACTAGATCCGCATTGCATCAGTGTCAATATGTCAGATTATATTTTTGACGGGAGTCCCGGGAGTGATACGACATGATATCACTTCCTCTCGGCATAAATGGAAGGTTGAACTCTGGCGCCTCTCGCCACTAAAATCACTTCCGACGGGATTAGCTGCTGGACTTTAGAGCAAACATTGGTTTTGAAATGTAATGTAAACGAAACGAAAAACCTCCTCCTCTTTCTGCTTCTGAATACACTAATGAACAATGAAATGCTTTCACTTATGGAATATCATAGAATAAGAGGTAAAAGAGTAAGAATACGGTATTTCCAGATCGGAATCGGCCCCGGTCTCTTCCTCATCACTGCATCGGGGCTCTTCTCCTTCGTCGCTGCTGGATTCGCCATTAGACACTGGTATGCAATCTATCCAGTTGCTCTCAGCTTTTATACCAGTACCAATTGGATCAGTCTTGGTTTGCCCGCGTAAGCGGCCAGTCAAGACTCATGCCGCGCGCGGGATTCGATCTCGGGTGTCCTCTTTCACAAAGTTGTTAGCACTATTAAACCAAGATTGGATACAAATACGTCTCGAAATGGGCCAGGAAAAGAATTTTCTTCTCTTTTGCAACAAATATTTCTCCCACGAGTCTTCTTTCTCCATAGGCCGATCTCAATATCGTCGAGCCGATTATAAATAAGCAATAAGCTTGAATGCTCGAGAAGAATGCAACGTAATATGCTGAGAGAACCACTCCCCTAATCTCAAATCCGCACGTAACCTGAGCAAATTCAAAAAGCACAATAAAATTGATTTATCTTATTTTTAATTCGAATTCTGTATCATGGCACTCTAATATAACTTTCTCCATTTGCAATAGATCCATGAAGACACTGGGAAAGTGCCGAATATCACGGGTCGTAATCGGCGAGAATTCAAAAAGGGGCATTTTTATATTGGACCGAATCGTCACGATAAGACGGCGAAAGGGTGTAAACAAGTGTTTCGTACGTTTGAAAAGCTGGCTAGCGAGCGAACGAAATGTGCTGGCTAGCGAGCTGCTGATTCCTAGAGAGTGAGAAAATGGTAGGAGGCAAGGTAGATCACGAGCCTAATTCTGGCCTCTTCCTCCCTCTTTCGAACGTTCGTCAACGAGTTGTTACGCGTGGAGTGGATGATAATCTCACAATGATTTGTAGTGACCCTGGTCGCGAAAGGTGACATACCCTAGAATTCAGTGGAAAGCAGGATATTGTAGTCCGGATATGAGATGGTCCAACCTAGAGTTCTCTAACGACTGTAAAATCGCCTTGATTGCGAAAGCAACTTTACCTATTTAATTGCAGGGCGAATTCGATGAAGGGCCGTCGTCTGGACAATCAGAGACTGACTCGTCCTCGAGCACTTCCCTCGTGGAGAGGAGTAGAGAGAAGACAAGAAGATCAACTGCCCATCATTGACTTTGAAGGATATCTCGATATGGGATATACGCCGAAGGCTGTTGATACTCCCGTGGAGAGGAGTGAGGAACCGACGGTTGAGGTGAGCTGTGCTCTTTGAACATACTCTGTGATTAACGATCATGGTTCTAGTACAAGTTAAGTAAGTATTTCACACTGCTTAGTGATCCTTTCTTGCACCTTGACCAGTGAGAAGTGTGAGAAGTGACTGAGTATAGTACGACTAAAACCCATCCATTCAGATCGTTGATGAGGCCAAAGAGGCTTCTTCTCTCGAGCAGCAACTCGCCTGATTCCCCTTCTTCTTCCCCCATATCGTGTACAAATTCTTGAAAGAGTATATGCAAAGAATCCCTTCCGATGTCTGCTGTCAAACTTCCTCCTTCACCTCGCTTGCATTCCACCATATTCCTCGTGTATTTCTCCCTTCTCGCGAACTGGCATAGACCCAAACCACCCTAGATCTGCTACCATAGCCAATCCGTAGTGAACCCGTGTACCCTGTGTATCATCCAAAGTGCGACCCTGTCATGAGTTGCCCCAAAGAGCTAAATATCAAAGAGGACCTGTACAAACCGCCAATCAGCCGTTTCCCTTTTGCTATCAGAAGGATTGATTCGATTGTCCCTTATTGCCTGCTCCCTTGATCAGTTTGGTCGAGATTACATGTGGAGACTGAAAGAGTCATTACAAGTGTCCTAATTCGATCAGATATTGTACAGTCTAGTCACGTCATCCTATTCAGCTCTACCTGATCCATCCCGTGGATCGCCTGTGTTCTGTATTTCCTCCGATAAATACGTTCCTGTCAACTGCTGTTTCGACAAAAAACTGCGCTGGCCTTCATAGCACTGTCCTTCAAAGTAAGACAACACTCATGGTTCAGAGTTGCCAATGATCCGATCCCGACAGACTCATTGTCGGCACTAGTCTTCATTCCTTGTTGGTGAAGGTACAATCGTCTCCCTTCTTCGTCCCTCTTCTCATCTCTTCTTATCACTCTATCACATATAAGAGAGCGGGGCCCATTCCATCCCCTTCTCTTCTCGCCGTCATGAAGTCTCTACTACTCCTACTTTTTCCAACAACGTTAATATGCCTCTCGGAAGCCACGGACGCGTGGCGGTTCGTCTCCAAAGTTGAGGTGAGCTCCGAAGGAGATGCCGACGTTGACTTAAAATGATTCCTTCAGGAACTTCCGGTCGAAATCACTGATCGTTTGGAGATTATGCGTCCCAAAGTGCGCCTGTGCGGTGGAGATTCCGATTCCGTATGTTCCCATTTACTCTTGTGCGTTTAGAGCAAACTATAGTTTCCGTACCTCAATCGAAATCTTGTTGATCACAATAGTGATCCGGAAACGGCCGCGGATTCTCCGTGGATCAATAGTCATATGCGTGATGGTTAACACCTTCTTATCTTCCTTTAATCGGCTCTTCGCACCCTTTTGCCGTGTGTTAATCGGTCGCCGATTGATATCATGTCCTCTCTCTTGTGACCGATACCCGGGGAGGGGAGAAGAAGAAGAAGAAGAAGGGAATAACAACTCGAGGGTCGGAAACTGTCATCTGACTGAGAGATCAATAGTATTGCGAAATCGATAGGGAGCTATTTGACTGACAGGTTGTTGAAATGGTTTCACTCATTAGGGCACTAATTTAGGTGATGATCAATCGGCCGAATGTATGGGGATATGCACTCACCATTAGAACTCTGTAATTATCTTAATACTTAACCACCGAAAGCAATGGAAGACTTCTAGACATCATGAATATACGTTATGAATGGCGGATTAAAAAATTGTAATTGTAATTACGAAAATTTAAGGCGGAAGCAACTGATTGCGTGTTGTGCACTGTATGTCATCCTCACGAATACGAATTGATCGGATGCAGTGGGCAAATGGACTCGATCTGTGCCAGTTGCACGACGGGATGGATGAGAGCAACACCCAAGACTTCCGACTTCTAGTACGTTATTTGGTCAATCTAAATGAAAGAGAACTGGTGGTAGTTCGAGGAGTAGTAATCTACATGTCCATTTATCTCTGATCTTGTTAATCCCTCGAACCTCTTCGCACTTTTTTCCTGGAGATAAGAAATCGATAGTCGAGAACTGTGATTGGTTGACGATCAAAGAAATGACTCGCTAATCTCCGATAAGCACAATGATTTCAGCCGCAAGTGCAAGAAGCATCCCCAGTTCCCTCTTCTCTTCCCGATCTGCCCAATGTAAGTGCGCCATTCGATGCGATAACGACACCTTCTCTGAGCTGTTTCGCTGTCACTTACCATGAAAACGCTCCTTGTTCTTCTCGCTTTCGCTTTCCTT
Source organism: Pristionchus exspectatus (assembly GCA_911812115.1). Taxonomy (NCBI): domain Eukaryota; kingdom Metazoa; phylum Nematoda; class Chromadorea; order Rhabditida; family Neodiplogasteridae; genus Pristionchus; species Pristionchus exspectatus. The sequence goes on along the minus strand of OU461583.1, from coordinate 26,193,612 downwards.
CTATGCAATCTAGTTGAATCAGTAATGCAAATGGGTCCGGAGTTAGATTTGTTGGTAAGACGTGTTTACTAACTAACGGTCTCCTTCTTTCGGAAATATTGGCACTATCGGATGAGAACTATTTTGCAATATGTTCTCTGACATAGCAGTTGTCTCTCGGGTCGTAAAATTCTCATGCGACATAGCGCCGAAATATTCTATTGCAGCAGCAGTACAGAAACGGCCGTCGATGGCCGATGAGACTGGACGTCGAGCCGAGTTTGTTCGCCGAACAAGAGAAGATGTTGAGGGATGCTGAGAAGACTGAGGTCGGTTCATGATTCAATTCAATATTCAATATTTATCAGAATAAAAAACCTCTTCTTTTTCTGAATTATTTCGGGGGAATTGATTGCCAGTCATCCGTGATTCGATGCAAACGAAACGGTGCTTAACAGATGGTCGAAATGGACGATGAATTGAGTGACGAAGACGATTACGATCTAGAAGATGAAGAGGGATACGATGACCTCTTCCCGAGCAAGGAAGAAGATGAGAGCAAGGAAACTGGAGTGAATGCTGTTGAGGTTGATGTGAGTGTTGTGGTACAGATTGGGATGGGTCCCGCTAGAACACATAGGGAAATGAGAATATCAGCCAACTGGGCGGGGTCAAGAATGGTTTTGACTACAGCCTAGAAGAATTTTGATCACGAATTTCTATCAGAATTGTGATCATTTTACTGTTTTAGGAACGTGATGATGGTTTCGAGCCTGATTCGGAAGAGATAGCACAAGAACTGAAGGTAGATACCATTTTTTCAAGTAGCCGTAGTAGTAGTTAACCTCAATTCCAGGATACTGAGGACTTGATCGAGATTGTTCAGAAGGAAGACATCGAGGATGTATCGAGGGAGGATGATGCAAGAGATGTCAGGGTGAGATCACCAGTCATGGAATTATCGTGAATCTTGCGTCTAGGCGTTTCAAAAACGCTTCTTACCACATTGTCTACAGGCCACTACTCTGTGTGTTTTATTGGATTAGTTTGTCTATTAGGTGTTTCTGATAACATCACGTGTTTCTCAGCACAATCTTGTAGGCGGAAGATCGCGCTGATCCCTTCGATTCTAAGAAGAATGAGGAGAAGGACGAATCTGAGGAAGACGAGGAGGAATCGGAAGAGATCCATCGTCTTTATCCCCTGCACAGGGCGAACATCTGGAGAATCATCGGACCCGTTCGTCATCGTATTTCGAAATTGTTTATTTACAAGGGATACGGTAATTGTATATGACAAGGGTGCCGGAAGGGCATTTCGAAATTAGTATATTTAATTTCAGGAAAAAATTAATATATTTATTAATTTCGAAATTAGTATATTTAATTTCAGGAGCTGGCTGCGGTCGACGACAAAGACATTCCTAAGGGTAATTATCACTATGATTTTTGATTCGTCAAAATAGCATAGAATCTAGACCAGTCTCTTGTCCATGATTAAAAGCTGAAAACACAGAGACACTGGACGACATGAATTCTTATCTCTCACCTGTGTACATTAAAGAAGTGCGAAAGGCGATTAACAACCGTATGGAAGCTCGTCAACAGGACATTTTGAGGAGAAGATTGAATGAGGAGAGTGAAAATATCCTCGAGATTGCTAAGGAAGAAAGTGAACAGGGAAAACGGGTGAGTGAGATATGCCAACGCGCTTCCTCCTTGAAAAAATGGTTTTGCAATGAGTTTTGATCGTTTTTATGCAGCTAATCGGCGGATATCGTCCTCTGCTCGTTCGATCCGGTGGAAATGTTCAATATACTTCCTTCGTTGAGAGAATCGGACAAATGCCCCTCATCGTCTCTGTCGCATGGCTAGTGGTAAGATCATCAGATCACTTAACTTGAACGTTTCACCGGAAGGAAAACAAGGGGATGAATCCCTGATCGGGATTTCAACTCTAAGAGGATGAATGTGTGGAGGGGTCGCATTCCTCAAATCCCTAAAGTGATTTCTTTCAGTGCTTCTCCCTTTCCTGTCTCCTTCTCGTGGTCATGATCAAGATGTTCCTGCACAGAAGACGACATCGAGTGATTATCCTGCCTGAATTGGATGAGATGAGCAGACAGTGTGAGTACATTAGACTATTTGATGATGATTACGTGCTGAACTATGACCAGATTCACTCAAGTAATGACAACATAAGAATAGCAGTGATGATCACTAGAGGAATTATTAAAATTAATTAATTACATATATATTGATTACAGTGATTAACGAGGCGCACGCGAGAGTTCACGCGAAGAAAGAGAAGAAGACGAGACCGGAATTCGTCTGAAGATCCATGAAGAATTAAACCTATACTCACCTATTTCTGTACCATGCGCATCATTTCCCGTACAAATATCCACTCTTGCTGATCATTCATACACAATAAAGCTATCCATACCTTTTCCAATGGGCAATATTGAAAATTATTATTTATGCAGATAACTAGCACATTCGGTTAAAATACTTCTCAGCTGAGCAAAATTATAATAATATTAAATATTTCCATCTCATTTTGCTTCTTTAAACCTAGCGACCAAGAATACACCATCAAATCTGTGACATGACTGACCAGGCTGACAACTTTCACGTTGATGCGGTCTGGATTGAGTACTTGCTCTTCTCTCTTTACGCTCATCTGGGAAAATAGGATTTCTAATCTGGTGAAACAGAGTAAACCATAAAGAGACCTGGAGACCTGGAGACCTGGAGACCTGGAGACCTGGAGACCTGAAGACCTGGAGACCTGGAGACCTGGAGACCTGGAGACCTGGAGACCTGGAGACCTGGAGACCTGGAGACCTGGAGACCTGGAGACCTGGAGACCTGGAGACCTGGAGACCTGAAGACCTGGAGACCTGGAGACCTGGAGACCTGGAGACCTGGAGACCTGGAGACCTGGAGACCTGGAGACCTGAAGACCTGGAGACCTGAAGACCTGGAGACCTGAAGACCTGAAGACCTGGAGACCTGAAGACCTGGAGACCTGGAGACCTGGAGACCTGGAGACCTGGAGACCTGGAGACCTGGAGACCTGGAGACCTGAAGACCTGGAGACCTGGAGACCTGGAGACCTGGAGACCTGGAGACCTGGAGACCTGGAGACCTGGAGACCTGGAGACCTGGAGACCTGGAGACCTGAAGACCTGGAGACCTGAAGACCTGGAGACCTGAAGACCTGAAGACCTGGAGACCTGAAGACCTGGAGACCTGAAGACCTGGAGACCTGAAGACCTGAACACGAAAGTCAGTGGTGTGTACTTTCACCATACAGAAGATACTTCAAGAGAATTTGAAGGTGTTACTGATTGATGATGTTTCGCGATATAGATTTCATTTACTGGCTCTACGAGAGCAGAAGTGCATGGGATATACAGTAGAGACATGGAATTCATCGTTGAGTCGTTGATTCTACATTTATAGTAAATCCGTGGAATGAGAAATGGGACTGGAAAGAACGTTTACTTGAAAATATCCAATATGACATTACTCGGTCTTACTGAGTACGTAGCTCTCTATTGCAATGCACACTAAGGAACGAAACGTAGGATCCATGTTTGACTAGCACTCGAACTTTGACTCGAATGGAGCTACCGATACGTCAGTGATAATATTCAAATTCGAATCAGCAGTACGAATTAGTCCACAAAACATGAAATAGCAAGAACGCAAGCTCATCCAGAGAGAAAAATCAAAATGGGAAGGGCACCAATAACGCCGAACATTTCCTCTCTGATTCGAATGTGCAAACACAACGCAAACACGGATATGATTCCAACACGCTCTTTCCCATTCGATTCATCCATATCGACTGTATTCCCTTTCCATCCCATCGGAAGTCACAGTGGAAATCCCCAATGCTTCTCAACGTCTTGATCGCGTTATTTTTTCTTCCTGTAACAGTGAACTGTGATTGTTTCAATGCGGAATATGTGAGTATTTCAAATTTCCTTCATTTGGAATATTGGCGATAGATTATACTTGAAAGTTGAGGGTCTAACGGGACTCGGGGACGACGAAGACACTTGCTTCGTCATGCTAGCCGACAACAAAGTGTCGGTGAGCTGATTTTTCATTTCTTATTACTGATTTTATTACTGCTAAACTCGTACAATAGCGCTTGCTTCGCAGGCCGGATATGTCGACAAGAGCACCGAAAAGATCCTCGAGGAGAAAGAAGTCGTTCCCTGCTATCTCATTGAGCAGACATTCAAGGTATTTTCTGTGATATTTCAAAGAATTCTGACTTTTTTAAGCTAGAAAATTCGACATTTGCCTGCAATTGCACTGGGATGATCTGTAATGGACATGCGTTGATGCAAGCGAGACACGCGATTGGAATGATTGTTGATAAAGCTCCCAGTGATCGAGATTGGTAGAATTCCTATTCACTCTTTTTCGATATTGTAGATTTTCGTATTTTTTTCATTTTTTTGTCGTCAATTGATTACCTTTGTAAAGGTAAAGGTAAACGTCTTCCTGTTATTTGCGTCCTTCGTCCTGCGGGAGATCACTGCTAGGCAAGTGATCTCCCGTACCTTTGTTAGATTTTGTTTTTAACATAAATGATTTTCTGAATTTTAATTTTCACATTTCCACCACACAAGTGCAGTGTTCTGATTCGTAAGAGAATACAGTACCGGGTAGCATCTTCATAGTAGCGGAAGCAATCGCTTGAATGTTTTGGATGTTTTTGGATATGAGAAGAAAGAGCAATCATTTTTCGTTCCTCGACAATCAGATAGCAGGCAATCAGTTTCGATCTCGATTTCAGGTAATTATTATGGAGAAAGGGCGTTGATTAGAGCTCCGTTTTCGTTTCTCGTCCCAGCGACGAAAACTGCTATCATTCCCTTTCTCAACAGGAAACTGGCCAAACTTTATACGGAAATTGAAAGGAGCGTTTTCAATTTTAGACGGAAGCAAAAAAAAGTCAGACAAAATCCACTTATAAATTCACTCACTTCTCCACTCTTTCCGTTCAGCAAAGTGCAAACAGATACCAGTGAAGTTCTCCTCGGAGACCTCACACAAACAATCAAAAAAACTCTGCCGTTCGAAGCGGTAGGTAGTGAAGCAAACAAAGGTGTTCTCATTTTCTGTTAAACTCACGTCTTAACTCAACAACTCAAGGAGGTCTTTATAAAGCGAATCATGAAAGTATTTATCGTATGAGATCCGTCAATAGTATGGAGTGAAGAGGAAGAGAGAGAATAGAGAACATCTTCAGTGTAAACGAAGTCTCTTGTGATGATTAGTCATCGTCATCATCATAGGAGATGTAGGAGAAGTACGCGTCTTCATTGAAATCTGAATTCTCAGAATCCTCATCGACCATCTCCTCCATTCTCTTGTGATCTTCTTCATTCTCTTTCTCGTCTTCCTCATTCTCTTCATCTCTCTTCGTTTTCTCATCTTCTCCTCTCTGTCCATAGTTTATCTCTCTAATATGTGCGGTTTGTAGTTCCCACGAGTGGAGGTTTCTCTCGGCCTGAATTAAATGTGAATTAGTAAGCATAGCACCTCTTTTCCAGGCCCCGTTTAACGTGAATGAAAAGTACATGGCCTAACATCCCAGGCCTGCCCTCTGATATACAGGAAATAAATGATTTGATTTGATTTGAGCACTCCTTTTCATTGCGTCATCAAGGAGCAATGAAGCCGGAGTGAATGATAAAGTCATCCAACCAGGGCTCTAGCAGCGAGAACGAAGAGGGAATGAGAAGTGATGGTAAGAGTCTCATCGGTGTCATTGTCATCCTTCTTGACGATTCCCAGTGACTTCTCCTTAGTGGGAGTCAGACCCTCGAACTGGAATCACAAAACTTCGATTATGCATTTTCAATACAATATTTATCAGTGTTTACTTTCTGGGAGCTAGAGAAGGTCCTTTTTCTTTCAACATTGTCCTTTTGACTGGTTTTGAGCAAAATGATTGGTCTTCTTCGTTCATTAAACCATAGTGTTAAGCATCATCGAGCGAAATAGTAAGCACTCACTCTCATTTCGAGATCTCCATGAAAGTCGAAGTGGAGGAGCTTTCCCGCTTCATCAATCTCTTCCCAACAAAAGTGTTTCTGAGCCACTCGGAGTAGATCATTGGCTGCTCCCTTTCCTCCTCCATAGTGAAAATGGAAGGACATGAGAAGAAGAGAGCCGACCGGCCACTCGCCCATTGGATGCTGAAAAGGATCGAGTAACTTCATGTCACTACCCTCAAATTCTTCACCACTAAATATTCAGAGATGACGAAAATGGAGGCCAGAATCTCGACTACAATTTATCCCCAATCCCACCAATGGAGCAGTGCAAAAAAAGAGTATGGGAGAGCCTTGGATGGACCACAGCCGACTACACGGAGATACCATCATAAAGGATAGTTCGAGAAATGAGAAGCTTTCCTATTTAATTATAGTTCTAACCATATCATCTAGGAACTAGGAAGTACTAGGAAGAGAGGTATCATCACTCATACAACTCACTTCCCAACAGAAGAGAACGAGATCGGCGGCATGTTCTGTGGCGGAATACATCTGCCAATCTCCCATATACTCCTTGAAAGCGTCGTAGACGACCTCAATATCGCCACTCCACTCGGGATAGCCATGAATCTCCAGCGTGGGGCAGAGAAGGGCGAGACTCCTCTTCCCTCCTGCGAACGTCACGGGTCGGATCAGCTCGGATGGGAGACTGAGACTGTGCATACCTGAGATGGTATACTGAGATTGAGAAAGGAACAGCGAAGCGCAATAAATAATCGACATATGAAATGAGCGATTCCACGGATTGATACGAAAAGAAGAGAAATGGCGTCTGTTCTCTCTCTCTGTCTTTCTCCTCTTATCACAGGTATCAGGAGAGAATGTACCAATATTGGCATTCTTAGGAACAATTTTTTTTCAAACATTTTTGAAAAATCTCTCTTTGTGATGGGAGAATGCCTTGGAGGCGACGATTCGATTCATATAGGCAATTAGTCACAAAACCGGCTTTTAGGGATTTTCCGGTTCTGAACCCGGCTCCGACGTAACTTAGCTCCCCGATGGGCTAGAGAGACGGCACCGGGCCCAAAAAACGCGGAAAATTTTTTGGAACAACTTTTATGTTTTGACCGAACATGGGGGACCGAAAACAAAAAAGATAAAAATGAAAAACCATTTTCTTGGCATAAAAATAAATATTAACTATATCTCAGAATTTCAAAACTGGGAATTTTCTTACTGAATATGAAAGATGGAGCCACCATATGATTAGAAAAAAATATAATTTGAAAATTGAGTGCGGCTGTATTTTTGATTTTCCACTCCGAACATGGAAAATCCCGAAAATCTCAAGTTATCATGTTTCCGATTTCGCCCTCACAGACCAATTTCTTCCGCTTTATTCGAAATGAAAGTGTTTTTATGAAATTCCCGATCAAATTCAACGTTTTTGAAACTTTTTACCTCAATACCGACACTTCCATTTTTTAAGTTTTGGACCATGACCCGGGGTTCATGGTCATGCCACACAACGGAGGCATGAACCCCGGGTCATGGTCGAAAAAATGATGATGGCCAAATTACCCGCGGGGCATTTAATTCGATAGTATATTGCTCCATTAAACTTCCACATAGATGAGGAACAAGTAGTTCGTCTGTGGGGGCGAAATCGGAAACATGATAACTTGAGATTTTCCGGATTTTCCATGTTCGGAGTGGAAAATCAAAAATACAGCCGCACTTAATTTTCAAATTATATTTTTTTCTAATCATACGGTGGCTCCATCTTTCATATTCAGTAAGAAAATTCCCAGTTTTGAAATTCTGAGATATAGTTAATATTTATTTTTATGCCAAGAAAATGGTTTTTCATTTTTATCTTTTTGTTTCGGTCCCCCATGTTCGGTCAAAACATAAAAGTTGTTCCAAAAAATTTTCCGCGTTTTTTGGGACCGGTGCCGTCTCTCTAGCCCATCGGGGAGCTAAGTTACGTCGGAGCCGGGTTCAGAACCGGAAAATCCCTAAAAGCCGGTTTTGGGACAAATTGCCTATATGAATCGAATCGTCGCCTCCAAGGCATTCTCCCATCACAAAGAGAGATTTTTCAAAAATGTTTGAAAAAAATTGTTCCCGGGCTCGTACATTTTCTCCTGATACCTGTGTTATAGAGAGCGCCCAAAAAACTGAGATAATCTGTCTCACGCTCTCTTTCCAATCGAACTCTTGACTCTCTCGACTCTCGATGGAGCTCTTGGAGATGGAGATGGATGGAGCCTATTAATCTCTTTAAGGATACTATTGCGTTGGGAAATGGACGTGGAACACCATTGAAGAGATGTTTTACGGCTATTACAGAAAATAGCATAGTGTTCTAGTGAAGAGGTCCAAGAGCATTATGAGGTGACTGAGACGAAAGTACTGGATGACAAAGAGCCGATAAGAACATTGTCCCATGATAGCGACATTTGTCGGTGGGGCCCAATAAGGGGTTCTCTTCTCTGGTTCTTTCATTGTGGTAGAACTCAATCGTAAATATTGGAAGGAATCGCAACGTGCAAACCTAACATGTAAAATAACAAAAATTAAAGAAAACGTTGAAGAATTTTATTGTTTCTATTATAAAACAACAGCAACAATAGCAAGGTCATCTCAGCAGTCTGCGTCGGCTGATGCATAAGTGAGGCAATTGGGCAGTTTAGACTGGTCGTCGTACGACCAACAGTGAACCAGCGATAATCCTGTAATTATCAGAAAAGAGAAATGTAAAACGATCAAGAGAGTAAACGTCAGTAGATGGATCATACTCGGGATATATTGTACAAATTCCGGATAGAATTGCTTCTCGGGCCAAGTCACGCGCGGAATGCCAGATTTTTGGGGAATTTGAGCCAAGATCACCCTGAATATTCAATTCGTTGCTTAAAAATTGCTCGGCTTTACTTGCCTGGCCATTAGTTTGTGATCTTCTGCATAATCGATAAAACCGTGCTTGTTCAAGGTGTTGGCAAAGTGGGCTGAGCGATATTTTGGATATTATGTTATAATAATTTGCAGATAACTATACCTTTAAAATCGTATCCAAGCTGAATAGTAGTGTAGATGTATCGGCCCTTTTCGTTGCGGAGTTCATGCAAAGGAAGCCGAAAGGGCTTGAAAGAGCACAGTCCTTGCGCCAAGTCATGTAGTAGATCATCTCCTCTGAACGAGCAAATCGTTCCGCGTTAATCTAGGTAAATTCTCGTTTTATCTGAGGCTTCAGTAAGAACTTCTACACAGTGTTTAAAAAACTTTTCTCGGATATTTAAATGCAGTAACAAACTATTTGGCGGGTAGCAGTAAAGTCGGTCGACTTTCAGCGTGCGTGTTTACTCAATTGATCTGTGGCCAGTGTTTAGCCGGGGCTGCTACGCATTGATTACAGTGGATGATCGATATTGATCGCTGGGTCAATCAGGAAGGGCGGAGTCTGGCTATTGCGTGGACCCCAAATGCCGTCCTATACTAAAATAATTTCAAAAATACCTCTCTTCGATTCCACTCGGATACGCGAAACTCATCACTCTTGCCGTCAGATTCTCCCTTGCAACCATGTATTCCGTCATCGGGGCTATAAAATATTCTTGAATATTCGCGACGAACGTGTTTATGAGATCACGATTAGGGCTGTCAATGTGAAGAATCCGTCTCTTCATTCCTCACACTCTCTCACCGGTCAGTGCGACGAGAGTGCGTGAAATGAGAAGACGGATTCTTCACCCTGACACGATTGCAACCGACGGGATCTTGCAACTCTTTAGTATTATTTTGAATGAGTAACTATGGAAAATTCGCATACTCGATTGTTGCGTGGCCCAAAGTTGTAGAACATTGTGAAGTCCGACAATCTGAAAATGATGTTGTCAAAATTGAAAAAGAAAAAAAATTACATTGAAAGAGTTATTCGCGTCGACTTGTAGATGGATATGTTGCGTGTGGTAGTAGGAGGTTGGGTTGTAGTCATCCGCCCATGCAGTGCTGATGGATGAAATGGAGATGATGAAAAGGAGAGGAAGCATCACTGTAAAGTATGCTCCGATTTCATAGTAGTCGATCAAAGGTGTCGACGAAAAAAACCAACGGGGAAATTATTCGAGAAATAAAAGCTGAAAGTTGGGAGGAGAAATTCCAAGACATGCTACTACAGCTACTAGCAGCAACTGAAAGGTAAATCAAAGCTGCTCGGGGAAATTGTCGATCTTTCTGACTAGCGAGAGAGCACTGCGAACGGAGAAACATTTTGCAGTGCGGAAAAGTATACAATATCCAATCTGCCCTGTCATCGGTTCTTCTGTAAACTCTATTCCGTTTACTGTAGATAGGAAAGATGAAGATCGATGAAAAATATTCTTGTCGAGAGTCGAATACGGTTAATCAGTCAAACGGTTAATCAGTACAAAAGAAGGAGTTTGACAGGTGCATGAAAACGGTTTGTTAACTGCATGAAGATGGCTCACAGTCTTATAATTCCTTGTGTTACACCTTAGAACGGTGTGAGTTGTGATCTCCGTACTCTCGTACAATGATTGCATTGATCTCGATCAATTAGTTCACGAAATTTCCATTGAATTTTGTGATATTTACCTGTTCGTAATCTTTTCTTGGTCACTTTCGCTTCATTGTGCTTATTTCACAGGGAAACTATTCAAGAGAGTTGCTGATCATGCTTAGTGCTCAGTGATTCGTTCTCGATCTAGTGTAAGAATGCCAGAAGAACAGTCTGCAGATGAGAGGAAGGAATGAGCAAGGGCTGTTTTTGCACCTCTTCGAGACAATCGAAGGCACTCATGTTCACGCTAATCCCTTTGTTTGCACAGTGGACAGCAGCTAGGTTTCACCCGCAAAAAAGTTGGAGGAAACTAACTCCCTCGATACTCCTGCACTTGAAACTGCCTGGAGTTGTTTGTCTTGACCCGGATAGAACAGAGAAAGAACCATGTCAAACAAGATGAGCTCAAGGGAGAAGCACGTCTCTGATCTTCGAGTGGCCTAGAAGAAGTGAGAAGAGACAGGAAGAATGAGGGAGAGGGAACAGTTCTGGAGGTGAGAGGCGGTGCATCCGAAGGGAGTATAAGAGGAAGGAGGACGAGGGCAATGACATCTTGAGTGATCTACTCCTTCCATTGAGTAGAATGAAGCTTCTCTTCGTCATTCTTGCCTCGGCACTCCTCGTCAATGCTGACCCTGTAAGTTCAACGCGCTTATTCGGGTCATCTCTCTTTATACAGTTGCACTTTCATCTATATTTGGTATGTTTCATGTATTGTACTGAGTATTTGTCAGATTCGAGCGAAACGTCAATCCGGCTGTGATTGCGCGCAACAACAACAGTCCTATTGCCCCTGTCCCCAGCCATCCACCGCTGCCCAATGTAATTGCGCACCTGCCACTCCCTCGAACAACAATTGCAACTGCGCTCCCCGGATGACTCAGGTCAGTCAACTCACCTCTCAGATTTGCCATTTGCGTATCCTTTCTCATCTTCTCATCTTCCTTACAGACCCAGCCGCCCGTCTACCAGACACCGGCCCCGACCACTCCTCAGTACTTCCCTCCCATCACCACGCCTCAGCCCGCATACCAGGTACACCAATATAGGTGTTTGGCTTATTACCTGGATATCCTCAGCCCCAGCAAACGATGTATGTCTGCGTCCCGGCTTGCATGCCCGCCTGCAATCAACAGTGTGTCGATACCGTCACAACCACCCCTTCGACCACCACTACCACTACCCCCGCACCCACCCCTGCTCCCGTTCAGTACCAGGTAGAATACCATATACGTTCGTATTGTAATACCATTTGTCCCCTATTGCTTTGCATTGGTTGCTTGTTGCTAAGGTAAAATATCTCTCCATTTCAGCAGCCTCAGCAGCAATACTACATTTGTCTGCCCGCCTGCCAGCCCGCCTGCACTCCCCAGTGCGTGGAGGCTACCACGACGACCACGTCGACCACCACTACCACCACTCCCGCACCTACGCAGGCTCCCGTCCAGTACCAGGTACTGCATTTCACTGTGTAATCGGGTCAACAACACTACTTTCTGGAACGATGACGTTCTCGATTCGTACAGTAGCCAATTCTCTCCTTTCAGCCCAGCAGCAGCAGCAGCAAATCTACGTCAACGTCTGTGTATCTACTTGCATGCCCGCCTGCAATCCCCAGTGCGTTGAAGCCACCACAACCACCACTTCGACTACCACCACCACTACCACGACTCCCGCGCCCACTCAGGCTCCGGTTCAGTACCAGGTATACATCGGAACTCAGCCTTGAAGAGCATCTTCAACGGAATTTATCTAGAAATAGCAAAGGATTAATGCACATACCTTACCTGGTGCTAATCTTCAACTGAACATTTTCAGCAGCAGACAATCTGCCTGTCATTCTGCATGCCCGCCTGCTCCCCTCAGTGCATCGTAGCCTCCACTACCATGGCGCCGACTACCACGACCACCACCACGCTTGCACCAATCACCACTCCCCAGCAGCAGATGTACCAGGTGAACAAGTTATCCAGTTAATCTTTTTTTGTTAGACAAATGACTCCCATGCATGATCTCCCTGTTCGCGATCTCCTTATTCTTGCTTCGGTGGACATTAAAAAATATTGGGATAGGTTGCAGAAAAGACATCCGTAGCCCCTCTCCAGAAGCTACGTTCTCTCGTGAAACGTCTATTTTCTAGTGCGTGCCCGTTTGCATGCCCATGTGCACCCCGGATTGTGTTGTCGCCACCACCACGACCACGCTAGCACCCATCACTGCCCCGCTGCCCACTCCTGGCCCGTACCAGGTGAGAATCATTATCTGCTTTTAGTTATTTAGTAAGTATTTCTGATCTTCACATCATTGCCTACTTTTATATGTTTAGTAGGTACTAAGCCGTGTTCATTGACCCGACCGATTTCATGTTGTATGAGATACGATGATCTATTCAGCCGTCCACGTGCCCTCCTGGTTGCATGCCCGTCTGCACACCTCAGTGCATCGAAGCGACTACTCCTCAGCCCGTGTACCAGGCTCCCGCTCAGGTACTGCGGCTAGCCTAATGCGTTTAAATACGCGAGATTATGTGATCCAGTAAAGTATTTGTAATAGATGATAGCATTCGAAGTTCCATTTCCCTATAAGCAATGCTCTCCCACAGGACGAACGAGCCTTAATTAACCCTTAAATCTTAATTTCTCAGCAACTCCCGGTGGTCGTTCGTGATCAGCCTCAGTCCCAGCAGATGAATGGAGGAGCGAGCACGCCCATTGTTATCAGAGTGGGTCATTTATTTCCATCTGTTAGGCCCCTTTCATATTACATATCAGAGCTCTTATCTCCTCTCATATTAAAGCCTTCCCATATCTCATATCCTTCCATTACAGGTGTCCATCCCCTACTCGACCGCATCCGCGCCTTCTTCTCAGTGCAATTCTTCGTGCCAACAGACCTGCAACCAGCAGTGCTCCCAGCAGAACTACGCGCCCAGCCAGGTGAATGAGACATCTTCTTTTTTCAGAGAAAAGCAAGAGGTTGTCAAACCCCACAAGCAGTTTTCTGAGTGTATATTCTAATCTTCCTTCAACTTCGTTATTCCAGTGCCAGCCGGCGTGCCAGACCTCGTGCTCTGCCCAGTGCTCCCCATCCACCTTCACTCCCACTCTCGCCCCTATCACCTCCACCTCCGCTCCTCTCTACCAACCCCAGCCCTCCGTCACCACTTGCAACAATCAGTCCTTCCAAAATGGATGCACATGCCCCCAGAACTATGGGGCGTGTGCCAATGGAAGACTGTGCTGCAGAAGAAGATAAGTATCGTGAAATTATTTTCCGTTCCACTCGTAGTTGACCTTTGACTACCGTTCGATGGGCGGAGTTAGGAAGAGGCCGGGAGGAGGCAAGTGATCTACCTGCTCTCCACCGCCCTACCTCTTCCCTTCCTCTCTCTCCCAGATAATCAATACGCTAACCAGCACATTGAGTTTGCTGAGCATTTGAAACGCACGATAGTATCTGTTGACTGTCATTGTCTGTACAAAGTTGCATGGTTTATCTAATTATTGTGCTGACCCTTGAGTATGATAAAGATATCGATCTTACCAAACCTTAAAAGACATCTAGGGACACGTGGGGAATAATATATTCTACCTGAGCTGAGTGTTCTGCTTTGATTATAGCCTTTTAGCATTGACGCTTTCACGCTTGAGAAGGCCTCTATTTGAGAGCACGCTTTCAACGTCTTCTACGCTTGTTTTGACAGTAATCATTGCCAGCTCGAACTCTTTCCCTCGGGACAATACAGATTGCTCATTATCGTGTGGTATTACACACGAAGTCTTCTATTTCCATCGGTATTCTTCGATTAACACTCAAGTGAGGGACAGAACGCCATTATCGCTGTTTCGCGAGCCTATTTAGCACTTGACGAAGGCGTTATCGTTCAGAATCGGGAGAAAATGGGTATCGGGCAGTAGTATTGGTTCACTGTGTAGGGAGGCTTTCTGGCTAGTATGTCTTGTCTAATTCACCTCATTCCTTCTTGTATTGGGTCCTTCCTGTAACGAGGAAGGAAAAGTAATGCACTCCCCAGACGAATCCCTTCTCCTCTTCTCCAGAGTGCCTCAGCGATCCTTTATAATTACTCCGTTCACCAGGTTGAGATCATGGCTGCACGAAAATTATATGCTATCTGATTTCACAATGCTCTTTCGTCGGTCAGAAATAACTAGAGAGCCTTGCGAAACGACAGATCAAATATAAAATATTCACCAGCCCAGGTTGAGACTATACATTAGGAGTCAGTGATCGTTGCGCCTTATTCGAGTTTCTCACGTGCACTTTCTTTCGCTATGTCTCTCTTTTTGCTTCGTCTTCTTGGAATCGGTTTCTACTTCTTGTCTGCACGAATCACCTATCCTGCCTCTGAATTCCATTCCTACTTAATTGGTACTTGCCCAATCTCTTCGTTGTCAGGGAGATATCGAGATGTCTCCCGAGAAGATTCCCTCTAATACGTTTAGAATGTGACGCGTGTTCATAGTGTCCATCAATCGAGCTTTTACGCCAATTTTCTTAGTCATTATCAACCCTGAGCTGGTGTGTATTATTTGAAATTTAAAAAAAATGAAATTAAAAAAAATTCTGTTCACTGAAACCTATGTACATTTTCGAAAGATCAATATATCTAAGACACGAATGCCTTCTACTCAATTATGCTGTCATTCCGATTCGCATTTTAACGTTTGATTGACATATGTACTTACAATGATTAGCATTTGTCTAATCTCGTGTTGTTAGGGAGACATGGAGATGTATCTCCGCGCGTTCAGTACAACTATTGTGACGAGCGCGAGTCGTGTTCGATGTTTTCTTCTCTCGATATATTTTCAATATTAATTGTAATTTTTTAGAGAGCGGAATGGCGCATAAATCAGCTGCGAAGAAGAAGAACCGTAAATCCAAGCAATCAAAACCACAGTCTCAACCAAATCTGGAAGCCCAGCAGAATTCAGAGGCTGCAGCGAGAAAAGGTGATTTGAAAATATATTTTGAAAATATATTGAAAATAGATTCAGAAGAGCTTCTCAAGACCTTCTCAGCCCTATCTCTCGCTTATCGTAATATCGATGTACCGCCGAATCTAGGCGAGTACAATTCAGTGCTGATGTATATCGGATAGTCAAATGCAGTCCTCTCAGTGTACAAAAGTGCCTTGAATAACTTCACCTTTTAACTTTTTCTTCTCTCAGATCCGATCCCCGAGACCCCTCAACACCAATCACTCTAACTGATCATCTTCTCACCATCGTTCCATTGATGTCTTCAAGACTTCTCGAGATCAATCAAGACACTTGCACTACTCATGCTGAAGTAATAGATCGGGCTCTCACTGTTATGGAGGGAAAGACGCATGATGTGCAACACTCCATTGTGATGGTGGCCATTCAAGCACAGACGAAACGCTCCCAAAAACTGTGGATCGTCGTCCGTCAGTTCACAGGTGAATTATTAGTATGGTTAATCATTAACCGTGTTCTCAGAGAATGACCTCAGAGGTCACGCTGGTCATGAAAATTACCGCAATGGATGAACAGACAAGCAGCAATAATAATATAATTATAGCTTTCAACGGTGGTCTCGATTCGATTCCCGGCCCTTCCTGTGCCAAAACTGTTCGCAATCCCCAACACGAGACTGCCCTAATTTATCTGAGAGATTTCGAGCGTCGAGAAGTGCAAATTTCTGTTAGAGCACTCGCTTTGCTCAAGGATCTCAATGGAGAGAAACAGGAGAGTCTGATCACCCGACTGCTGGAGATGTTTGAAGAATCGAGAAGAGGTTGGTTATTACAAAAACTGAATTTACCATGCTGAATGGTCGAGTATGATTCATCCTTATTCCCTTTGTAGAACTGCAAAGCGCATAGGGAATCAATAAAACTGTGTTTTAAAATATAAATAAAAAAAAACAAATTTGCAGAGACTCTCGCCGACGGTCGTCCTCGTGTTGTCCTCTCTGCAGAATCGAGAAAGACTCGACTCATTATTGTATTGCAAGCATCAGTGGCGAGAGCACTCGAATTCCTTCCCTCACTTTCGAGGGATATTCGATTCGCTATCGTTTCCTCTCTTCTTCAGATTGTTCGTCAGACCGAAAGGAAGAATCTGCCAATTTCACCTATTTTCACAGGTAATTCATCGTGTTTTCACAACAAAATAGTGTTTTTAACAGAAATTCGAGGAACAATCATTTTACAGAGCCTCCCTCTCTCACATTCGAGCAACTAAAGAAGATCATGGAGTGGGGTTTCACTCTCCTACCCGACGAGCATCAAGTGCAAGGACGAGTGGTGTCAAAGATAATCGATCGAATGGCTGCCGCTAAGTGAAACGATCGACAGATATTCCATATATAATTAACTTAGATAATTATGTTTCCCAGTGTATTAGTCGATCGCCAGATATTACTCTATCCAGATTTTTTTAGAAAACCTTTCTTTCTCAGTATTTTTACGAACTTTGATTAATTACCTTCATAGTGAAGTACTGCATCGTTTAGATTTATCCTATGTAGCCTCGAATCCCTTGAAGAATACCGATCTCAATAAATATGTTTCGAGTTTAAATACAGATCAGAGACGTCTTAGCTCCTTTCCTCTGTAGGGAATGTACTGTGGTATCCCAATGCCCATTCAAGCTATTTGAAGATTATTATGTTGAAATTAATGCGGCTCTTCAGCAGTCAATAACGGAAGTTATGGTTTATCGTAATCAATGCATACGAGACTACAAAGGAATATCATTGAGATGTTTGGGAATAGTTAGTAAGCATTGGTAGTAATTGGAATTGGGGAATAGCTATTGGATTGTAGTGAGCATCACAGTATTATCACACATTCTGGAATCGGGAATCCTCTCAGATGTCATCATCAGTCATGTAGTTGCGACACATGTAGGTGAACTCATCTCTGTCGATCAGTCCATTTCCATCGACGTCAGTCTGAAATTAATTTGAAATATAGTTCCACAATCAAGGCGATATTACGGCTGCCATGAGAAAACCACTCCTTGTGTGCACAGGTAAGGTCAGGTAAATATATGTATTTATTTTCAAATTGGGTGGCTAAGAAACGCGGTATTCTAGTCCATGTGGTAAAAAACCTCATTGAAGATCTCATCGATGATGGTCTTGTCCGTGATGTCTCCCAACTCGCGAAGAACCCATGCGAAGTCTCTCTTGGTCACGCATCCAGTCTCGGACTGAAATTGATTAGGTGAAGGGAGCTATTGAAAGGAAAGGAAAGATTAATTCTCCAACTGAAACTCCGACTGTTGTGTCGGCTACGGTTTAGGTTAGTCATAGGTCCCGCCCCCTGTCCCCCCTCTCGCTGGCGATCCCTCTCTCATTCCACCACGACAATGAACTGAACACTGAACCATAGATAAATCTCTCTTCTATTCCTTTGCTCACCTCTACATCTGACACTGGGGTCTTCTGTAGTTGTATTGTTTATCTCATCTCGCGGATAGTAGGATAGCACTGGGGCTTATCCTACTATCATATTACTTGTACTTCTCCTATCTAGCATTCTACCTCTTTACTCCCGTAAAACTGTAATTGCTCATGCTAACAGAATTTCAAGAACTTGCCTAAAACTTACACGATCGAATACGTCGAGACACTGTCTGATCACATCGTTCCACGACGATTTCTTCTCGTACAGACGACGCATCACCTGATCATTAGGGAGTGAAGATTACGGTAGGATGAGACGTCTGTTCGTACCTCACAGAACTCGTCGAAGTCAATCTCGTGATTTCCTCTCTGGTCCACCTGCAATTTATGTGCTAAATTAACATACTTAATATTTATCCTCACTCAATTGGCCTGCAGGGGGTAACTCATCGAAGGGGATTGGAATGGGTTATGAATTGACGCTTCTCAGAGTTCCAGAACTTTGAAATATACCTCATCGATGATCTTGTCGAGATCGTGTCTGGTCAATTCGAGTCCGAGATGCTTCATCGCCGCCTCGAGTTCATCCAGATCAATCGCACCCGAACGATCTGATAATGGTGATTACACTGAAAAATAGAAGCCCAGGTTAAAATATATCATGTCCATTCACAATTTTATCATTCCTTTCATGATTTTCGACTCATCTCCAACATTCGAAATTATGCCCATCCTTCCTTCTCCTCCCTAATTATCTCAGCCTCTCTCTCACTTTCGTGTCTAATATACGGGGTACCATGGTAACCAAGAGCAAATTACCGTATCCCACCTGTATCAACCATTCAATGATTCACCCGAGTCGGGAAATATTAGAATAAGTCAAAGAGAACCAGAAGTGTGCTGAGTATTCTCACCAGAAAACTAACGATTATACATCATCCAGGGAAAAATTCAGTGAATCGAAACCGAGCGCATATAATGCTGCGCAATAGTATTAGAGGTTTATTTTGGAACAGTTTCACGCTCTTCCCTGCTCATGAAAGCACATTCATGTCCTGGAGCGCGCGCATTTCTCCCTTCTGATGATTTCCGCTATCCCTCCATCTCTTTCGAGAAGATTCCCCCTTTCCTTCCCCTTCTTCTCAATTTCCTTCTGTTCATCTGTCCTCTCCCTACTCCGTGTCATCTTTTCTCGCCTGACACTACTCCGCTGCACCATGGCAACTATGAGAAAAGAGGAGTAAAGAGCACACTACCGTATACTTATCTATCGATCCGCCTATTTATCCATCGACATACGAGTAACTCGAGATCTCTAAACACTCTTACAATTGCACGATACAATCTCGATTCGAAGAGACCTTGCTAGAGTTTCAAAGAGATCTTCTCTAAAAATGACGTCACTCCATCCTATTGCACAGCTTCAGTTAAAAAACCATTTCGAAAACGCGTATACACTATTTTTGACTAACCAGTATCGAACATGTTGAACACCTGACGGTACTCCGTCAGCTCTTCCTCGGTGTATCTAAAACCAAACACAATTATTTTTCCAGAAAATAAAGTTCGCTGACCCCTCCAACTTGTTGTCCAGAAGAGGAGCATTGTTTCCCTTAGGGGAGAGCTCGCTGCGGCTCGAGTTGACCTTCGGCTGAAAATATTGATTGAATTTGACAACAGATACAGAAGAATCCGATTTCCTAAGCGCTGATTATCTCATTAGTATTGTTTACGTCGTGCCTAACACTAACTATCATTACCTTGGGCATCTTGAGGAGTCGTCGGAGCGACAAATAAGAGGATCACGCGCGTATTGAAGGAAACGGGGCGAACTGACTCTATCCTAATTGGATACTCCTACTCTGGCGAGAGAGCGTGCAACATCGAGAGAGTGGAAGAGGCTATCCCTCTCTGAAGGTACTCATTACGATGTGGTCGCACCTTATTGCTACTGAGCAACAGAAGCGATAAGAGGAAGAGGTTATGAAGCCAAACAAAAAGTGGGACTGAATATAATATAACGAGAGCGAGTGGATTAGATGAGCTCTCTATGCAATCAAAGGAAAGTGATTATTTTCATGTATTCATGAAATGGTAATTCGTTTTTCCTCCACCTTGCGCATCAAGGAGCATACCTTAGGGCTGGCAATCCCAGCCGAGTTTTTCCTTCCCGATGACATAATCCGATTGAAGGGAGATGGAATGCGAAGACGAGGAGAAGACAAACGATGCGGTGAACGAGGCATGGTTAAGACTGTGTTAAGGATACGGTAAGCAAATGGTTAAAGCGTGATTACAGTACTAAGGAAAATCATTGGCTCGGAACTCGAATCAGTGTTGGAAAACATCTGATAAAAGTCATTTGCACGCACGGAAAGAGAAGTATTGACACAGACAGAGGAGAATTTCATCAAGAGCGGATTGAGCAGGTAAAATCGATCTGTTTTCAGACCTCCGCCGTATGAACAGAGAGGAGTGGTGATAAGCACTGTGTTGTGTAAGTTCTGTCTAGGGTGAGAGCGAAATCACCGGGGAATTCTAAATTGGATCTTGTGATTGATGAATGGCGGTTCCCGTAATGACATGATGCGCCCCCTGTAATGACTACTGTCTCGCGCTGAAGAGTGCGCACAATCGCAAGCTCATTTATGTACTCTCCCCTCCGAGAAACGCGTATGACATGACTTCCAATCAGAAACCGCCACAATTTAGTGCTATCAAGAAACGGAGAGCCGTGTGAATCTCAATGCGATACATGACAAGAGGGAAAATATCGCATCATGTCGGGATTACGGCGCTTCTCAATCTCTTCACAATGACGAATTTCCACTCGAATCAGGGACATCTTAGTGATTTGGCTACAGTGAAGATTGCATGCAAGTGTCGTTTTGCAAGGAAAATTGAGAAAATGGGGTGAAGAATCCCTTGAAAGATGCGATGAATGAATACACTGATTGAAGGAATCCATGTATCCAATCTACCTTCGAGAAAAATACGGATTCAATTTTCTGTTATCGAGAAGGTGGTAGTTCTAACCTATTAATGGAAATAAATAGCGTTACCTTTACCGAGAAGCTCATGGGTATTGTTTTTGTGAGTGATGAGCCGCATGTTTTTACTGCCAAAACGGAAATGAAGGTTGGATGATGGCAACAAGGGGAGCCTTGGTTACGACTGAATGGGTGAGAGAAGGAATAAACAATGTGATGAAACCAATATCATCACTAAAATGACAGTTGATAACATCAACTATATGAAAAGAGGTGGCCAATACGAATTAGATCTACTCATAAAAAACTACTCTTTTTCTATCCCTCCACATTTTCGCTGTTTGAGTTTAGTCATCCTCCTTATCGACTTTTATAATCATCACACATTATTCTACCGTATTCCATTGCGGTGCGCATGTAAAATGTACATGAATACTCTCATTTTCTCCCCAATCTCTATGTCTAAAAGCACTGGGGATCGCAAAAGGATGAAAAAGGCGATGCATAACAATGAAGAACCTAAAGAAAAAGTATGTCTGAGATACAACGTCGTATAGAGAAAGAACATGTAAGTGGAGCAGTAGGAGTAACTGAAGAGTAAGATTGAGAATGAACCGACGAAGTCTCCATGGAAATGAAGAAAGGGATTATCCGCCGAGATTCCCCAGAGCTTCCGTTGAATAACAACATCTTCTCTCGCAGGGAAACCGTACATCTTGAATAATAGGAGAGTATGACTGAGGATCTGCACTGAAAATTCCCATAGAATCGAATGGATGCAGTAGATTTTCTCGCAAAAAGCAATGGAAGCGAGTCTCTCAGAGCAAAACAAACTTCTTCACAGCCTCTGAGCGGTTGTATGTATTACCTTCCGATAGTATACTCATGAACTGGTAAAAATTGCTTGCTTCACACAAGTGCTTATATGCTATATTGCCCCACAAACGGCGCACTTTCGGATAACTGATCTTCGAGCTATTCTTCAATCATTACTACTAATCATCAGGCATGTATATTCCAAGAATACCCGATCCCTTTCCACTGCCTGATGTAATGTATTCACCCTTTATAGAATGTCAGATACTCATCTTTTTCCGTCGTCAAGGGAACCGAAAAAGGCTCATCTAAGAGAAAACTCTCTCGATTCTGTGTGATATCTCCGTGATTATCTCGTACTCTCCGCTCTCTAACTTGAGATGCAAAGGGAAAGACGGAAATTCTCCATTGACTCATCTACTAAAGAGGAAAGTGAAGTGCAATCAGCCCCTAAAGCAACACCTAACGAACGATGAAAAACTGAGATTGAAGTTGCGATTTGTCGATGGTGAGAAAGAAGGTGGATGTTGTTCTAGATAATACGTCTACAACGTAGGAGATCCCGAAAATTAATTCTTTAAAAGAGTGTTATTGTTTCAACGATTGTAGTCAATTGACGTTCAGGTTATAATTATGGAAGACTGTGTCTGATTTTATCTGTCGCACAATGACGCTCAAGCTTGATTTTTCTCTCAAAATACTTCTATGTGTTTAAAAAATATAAATAAATATATTCTGAACATAAACAATATCAACCTGAAGGGATCCGCGCGGAGTGGAGGAGAGAGACGAAGAAATTCGAGCGATCGTCGATGTGATCGTCTTTCTCAGTTCGAGTGAAGTGATTGACGAAGTACGTGAACGACGAGACATTCTGAGATTAAAAAAATGGTTATATATTTTCAAGCCAACACGAAAGATGAACTGAGCTAAGAAGTCAAATACATTATTGTCTAATCCAGATGCTTGAACAAGAGTGATAAATTAGCACAGATGCAACTATGGATCGCTCACACATGTTCACAGCCCCATTCTGTGGCGGAATCTAAGTGAGAGGGGAAGAAAGAGGAGGAAAAGGGCTCATTAGTCACTTATCATCTCGAGAATCTCTTAGAAATGAATATCATCTTCATTTGTGGTAATCTGAAAGATGATAGAAAGACAGAAAGCAGGGAAACTAACTGAATCGACGTTACATTCGGTCTGTCGATCGTGCTCTCTTCCCATCCTTTAGGTTCTATGCCGTGTCTTATCTCTATAACACGCAAGTCTCGGGATTGACAATGCATCTCTCATCGGTCAGACCTTACGAGATACAATGAAAACGGGGAAACTCAACCTATGTGGGGATGACAAAAGATATGAAAAGAACGAGATCTGCAGTAACTTTTGATCAGCGTCAGATCTCACCGCAGCGGAACCGCATCCAATAAAGTAGATAGTTATAGCTCACAAAAGATTCTTTAGCAACGAAAGAATAATGTCAGGCGTTGTAGGAAATTTGGAGCAGCATGAGAACAGAAAGAAGATCACTTGAATACTCGAGAATAATCATTCGGAGAACAGAAATAGCACGAATATGTTTTTACACTCGCAATTTACTGCGGGTGAAAAGTTCTTTAAAACATCTATCACTGAATGTCGTCTGAGATTGGTCATGTAGACAGGTACGGTTGATTCTGAAAGATTTATTGTCATCTTTATAACGAATGTCTTAAGGCCTCCCAGAATATGAGACACTCAAAGGAGAGTGTGAGAAAAGTAGAGAGAAACCAGTGCACTTGTTGGGCAGTAGTTGGCATGGCCTACATCCACGTCCGCTGTGTGGCAAATATGTATCCAGCCTGTCCATTATCTATCTTTATGCCACATTCGCTCAAAAATAATACCGGAAGTACACCTTGACAGCCGAACAATTGACAAAAAGAGATTCAATTCAAGGAAAGTGATAGAGAAGAAATGAGAAAATTTCATAAAATAATTACATTTTTAGTTGGTCATTTGAATTCCATTTGCCAGCGTGCTATGCTGTTACAAATCTGTTCCTTTATCTACGTTGGCGATCTTTGACATCCCTTTTATTTCAAGCTAAGAGATCACGCATAAAATAGCGTGACTGCCACGTTCTTCTCTCTATTTTAGCATCGCAACGATCAGCGAATCTTATTCACATTAGCATCCTTGGCATCGAATGAAAGGAACATTGAACTTATGAGAAAGATTTGTGTGCAAGACATGGCAAAGTTACTATGGGTGGAACAGTGTCTTTCTCAAGAACAGTAAGATGTGCAGAAACTAGCAAGGGAGCAATCAACATTCACGATCTCATGCAGAGAACCCCATTACTTTTTCCAGTGAAGGGAGCAGAGAAGAGGAACCGAAAAAGGAACTTTGATCAGTTTGCATCGTAAAACTCTTGAGTAGAACTCATGAAAACTTGCTGAGCGCACGCAGGTAATTGCAAGATCACGTGTTTTTGTCGCACACGATGTGGTATATAACCTCGGTTCTATCATGAGGGACTACGCTCAGAGTAACTCGACTCTATCCATCCATCGATCTGAGAATGAATCTGCCTTCTGCAATTTGTTTTGCAATCTTCTCAGTCTCATTCGTTAGAGCTCAAAATCTTCCCGAGAGTTTCTATGGAAAATTCTCACTCGATCACTCAGACAACTTTGATGAATACTTAACGGAGAAGGGTTAGTTCAAAATTATTTTCCAGAGAGAGAGAGAGAGTGCCTATCTAAATCTCGACCTTGATCAGGTTATGGATGGTTCACTCGTCGTCTCGTCACGCTCTCGAATGTGGACAAAATCATCACCAAGGTAGTCTTCCCGTCTCAATGATATACATGATCAACATATTTCAGGCGGGTCCGAACTCGTTCAATTTTGATGATCTCTGGGCGACAAAGAAACTTCACTACAAAGATGTCGTACTTGGAAGAGAATTCCGTGGAAAGGGATTGGATGGTTCAGTCCATAGAGTGAGATTACGGCTCATTTGTAGTACGTACATGTCGCCTTTTTGATTGCGACAAGTACGTATTCCGATGATGAATTCCGTCATTTAGATCACATTCTCTCTTCGCAACAATGTCCTCTTCGAGAAGCACGTGCCTACCGATGCAAATGTGAGAATTTATTTATATTTTATGCTGTCGAACGGAAGCTGATTTTCTAAAATTTGGAAAAACACCTATTGTGATTTAAAATAATTGTAATTCAGGCGGAACAGAAACAGGACGAGTACAGATATCATCTCGAGGGAGGCAATATTGTCCAGGTTTGAATCGGATTGGTTTGAGATATGAAATGACATTTTCAGACGCTGACTGCGAACGGAGTCGTCGCCAGACGATATTTCACGAGACAGTAATATGTATACTAAGTATTCTTATAACGAATAAACTATTTCTACTTCGAACAATGCATTTCGAACACTAAAATGATTCCTACAATACAATTGTGACTCAATTGATAAAATTATTGTATTAAATATGATTTATTTCGTAGAGTGACGTTTACCTGTACATTTATACAATAATGGTACCATGAGAACATAATCTGGAAGTCGATTAAAGGGACGATGCCAACTTTGTCCGCGACTGTGAATATTATATATCCTTTGGCATTGGCCAATTTCTTGTATACATAACATCTCACAGAAGACTAGTTCAACTCGGAGCCAGCGAGCGAGCGGAGCGAGCGTAGCTGCGAGTCCCTCGCGGAAGGCTCGTGGGGCCGAGAGCGATCCGACAGTTATCGGAAAACTAATAATTTTGCTTCCAGATGATTGCCTAACGTGTAATGTCGCTGAAAAAAGTCAGTCAGGACGAGAAATGTATCCTTTCTCCATTTTCATCTTTCAAGGTGTGACCGATCATTCTCGCAACTTCGTCTCATTCAACGCACCACAGATTTCTTCTCTTCAGGTGCTTTTGAACTAATTAATTGAAATTGTCTTAAATGAGAGATGGTCCATATTTTATTAGAATGTATTCGTTTTTTTTACTCGTTGTCTTCTATTTTGATATCTCCTTTTCTTTTAAAATTTTTTATCTACGCATCTTCTGATTCATCACTGCCAACTTTTTTCTTTCCAATACCGCAACATCTTGTGAAATTGCGGACTAGTCTAAGCATCTGAACCTCCCAATTAGGTGACGCATGCGCAGAAAAAGCGAGAATCGTTGAATAGTAACGTCTATTTTATGTAGCTGATCGATTATTTGATTATCGATATGTTTGTGTTATAAAGATGAGCATCTGCGTCTCTCGTTGTCGCTTTTTAAATGAATTAAATGGTCTAATTTCAGGTTGCAGCAATGTCCCTCGTACTTCTATTATACACTATTTTGTCGCCACTGTTTCTGCTTTCTTTCACTGCGCTCGAAATTATTGTATCCTTAAGGTAAGTCGGCTACAAAAAAACGAGAAAACTCTGCTCATTCCAGACCTGCATATCGAAACTTCAGCTTTCATAGATACTTCCTTGTTCAGAATATTATTGTAAGGTCTTCTAGAAGAGAGCATCTCACGGCATCTCTTATTTCAGTCGTTCATCAGCTACTTCCTGTATAATTTTCTATGGCGACTAAATTTATACCCGGAGTTCAGTGGATTCTTCTTAAAGATGGATGCGAGCACGGGAAAATGGATTCATGGGTGAAAAAATTGAATTTCTGCTCATGGTGAAATCATGTTAATGGCATTCTTTATTACAGACCTCTTTTGTATCTCGGAGTTGTGCACGAATTTATTCATATATTCATTGCTTTAGACCGATTTATAGCCGTCGCAATGAGCAGAACCCATAAGAAGGCGAGTGGTCGTGTCGGAACGTCACAAATTTAAATAATTTCAGTACTGGAAACAAATTTTCTCACTCTCGATGTTAGTGGCCTTTATTTTGCCATTCGCAGTGACCTGGCAAACTTTCTTTAATGATGTTGAATTCAACAAGTCAGTTCTGTTCTTTATTCATCTGTTGCTTCTGTCTTTTAGATGCCAAAGAAGCGATGGATACAGTATTATAATTCCACAGATGGTTCCTAGTGCTTATGAGGTAGGGAGAATCTGTTGTTGAAGTATTATACTATGATTATTACATTCAAGATGAACCTGTCTAAAAACCTGTCTCTCGTACTTGGATTGAGTATGTTCATCTCTTTCGTATACTACATGTTTGCGTATAGTGCGTGGAGAGACAAGTGGAATGCTCAGTAACTTAATTGCATCGTTAATTTCTCCATGTCTTATCTTACAGTACTATTACATATGAAGGGAAATTTCTACGCCAAGCAGTTATCGGTTTCGTTACCACTCTTCCTCTCACAATACATCAAGTATGATCACCATTTGTTCCTAAAAAAACATGAGCTTTTAGATCATATTTTTCGTCAAAGAATCTCAAAACTCAATTTTTCTGAAGACATGCTGATCTTCATGTTCCAAATAATGCCTTGGCTTCTCGATATAAAGTTGGTTCACCAAAATGAATTAGATTATTTACATTAATCTCTGCAGGTACTTTGCAAGTGTCCACGTCATCCTATTCATGGCTAAATCGTTCCGCATAGAGTGCTTTGACACTGGTTAGTCTCGAAAAAATAAAGATAAATATGATCCATTCGTGTTCAGCTAAAAGAGGATTGGCCTACCTATCGTCGCCGATCAAGAAATTATGTGGAAGCACGAATTGTTCGAAACGAAAAATCAATGACGCCCTAGCAAGAAGTCCCTAACCGACACTCTCTAATTGACTATTATGATCCCAGTCTGGCTCTTAACACGCACTGATAGTGATTCACCTTTTTGTGTTATATATTTAGCAGCAATAAACACATTTCACTATTCTTCTCGACTCTTTTATCGCGAGCTATCGTTATCGTCTTTTACTCCACTGAGCTATCGTCTTTTACTCCACTGTTCTCCAGTTGAAGAATCATCTCCGCACGAGCATCGTTCAAAAACAAAGAATCGGCTTCTCAGCCGTCCATTTCGTTGCTATTCCGCCGGGATCCATCACTCTTTTAGAGTTTATTGGGGGTATCTAACAAAGTCCGGTTCAGAATACCTATCGAGCCCCGCAAGTGTGTGGTACAAAGACGGTCACATATTCAGCATTTCTCAATCTTGTGAGAACACCAACGACGGGCCAATCCAAGGGGCTTTCTCATCTCGCCCAACTGATGAGTACTCTTCAATCTCTTAATAAGCAGGGTGAGAGTTGTTGGGACCTGCCAACGGGCATCATACATTGCATCATTCATTACCTCCTAAAGAGCGATTGATGTAATTACAAGACCTTGTGGAACAGATGTATCACGATCAAAAGAGAATACGATGAAAAAATGGAGAATGAACGAGAAAACTACCTTATCTATTCAATACCTTGTTCAATAACCACATAAAACTATGTGGATCCCAGTCATCGGATAATGAACTGTTTCAAGGAACTACGTTTATAACTCTGACCACACAAGTTCTATTATCAAATATTACGAATTATGTATTCCATTATGTATTCCCTGTAAAAATTGCGTAAAATAATTAATATAACTCGAAAACTAAAAGATCAAAACTCCCGCCCAGTGAGGAGTATGCTCCATCGGGACAGAAAGTGCGCGTTGCGTGTGCGGGACGGCGCGCGCAACTGTTCCATTCGAACGGTGGCAGCGCGCTCTCTGAGGTGTTTGGCATCCTTCAATCTATGGTCTTTTCACTTAATTATCGTGTTTTCGTGTCAATCATAGCGTTTAGTTGCCCTAGGTAAACGCGCGTCGATGTGTAGAACTTGCTAAGCAAGTGACCCACCTTTTCCTTGCTTTCTCTATCCACACACGCAATCAAACAGAGAAAATCCTTTTATTCATGAAATGTAGAGAATACGTGGTTTAGTGATAATTTAAGAGCTTAATGTTAGAGGCGAGATAAACTGAGTTTTCGAGGAGTGAGTGACTATTGGCATCTTGTAATCCATTCAAACAACACGTTCATTCATCCCTCGATGTTTCTTTTCACCTTTAATTACTTAATAAAAACACTTTCCACTGAATATTCTCGATTGATAGCAACTAGACCGTTTGATACCGTTATCATTCGATGGGCATGGGGCCTCATTTGACTCGAGAATAAGAGACGCGCCGTCATTTACACTCACATACACACTGATCGAGAAGCGCTAAATCGCACGTCATTCGTTTATTACTCATTGTACCACCTTCTCCTTCCCCATGTTCCTTATTATTCGCCCGTTTGTTCATCCACACTCACTTCGAATATCATTGCCCTGTTCTCGCTGTTCTAACGCTCACTTTGCACTGCAGGAAGTCGTGCTTTCAAGGGAAACAGTCAATTATGGGTAGACCGAAGAAGGGAAAGAAGGCGGATGAGCCAGAGGAAGTCGTGCCCCAACTCGTGCTCCCCGGAAAAGTCAGACAGCTCCCGCGTGGTAAGTCTTGTGTGATTTCATTCGATTATTTGATTCCAGATTTTTTTATCGGTGCTCTCACGTAGCCTCTTGATAAAACTGTTATAATCCTAATCGTAATATTTTGACTCCTTTCCAGGATTTTCGATGTGGATGGATTTGGCAAACTCGGATCCCGAGGCGAAAAGACAACTAAACGAGGAGTGTCACATTGCCGTTGAATGCGCGTAAGTAAACACGGTAAAAATAAGCAACTATTCAATATTGTTCAGGTACTGCTACAATATCATTCGTAACCCGAAGACTTTCCTGCAACACAGAAGAAAGTTTGCACTGGAAAGCACAAGAGCTTGCTCCACATCCCGGACGTCGATTCAGAAGAGGAGGAACAGAAAAGTGAGTAAAATAGCCATCATATACACTCCCTTCCTCTTCCTCCTCCCCCCTCTTACTCTCATTTTCATTTATGATCGCCCCAAATTGATTGTCATTTTAACACGGAGAACATCCCGCAGGCCATTACTGTGTAGACAAGGAAAACATGCACTCCCCGAATATTGATAACTCTTAGAGTAGTGGAAGGAATGGGCCAATTGTGCATGGGAGCCAAAAATGGTCGTCCTGATAAATATTTATTAAAATTATGGTTGAAGGGCTGATAGAGGAGTCCAAAAGGAGAAGGAAAGCCGGCAAGAAGAATAAGAAGGGAGAAGAAGAGGAGAAGACTGAGAAGACTGAGAAGACCTTGCTCCCACCAGCTCAGGTACTGAAACGCGTGGCTGTGCATTTGCGGTTGTGAAGTTAGGGCAGTTATGAAGGGGGAATAGGTGCCAACATTTTGGTGCATAAACTGGCAACGTGTAATGATAGAGGGCATCTCAACCTAAGCGCTGATTCCAATAGCTATTATGCTGTCTCTCGTTGGAAGGCCCACCAGCTTCGATTGATGCTTACCCCCTTTAACGTATTGCTCTTATAGGTCATGAATCTTCATCGTGTGCCGTCCTCTCAACGGTCAATGGTAATGGTTCCGCTTCCAGACGGCACATTCCAGGTTTGAAGTTCAAGCGAATATCTTGACGATGTGCAATGTTCATTGATTTGAACTGAAATGCAACGTTTTTCCTTTCTTCGTTTTGATTCCTTGCACTCATTTAACTCTATTACAGGCAGTTCCATCAGTGCCCAGAGTATACACCAACGCCGTGCTTACTAATCATGCAAGAGTTCCGGTTGAATGTCCAGGACAGAGGGATTACAGGTTAGTGGGCAACCTGGAAATGGAAAAATAGAAGAAAAACGCAAGTTCAGAGAATTGTGCTGTGCTTCAGATCCACATTTAAATGAAATGCCAAACAATTAAAATATTTTTAATAATTAAATCATATTTTATCGAGGGCTACGCTAGTATCTGTGCAGGGACGCTATGATCCAGAAGGCAATTGATGAGAACGATGGAAAGTTTCTCGAGCGAATCAGAAAGAAGTATAAGTCAGATATGGTAGACGTGAAATTTATGAAGGTACGGGAGTCTGGATAGTTCCATGGTCAACCGTTCATTGCAGTGTAAAGCACCGGAGTGTGACCATATCCTCGCGTTCCATTCGCCTCAGGTACGGTACAGGGCTGGGAAACATTTAAAGGATCTCTCATTTTACAATGATCTCTAGCCTGTTAGAAACACCGAGAGAGCATTGTGAAATGAGACATCCGTTAAATGTTTTCCCAGCCCTGGTACGGTAGTTCAAAGAAGAATACTGTACGAAATGAACTATTTACAGGCGCTGGCATTCCATTTCACTGTTCGTCATTATAAGGAAGGTGACAAGACTCCGTGCTTTTTCTGTGAGAAGGAGAAGATCAAAGAGTGAGTTCCCCTTAGCGACTTTCGCTGCGAATGACGAAAATATGGATTAGCGTTGCAGCTACAAGTCTCTCGTTGTTCATATGGATCACTGTCACGCGGAAAAGAAGGATGATCATATCGAGAAAAGAGAAGAAGCAATGAAATTGTTATTGAAGGGAAGTGCGAGAAGAAAGACAACGGTGGTAAGTATGAGACACCTAATTGGTTTGGGACAGAATCGACTACAATAATGCTTCTATTTGAAAAAAACAGTGATCAGGGTCCATAGGGGTACCATCACAGCATATTTTGATCGGCATCGGAGATCTCAATGTCCGGCCCCAGCGGCTACACCCTCGAATCTTATCTCTTAATTGCAGAAGCATCGCTCCCGTTCCCTCTCGTGCGATCCCGATGTTAGAGCAGCAATCGAAGAAATGGTTGAGGAAAGGAAGTATGATAGTGAGGAAGTTGTCGGTGATGGAGGAGGAAATGCCGAGGAAGTTCAGCCAGTTGTCGAGATCGTCCGAGAAGCCGAGGTCAGCGTGGAAGGAAAACTAGAGAAAGGCAAAACAGAAGAATAACATAAATAATATTGCTCTTGAGATACAGATTTTAATGAAATACCAAACAATTCAATTAATTTTATATTTATTTTTCAGTGAACAAAATATTCTTTTTTATATTAGAAATTATTAAAAGATTTTTTTATTTTAAAATTAAGTAAAATATAAGTAAAATATTTTGTATTATGAGACGCGCCATCAAAATCTTAAAGCGCTGGGTAGAGTCACTCGTCGGTACAATCGTTTCGAACTTTTACCAACAACAAGGCCGATATGGATCAAGAAAGTCATCTCCTCCATTATTTTTGCTAATGTATGCGGACTCTTGAACTAAAAGAGCACTCCAAAGAGCAAACTTCGGAGCGTGATTGGGTTTGACAGTTCAGAATATTGTGGTTATATTGTGGAGTTATTGTGGTTTCGATAGTGACAAAATTAAGACGAGACGATTCTCTCACAAATCGACATTAATGGCCGTCTTGAAACTTTGCCAACATTTCCTTTTTGATAATAGGCTTTATTGCTCATCGAAAAAACCCAAAAAAAATTGTCAACAATATAATAACGGAAATTTATGAAATATTATGAGATAAAAATCTGAATTGAGTTCATTCCAAAACTAGCAGCTAAGTGGATAACGAGTCCGCGGAAACAAAAGCTGAAGCTTCGAATCGAAATCGAGCTCTAAGGAATTCGAAAAGAATAACACTCGTTGGTGAAGAATTTGAACAATAAGCTTCCTCTCTTAATATTCATAACGTACCAAAGGGCGTGACATGTTTACTATAGCAGAATCGTAATAGAAATCTCAATTACAGGTCCAGGTAATTGACGACGATGGAAAAGAGGCCACAGAGAGACGGGAGGACAAGGTTGAAGCCCACGGGAGCAAGGATTGGAAGGACTATGAGTATGGAAAAAATGCCGAGGAAGAGGCCATGAGGCTGAATGAGGAGAAGGAGCCTGAGGAAACAAGATTGGCTGAGGTTGAAGAGAGGAGGATCCAAGAAGAGAAGGAGGATGAGGAACGAAGATTAGCTGAGGCTGAAGCCAGGAGGATCCAAGAAGAGAAGGAGGATGAGGAAAGAAGATTGGCTGAGGCTGAAGCCAGGAGGATCCAAGAAGAGAAGGAGGCTGAGGAACGAAGATTGGTGGATGAAGAAGAGAGGAGGATCCAAGAAGAGAAGGAGGATGAGGAAAGAAGATTGGCTGAGGTTGAAGCCAGGAGGATTCAAGAGGAGAAGGAGGCTGAGGAAAGAAGACTGGCAGAGGAAGATAAGAGGAGGATCCAAGAAGAGAAGGAGGCTGAGGAAAGAAGATTGGCTGAGGAAGAAGAGAGGAGGATCCAAGAAGAGAAGGAGGATGAGAAACGAAGATTGGCTGAGGTTGAAGCCAGGAGGATCCAAGAAGAGAAGGAGGCTGAGGAACGAAGATTGGCTGAGGAAGAAAAGAGGAGGATCCAAGAGGAGAAGGAGGCTGAGGAAAGAAGACTGGCTGAGGAAGAAAAGAGGAGGATCCAAGAAGAGAAGGAGGCTGAGGAACGAAGATTGGCTGAGGTTGAAGCCAGGAGGATTCAAGAGGAGAAGGAGGCTGAGGAAAGAAGACTGGCTGAGGAAGAAAAGAAGAGGATCCAAGAAGAGAAGGAGGCTGAGGAAAGAAGATTGGCTGAGGTTGAAGCCAGGAGGATCCAAGAAGAGAAGGAGGCTGAGGAAATTAGATTGGCTGTGGCTGAAGCCAGGAGGATCCGAGAAGAGAAGGAGGCTGATGAACGAAGATTGGTTGAGGAAGAAGAGAGGAGGATCCAAGAAGAGAAGGAGGATGAGGAACGAAGATTGGCTGAGGAAAAAGAGAGGAGGATCCAAGAAGAGAAGGAGGATGAGGAACGAAGATTGGCTGAGGAAGAAGAGAGGAGGATCCAAAAAGAGAAGGAGGATGAGGAACGAAGATTGGCTGAGGCTGAAGCCAGGAGGATCCAAGAAGAGAAGGAGGCTGAGGAAAGAAGATTGGCTGTGGCTGAAGCCAGGAGGATCCGAGAAGAGAAGGAGGCTGATGAACGAAGATTGGTTGAGGAAGAAGAGAGGAGGATCCAAGAAGAGAAGGAGGATGAGGAAAGAAGATTGGCTGAGGCTGAAGCCAGGGGGATCCAAGAAGAGAAGGAGGCTGAGGAAAGAAGATTGGCTAAGGCTGAAGCCAGGAGGATCCAAGAAGAGAAGGAGGCTGAGGAAAGAAGACTAGCTGAGGAAGAAAAGAGGAGGATCCAAGAAGAGAAGGAGGCTGAGGAAAGAAGATTGGCTGAGGTTGAAGCCAGGAGGATCCAAGAAGAGAAGGAGGATGAGGAACGAAGATTAGCTGAGGCTGAAGCCAGGAGGATCCAAGAAGAGAAGGAGGATGAGGAACGAAGATTGGCTGAGGAAGAAGAGAGGAGGATCCAAGAAGAGAAGGAGGATGAGGAACGAAGATTGGCTGAGGAAGAAGAGAGGAGGATCCAAAAAGAGAAGGAGGATGAGGAACGAAGATTGGCTGAGGCTGAAGCCAGGAGGATCCAAGAAGAGAAGGAGGCTGAGGAAAGAAGATTGGCGGTGGCTGAAGCCAGGAGGATCCGAGAAGAGAAGGAGGCTGATGAACGAAGATTGGTTGAGGAAGAAGAGAGGAGGATCCAAGAAGAGAAGGAGGATGAGGAAAGAAGATTGGCTGAGGCTGAAGCCAGGGGGATCCAAGAAGAGAAGGAGGCTGAGGAAAGAAGATTGGCTAAGGCTGAAGCCAGGAGGATCCAAGAAGAGAAGGAGGCTGAGGAAAGAAGATTGGCTGAGGCTGAAGCCAGGAGGATCCAAGAAGAGAAGGAGGCTGAGGAACGAAGATTGGTGGATGAAGAAGAGAGGAGGATCCAAGAAGAGAAGGAGGATGAGGAAAGAAGATTGGCTGAGGCTGAAGCCAGGAGGATCCAAGAAGAGAAGGAAGCTGAGGAACGAAGATTGGTAGAGGAAGAAGAGAGGAGGATCCAAGAAGAGAAGGAGGATGAGGAAAGAAGATTGGCTGAGGCTGAAGCCAGGAGGATCCAAGAAGAGAAGGAGGCTGAGGAAAGAAGATTGGCTGAGGCTGAAGCCAGGAGGATCCAAGAAGAGCAGGAGGCTGAGGAAAGAAGATTGGCTGAGGCTGAAGCCAGGAGGATCCAAGAAGAGAAGGAGGCTGAAGAAAGAAGATTGGCTGAGGCTGAAGCCAGGAGGATCCAAGAAGAGAAGGAGGCTGAGGAAAGAAGATTGGCTGAGGCTGAAGCCAGGAGGATCCAAGAAGAGAAGGAGGCTGAGGAACGAAGATTGGTTGAGGAAGAAGAGAGGAGGATCCAAGAAGAGAAGGAGGATGAGGAAAGAATATTGGCTGAGGCTGAAGCCAGGAGGATCCAAGAAGAGAGGGAGGCTGAAGAAAGAAGATTGACTGAGACTGAAGCCAGGAGGATCCAAGAAGAGAAGGAGGCTGAGGAAAGAAGATTGACTGAGACTGAAGCCAGGAGGATCCAAGAAGAGAAGGAGGATGAGGAAAGAAGATTGGCTGAGGCTGAAGCCAGGAGGATCCAAGAAGAGAAGGAGGCTGAGGAACGAAGATTGGTTGAGGAAGAAGAGAGGAGGATCCAAGAAGAGAAGGAGGATGAGGAAAGAATATTGGCTGAGGCTGAAGCCAGGAGGATCCAAGAAGAGAGGGAGGCTGAAGAAAGAAGATTGACTGAGACTGAAGCCAGGAGGATCCAAGAAGAGAAGGAGGCTGAGGAAAGAAGATTGACTGAGACTGAAGCCAGGAGGATCCAAGAAGAGAAGGAGGATGAGGAAAGAAGATTGGCTGAGGCTGAAGCCAGGAGGATCCAAGAAGAGAAGGAGGCTGAGGAACGAAGATTGGTTGAGGAAGAAGAGAGGAGGATCCAAGAAGAGAAGGAGGATGAGGAAAGAATATTGGCTGAGGCTGAAGCCAGGAGGATCCAAGAAGAGAGGGAGGCTGAAGAAAGAAGATTGACTGAGACTGAAGCCAGGAGGATCCAAGAAGAGAAGGAGGCTGAGGAAAGAAGATTGACTGAGACTGAAGCCAGGAGGATCCAAGAAGAGAAGGAGGATGAGGAAAGAAGATTGACTGAGACTGAAGCCAGGAGGATCCAAGAAGAGAAGGAGGCTGAGGAACGAAGATTGGTTGAGGAAGA
This sequence comes from Pristionchus exspectatus, assembly GCA_911812115.1. Taxonomy (NCBI): domain Eukaryota; kingdom Metazoa; phylum Nematoda; class Chromadorea; order Rhabditida; family Neodiplogasteridae; genus Pristionchus; species Pristionchus exspectatus. The sequence goes on along the minus strand of OU461583.1, from coordinate 26,157,786 downwards.
AGAGAGGAGGATCCAAGAAGAGAAGGAGGATGAGGAAAGAATATTGGCTGAGGCTGAAGCCAGGAGGATCCAAGAAGAGAGGGAGGCTGAAGAAAGAAGATTGACTGAGACTGAAGCCAGGAGGATCCAAGAAGAGAAGGAGGCTGAGGAAAGAAGATTGACTGAGACTGAAGCCAGGAGGATCCAAGAAGAGAAGGAGGATGAGGAAAGAAGATTGGCTGAGGCTGAAGCCAGGAGGATCCAAGAAGAAGGAGGCTGAGGAACGAAGATTGGTTGAGGAAGAAGAGAGGAGGATCCAAGAAGAGAAGGAGGATGAGGAAAGAATATTGGCTGAGGCTGAAGCCAGGAGGATCCAAGAAGAGAAGGAGGCTGAGGAACGAAGATTGGTTGAGGAAGAAGAGAGGAGGATCCAAGAAGAGAAGGAGGCTGAGGAACGAAGATTGGTAGAGGAAGAAGAGAGGAGGATCCAAGAAGAGAGGGAGGCTGAAGAAAGAAGATTGACTGAGACTGAAGCCAGGAGGATCCAAGAAGAGAAGGAGGCTGAGGAAAGAAGATTGACTGAGACTGAAGCCAGGAGGATCCAAGAAGAGAAGGAGGCTGAGGAAACAAGAAAGATCGATCAAGATAAGGAGGCGGACGACAAAACGGTACGTTTGGTGGAGATAGATGAGATTGACTAGCGAAGAGGAAGATGGGATAGTTAAACCTGAAGTGGAGGGGCTATTTATATCGGAATATAAATGTGCCTTTATCAGGTTTCTGTTACTCGTCGTTCGACTCGAAATCGTGCCGAGTCAAGCCATAGCCAAGGAGATAGTAGTCAGTCTGTGGGCAAGAATAACGATGACATCGGAATGGTTTCCATCGAGAAGAAAATTTCAGATGGTGAGAAGGAGTCGGAAGTGAATACGGTACGATATCACCAATATATAGTATCATTATTCGGTGGAAAATAAGTACTTGTGGGAAAAGAGTGCAAGATATCGTAATTTTGCATCTTTTCAGCCGATGAAACGTGTACGCTCTCGCAAGGACCAATCTGAAGCGGGTCAAACTTCCAACTCATCTTCTGCGAAGAATAATGGAGAAGATACTGATGACAAAGAGAAGAAGGATGGAGAAGTGGAGATGGTAAGGGCATAGGGATGTGAATCTCACTACTAATCAAGCACTCTCATAATCATCCCAGACTGAATCTCATTTCTCATTCAATCTTTCAGGATCGTCGACGATCTCTTAGAATGCGAGGTGATTCGACTAATTCGAATGAAATCAAGAATGCTGGCGAAGCGACTTCGGAAGCAGTGATTGGGGAATCGTCCAGTGAGAACCCCGAAGATGAGAAGGAGAAGGAGCCGGTACGTGCTGATGGATCTGAAATTTGAGTTTAAAAAAGACTACGACCAAGGAGAAGGATAAGGGAAACCGGTGAGTGTAGTTGGGGAACACGGATGCGCAAGGGAAACGACCGCGGGGTAGTTTTTGTCGGATGACTAAATACTGGCTACCTTACTCTCTAGCACAATCATGTTCTCAGGCCTCTGTTCCTCGTCAGTCAGTGAGGAAACGAGACGGGGGAGAATCAAGCAGTACGATTCAACTCGGAGTAGCCAAGGAAATCGGATGTTCCCGGAAGGAACAGGGAGGAGCCGACCCTGAAGATGCTATGGGTGATGAGAAGGTAGAAGAGAAGAAGGAAAAGGGGAGGAGGTGAAAGTGCCTGCACGCCGCAAATCGGCTAGAAAAGCAAGAGATCCAGCTGAGGAAGCAACGAGTAGAGAAGAGGAGAAGGGAGGAGAGGAAGAGACGGAGGAACAGGTGTCAGCGCGCCGTAAGTCGACCAGACTGGGAAGAAATCCTCCTGAAGAGGCGTCGAATGGAGAATCTCAAGAGAAGGAAGAAGCAGATAAGGAGAAGGAGACAAGACCGGTACGATAGGTGGTGAATTAGTGGGATATGTGTGTTCATAACTTTCTATCACTCACTAGTCAGGATAAATTGCAGAAAAGACGTGCTACAGTCAATTCTGTGGTGAAGAAAGATACAGAGACGTCGTCGATCGGACAACTCCTCAAGAGAGACGACAAAGAGATGGGAGAGTCATCCGAAGAGAAGAAGGATGAGGAGGAAGCGACCAGACCGGTAAGAGAAGGGATAGCTATGGAAGGTATCACTTATTTTTTCAGAGACGACGCGCGACTGTGAATCCTTCAGTGAAGGTCGATGGAGGGAAGACGAAGAGTGGAAACAAAGAGCCGAAGAAAGAAGAAGAAGTGGAGAAGAGCGGATAAGGTATGTTGGGTGATGGCAATAATGACCTGGTGACAACCTTACTTATTTTTCAGGGTCGCCGGACTTTGGACAATCTATTGGACGAGGAAGCAAGTGATAGTGACGAAGAGGAAGAGGGGGGATGGAGGAGAAAAGAGGCGGAAGGCGAGTGTGATGAGAGGGGAGAATGTGAGAAACAAATGATCATTCAGATTGTCCCGACTGAGGAGAAGATCAGAATTGTTGAGTATGTTAAGAATACTCCTGTAAGTGTTGCGCTGTTGAAGTTGGGTGTCATATAAGTAATTTAAAGAACGCGACTAATAGAGGGACAGCAAGATTGTTTAAAGTGAACGAAAGCTCAATCAGAAGATGGAGAGGCAACGAAGATGAGCTGAGGTAAAGGTCATTGTGGTTGAATTATCGCCCCTTTTCTCACTATATCTTCATAACAAGCAGATCTTTGCAGGGAATTGCTGATTATTGAGCAGAATGCGAACAAGGAGGAAGAAGAAGAGGCGGAGAGAGAGGAGAAGAGAAGAATACGGTAAGGATGGCGGGGGGGGGATGGCGGATGGAAGGTGAAAGAGAGGGAGACGTCAGTTGGGGAGTAAAAGATAAAAAGAGTAAAAATATATATTTACAGAAGAAAGGCGGTCGTCAATCCGCTGTGACTGCTCCAGTGAAGGATGAAGAAGAGAAGAAGAGTAGAGGAGCTCAATCTAGCAAGTCATCCTGTACAGATCCTTTGAAAAAGGACAAGAAGAGAAAGGATGAATCGGACTCCGACGAAGAGGGAGAAGCACGGAAAGAGGGCAGAAAGGTACGGTTGGAGGGATCGAGTACATATAGGGAAAGTGAACGGTGTGACAGATAGTAGATAAAGAGAGACAGTGGGAATCCGTTTTTTCTTATATTTTTTTCAGAAGGCTGTCGCTCGCAAGTCTGCTGCCACTACTGAGACAGAGAAAAAGAAATACAATAAGGAAGAAGAAAAAGTCACCGAAAGTGGAGACAGGAGATAGAAAGGTAATTGTTACGGAGACAGCGGATGGTTAAAAACGGTGAATATTTCAGAGAGGTCGTCCTGTCCCAGTAAAGGAAGAGTCGACGAAGACAAAGAAGACGAAGGAGGGAGAGGGGAAGGGGAAGACAACTGATGAGGTACAGTTCGAGGGACTTTATCATTCTCAAAAGTATACCTTCAATGAATTCTTACAGGTAACGGTGCCAAAACACTCTCAACGCGAGAAGAAGAGACCACACTGGGATGATATTTACTATCCATTGACACCGAAGGCAACTGAGACTACCGAGAGTAGCGGTCAGGGATCAGCCCTGCAGGATGCAATGTAAGATTTTATTTTATTTAAATTTTTAAATTAAAACATATATAATTCCAGGGCCGCTACTGTGGCGGAGCCAGTGACAAAGAAGGCCAAGAAAGAGGGTGAAGAGACGTCTGTCAAGAAGGAGAAGAGGTGTGATTATAAGAGATTTGACGGGTTTTTATTGAAATAGTTTCAGACTAACTGGTCGTCAAGTCGAGTCGACTGCCAACGATGAGGACATTCCTTCCACTTCTGCCTCGCAGTCTGAAGGTAAGAAATTGAGTAAACTGTGTTTATCCAATAACTGATCTCGAGTACATGTTCTCTCTGATATGGGAGACCGACTAAATTGATAAATAAGACAGATCGAGTTTGAGAAAGTGAAGAAATAGTGGTGACAATTAGGATAACAGGAAATTAACAAAGGTGGGTGTCCCCTGAAATGACAATTGATATATTAATTATATTTCAAATCAAAATAAATTACAAATTTAAATCCACTATTGATATATCTTTTCAGCATCGTCGATGCGCAGGTCAACTCGCCGTTCCAATCTACAGTAAATCCGTCCACCGCAGCTCAACAGTATCGGCTATCCATACTTCATTTCATAATATTACACCCGTTCCTTCTATAATAATGTCCAATATTTCTAACCCCGTCTCCCAATACCTAATACTTTTCCCATACTTATTACTTTTTCTTCCACTTATGACTCCCGTTAGTCGAAACTTCAGTAATCCCATATGTTTCTACGTCAACATACAATGCAGAGTATGCCTCATTCGTTTTTTTTGTTCTCATACTATAACCGTAACTTGTTTCTTGAGTGATTCCATGCCTTATTCATACGTGTCCCTCCAACTATATACGTACACTGTCATAAACACTTGACATTTCGCACTGGCGATCCTTTCTCGTTTTGTATACTGCCTTAATCATTTATTGGTTATAATGTTGTTTTGTTTGACTGTTTCAATAAAGATTGAGTTATACATAATAGCACATCTCATTCGACGATCCGCAACAGAATATATTGTGAGAGCGCGTAATTATGCATACGAAATCGGGATCACTGTACCGGAACAATCTAATAGAGTATGATTATCACTGAGGATGTGGATGCGGATACCCAATCAGAATCGGAGAGCCTGAACCTCTCTCTAGTGAGCTCGAGACACAAGGACTAATGCGTTCAATTGTCGTGATTTCCCTCGGCATGAGTCATATTTTGCTGGAGATGATACGCTGTTAGCTGATTTATGATCCACGCAGCAAAACACTCCCTGTGAATCGAGTTTTGCCCTCTCTCTGCTCTTTGTGATTTCTTATCTTGGGGAAGAAGAGGGCGACCTCAAGTCTGAATAATCCGCAGGAGAATCTACCTGACAGTCGTGATGAGATGTAGGTGGAGGCAGTGGGGTGTAATAGGAAGAAAAGAGTGGGATGGATCAAGATGTATGAAGTTGGTAAACATGATTAATTTGAGTTCTTCGTTGTATTGATGACAATCAACAAGAATACTCATTGTCATCCTTTTTTCTTCAAGTAGTTTCGATTAAAGTTGTCTGCACTCATGTGATTCTTTGCAAAAATGTCTACTTCCGAGTCTCAATTCTTCTTACTTCTCTCTTATTGCGCTCCGAACCCCTAAATCAAACGCCACATTTCTAAGTGTCACCATTATCGGTGAGACTCCCACTTCGACTCTCGAATTTGCATGATCTTTTCGGACTTCTTTGGTTATTTTCCTTTCTCTCATTCATAACGAGCAGAACCCCGTGAAATACCGTAGTCATTCCGCAGATATGAGGCAATATATCAGGAGCGCTGCCTCCCATGTGTACCTCTGTGAAGAGGCAACAATTCTAGTGTTGGCCTGCAATGGGCTGGATGATGTTTGTACGCTCGCAATGCTGTGTTTTCTACTCCATTGCAACTAACCTAGAAAAATATCCACGTGTGTGACCTTGTCGACGTGGGAGTTGCGTGCGATTCCGGAGGCGAACATTTCCTGATGAATGTTTATTGGCATTGCGGGCTCGTTATCCTCCCCCTACGCTCTCTCTATCGTTGCGAGCCCGCAACGTGACCGTTAACCTCGTTTGGCCAACCCTAGTAGTTATGTATCACTCGTACGTTTTGTCGAACTTGGCACAAACTTCTCGGTATTGCACCAGTGATCAAAATTGAGGAAGTCTATTCAAGAGCATCACGTTATCTCTAACGAACAACATTCATTTTTTACGATTCTCCGAACTCGTGCATACTTTACACTTTCAAATTATCTGCCGCCGACACTTTTCACTCTTGTGACTTCCCTTTTTCTTCTGCACATTCAATCAATTTCTTCCCTTTCAGATGTCCTTCTTGGATGTTCTTCAAATTGCTTATGGAGACGTATGCGAACAACTCTTCTGTGGCTTCTACGTCTATATGATCGTCAAGATCTTTCGAAGCAGAAATCCAATCTTCGATTCTGAATTTTATCTCTTCACCATGGCCACTGGTACGAGTTGCAGTCAATGCATTGTCAAATTCTAAATTCAAGGCACCTGCGCAACATCGAATGTTCTTTTGAACTTTGCGATGCGGATTGTCGATGTTCGCTTCAGATGGTTCTGGCATAGAGGTGATTAAATATATTTACTTCCAACTCGAGAAAAGTATGAGAAAAATATGAAAAGTACGAGAAAAGTATGTAGAAAAGTATAACAGTAAGTATGCATATGAATAAAATATTTGGTTGCAGACAGTCTATGCAACATCCTATCTTGGCTATCTCACTATTTCGCACTTTGTCTGACTCTGGGGAAAATTCTGACGGTGATGACTCGCTTCACATCCATTTGCATGCCTACCACAGAGAGAAAAGTAAGTCATCTAGAGTGATTCCTGAATATCCTTAATTTTTCCCTCTTGAATGCCGCCTCTATTTATAGTTCTGGACTAAACGAAAAACATATTCTCTTCTATTCGGAATGTACGTTCTTCCCTTTCTCGCCTTCGCCTTTTATCCCTTCCAAGATGCCGTTTTTGCTTCCACTCCAGATGGATATGGAAGATACCTTGGGATTAAGGGCGATTGGTATAAGGTTCATCTTTCACATTGAAAATTGCCCTAGGAACAGGTATTCAGGCAACAAAGGCAATCGGCACTGTCGGATACATTCTCTTCTTCTTTACAGCTGTTCCAATGTGTGGATTAGCAATATGCAGATTGAGAGAGGATCGTCTGGTAAGCACTATAAGGTAAGGGGAAACAATTAGTTTCCTGAGGCTCTAACTTCGACTTCTCGATCTATTCCCAAATATGAGCGTTCTCTACTAATCCATGCCACTGTTCTCACTGGAACTCATCTACTCAAGGCTGGTCTTCAGGTTAAAATCGTACTATATTCCTGAATAAACTTGTAATTTTTTAGATTGTCTGGTTCGTCGCACTTCACTTTGGGGCTACCGAACTACAAACTACAATTGTGGACTATGTGAGGGACATTTTCATCTTCATTTCGTAATCTTTTAACATTTCAGTACATGATCCCCAATACACTCTTCTTTCGCTGAGCCGGTTCTTCTTCTTTTCACTTCTCCTCAACTCAGAATGGAATTGTTCCCTCGTTTCTACAAGAATCGAGTGAGAAGTCAATCGATTCCCCTGACGACTTTCTCGAATTCAGCTGCTCTACCAACTTTTCCGTTTTGACATAATCTCATTTTTCTCCAATTGTTAATTGAATATTATATTTAATAATAATAGCACTAGCCTCCGGACCTTGACTGTTCTTCTCTTCTCTCGCGACTCGAAGATATACTAGAGCAATTGTGTGTGTGTGTGTGCTAATCGCGCCGGGTTCGAAAATGAAGGAGAGAAAGGCTAGGCGACAAGGGTGAAATATTTCAAGAAGGGTGTATATCTGTGCTCGGAAGCAATATGTTCAATGCAAACGACTTCGGAGTCCTCTCTTGTTCCTCTTCTTCGTTCAAATGAAAATTGTGTGTTCAACTTGCGAGATACTTTGGCGGATCCTTCCGATCTCTACTCTCAATCTCTGCTCTCTCAGCAACACTAGACACGCGATGATGATCATGAACCGTCGAAATTCACCGAACACATACTCTCCCTTTTCACACATGAACAAGGATCACTCAGGCGGGTACACTGTAGCTGCTTCCCTACTCACTCATTAACACTCCACACACGAGTTGATGCTGATCTCTCGCGGTCATTCGACCGAATACTCGAGGTAGAATGGATTGCTTACGAGGGGAGGAGTGGGTGCACGGTTTACGTTCTCAACAAATCTACCTACTCTCATATAAAAGCTGATATTACACGAAAATATGCTCCTGAAGTGTGAGTTGTCGTCGTCAAATGACGTCTCTGTTTCTGCTCTTCTTATCTATATTCGGCCTTGTCTCGGCACAGAATGGAGTCGTAATTAATGGTTGGTGAGGTAGATAACTGAGCTAATCCGGAAATGTTTCAGGAGTATTCTATCCAAGACCTGCATACAGCCCTTCCTACAGTGGTTACGGACAACAGTGAGCATTTCCCAAATTCTGGCATTAAATAAATAATGATTGTTAGGTACAACACCGGTCTCTACCAGTCCAACGTTGGATACGGTTCGTAATTGCCACATCGATTATTGGGATTGTTTTCAGGCCGATCGATCTACGGTTACAACCACTACTTTTATAAGGATGGCAACACGTGCTATTCTGGTAGGCGAATTGTTTTCACGCTTTAAATTACCTTGTAATTTAGAACTTTTGCATTCTTTTCAGGCCTTCTCCGTTGCCTTAGCGAATTGAGATTCGGCAAGAGATGAACTTGAAGTGATCCACTGCATCCTTGACGATTATTTGAAAAAATCACCCTTTTACTCTAATAATACTCTAATAAATCTCATGCCAGTACGCCGGCATCACAGTGCTCAATAAAGTCGAGTTTTAACCTGTGTGGATTGGAGTAGCCATAAAGGATGCATAAATCAAAGCCGGCAAAAGAAGATAGCAGCGAGTGGTTTCGATCCACCGACCTCTGGGTTATGGGCCCAGCACGCTTCCACTGCGCCACGCTGCTGACAGGCGGACTGGGATGAAGAACACGCTATCGCGCTCTGTCTCGTCTCTTGAGGTGTGAGGCGAAGCGCTGTACGAGAGTGGCAGAGGCACTAAATTGGTCAATCGTTATTTATCCGTTGGCTTGTCAAGTCCCTCTTTTCACGTTTCGTTATCTGATCGCCAAACTAATCCAACTAATCACGTCGGTCTTCTTCCTCCTACATACGAATCCAATGTTTTTATTCTTAAACTCGTTGCCACCTAAGATACGTGAAATTACCGTGTGCAAGTAATTTATTATCGAATTTCAAGAGAATAAGGGTGTGTAATTGATCATGTGAATATTATGCGCATTTGATGATCCTAACAGCACATAAACGAAGCAGGCATTCCATCCGTCGGATCACGCGTAGTAGTCGGCGGCTTTCGACGGTAGAGATTCTTCACGGAGAGATAGAGAGGAGGAGGATGAGGCATGTGCATTTCCTCGTAGTATCCATCTCAAATACGATTTTATTGATGATGTTTCTCGTGGACAAGCGCGAAGGACAATCGATACCACAAAGCTAAGAAGAATCCATCCCTTGTCCCATGATCACTAAGTACGAAGATCCCAATCCCTCCCCCAATGCTGTTTCCTCCTGCAGGCCTCTTGCCTTGAAGTCAGGATAAATGTAATGTTTCTCGTGGATCCCGTTGTTTACAACATCAATTATCCATATGTATTGATCTGTTCTTATTTATCAAGCCAATTTTACTCTATTATGTACCCTTTTGTCATTATGCCAGACTAATCTCGAACTGTAAATAACAAATATTATAACCATTACTTACCGAGCTCATGATCTTCTTCCTCAATCTTGACCTTCCTAGCAGGATATTTCTCCAAGACATTCCTCTGCCTCTTCATTTCCAGATACACACGTCTGCGCTCATTGCGTGCTGTATTGGAAAGAATTATTGAAGTTGGATTGCATCAGTCATTCATCCAATCGCCACTGGTACTAGGTACTCGTCTAATACCCTGCCTTGCCAGTGGGTCCCACCTAGCGGTGTCTTCTATGCAGTCAATTTAAATAATATGGAGAGTGACTGTGACTGACCATCGTTCTCTCTCTGCCAGTTAATGAAGTCGGCTTCGATCTGCTCTTCTTCCTCAATCTCCTTCACGGCCTTCGCGTATTCAGCTGCAAGTGTTTTCATTAGAGAGTGTGATACCAAGAGTTACTTCTATTTAAAAATATCATGCGTACCTTTACCAACTCAAGCCATTACAGTTTCTTAATAATTCGATCAAGTATGGCTTACGCTCTTCACAAGAACTAACATTATCTGGATTCTCACTGGACTTAGGTAAATAAATAAAGTGAATACCTCTCCGTCTCTGGATGCCCTCGACTGTGACGAAGACGTACTGCACTGGATGATGGAGTGTTGCCTGTTCATATCCCTTCGTGATCTCATCGGCAGTATCCACGTATCCTGGCTTCATTACTCCACTCTCCTCACGGGCCTTTCGTCTGGCAATCACCTATGAATTAATACGTGGGCACTATTTCGGATGAGAACCATTTCAGTATTTTCCAATTGTCGCTTGCATCTACAAGTTTGCATCCAACCTTGTCCCGAACAAGGGCTAAAGAGACGAGTATTGTTAACTAAAATACGAGTAAGTGACACAGCTGTTGGCTAGACATTCGTAAGTGAGGCAGCATCTTATAAGTACCCTTGAATCAATTAATCAAACACAAACCATTTCCATTCTGTTGTCGTGGTGCGGATTTCCGCGGAAGAGGTCGGTCATTCTTTTCTCCTGTCTCTCTGAAATATTTTAGAGTAACATTTTTCAAATATTTTAGGAAAAAGCCGTACGAGAAAAAAAGAGCGTTATATACGACAATGGACTGCTTTATGTCGTCAAAAAGTATCACTCACCCCTCCAAAGGAAGTGATTGTCTTCATCGGGAATGGGAGTAGTAGAGGTCGTGGTGGGGACTGTGGGAGGGACGGCGGACGACTTGTTCATCAGCTCCATTGCTCTCACGAGATTTCCATCTGCAATGATATATCGTACCGTAAACTATGGAACAGTTACGAGAATAAAAGAAGAAGAAGAAGAACTATTGGAGAAGAACCGACATGCATCGTAGGGTTTCGACGAATTTTCCACTCCACTTCCCTCCTCCACGTCTTCCTTGCTCTCGTATATCGTGTGCTTGTAGGTCACTGAAAATTGAGCTGTTCTTTCTGAGAATGAGAGGAAGTCAAAACGTCTCTTTATTGAATGGCAATAAGTCGCACAAAGCCATAAGTCACAAGTCTTAGAACGTGTTTCTATGATACAAAAGAGAGGGAAGGATTGCATCATTGACTCTCTGACTGATCTCTCCCTCCTCCTCTGTTCTTATTCAATAGTACTCACCGCTCTGACTGATGATCACCGAACGAGGAGAAGTGGGCGCCGCAGTCGTAGTCGTTGTTGTTTTCTCAGGCCAGAACGCTCCCGTCCAATACGTAGGCAGTCTGATTCTCGCTGCTGCGATGACGAGAAGAGTCGATACAAGGATGAGACGCATCGTCTGCAATGAATACACATTTATCTCACCAAGTGTACCGAAATCTCCACCTTGTTATCACGGTGTGCTTTGGGCAACGATGTAATAAATAATCAATTCATTAACTGTTACACGAGCGATTACATGTAGCCAGCATCTCGGGGCTGGTAAGATACAATTAAATGGCATGAATGACATGAATGAATGTCGTCGAGCATGAAAATCAACGACACGAACGGAGATGGAGAAATAGGAAAATTGATAGAGATTAACGAGAAAACAAGAAGAAAATGAAGGGATATGAGCAAAAAGAGGCATCAGTGGTAGCAGTACTCTTGCATACACGTATCGAGTGATTAGGGATAAGAGACAAGTGAGAGAAAACGACTAAGGGCCTCATCAATCATGGATCGATAAGAAGATTTGGTGGCCGACCGACCTCGGTCATTCCGAGAAGTGAGCATGAATCCGGAACCTCACGTATCATAGATTCCTTCAATCCGTGGGCGGGTGCGTGATAGTCGAGAAGAGAGACAAATGGTGAAAAAGGGGAAGAAGAGGAGATATTACAAAGGGAGAACAATCAGTCACAATCACCTCCGGGGCATCTGTTCTTCTTCTGATAATCGAATGGGAAGAGGAGAGAAGAAGCAATTAGTCAATCTTCCTCGAGATCACTCGAGAAGCGTTGGAAAGATATGTGGAATGAAGGAACTGAGGAAATGTGCAGAAATCAATCTGTTTCTGTGCCAAACAATAAATAACGAGGCTTCTCATGATGCAGAATCAACGAGTTTCACGTTGTATTGCAACTATATATGCACGACCTACCACATCTTTGAGACCTTCCTCATTCAAGCCGTTCTTTTTGTTTTCTTCTACTTCTTTCTTCAATCCATCAGTAACTGACAACAATCTCTCATTCCGTCCCATTCCGATCCCATCCCCAACTTCACTCAATTGGTTTTCTCAAATTTATAATTCCATTTTGACCTCACCCGATGTCTCCCATAATTCCCTCTTGCTTCCCTAATTACTGACTTCTTCCCTCATTACTGTCCATCTACAGCCTTCCCTCTGTATCTTCCATTCTCAGCGACTCTTCCTTGACCTGCCATTACCCTCTTGCGCCTTAACCCCATTAATCTTTCCCCGTCTGCCTCCCCTTCATCCCTCCCTGATTAACACCTGCCCTTCTTTCTCTATTTCTGGTCCATCTCTCGTCCTTCCCCCAATCTTTCCTTCAGTGTCATCTTCACACTTGTACATATACAATTGGCTCAATCTCGATGTCATTCTGCATCTCATTCTCAGCTTCCCAATTCAACAGTGTAGAAGAGGTAAAGAAGTATCGTCAAGCGGTTTTACAGTCGTATGATAATGCTAGGCGGGATTATAGGATGATAGAAATTATCAATCGACAGTATGCCATTTTGTTCAAAATATTTATCCTTGTCAGTTCATTTGAATGACGCAATCAATAGAAATGTCCACGCGGAAGGGAGAAAACTGAGCGACACAATAAAATAAAGCAATTTGAGCATGACGGATTATATTTCCATTCGAAGGGAAGGAATGGCAGACTAGCGGAACTGCGTTAGAACAGATAAGCACTAGTAAGTACCTATCTACCCTTTACAAGGACCAAGATTTTACCGTATACTGGGGGGACAATAGTGATCTCGAATACAATTTGCGTGTTGAAAGAGTATAAGAGACTATTTGATCGACAACTGGTAGGAGTATAGTAACAAAAATGGTAAGCTGACTAGAAAAACCGAAAAAGATCGAATGTACCAGGAGGGTGGAAAGGCATTGGACAGAGGAAAGGGGAATATGATAGTCTAGAAGGAAACTACTACTGCAAACAATGTACAGGAACCTGTGGATAACGGTGAAATAAAGGACAATAAGGGAAAGCAAAAGTAGATTAACTACCGAGCTGAGTGCAGCTCTTTTAGACTAGATTCGTCAAGACTCGAGGGAGGAGGAGGAAGGGATTGGGATGAATTAGAACGGACGGATGTGAAATACTCATGTTGTTTTTAAACTCCTCTAGAACTTTCTTCATCATCATCTGAGACTCAGCTAGACGACTTTCGAGAATTACCTGCAAGCGGGGAACATTTATATTCGGTCCGTGATATTTTCGTTCTATGATCTTACGAGACGTTTCACGAGAGAACGTAGCTATTGGGAAGGGGGGACGGATGACTTTTCTGCAACATACCCCAATATTTTTCTGGTGAAGTTCTCATATCGAGTGCTGATTCCCGTCGCAATATGAAGAGTTTTTATGAACTCTCCGAAAAGTTACAGGCCAGGCCCAAAAAAAGTTGATTTTTTCAACTCAATTTTTTAATCGGTTTAAAAATTTATGTATATGTATTTTTGACGTAGATTCCAAAAAAGGGCTCTGGTCCGTTTTGGGTGTCCTATCAAAGTTTCCTGGTCCCAAAATAGTTTCCTGGTCCTTAAAAAGTTTCCTGGACCCCGAATAGTTTCCTGGTCCCAGAAATAATTTCCTGGTCCCAGAAAAAGTTTCCTGGTCCCATAATTGGCTGATCAAGGCACGAAAAAGTTTCCTGGTCCCATAATCGACTGATCGGTGCATGAAAAAGTTTCCTGGTCCCAGAAATAGTTTCCTGGACCCGAAAATAGTTTACTGGTCCCATCAATTCCCAAGTGCTATTGCAAGTGTCAAGTGCTATTGGATAAGTGCTAGAAAAGTCATCTTTAGCCATGGTAAGTCATTTCTTAGCCTTAGGCTTAATGCTTGGTGCTTAGTGCTTTAGAAAAAACAGTGGTATCAATGTATAAGGATGGGTCCAGGAAACTATTTGCGGGACCAGGAAACTATGTCAGGGTCCAGGAAACATGAGACCAGGAAACTATTTCTGGGACCAGGAAACTATTTCTGGGACCAGGAAACTTTTTCGGGCTCTGATCGGCCGATTATGGGACCAGGAAACTATTTCTGGGACCAGGAAACTATTTCTATGACCAGGAAACTATTCGGGGACCAGGAAACTTCTTAAGGACCAGGAAACTATTTTGGGACCAGGAAACTTTGATGGGACACCCAAAACGGACAAGAGCCCAAAAAAGTTACTCAGGAAGGCATACGACATCGATGAAATGTCGAAAATCAATATTTTGTTCATTTTTTTCCCGCTCCTGAAAAATTTTAATCTAGAATTACATGTTTTTTACTTCAAAATCGGATTCCCCGTGAAAAAAATACATGTTGGGTTAAATTTTCAGCAAGATCGATCCATGCGCCCGAGGTTTACGTCATTTCAAGTAAAGCGCAGTTGCGATTTTTTGGGAAAAACGGCCAGTTGTGACAGGGGTCAATGCGGTTGTCTAGCCTTATTTGTACCTCAAACGATGTTTATTCATCATGTTCTATCTACTGTCGAAATTCTACGAACTTTTCGAACTCAAATTTGAATATTCTTCATGACCACTTTTTTCACATAAGGGTCCCCCTATGTGAAAAACCGTGGCGGGGGACACGTTGAAATATGATCCCCAATCCCTGTAAAAGATGGTTAGAGCATCTAAAAATTAGTTTTTATGTTATTTTAAGTACATTCTGACACGTTTCCGACAAAAAAACCGAAATTTTATTTCTGACCCTTGACTAGGGTTGGCTTGCCAAGCAAGATTGCAAGATCTTGAAAAGATATAATTCAATTATCCCTTCTTGGCAAGAACAACGAATTGTTTTTCAAGATCTTGGTTCTTGAAATGATCTTGAAATTCAACACTTTTCGTCATTTTACACGGATATACCGGCCGAAGGGGGTCGGTGTGGGTGGAAAATGATCAACCGATCTTGAAAATCTTGAAATTTCTTGGTTGTTTTTCAAGATCTTGAAATGATTTTGGCATTTTGCCAATTCTTGGCAAGATCATTCTGCGTCATTCAATCTTGAAATGCGGTTATAATCTTGCGAAGCCAACCCTACCCTTGACATGATTTTTCACATAAGGGTCCCCCCTTATGTGAAAAAAGTGGTCATGAAGAATATTGAAAATTGAGTTCGAAAAGTTCGTAAAACTTCGACAGTAGAAAAAAATGATGAATAAACATCGTTTGAGGTTCAAATAAGGCTAGACAACCGCATTGACCCCTGTCACAACTGGCCGTTTTTCCCAAAAAATGGCAACTGCGCGTTACTCGAAATGACGTAAACCTCGGGCGCATGGATCGATCTTGCTGAAAATTTAACCCAACATGTATTTTTTCACGGGGAATCCGATTTTGAAGTAAAAAACATGTAATTCTAGATTAAAATTTTTCAGGAGCGGGAAAAAATGAACAAAATATTGATTTTCGACATTTCATCGATGTCGTATGCCTTCCTGAGTAACTTTTTTGGAATCTACGTCAAAAAATACATATACAAAAATTTTTAAACCGATTAAAAAATTGAGTTGAAAAAATCAACTTTTTTGGGCCTGGCCTGTAACTTTTCGGAGAGTTCATAAAAACTCTTCATATTGCGACGGGAATCAGCACTCGATATGAGAACTTCACCAGAAAAATATTGGGGTATGTTGCAGAAAAGTCATCCGTGCTGTTGTTACGTTCTCTCGTGAAACGTCTCTTACATCTTATCAACTCATGATCCTAATATTGTAACTAATAGTGCGGGAAACACCACCTTACCTTCTCGCTTTCCAGTCGGTCCACCGCCCGCGCCATTTCACTCCATTTCAATGGCATTTTCTTCCATTCGCTTGACCCTTCGCTTCCTCCGAGACTGTTCTTGTATCGAGCAGGAACACCCGATGAATTGACCAGTATTCGCAGTTCGGTCACCCGTTCTTTCGCTGCTTCGAATCGTCCCTTCCACTTGCGAAGCTCCTTCTTCAGCACCAGTTTGTCCTGGAACAGATAACATTCGTTTCATTGCGTCAGAATAACGATAAGTGATACAGGCCTGACAAAGTGATTTCTCTAGCCATGTACTGAACGTGCTCTGTTGAGCACCCGGCAAACAACAAAACATTCGAGAAGCGCGAAAGAATCGGAGCGGTTTGCCATGATCAAAATCGATCAGCGAAATGAGAGAGTGTGTCTGTTTGAGAGCCTTGACGCGTAACAACCCCATTACCATTCAAGACTATCACCTCTTATTGTATTATTTCGAACAATCTCTACTCATCATTAATCTTACTCACATCGATATGGCTGCCCGTGCTGCTTCCGAGATCCTCAATTCCGCTCTCCGCACTCGTTTGATCACCGCAGAGAATATTATAGAGTTCTCTTAGTCTGGAATCGACTTGCTCACATCGTTCACAACGGGAAGCGAGTGACGAGACGGACTGCAAAGGAGGGCGAATCACTTAAGCGAAGGGAGACACTCTCCTCTTTTCCCATGCTCTCTCGTCACGTACTCTGGCTCTCGTAACCACTGATAGGCGAGTATCCAATGCAGTGGTTAGGACACTGCTAGTGTCTCGGATAAACCAGAGAGTATGAGAGACCACGGGAGATTGAGAGAGCGCAGCGAGACAAAGGAGAATGACAATCGGATCAAAAAGCGGACTCGGTGCGATCTACGCACTCGGAGCTACTATGAATACTAATGAGTTGACAAATGCAACCACACTTGCACACTCACTCTCTGGAAAGGAGCGTGGTTATGATAGCTGTTGGAGAGGGTTTGTTGAGGTCGTTGCTTCTCCACTGCTAGAGAGGAGGAAGGAGAAGAGGAGTAACCGGCGGAGGTCTCGTTACGCCTGCAAAAAATGTGGAATAGCGACTATTTGATCTGCAATAACTAGACATATACATAATGGGCGTCGTACTGACGAGGTCCACCCTTCGTGAGGCGGTTGGGTGTCTATGACCCAATGGACCGAAACCTCCAGCCGCATTATTCTAGGAAGTCTTTCTCTTTTCTGTGCGTCAGTTAGCAGTTTTTCGATTCCTCCACCAAGATTCTGTCTAATATCTTGAGAACATGGTTAGTCCAAGTCGATTACCTGTACTTCTCAATAAGTGACATGAAGCTGCCAGTGTTCGATCGTTCGAGTGGATTCGAATCCCTCAGCTGCTTCACCGCACTATTGTGACGATCTTTCATGTCCGCCAGCTTCTTCTCGTATCCATTCCGTTGGCCTTCGATGGAAGATTCGAGCATCTCAAATTGGAAATGATTTCTCGAAGTTGACTGATAATGCAGTGTGTTGTACTACTCCCTCCCACTAAGACTCACTACGATAAAATCTAGCCGTGGAGGATAAAATTTGTAGTTGTAATTGTAATTGTTGTGAGTGTGATCGTGTTTACTCACTTTGATCTGTCTCTTGTAATGCTCCACTGTGGCTGAGGACTTCTCGGCTCGCGCACTCGTAGTCACTCGCCTCAGTTCTTGATCGAAGTCCTCCTGCAAGTTTATTTTTACAATTTAATTTGATAGACTCTACTTTTTAAACTGAATATGCCACTTGGAATACGGCACCTGCAATCGATTCATCATCTTCATCTTCTCCTCAGCAAAGGATCTCTCCATGGTGTTTCGCACTTCGATGATTCGAGAATCGTAGATACTGCGCTCCTTGTCGAACCTGCAAGAGAAGCGTTACACATTAAGAGACATGCAAGTAAGAGTTTGCATGATTATAAACTCACTCGATCTTCATCTTCCTTTCCTGTTCCTTCAGTGCTCCTTCAACAGTCTGTGCACTCTCAGTCTTCATTCTCACTGTTTCTTTCCTCATTTCCTCCTGCCATTTCTTCCGTTCTTCCTCGACAGCATGGTTGATGAAGACACTGAATCCCGTCGGCGTTGTCTGCAATGATTAGAATAAATTCATTGCTCTGTTATGTGGTTCTTTGAAAGAGAGAGGGAGATACGATCGATTTTTTGCTTGATAGTCGCTCACACAAGCTCTACTAAGAAGGCTCCACAATAGTGTCCTTGAGTACTTTCCACAGTATCTAATAACTGATGTCTAATAGTATCACCATTCTCACCTGCATAGGAGAGGGAGAGTGAGTGCTCCTCTTCCTCAGATTTCCACCCTTGGAAAGAATTGACGAGGAGGAAAGCCGATATTTCTGAGATGAGGTCGATTCGGAGTCACCTGAAATTTATTCATCACTTTTTCCCTCGAACTGCGATTTCCTCTAACTTCATCTTCGATTATGCTTAGGTCTTACCTTCTCGTGAGATTCTAATGCATTTTTGGTCGAGACCACTAGGTGGAAAAAGAGCTGAGGAAGGTGAAATACAACGTCAGTAGGGACATGGTACGATAGTGTGTTAGAGCAACTTTCCGGCTCATACCCAATAGTACCACTACAATCTAACCTAGAGAAGGAGATTGAGATTCAGTGATACAGACAGATAAAGTGAGAAGTAACCAGTAAACTTACTCGATGCAGCTCCATTCTGTTGCACATTATGTACTGCCAATCTCTGCTGAAGTTGATCGTATCTCTTCCTTCTTTCTCTCTTCTTCTGCAGTCTTCTTCTTCGTACACGGAAGAAGATTCCCTCAGGCTCCGAGTCCATTTCGCTCAGTGTCTCGCCCTTGTTAGAACGACGTTTCCGAATGATTGACACCTGAAAGGATATATTAAACAGGAGAACACATAAACGATATTAGGACATAAACGATATTAGGTCGGACGAGAACATTCGAATGATGATAAACTACTAAATGGTTATTAGGGGGTTTTTTGTCAGTAGGTTCTCAATCCCACACGCGAAAGAAAACAAAATATTTCGGTTTTCATTCGAACTAGAGTTACTTAAACCTGAAATATGTTATTGTATCATTGAACAAATAACAACTTATTGAAGCACAACAGCGTAGGGAAGACCTCAAGAGCGCCCGCACAAAATAAAGCAAGTGTGGGTTCTCACTCACTCCATGCTCGCGCTTGCATGTCAGGAAGCATTTAAATACGCATAGCGAAAACAATATTTCCTGCATGCAACGGCCGCTTTTAACGTGAATCAAGATCATGGAAACGAAGATCACACCATGATTACGACCTATCGTTCATCGTCGTACAAATTACTGAAGAGCCAGGGAAATATCACAAAAAATTCGAGATCTCTACGTGTCTATTCGCGTCCAAATATAAGAGGATGCGGACATACTGCAAATTGAATTACAACAGAGGCGTGAGATTCGGGAACATCTAGAGAAAGGACGAAAATGGATGGCAGTTTCAGTTGACGAAATTCGTATATGCTCTTCCAACGGCCTCTCTACTGATCGATCGACACTGGAAGAGCGGCCGCAGGCGCATAATCAATGAGGAGAACACGCATGAGCGAGAATGGAATAGAGAAGAGAAGGGGTCAGAGGAGGAGGAGGAGTGTGTTTGTTCAGAGTCGAATCCAGTATTGAAATGTCACATCTCTTATTTATGACTGGAAAACACGCGCTTGGAAAGAAATCTCTAGCGAATGTCTCATGTTTAGCAGTTGATTGTATGAAATGGATTCGATCTCGACCTACGGTATCCGCAGAAGGGGTAAACAATAAGTGTATGTCCTTAAGGCAATTTACGACCACGCATTTTTAATTCCATGTTTCAAGGATCTCTTCATTGAGTATCATTGTATACTGCGATCGTATTTTATATTGCGAACTGTACTGAGGATGACCTACATACCGGGACAGTATCGGTATCATATCGTTCCATGTTACACACACGATATCACACATAGAAACGGCCACTGACATCTGGACACTTTTCCACACAAGCTGTACTTACTTGGCTCTTGAAGGCTGGAGACCAGGACGCTCCGATGGCATTCGCTTCCTCATCGCGACGTCTTCTCTTCGACTCGGACGCAGTCATATCTTGCAGTTTCTCTCGAAGTCGCTGCAATCAAGTTGTTGTCTTTTGAGAGTAAGAGAAGTTGCAGAGGAGATGTGAGGTTATGAGAGATACGTGACGAAAGCTGACACTGCATTCTATTCTCACCTTGTTGTGATTGACGAGTAGTTCGACCTTCTGCTTCCACAAGAGAGCATTGTTCGGATCGGTATCGATGTTGGCAGTAGGCCTTGATTGGACGGCCTTATTCAACTCAGTGCGGAGCTGTCTGAAGAAGGCGTACATTGGTCTACTGAATGCAGCGATGAAGAAGCTCCTCCCTCCTCCTCCTTCTCTAATTGAAACTCCCCGATGACTGACAAGCAGTCTTTCATTGGTCTAGAGCTCTCTATCCACTTTCCGTGCTCTCTAGGGCAGTCTGAGGAGAAAAAGAGTGTAGAGATCTTGTCTTTCATCAACGTTTTTAGGGCGGAGCCTCTACTTCTAGGAACTTCCCTGCTATTTCGGGATAGATTCCACCTTTGCGAAATGAAATTGAGTCCAATATTGAACATGGACTCTTTTGCAAACATAATAACATCAGGTTCGAATAGACTACCAGAGGTCTCCTTGACCTACCTGTTGAGTTGCTCGAGTTGAGAGATGTTGTCAGTGGCCTCTCGCGCTTCATCATTCAACCTAGCACATTGTCTCTCGAGTAGCGTCACTTTATTCCTGGCCGATGTCTCACTTTGACGAACTCGTGTCAATTCGTCCTCTACCTGCAATGTGAACTTATGAAATTGATGATATAATCAGGAGTGGCCAAAATAGCAAAAAAAAAGATTCGACAACGACTCTATGATAATAAATACTTAACGAATGAGCCATTTCTTTCCGTGCTCTCTCAAAAAGGATGAAGAAATAGGATAGAAAAGGATAACCGTACCTGTTCGAGATCATTCTGGAGGTCTCTCTTCTCACTCTGCAATTTCTCGTCGAGTTGACTCATCTTCGATCGGAATTTCTCGTCCATTTCCCTGCAAGAGAGTATCGTAAAGTCGAGCAGTCAGATTGAATCAAGGAAATGCACCTCCGTTAGTTACGGCTTTTGCGTTCCGGGGGGAATACTAAAGGAATGAATGCTTGCAAAGACTAGCAAAGACTGAAATATAAAATGGAAAATATTCTTCTATTTCACTATTGCTGCTTCCAAACGGATTCGAATAAGGAGATTCGAAGAGATGAGCTCCTTCCCTTTCCTACATGTCAATTAGGAGGCTCACGCGAGAATGATTTAGTGGCCGATGGATACTGAATACCAATGAGAGGAATGTGTGCTTGTAATGCGCTGCTTTACTCTCTTCCTTTCCCTGTTTCTTTCTCTTTACAATCCGACTTGAGAACCAAAGGAATGAGGAGAGTTTTTACTAGCTGCTTTACATGCGTTATCTACTCCTCAGATCTCGAAAGAAGTTGGAGGAATGTTGCGATATCTACTTGAGTTGACGTGAGGGGAATATATGCAGGCCTACTTATGCTAACCCACATCATCGCACCTCAGAACTCCCATCTCACTCTATTCCTAGAAACATCGCATTAGAAAACGACATCATTTCTTCGAGGAGGATAAAGTGCTATGGGAATACCCACCTCAAGTGGGCGCATAAAATTATGACTTTGATTTTCTTTTTTTACAGTACAAGTATTGCATATCTAGAATTGTCTTCCTTCCAAATAAGTAAATAGCTCACCTCATTCGCTGTTCGTAGCTCTGTTCGATGGCCATTTGATTGTGTTCTAACTCCTCAATCAACATCGTCCTCCTCTGATTCGCCAGTTGAAGTTGCTTATGCGAGTGTTCCGCCCGCTCTTCCAACTCCTTCAGGTTGAGTCTGCAACGGGATAGACTAAGGTACATTACTTCCCCAATAAAGATATGGACGGGACTACTGGATGACAGGAAAGGACAAAAATCGCAACTATGCTCGCTCTCTCGTGTGGAAAACGCGGCAAACGTCTGCAGATTTGGAAGCCCGGTAGTTCTCGTGAGGCACTCAGAGTGATAAGGAAGGCCCACAACGAGTTGCTGGGAGCAGGCAATGTTGCCAACAACACGAATGCAGTGCTTCCCGGGGATCTCTCGATGAAATTTGAATCTAATGACGAAATTCAGGAAATGGAGAAAACACAGCAAGCGAGGTGGTCTCTGTTTTCTTTTTTTTTCTTTCCTGATAAGATGCAGCACGATGTTTCCCTATGATGCATGTTTACCACAAATTTATAGTGGGTGGTAAAAATATGCATTCCGATTTCTTCCTGGTCTAGACACAAATCACAGACGTCTAGATATCTTATTTTTGCTTTTCCTTTTTTTTCATTCATACATCCAGCCGCGATATTTTAAGGAAGTTACAGCATCCACTCTTCAAAGTAGTTTCTCTCATCCTATCCGCAACGAGATACTAATATTAATTTAACCTCCCACACCTGAGAGTGTTGACGCAGCACTGAAGGGCGATAATGGCAGTCTTCACAGCCACGGGCGCCTCCGTTTTGGTCACGTTCATTTCGCTCTCGAGAAATGCCGAGAGGTAGATTGCATTGACCATCCCGGAGACAGGCTGACCGCATTGCTGAAATATTCAACATTAGGTACTGATATATCGATTTCAACCAATGTCAGCCCATATTGAGACTTCTACTATAAGTCCACAAGAGTCCACAGTACACATGGAATTTTAGCAAATCGAGTAATTTTTCATTTTAAAATCTTTTCGAAATGAGCACACCGGTCTACTATCAAACTTCTTTATTTATTCATCATTAGCCATCGAGTTATGATGGATGAGTCTACCCTCTCCGCTCTTTGCTCGTATCTCTTATTCAACAAAGTTGAATGCGCGTGCAAATATAATGGATGCATATCCAATACTCAAATGAACTTCATGAACACTTGGAAAGGCTCTTTTTGACATCTGACAAGTTGACAAGTTGAACTCCTCTCGACCCCTCTTCCTACATTTCAGAGAAGGAACTAGAGTAAGGGACCAGCTACGAGTTTACAGCTAGGGAGATTTACAGCTCAATACGATGGTCGATTCACCATCGAAATGGAGGACACACAACCCACTTCGCATAATGAGAGACCGAGTTCCATGAAAGAGTAGCTGGAAGGGGGTGAAGTGAGAGTAGGAGGAGAAGGTACCTTCTGTCCTTCCCTCTCTCGAGATTGGTCCCATCAACCTTCTACTCTCGTTTCTCTCTCGTCTCTCCGATTCACTCACTCTCTTCGTATCTAACTGATGAAGTGTGAGGTGCGAGCGGCAATCATTCATTTGAGGACAAAAAGTGAGTGGCGCCTCTCAATCTTCTCCTCTCAATCTTTTCATCTCTTTCTTTCTTCAACGGATCCCGCAATCTCCGAGTGAGAAAATGAATGAGATGAATGGATAGAGGAAGTGGCAATGAATTAATCGAGATGTGATTGGGAGGGACGTCGATAGCTCGTTCTACCATCCAATTCAATCGGATAATTCACTCTCCTTGACTGCTCGTCTCTTTACTGCCTCTTCGTCTCCCGTGATTCGAGTTGAAAGAGGGCAGTAAACTCTTATGAATCGACTTGCTCTCTCTCGAAATGTGACCAACTGTCTCGATTCACTCACTTAGACCGGGAAGAAGAAGCGAGTCAGTATAATGGGAGATGTAAATGGAGCGGACAAGATCAAAGGGACCCGACTATTCTACTCTAGTCCACACTTTTTTCTTGCCCGGGAGGTGTCTATGATGGGGGTAGAGTAATGGGAAGCAAAATGGTTCTCAGTTCCGGCACTCGACTTTTTTCAATGATCCGAAAAAAAAACAATATTCATTTTCTGGATTGGACTGGACTATATTTTATTAAATAAATTATAATATAATTAAAATCAAAACGAAATAACCCTTCATCTTTTTATCACATCGCTTATATCTACATGAACCCACAAAGAAGATTACGGCGCAGATTATCTCACCTGCAGAACAGCAATCCCTTCATCTATCCGCAAGTGCGCTTTGCTCCACGACTCGAGAAGATCTTGACTATTGATCTGGCTGAAATTAATCAATTATCCAAAGACCATAATTTTTGGGAAAAAAATGGTAACAATCACTTACCCTGAGTGTGCGGGATCCAGCGCTTCGAATAGATTGAGCGTACTCTCGTACGAATCCTCGATGTAATGAACCTCGGCCGACAGCCTTTTCTGATGTCTAAAACACATCGAGTAAGGATGGGTCAGATCACTCGGGTTTCCGATAGGAAAAGCGATTACTCAAAAAAGGTCGTTATCAGGTGAGTAAGCGTGCTTTTACCACGCCGAGCCAGGTGAGAGAAGGCTATCCAGTCACTTTCCTCCCTTTCCTTTCCCGTCACAACCGAATAACAACCCTACTTTTTACGCATGGACGTTTTCTGATTCCACGCGCCGCGCTACGCATAATCCAATCAACAATCCGCTATTTTCCATAGCAGTGATAGGGAGGATCGATTTCTTAACAGATTGAATTGGACACAAACACCTTATCGTAAGCAATTCAGACTGTTATCCTTATCTGCGCGAAGTAGAATATTTACCAACACTAATTGATGAATTGACAATAACAAGCATTCCCTACCGTATCCATTCTATAACACTACTACCATAATTAGAGTTTTCACTGAGTAATAAGCCGAAAATATGAATTACCTGTACTGATTGAGGAATTGCTGGATGGACACTCGGCCAGTTCGATTTGCATCGGATCTCTCGTAGAGAGAATTGATCTCGTACACGCTCAGCTCTGCCAATTCAGCCGTCTTCTCGCATATGACGCGAGCCTCGTATCGAGAGAGCCTGAAACGACAACTATCAATATATTTCATTTTCAACTTTCTAACATCCGACCGGTGAAACTTGCGTTCCCACGACTGTGAAATCGCTTTACGTGGATACCTTTCCTTCTTGATTTATTGTTGTACGGTGACCCCAAGAATGGAAATATATAGGGTTGTGGTCAATGTAACCCGTTCCGAAAGACGAGACAAGGAGCCTATGAGGTAAAAGAAATGTAGGTGTTTTCCATTCACTCCAATCCCATGCACAATTCAATGCGATTGTCCCCATGGGAGTGTGCGAGACGGCTCTAACAAGGGGTGGGAAGAGCATAATCCTCTCTGATCGGATGATTCGAGGTGGGAAATGAGATGAGGGAGAGAATAAACAAAGAAGAAGTCGCTGGTCAGTGAAGAAACAGTGGAGAGAAGATGCGCAAAGGCGAAGAAAAAGGAGGAGAAGAGAGGAGGTAAGCTGACACTCGGGAATAAAAGGAGTGAGTGAAGAGAACCCCCTCCCCTAAACAGAGCTGAACGGGAGAGAGAAGACAATGAGTTCAGAAGGAGAAGAGAGCGACCTACCGTTGACCATCTCCGTATCCCAATCGACGAGAAGTCTGAATTGCACGAGAGAGAAGAGGATCGACTGAACCAGAGGAGACATCGATAATCTCTGGTAGAAGAGCGACGAAGCGATCTTTGAAGTTCTGAAAAGAAGTTGTTTGTTGATGGCGAATCCCAATCCCTCTTTACGACTCTTCCAGTCGTATCTTGTGGATGATTTGGAGCGAAAGCAGTAGTAAACACCCTCGTATATGCATAGTTGATCGACCTCGAGTCATGTAATGTCTATGCACGAGTCCGCTTAACTATCTTGGTAAGGCGAAAGACTCTCTCTCTGGCTAGATTAGCCAATGTTTCAGATCATTCCTATATTAACACCTTATGAAAATATTAATTTTGATTCATCCTTTTTATTTGCCGGTGAACATTCTTACAATGACCGATCACTAATCCCCATATTTGGAACGATTTGAATAATCGTGTCATCCTTGCGCAGGGACCATGCTAATCTTCTATGTATTGTTCCAATTTTTGTATATGTTCATTAGGAATGTACAAAAACAGATTAAATAGAGAGGGTTAACTCACATTAAAATCGACTTCATCGCTTCCTACGAGTGATCGAAGTGTGATCTCCTCAGAGAAATCGGCGAGATTAAGTTTCTCGCAGAGGAGATAGAGGCCCTCTCTAGTCAATCGGCCATTGTTGTGCAAATCGCATTCGAGGAAGAGCTGCAAATATAGTTGATAATATCGAATCATTTCTCATCTTAATCTTAAACAGTTTTTTCAACTTTCTACAACTTTCTTATAATATTTTGATCTGTTTTCCCTTGAAAGGTTGAATGGTGTCTGATCGCAAGTTGTTTCGAATTCGATGGAGTCAAAGGTGCCATCACGCGCGCAACTCGATCAACTCTTTCGGTCGTTATTCGACAGTACCGGAAAGAGCATTACGACCGGGTATAAAAAGTACAGAGGGGAAGTGAGTGAGCGTGCGAGTGCTAAAAAAATCCTACACAGAATGGAACGGCTTTGTGATTCATAAGCGCCCTTTGAAAACCGAAAAAACAATAAAACCAAAATCGAACCTTTTGAGTTGCTGTACATGGGCGTTCTCCTCATCAAGACTGTCCGGTCTCATACGGGAAGAAGAGGGAAACGAATCGAGGGGAAGGGGAAGGGAGAAGAACGATAGAGGATTTGAGTGATGAAGATCACCAATCCACAATCATTCCCTGGAAAGAAAGGAGAGATCAATCGAATGAGGAAAAACGAGCCAAAGAGAGGGGAGAATCTGATCAAATATGGTCGAAATCTGCACGAGATTCGGGGCGATAATCGGCAATCGAACACAAAAGGATTGGAATTATGAGGAAGAGAGAGGGGCAAAAGCGAGAAGAGTGGAAGTGGGAAGAAAAGCAAAGTGGAAATAATTCCCAGTTGATGCTCTTAGTGCTTCTTCTCCCTACTGGAACTTGCCTCCCTTCTCTTCTTACCATCCTTCTCTCCTCCCCCTTCTCCTTCCAATCACGCTAACTACCCCATCTTCAGTATCTCCACATGATTAACGAGATGTAATAAATAAGGGCGGAGGGATTAATAGAGCTGGCCCCGCTTTGTGAGAGGGAAGATAATGGGGCAAGATCATGGAGTGAACGAGCGGATATTAATGTCTAATGGGATGGAAAGGAACTGCCAAAAGGAAAAGAAAAGAGCAGGCGCCAGATATATTGAGTGACGTGGCCACAATAACAGATATGGAGAAGGGGGAGAAGAGGAAGGAAGGTTGATTGATCATCCGGATACGACCAAAGACGTATATCAATCACCTGAGAGCCTAGCTAGTCCGCCCTCCCCCTAAACAGAAGACAAAGCCTTCCCATGTGCTATTTATTGTTGTTATCCCGGAGACTGAAGTCAGTAAGTGGTTGGGAACCAATCCGGTAGAGTGTTTGGAATCGTAAAGAGAGGGAGGGCCCGGCGATTGGGTATGCATGAGGGCTGAAATGGCCTCAAGAAAGGGTAGAATGAGTGACAGGTGGGGTAGAAGAGAAGGAAGACCTGGGAAGGTAGGATAGGGGAGGGAGGGGAACAGAGGGTGGAGGGTCAGAGGGGGCAGATAAGGTCATCGATCGAGATTGATGAAGAGTGGAGAGGGAGGGAGGGCAGTTGTGAGCACACCGGGATAGGAAAGAGAGAGAGAGAGATTGGTAGTGGCAGTGTGCACATTTGCATGCCATTGAGCAAGCGATCGACGGGATAGATACGAGAGAACTCGCTAATTGCAAACATTACATGGCCATAACTTGGACGATCCGAGAATGGAGAAGAGAAGAGGGGAGAAGAAGGGAGAAGGATTGGAGGGGGCAGAATGAAAGATGAAGGATTGTACCCCCTGGGGAGTAGGAGGGAAGTCGATAGAAGGGGATGACCGAGAATGATTCATTCTGTGACCGGTCGAAGGGAGGAACGGAGTAAGAGAGAGGGAGCAGATCACGTTGTGTGCTCATTGTAAAGTTTGTGAAGTCTGTCAAGAGATCCCCTCTATCTCGTGGTTGATTTGAGTTGTGAACGATTGGAAGACTAAAGTGATCGTCAAATTGAAGGAGAAGGAGGAAAACACTTCGAGGAGACTGAACACAGGTGATAAAATGAGGAAATTGCAGCTGAATGGGGCCATAGGCAAGACCAATTTGCTGTCAATCAACACCAGTGTCAGTTTGCTGAAAATCACTCAAAAAATAAAATTATGATTATTACAAGAAGCAAATGATCGATTAGTGTGCCAAAAAACTGAGAAAAAAATGAAACAGAAAAGGAAGCGATTCGCCGTTTCTCAAGTTTTCGGTGATTGAACGGTAAAGAATAGGGTGGAAAGGTTAGGGTGAAAGAAAGAACGTGCCGAATCAAGTTGAACTAAGAAAGGGAAGAAAAAGAGAAAGATGAGGGTGAAAACCGTTCGTGCGCTGTTGAGTGTACACTGCGAAAGAGGAATATTCCGTTCCGTACGTAGCTCCGATTCCGACTCGACGCTAACCAGAGTGGAGTAATGGAGAATTTTGACATATATTCAAAATGATATGCTGTGATTTTAAAAAGGGTAATTTAATTTATAGTGTAGTTCTGCTCTTTTTATTGTGCAAGCTCTCTTGGTCTCAATCTTGCCTTCTTACCGTTCAATAAGACATTTTCAGTGTTTCTCCTTTTGTACGCGCTTTCTTTTCTTTTTATCTTTTTTCAGTTATTTGCGTTGATTGGAATATCTTATCGTTCTGTGTGAAAAAATCAAGGGCATGAGTATTAAGGTACGAATTAATGAAATAATATTATTTACCACATTTGCACAAATTACAGAGATAATGAAGCGGACTGACGCCTTATTGTGTGCGTTTTGATTTATATAAAAAGAATAATCATAGAATTCTATCGTGGGAGAAAAATGGGAGAATTCTATCACGAAGTCTTCACACGGGTTGCCTCTCATACTACAAAGCAGTTATGATACTGAGATCGAACCTTCGGACTAGAGGGGACGGGGGGGGGAATATCAGATACTGGAATGGCTCGCTGGGTATATTGTGATCACTGGACGAAAGCGGGGAGATAATGATCTGAATAAATACTAGAGCTTCGTAAATTAGCGATAAGTTATGCATGAACCACTGGAACGAACTAGCGTTTTGGCCTTAACGGAGACTTGTATTACTGATGAAGGGAGCGTATAGCGAGTGAGTGAAAACTTGAGTATGGTCAATTATTGAGAGTTATCAGCATGGAGCATGATGATTTACGACGATTGATTATTGATTGATTGGGGAGAGATGGGTAACTAATCCCTAGTAGGATCTCGTTGTAGTGATGCATTTGAGGAATTCGATGGCTTGTTTGTCTTCGGCTCGACTGCGGAGAGTCTCTATTAGATCCTTGTCTGCAAAGGAAAACAATTATTCACGATATCTACCATCAGCGAATTTCTGAACCATCGGGGCTGATTTTCATGTAAAAGTAGCTACAGAAGAAGTAGTATGTGAAAAAAGAGCGAATTAGAAACAAGGAAAATGTAAACTCACTGTCATCGACAGGCTGAATCAACAGGAGGTTAAACTGCCTTAGTGCGTTCGGAGCCACTCCGGCAGTGCCGAACCCGGGGACCTTCAGAGATCAAAGATCATTAGTTATGCACGTCTTGCCCTTACCTCCGCCAGTTCTAGGAACGCCTCTCCGGCAAAGTCATTGGAACGAAGGTAATCGTAGTCCATCACAGTGAAGTGAAGCATGGCAGCCGGAGGAAGGTTTTGAGGAATTTGGCTGATAAGAACGAGATTGTTTACTCCATTTGACCACGTAAGCTTTGTATTTTTCAGCTCAGAGCTTAACATTTACTCACAATTCGAATGACTCGTCAAAGACGGGATTCAGCGTCTTCGAGACGACTTTGGTCTTGAACGATTGCTGATTTGGATAGCGGAATTTCGGGACCAATTCGACGATAACGAATGGATCGGAGAGACCATTCGTGTCCAGAGGGATCACTTGCTTGGCTCCGAGAACTGGAATGGAATTGAGTTCGTCGTGGTTGGTAATTTCATCAGTACCTTCCACCACGAGAGTCTGAGTGTTCTGATTGTAGTACGCGCGCAAGTTGAGAATACCATATTTGCATTCATGAGCTTCGTTCTGAAAGTGCCGTACCATACTAGAAGGATAAAGCCGTTTCTAAGCCATTCCATTATCGGGCGTCGATTCACAGTAGCAGATAGTATATCTAATAGTCATTCGCTCGCTTTCGACGATCGATCAGCCCGTTTCTATACTACAGTGAGAGAAGGAATAGAGTGCAAGCGGGATGAGAAGCCATGCTGACATCTATTCTGATCGAGCAACCGGACCATTCCATCAAACTCTCTCTTGCATTAAAAGAGTTGACTGCATCGTGAAGAAATGGATACTGGTACAGTGCTACTGCGATGCTATATCACTGTATCAATATCTTCACGAGAGAGTATGATGGCGTGGTCGCAGCTCGTCTAATATCCACTACAGATAGTAAAGAAGTCTCGTGCTTCCAGAACGGGGTCAACTCACTCTTCCCTCGTGTGCACAGTCAACCTAAAGAAATGAGAAGCGGAGAGAGGGAGGGAACGGAGATAGTCTTATTTCATACTTCCAGTCAACATAAGATGTGAAATGGAAATAGTGCGGATTCAGTGAAATGAGTGACTGCGAAATTCGCAAAAAAAGCGAAAGATAACACTGGAACACGACTACAGTAAACGAGTGGTTACTTGTTGCCGGAGAAGTCCCTTGTAGTATTTCTCTATCAATTGATCCGTCGGAGTCTGGAACATGGTCAGAATCTTGACCAGGGTCTGAAATCAAGGAGTATTGTGATGTTGTTATCAGAGGTTGTGTCTACCATATGATTCGGGTTCGTTTCGAGTACATCCATTGAGATTCCTTTTCCACTGGCATGGAAGAAGTCAGTGACCACTTGTACTGCCTCAAGTAGACGGCGATAGAAGGATGGATCCAGCTGAAATTGCAATTTCATCATCTGACTCACATGCTATTGTTTGATGGATTACAGAGAAAGCGTAGCGATAGCTTCTTGAAATAGAAACATACCCCGGGGTTCTCATCGACGCATTCCTTGAGCAATTGGAGGATGATGGCCACTTGAGCTGACATAATTCTGAGGAAGTTCTTGTGCAGGAGCACTTTGTGAACGGCTGTGAGCTCCGTGTCCATCGGAAATTAATAATATTCGTTTCCGTTAGGGATTCCAATATCACTGAACACGCTAACAGGGAAGCACCAAAGTAAGCGGAGGCCGATCGCTAAGCGACCTATGGGGCATGTAGGGGGTTGGGGGAGAAGCTCAAAACTCTTTTTAAAACCTGCTAAAGTTTCATACCGTAGTCAGGGAGGAATACAGTAACGTACCATCTCAATCAGTGGTTTTATGGCGTCCTCTACTTGGCAGGCGGCTGGACTCCAAGCGAGATGGAATACGTGCTTCTTCATCTGAGCGTGAAGACGCTTCACTAGCTGATTGATCACCTTAAAATCATTCTTATTTATTGTTTGAGTATTCATAACTTTGCGTACCTTATCACGCACACTTTGCAATCAATCAAAAGTCTAGTCAAACATTCTTTCATTTGTTGATCTCGGGATAAGAAATGGTGATATCACTCCACCTTCTCAATGTGTGTACAGATCTCCGAGTCGCAAGCTTCCAATTTCCTCTCGAGTTCTTCCTTCCACACTGGTCGACCCTGAGGAGATCCGATTACACTTGATAGAGAGATAAGAAAGAATCCGCTCAAGTATCAATGTGAGTGCATCAATATTTGCTCGAACTGTTGAGCAAACGCGCTCGTTCTGTCTAGGTAGAAACACCTTGAGAACTGGAGTGTAATTGCTAAACAAACGTACTCTTCCTTCCCTCTCGTATTGAGCAGCGAGATCATCGAGTCGAAGTTTCTCGTTGATCATTAAACTGCGACGGACTTGTTCGCAATTGTTGATGGCTGAGCAGAGCTGGAGAGGGATTTGTTTAGAATTTTCGGTGGAAAAGTTTGCACTTACCATTCCTAATAGAGTTGAGGGAATGAACTGTTGCAGATCTCCAGCGAATCCCTCGGCTTCGAGTTGTTGAAGTACCTGAACATCATGTGAAGCACATTAACAATATCGTGAATTTACCCTATTCGAATAGCTGATGACAATACTGCACAGTAGATCGACGAGTTTTCCACTGTACTCCACTTTAAGCATCGTTTCACTCGGATCCATTCGCTCCCAGCACACCGTCATCTGGAAATGAGTTTTGATGAGTTTTGATCTCTATGTTTTTTTTAAATTATTCCAAAATCTAACTAGTCCATTTCTCAAATGTTCAATTGCTTTGGCGATTTTGTTGATGACTCTTTGCTAAATGTAAGGTCTTTGAAAATATGTAAAAATGAAGACTATCTAAGTACCTGTTCCACAATATGACAGACGTCAATATGACTGCTCGAGTGTCGCATATCCTTCTCGCTTGCAGCGATCTGAAGAAACTATGACATTTTGATTTATTTTCGGAATGCTATCTCATGAACGCTGTGTCAATTGTTTCGAGGCCTAATAAATAAAATGCATTCGGTTCGACTCCATTTTTCTATTCAGTAATATTATCAAATTTTAAGACCAATCGATTCCTTTCGGATTTCACTATTTTTAGTTACGGTTATATGTCAACACATAATCATGATTTTATAATCTATTTTGTTTTTGCGAGAGATCATACTAAAGTCGCAATTTCATGACTCGTGATTACAGCCTGCTCCCTGATTGTTGTTTGTAGTGTGGAGACTTCGTCACAAGGGAGAATATCACGTGACTTGACGTAAGAGATTGATCAAAGACTTATGACGCCCACAATATCTCCCTTGTGAGATCAATCCTACTGTACTTTCAACGATAATAGTGAAAACAAAGCTGTTGATGAGCACTTTGTCCCCTTGACACTGCGAGCGGTAGTGCTAATGAGAGTGGGTTAATCAATCAAGTAAACTGACAGGGACGTCCAACTGGCATGACAGGGTCATTCTTGCATCAGCCTTCACTTTCGCCACCTCGAACAACTTCTTAATTCCACGATCAAAGATGGTGTTCCACTCGGTCTCGTCCTTTCCTCGGCTTCTGAAACATACCATCCTTAGTGTTAGCACAAACTAGAAAAAATGTACGAAAAAAGAATGATGAAGAAACATACACTCGATTGGCCAGTTGTAGTTTCTGAATTCAACGATGGCGATGTGAATGCAGATCAAATCAACGAGACCATCGTCATCTACGGGATCCTGAGCAGCAGACAGACGCATCTGAGGATTGATTAATTACTTGACGCATTAATTAATTAAAGGTAAAGTTGGTTCCTCAATCAAAGCGATTTCACAGAGAACGACCATATTGGTACACAGGTAAGGCCGGGTAAGGCAACTGATATATTAATCGATCGATAAATCGTACCTGCGTGCGCAGATCGGCTTTCTTCTCACTCATCATCTCGGAGGTGAGATACTCGGAGAGCTGTAACTTGTCTATCACCAATATTGCGACAATGTAATGCAGACCATTCGATCGAAGATGGATAGAGTAATGGTGGCATAGTCCGATCGGATGATGTTCTTGATGGGTACCGAGTAGTGCAGGAATCTGAATCAAATTATCCGGATATATTGCGAGATCGTTTTTAAGCCTACGAAACTCCGACCTCGAGCAAGTCCCATTGATGACGACAAGAATCTTGAGGAGCTCCTTGCACGGATCATCGTCTTGATACTGTTCAACCACTTGCACGAAATACTCCTCTGCACTCTTCTGGAAATGGATCAATTATCCCTTCACCGATCGATAATGAGAATTCATGCATAATTTTATCAAAAATTTCAACATTCCAACTTACGGATAGAAAAGCCTCGACATGGGCATTGAAAGGTCTCTTGAAGGGAAGAATCTTCTGGTAGAACTCGCTCTCTCGAAGGATCTTCATGCACCTGGAAAACACTCAATTTGTTTTCGCAATCGGTTCCGGAAATGAGACCGAAAGGAAGGGAAAGTGTTCACTCACTTGAGCAAGTACTCGAATTCCTCTCCACTGTTTCTCTTCGAGGGAGCGAATCGCTTGCGATGCTCAATCATACACCTCTTACAGTATCCATCAAAGTTGGAGATGGACTCAGACAGCATATTCTCTTCCTCCTTGAAGGATTTTGGATTGAATTGGATTGCTTTCGGGTTGCTTTTGTTCACCTTGTCGAGGGCCATTGGCGCCCATTTGGATAGGAGATTCTGTAGGGTTGAGTAGAGAAGACTGAAGGAAATGTCGATGTTGACCATCGATGCGAGTGCCATCCACTTGCTAAATTACAGGACTTACAGGACTAAATTACGAGACTAAAGGACTACAGGACTAAATACAGGAAAAATACAGGACTAAAATACAGGAATTACAGGAAATTACAGGATCAAATTACAATCGATCTTTATTGTGCAAATATTCTCAATATCACACAAAGGACGCTCACAAACGCACATTCACGATGTCCTGCCAACAAACGTTACCGTACCACATAGCTGACTGGACATCGGTGATGTCTCCCTGTACTGCGTGCTGTCGAAGAATAGTCAGGGCGACATCCGGGAACACTCCATCCCACATGCGAACTGCTTGCTGCAAGAGAAGACCAATTTTCGAAACGAAACGTTATAGAAGTTCAGAAATTGGTTATAGATAGTAGTGATGACTATTGTGTGGTGGACCAGTCAATATTGGTTGAGCGGCAGAGAAGAGATACTACTATGTGGTGTATTTCACGTGGACCAGGAATGAAATTTCAATCATTGGCGGATAGTTTTAGGAAAAAAATGCAAGTGCAAGAGAATTTGTGGAACGCTCAAAATATCCTACGATGGAGAGACGTCGAGCTTGTTGTTGATTCTTGGGCTGAAACGCAGTTAGAATATCATATATTTTTTGTTCATTTTCTGTCTAATTGAATGCATATTTTCCAAAGACCATATTGGAACTATTTACTTACACCCGAGTCGTGAATCTCGTAGAGTGCGAACTGTCTCATCAGTTCGATATGTTCCTTCACATCGAGTAGATCATCATCAGCATCCGAACCGAATCGCTCCTCGCGGGTACTTAGCCAGAGCTATAATTTTTCTATCATCCTGTTTTTTTCAATAAGATAAACTACATTTGGAAAAAATCCCCGCAGTTCCCGTTTCTTGCAGCATTTATATTTAGGCGCACTAATACATTTAATTTGTTCATTTTCTTTGGCAGTCGTGTACGGTATTCCGTCCCGTTCTCCCTTTCCCATCCAGTTTGTCTTCTCACTCCAACTAGTAATCGTGTCTCCCCTAGCTACGAAATCGTCTCGAAATGGTTGGGTTGCGCAGTACGTGGGACAGAGAAGCCAGTAATAGCCGGTTGCCGGGCGGAGTA
The DNA here is from genome assembly GCA_911812115.1 of Pristionchus exspectatus. Lineage (NCBI taxonomy): Eukaryota > Metazoa > Nematoda > Chromadorea > Rhabditida > Neodiplogasteridae > Pristionchus > Pristionchus exspectatus. The sequence continues at coordinate 26,122,330 of OU461583.1, read as the reverse complement.
TTCCCTGTGGACTGCCCCGACCGCGTCTTAATTAACGGAATGACTTCAATTTCACTTTTTCGCTTTTAATATCGAGTCTCGAGGGAAATCTAACGAAATCTCGCATGCTCTAGTGCATTTTCGAACACATCTCATATGCTACATCTTTCCCCTGCTCATTCCTCCCCCGCTCTCCAGATTACCTTCAGCTTCACTTGTCCCTTCACTTTGGACTTCTCAGAACGAGGACGAAGGTCGAACCACTCCTCCACACCTTGAGTGGGAATATTCTGCAATGGGGAAGCATCATTTCCTGCCACCTCAGCGCACTCTTTATGACTCTTCCATAGGTATGAAATTGACGCCCACACCAAAATATATGAGGAATGAGACGATGTTGTAGCCTACAGCAGATAAACAACTTGCGACCAAATCTGGATCACGTAAAAATTTCGAACTCTCATTTCGCAAAGCTATCTCGTCGGTCAGAGAAACCGATTGAGCATTGCAAAACAAGAGATCGAAAATCGAATATTTTTTGCACGGCCCAGGACCAAATCCCTCACATTCAGCGGGATATCGAGACATCCGAGGAAGTCATCCGTAGACTCGTCTGAATCAGCTCGAGCGCTCTGGGCAACCTCTTTGAAGTAACGACCGATGCCCTGAAAATGACAGCTTTTCGTAGAGTCTCTAGAAGGAAAAAAAACCTATCTTTGCAGATTTTAACTGCTAAATATGGCCTTTTCTGCATAAAATGTGCTCGAGAACCTTATTCTTACCTTGAGGCCTCCCTTTATCTGATTGAGACTGCTGACTGCATCAACAACGCATTGGGATTCATCATCATGATCCCTGAATAATTCATGATTTACTTGCCCCTTTCGTCCCCTCTCTCTCTCTCTCTTTCATTCCTTCCTCCTCCTTCCCCTTACCAGATATCAATATGGAATTTGTCGCTGGACACATCTTCCACTAGCAACTGGAATTTCTCATTCCATGTTGGATTGAGTGTTTTCTTCTGGACGCCTGAAGCTTTGATGAGCTTTGCAGGAATCATCTCGGCTGTAGTCGCGTTCTGAACGGAGATATTAAAAGGTAAAGGTAAAGGTCAAGCGATTTTACAGTTAAAAGACAACGCACGGTGGGACCCACTGGTAAGGCCAGCTGTTAACAGAGGTGGTAAATAAAAACAACGAAACTTTAATGAATCCGTAGATTCCGGGGTTGATATAAATGTTGCACGGTGATTCTTGGCATAGTCAAGAATACCGTCACCCCTTCCCATCCTCGCGGTATCACATGCTCTAGTGAGAAGTCACCACAGTCGGGTTTGATTTACACGATTCTTCCCTTTTTTTGGCATCTACATGTACCTCAGACTACAGATCTCCGTTTCCTTGTTGTAGAGCAGACCCCATATACTCCTCCATACACAAAGTGTATTGGCTATATTGTGGATAAAAACTAGGCAGAATTACAGAATCGCATGGGGCTCCCTTTCAATTCTCAACACACCGGATCTCATAGAATTGAAGCAATCGAGACGACCACAGAGGTCAAAGGATTGACAAATGTGTTCCATGCATAGCCAATTCCCCTTCTTCTTCGTCTTCTTCTTCTCTCACCTTTCCCTTCTTGTCCTTGGCATTAATCTTTCGTCGGAAGGATCCGCCAAACCGATGGAGTACTCCCTCCTTCTCCTTCTTCGTCTTCCCATCCTCGTCAGGGGTTCGAATCTCAGGAGAGGCGGGACCCTTGTTTGAGGGGGAGTCCGGCTTGGTGAGGATGGGCGAATCGACAGTCAGCTGAAATGCATTGAAGATTAGCACAAGAACGTCTTCGAGATAAATAGCTAAGAACATGTACATTTATCCTACTGTAGGGAGTGGAAAGTACATACTGAACATAAGAGAATCGTTCAGATCACAGGCTGTGGCAATGGTAGGTCAAAGTAGGGCAATTAAAAGAAGAAAGTGGATTCTTACGAGTTTCTTGCCGGGAACGACTCCCATCATTGCGAAGGGGTCACTGAATCCTGAAGAGGAAGAGTGATTCATTTAGTCGGAGTGGAAGGCACTCTCATACTTTCTCGTAGCTCTGAGGAAACTACATAGTATGTAGTAAACTTGGATAAGGAGATTAGACGAAGTCTAATCACGCATTCTCGCCAGTGTAATCACACTATATCATATGACGAGGCAAATAGATCAAAAGCCATTTATTCGATTTTAATCTGTTTTAATAGTTTTTTTTTAATATCAAGAAGAAGAAATGAAGAGATCACCATTGACATCCTTAGCGACGAGATCTCTCGCCTCCAGAAGAAGAACGTTCAGTAGGACAACTGGGGGCTGAAATCACGACTTATTTCTTTTGGATCTCTTACATTTTGAGAGGAATTGCGAATCAGATATATGCTGGACCTTGGTATTCTTCGCCTTGAGAAGCAAGTTGTTGTGCAGAGTCTGATCTCCCTTGAATGCGGATCGGACGTATCTGAGGAGTTGTTAGAATTCATGTGTCAGAAAGGCTTCTCCATTTCTGAGATACGAAAGATACTGTGAAATGGTGAGAATTTTACAACCAAAGCTCAAGTCGTTCGCTTCCCTTTCCCTCTAACTCACTTGAAGAGGGTGTCTTGACTCTCGCAGTCTTCCTTGCCCACTTTGTGCGAGATTGTGTACAGTGCCTCCACGTAGAGCGCCTGTGAAAGGAAACGAATTTCATGAATATCTTCGAAAGGAGCCTACTTTCACGCCAAAGAAAGTGAAAAAAGTTAGAAAGCATGCTAGAAAATGGCACCTCCAACTCCTTTCTACTGCCATTCAACGTCAGATTCTTGATGGTATACAGCTCATCCGTATCTCCTTCCTTCACTACATCTCTCTCATTCGTCCCAGTTATTCGCTCGAAGAAGTGATTGTCTGATTGTTGAACCCTGAAATGAATCATTGAAGTATGAATTTCTCATGATTTATATCCCACAGACAACCCATTGTCTCAGTATGATACTACAGACTGAGAAAAAAGATACTCGCCGAACTGCCTCTCTGATTTTCCTCTTTTGCCTAGCCGTCATCCATAATTGGACACGAGTAATTGTGGCACTCTCGCCCTGTTTTCACAGCTGAGAGAGGAAAAGCGAAGACGACAGACAGCATCTATCGTTGACCGACCATGACTTCCCTAGAGCAAGTCCCAGATAGTTTTCACTTTCCCACACATACAATTACTCCCACACAGACAGTAAAGTAGTAAGTGACTAGAAAACGCTTTTGTTTACACAATGCGCTCTAAGATCAAAGAGTAATTCATGCTCCCTTCTGTTAAGATTCTCACTCAACATTAACTTACTCAACAACTTGCACAATCAGCTGTCCTTTCCCACTTCCCTGCCCATTTATCCACGCTCTCCATCGTCATTCTTTCGCTGCGTCATTTACTATGTGTGAGGGAGGAGGATGCAGTAAAAGTTGAGTGAGAGCCCTGTCCACTTCTCTTTTACAACGTTCAACATCTATCCATTGCCACTCTATAGCTTGATAGACTAGGTGATTGTGCTTATTAACGATTGTGCTTATTGCTAGATACTTTGCAGCAGCTAACAAGGGTCCTTGCAACTAACGATCCTCTTACGTAATATGGACTTGTCGAGTGTTTCGGGATTGGCCCCGTTAGGCGAGAATGAGTAAGCAGAGAGTCTCGTATTCGGGGATGCTACTCATATGACATTCATGAATGATAGAAGGGGGGAACAGACTCTCCATCTTCCTACAGAAGCGGACGAGAGACTCACACCCTCCCTTTCCGCATGAAATATCCTTCCCATTCTATTGTGAGTCCGTCAGAGAGAGAGAGAGGAGCTGACAGTGATACATGAACGAGGAGAAAGAAATCATCCAACCAAATCACTTGGACGCCCATCTATTTCCCCCGAAGGAGAAGCCTCTCGTGGACTGTTTTCCGTCAAGTGACGGCTGCTATTTCTGGTAGTTTCGTAACTGACGCTCACATAGAATGACCAATTGCGAAACAATACCTCCTGGGGATAAAATAGCGCATCACTAAGGAAGTCGGAGATCGCTCGTTTAGCTCTCTACCTATCTTCTAAATGGGAAAGAATGGCTCCGCGGCAATCAACTACGTCAATTCGGTGCAATGCAATTGAGAGTGGGAAGCGAGCGGGGGAAAGTGGGCAGAAACTTCTCGTTCCGACGCTGTGATTGAATCATCGCACGCAATGATCCCCTAATTAACCCCAGAATGGACTAACTTTTGTCGGATGAGAGCCCGTCTTGCAGAGGGCATCAAGGAGGAAGGAAGGGTGCTGCTTGCGAGGAAGAGGAGGAGGGAGAAGGAGGAGGAGGGAAAGAGGGAGAAGGCAAGCCTATCCAATGCACACCACGCTCCGCCCCGAGGAGTCAACCAGAGAAGGGGAAGATCCGCGCATTTGAACAAGTTCCTTCGTATCCACGGGAGATTCGAACGTCTCCCTCCTTCCTCACCCCTTCCGTCCTATCTACCCAAATATTTGTGAGAGCGTCTGTTGTAGCCATTCACGACGATATCACCTGATCGGTATTAGATGAGGACAGGAATAGATGTGTTCTAGTGCCTCTCAAATCGGTGTTGACAAGGTATTGACACCGGAAAGAAGGGGAGTTGTTGAAGGGAAGGGAGCCTACTCATAATTTCCGGAAAACCTCAAAACCTCGGGAGTAATTTGGAATGCAAACTCTCTCGCTTCGAGAACTTTCCCCTTCTTCTTATTCAGTTATTCCCCATTCTCGCATCTCGAAAGACCTTATATTCGTGAAAGGAATGGACTCGATTTCGGAGGAAGACTAGACGGGAGCGGAAATATGAGTTGGTTCCGTCGCATGGATCTTCTATCCCATCGAGATGAGATAGACACTTTCAGCCGATATCCAGCAATTTCCTATTGCACCCATCTGAATAAACAGAACTTTCGAAACTCTTCAAATTCAGATCTAGATCGAAATATTTTAGTATACATAAATCGACATTGAGCGCTCGAGAAGGCCCAAATTCTCGATTCAAGCCTTTTCCTCAAAAATGAAGGGGGTGGTAATATGTTAAACGCACTGATGCACATCGCCAAAATAGAACTATTTCGAACAGCTGCCGTAACCCAAAAACCACATGTCAATCACATATGTTGCATTGTTGCACTGTTGCATTGCATTGATGCATTCCTCAATATGCTGCATTCCGCTTAGCTCAAACGTTTTGAAGTTACTGTAGCTGGGTGAAACAGCGTTCATCCTGTGTTCGAGTATCGCACTCTGCACGCGCCGGGTTTGCAAAAACAACCAGAGGAGGGCGGAGGAACGAGAGAGCACAAGTAACAATGAGACATGATGTCGGCCCCCGCACCTTATGCAGCCGATTCCTTTTTAGAAGACTAGACACCCAAGAAGTTGGGAGACGATTACTCAGGCACATACAACATGCAGAGTGTACCTGTCCTTCACAAAAGATCCGTCTTCTAGAACAGCATCACAGAAGATCAGAAAGCGTACGGGCTCTTGTCTCACCAATCGTTCGACTTCTAGACTATTCCAAAGACGATGACGAATATCAGGGAAAGGATCACTTCCTGTTCGTTTTCCGAAGGACCGCTAGTTCCACTGGTAGATCGACTGAACCACGACTTCCACCATGGGCCCATATCAATGACTTCGTCGAGGAGGTGTTTGGATGTGTATCCTCACCACTAATCTCCTCCCTTCCCTTCCTACAATCGGAGGAGGCGGAGGGAAGGGAGGGCGCGTGACGGAGGCAACGGATTGATAATGTCATTCGAGAATGAATGAATGCAACAACAACAATCCTGGGGGCTAGATCAGAAAGTTGTTTGCGTGCATGAGCACCAGAATGACGATCCTCAGATGACAAAGCACGGGGGGGAAGCTGATCAAATAGACGACGAAAGCCATTTGCAGTTGAAGATCGACAGATCAGCGAAGATCTTCACCAAAATGGACCATTTTAAGAATCTTTCAGCACATTTCCAAGGACAGTAGATATAATATTGCAGCATCATCAGTGATCACACTAAGCAAGTGTTCTATTATAAGCTTCACATGTTGAATCTTTGTGAAATGTATGATAAACTTACTCATTATGAACATTCCTCTCCTCCTCTTCCCTCTCCTCATTCCTCGTTATGCTCATTTCTCGTATCATCTTGGTAGCTCTGGCCACTTGTCTACCCGCCCACGCATGGGCACTCTTCACTTTGTCCAGATTGAATCCCGTTTGCATCTGCATCATTCGACCCCGAGCGGCTCCCAACCGCTCTTCCATCGTTGCCATTCTGATGAGATGATGAACATCAAAGATCACGGGAAGATGTGAGAGATCAGAGATCACGCGACTCGCGAAATAGTACGTTTTCGGATGGTAGAATAGATCATTAATGTCCATGACGCAAGATGTCATAGATAGAGAAACATCGCGGTAGCTTAGAGAACAAGAAGATGAATCAGTAGAAAGATGAAGGTACACACAGGAAGTTTAGACGCTATGTCAAGAAAATGAGCAGCCACGATGGATTGGGTATTTGGTAGTAGGCAAAGATCAGAGACCATGGCACTCTGCGGGATTAATGATGACGAAAAACGCTAAATATAAATATGCTAAATATACTACACATGCAGAAGGGATCATACAGAGATTATCTCTGCTACGTCAAAAGTTATTTGAGGATGGAGTGAGAAAGATCTAAGATCATCATAAGTGAGGGGCCTGCATGGAGATAAAAATCTTCAATTATCTTGTTCATTTAAAAAAATTAGAGAAGATTTTCAAAAAACTACATCACTGATGCTATTTTCAAACAGTTACACGTCGCTCGAATTTTTTCTGATTTTTACTTATATCTATTCTGATCGGTGCTGAACCTTATCATATACGAACCACCTTGTCTGAGAATCTGCAAAAAATAACATGGTAGAGCTACTCGAAAGGGATGGCAATGTACATAAGAAAACGATTCGGATCCAATGCAAATATAATGTGATGTTGAATGAGAGAGTTAGACCTCAAGAAAAGTCCTAACAACAGAAGCTGCAGCAACAACGTTGTTTTCCATCTTACACAATTGGCAGAGATGCAGACTGTTATTGATATTGACATGAATGTGCAACAGAATGTGAATTCCGCTTCCAAAAGAAGCGAGAAGGTAAATGCGTTATTCTGAAGAAAAAAAAGAGTAAGAAGCTCACCCATTATTTTGATGGGCTGAAAACCGATGGCAAAGCATATTATAGATGGATTTGAGAAAAAAGACTTTCATAAATATCGAATGAAAGAGTTCGCTTTAAACACTAAATGTGACCTAGCAAAAGACACAGACGGTCCTAAATTATGTATCAGAAACTCTGTGATTATCCAAGTCTACGCTGAAGTTCGGTGAAACCTAAATGTTCTACGAAAGGGAGCTCTTATCTTGCTAACTAAAGGGGCTAGAGTGGGGGGACTCAACAAAGGGTACTTGATGAAATGTCAGAAAATGAGCAACTTCATCTTGTGAATAGGAGATAGAGGGCAATGAAGGGGAGAATGAAGGACGAGAGGAAGAATGAAAATGAAGAAGATGAGGACGGAACGAGAGAATGCAACTGGGTAGAAGGACTGTCGACTGCCAGAAGAGAAGAATTCGGGCGTGAAGTAAGGCACAGATACAACAGAGGAGAGGAGAAGAAGAGAAATGAGAGAATGGAGGGACAAAACAGGAAGAAACAGGAGAGAAGCAGCCACTATGACTGAAGAAGTGGCGCTAATGCAGAGAAAGAGTGAGAGAGCAGACGGAATGAAGAGAGTTACTTCCCATTCAACACATTATCGAGGACCTCCCGTACAGCGCGACGACAGATATTGTTACTAGGAAGGAGGAGGAAGACAGTGGGAGGTCTCCTGGTAGGCCATTCACAGAGACAGCTTTCCTCCTTCATTAGCGAAGGCAGAAGAGAAGATGACTCGGCCTGGACCATTCCCAATACTCACAAAAGAAGAAGAGAAGAAGAAGACTACTCTGAGGTCTCTTCCCGAAGTAGAAAAGAAGAAGAAGAAGAAGAAGAGACTAACAGGAGAATAAAAGCGACAAACTGGCAGCCGAGACCTATTCTTTTCTCTCCCTATTTTGTTCGTCTCTGGGAATCGAGGAAAAGGCAAATGACCCTAGGGAGAAGCAGAAAGAAGAGAACTGAGAAGAAGTGGAGATTGCGAAAAAAAACAGAGAGACGATTCTGAGGACTGAAGGGGGAGTTGATAGGAGACTACGGCGAGAGAAAGACGGTGATTACGACGGGTAAATGGACTCTTGGATCGGAGAAGGAATGAGATACTGGAGAAATGGATTTGTGTCATTCACAAGTCCATGAAATATGAGTGTGTCATAAAGAGGACAAGAAACAGCAAGGAGAGAATGGGAAAGAGGAGAGGAAGGGAGGGACGACGATTGAAGCCTTATCGAGTTTGAAGAAGAAGAATCATCAGGCCCCATCTTCCTGGAGTGAGACCACGAGATTGAAGGGAAAGAGAGAGAGAGGGAGACTGTGGATGTATCAAATAGCAACCAGGAGGACGAAGATGAACGGTGTGTCACTGCGGGTGATTCAGAAGGCAATTGTAGTGCAATGGGCAATGCAGACACTCTTCGACTATCACGCTCTCTAATATGAGAGAGAACCGAGAGAGATTGTAAATGAGGGATAGAAGCATAACGGGCATAGAGGCATAATGTCGCCGTTCCCACTCCTCCTTCGACACAACAGCAGAAAAAAAGGAGTGAGGGAAAATAAACGCGACACGTCGGGGATAAGAGAGTGGCAAATGAGAGGACAGAAGCGGAGAAAGAGAGAGAAGAGAAGAGAGGAAAGTAAGTGAGAGAAGAGAGAAGGAAGGAATAGTAGATACAAGTCCCCGTTTGGGTTGTCGTGTCTGCCAAAGACACATGGGCAGTCGAGTTGAGCTATGGTCTCTCCGCTCTACCCAATGGGCACGCTATTTCCCCGAGTAGAGAAAGCGAGACTCTCTTCCAATTACGCAGGATCAATCGCCTGCTATTCATCAAGGAAGCTTCTTCACCACCTCCCTAGAAGAATTCCTTCTAACTCGACCTACAAGTTTCTTTTATTCGGGGTACAGGAGTAGCTATTTCTTCACTTTCCCATGAAAACCTATACTTATTCAGGGGAAGTACAGGCGGGTGCTAGGTTTGATGAGAACTTTTGGAGGCCAGAGACAACAGTTATGCCTGAGCACGTATTTCAATGTGTTCTTATAAGAAATATTTCTCATCCGTCATATCGCGTACAGGAGTATCTCAAGGATATCGGAGAAGGGACGAAACCATTGCTCTTACTCTTGTAGATGGCTAAGGGGCGGCCATGCACACGAGAGTACGACTCACAAATTCATTGGAGATCCCGTGCGATGAAATTTGACCCCCTTCCCCTTCTCGCGCGCCCAATTCAAAATATATATGAGTCCTACATTTTTGAGTGAATCTAGGCCTAAATTGGATGTGCGTCAGACAACAAGAGATTATGGAGTAATCCACCCCGTTTTGTTTCGCGGGATTCAAATGGATTTGCAGAGAGAGAGAGTGAGAAGCAAGAACGAAAGAAAAAAAAACGGAAGTGCGGAAGTGCTATTTGCAGCCCTTATGGAATGTCCACCCACTTTCGCTTTTTTCAGATTTTTCGGACACAAGCGCCTTTCAAAGTAGAAACAAAATAAAAATTTGTGTTTTAACTTGATAATCGTATACTTGCATGGTCCTCAGTGCTCCTTTCTTCATTCAATTGATTAACGACAATATTTTCTCTTCGTCAAAATTGTCCCCTATGCGTTCCAGTCATCACCATTAATCTCCCCTTGTCCAATAGGTGGCAGATAGAGAGAGAGGGGAGAGGGAGAGAGGGAGAGAGGGAGACAATGAATGCCTTTGACGCCCGTCACGCAGTCTCCAATTTGTGGTTTATTCGTGTAGCGACGTTGGTCTTAGACCTCCTTCCTCTCATCCGCGAGAAGAAGATATCACTTGCATTTCTCTCGCTCGAGAGGAATTCGCACAATTGAAAGTGAGTCTTATTCCCACGCTGAAAAACGGTGGAATCCTTCTAATAAATGGGAGAAGGAATGAATTGTTTCCCTCCCATTTCTTCTTGCGGTCTTTTGTGTCTTCATCGGGGGGCCCTCTTCTTTTCTTCGGGAGAGTATTTACTGATCCATCCACACATACTGGCCTCCGAAGACGACAGCGACTAATGAACAGAAGAAAAGAATGACAAATAATGGATAGATTCTCTCTGCCTCGAATCCATCCTTTTTCCGGAGCTATGCGAGCCTATTTTGAGTCCTTCTCAATTCATGGCAATATACATTTACAGTTGGGACGGGAGAAGTAAACAGGTATAGAGAGGCAGAGAGGGGCACATAATAATTTTTCCTCCCCCGCTTCCAAATCGACAAGCATTTTTTTCTGTACAAATTCAGCTACCTCACACTGTTCTCGTTCTCTCAAGCCGCGATATTGTTTTTGCTATCGTGGTTAGTGAGAAACCAGGTTCAATTCGCGTCTGAAAGGACTGTATTTTTCTGCCGCTTTCCCTCTGGGAAATAAGCGAAAGCGAGAGACCGAGGGAAAGAGACAGACGGTTTTGCGAGTTTTCTACCTTCGATGTTTACCCCATAGAAGAAAGAGAAAGAGGATAGAGAACTCCACAATGGATGAACGATTGGTGATAAGAAATAGGGACACTTGCTCACCTTTTGTTGATGAAGTTCTCGAGATCGGCCAAACGCTGTGCGTTTGATATCCTTCGTCGAGTAGAACTGCAATATATTTTTTTTTGGTTCAGTATGCTTGCTCCCCCTCAAATGCGACCAGGCTTTCTTTAGCTATCCCAGATTCAGGGGGCCATTTAATTGAATATGCGGATGGTTCTCTTGAATGATGCAGTGGACGGGGCAATGGGAAGGGGGGATACCATAGGGGTGAGCGTGATCGGGGAGGAAGAAGGAAGGGTCCTTTCTGAGGCACTGGTAGAGATAGACGACGAGTCTTCGATGCCATCCACTAAGAGAACGGAGATAATTGAACGGTAGTAGAGACAAGCGATTATCAGAGAGAAGAAAAGAAGAAGAAGAAGAAGAAGAAGTAGGAAGGAAGAAGGAATGAACAGACACGAACGGAAAGGAGGTGAAAGAGGATGGAAGAGCATCAAGAGGTGGAATAATAAGAGGGAGAAAGAAGAGGATGGAAGAGGAGGATGAAGCGGCTGTTTGATCAGAATCGACCAGTTGAGGGAATAATGATAGATGGAATGACATGAATCTATTCTCTCTAGGGGCAGGCGAGTGAGAGGATAAAAGCGGAGATGTGAGAGAAAAAGGAGGCGGATCGACCTCTATATTGAGATCTCCTTCGGAATTCTCAGCAAACAACGGAATAGAGGCGTATCGTTGAGGGTCTCTCTCTTATGAATCTGGTAGACGAAAGAGGATGAGAGGGTCCGAACTGAGGAAGAAGAAGAGGAAAAGGAAGTGAGGAAAAACGGGTCGGTAGATCTCTTGAGACGTTGAGAACCAAGAAGAAGAAGAAGAGACCCTATCAATGGTTGTTCGTTCGTCAGAAAGAAGAAGACTATGAAGAGAAGGAGGAGGAGGAGTAGGAAGAGAGGAGCGGAGAGGAAGAGGGAGGAGAGGAGAAGAGAGGATTCCCTTCTATTCACCCTCAGATTGTCCAGTGCAGGAGCTTGTATTAAATACCTACTCTCTCGAAGATAAAAGGCGAGAATAGGGTTATTCTGAGAGAGTGAAATGAGAAGATGGGAGGAGGGAGTGGGGAGGGAGGAGAGGGAGGGTAGGAATAATGGAAGGAGGGGTACGAATGAAATGAAGCCCGCCCCTCCATAGATAGTCTTCAATTGCTTTGCATCGGCCAACGGCAAGTCAGGAGTGACTCGTCCCTGCTTCACACCCTCTTTCACGTCTAAGACGGAGGAGGAGAGGGAGGGAGGGAGGCTGAAGGGGAGGTTGGGGAGGGCACCATCTGGTTGCTCTCCATCGAACACAACCTTTCCGAGACACTCTAGCCCTAAACTGGGAGCGGGCATTGCTTAGAAATGTGCGAAAAACTTTTCCTCTTAAAACCTTCTGGACTTTCGGTGAAAATGGAAAAAAGAACCCTCGATTTTCTGTGAAATTTGAACTAACCGTCGTCGAAGTTGTTCACTCTTCGAATTTCTGAACTGTTGAAGGACGTCTCCGAGAGATCCCGTTCGTTGCTCCATAGCCCGAAGCTTCGATGTCTGAATGATGACAATTCCCGGGGATATGAGAGGAATACTGTACGATGGAAGAATCTTTGTCTTGCGAGACCATTTTTCACAAAATACTAACTTCTTTTTGTATTCCTCTTATTTCGCCCAGAATTATCGTTGAATATTGGTAGATTTTTGTGAAAAATGGTCTTGGAAGACAAAGATGGAAGACAAATATTCTACCATCGTATCCTCAGTGCATGTTAGTTATACACAATCAAGCTCATTCCATTGTATCATTCTCATGGTCATTCAACCTCCTTTCCGTCTTCTCCTAATGAGGAAACCCTCCATTTCTTCTGCACTTCTCACTTTTCGCTGTCCTTCTCCTCGTCGTCTCTCTCACTTCAGTTCCGATACAATGGCTTCACGGCAAGAAATCAACGATGCGTCAAAAAGCGTCTCTCACTTCACGTCGATCTATGCGATTCGACGAATTTGAGTGTGAGAAACGTTCGAGAACTTGAGGGAAAGAAACAAGAAAATCAGAAACTCGTCAGACCTCACTCAATCCCTCCTCTAATCCCCATTCCAAAGTTGAGAAGCGTTCGTCCGACTCCCTCAAACTGGCCTAAGTGCTGAATACTAATGAATCATCAGTCTGGCGTCAAGGAAGGGAAATCACGGGAGACTATCGTAATGTATTGTTGGTGTCTAATGCGTCATTAAGCCCGACCAAACGTTCAACTCTCTTCATTCCTCATGATCTCTCCGTAGTTGGCAGCCAACAGAGAATGGAGTGAAAAGCGGAGATCTTACGAGTTTCATTCCCATCTCACGCTCACAAGTGCACAAAAAGCATGGGAACTCGACCAGAAAACGGCGACCGATTCGAGGAAATTAATCGGGGCAAAAAGCGATAGACGTGCGGGGCAAAAAAGGACTCACAAGACGCCGATTCATACTATCAGAAGTGATCATTGAGATTTGATTGGATAGACTGACGTTGGTCTAAAGTGAAGTTGGTCAAAAGTGTCAAAAATTTGGTGACCAGGGAGATTTCCTTAAACGGAAGTAAGATCAGAGAGGAAGTTGCGAGTGAGAGAGAGAGGACAAATGATGGACCCTTCTGGACACAGAGCCGAGATAAGATGGATACTAATTGAAAAAAGAGAGAGAGAAGAGAGGACTAACGAAGGAATCTTTGACTGCCTTCGCTATTCTTCACGCTATCCGATTTCAACTGATAGCCTTGGTGTCCACTCTCACCACTTTCTCATGGGTGTGTGACCAGATCAGACGAGTGTTATGCTACTGCATTCAGAATCGGTGAGTGAAATGACGGTAGGAAGAGAATATGAAAGCGTTCGTCGACTTCTTAGAAGTAGGTCGTCTAGTCAATGCAGCTTTTTGTTTCGAAACGCGCTTTAATGACCTTTTTCTACTTCCACTTTTGGCCTAAAATTGGCAACTTTTGGATAGACTCACATCGAGAAAAGCGCTCTTGCTGGATAGAAGTCTCTTGGCTGGTGATAGAATCCTCTCATTGAGGGAGACGGCTGAGGACGGTCGAGAAGGAGAGGCCGTCGCCGATGAAGAAGCACCGTCCATCGGAGATGACGATGATTGCAGCATTCTGAGAAGAGGATGAGGATAGGAAGGAGAGGGAAGTCAAGGGTGAAAGAGACAGAGACTCAGTCATTATGGAGTGGAAAGAATGAGAAAGGGAAGAGAGAGAGAGGGAGGATGAACATCCGCCCACGGAGCCAGAGACCAAAGACAACAAAGATTGAAGAAGCAATATATCCCTCCGGGTGAGAAGGAGATATGGATTACAAGGGACACGACGTTCCGAGAAGACCACTGCACCCAAAGGAATCTTGAGACTAGCATAGTCATTGTTCTCTAGTGGTCCCTCCCTATAGCTCCCCCCCCCCTATATCCTTCCTGTACCATATTGCTCGCTCACCTCTCACTCATGGACCTCTCTCGTCGTCGGGACGATAACGGCCTCTGACAGCGCGTATAAATCTCGTAGAATGCCCGACGATCAGCCTCCGCTTTCTGAAATGGAGAGAAGGCATATACGACTATATCTCCCCCCCCTCTCCTCCCCCCCCCCAAACCCCTCCAAAGCCCTCCAGACTCATAAATATCACGCGAGTTCCGCGGAGAAATCAGCCAACGGTTGCGGAAAGCCATCCCATTGAGATAATGTGCAGAAGCCGACGAGATTACGGTAGCCCCCCCCCACCCATTCCCATTGTGAGTAATGGGACCTCTACCTCTCAGACAGGATAATCAGTCTCGCGCCACCCTCCCCCTATCGTTCATCCCATTCTTTCGTCTCTCTCCGACCCTCAATCTCTCCCCCCCCGAATGGATGAATAACCTCAGCCATTTCGCCCCGTTCCCTCTTCTCCTCCTCTTCCTCGGCGCTCTCGAATGAGTAGGCAGACTCGAGTGCTGGAAAGGGAACAACGTAAAGAGTGAAGAACAGTTGTCGAAAAAGGGAGAGAAGTAAAGAGAAGTCAGACCTCACAGTGTGCAAAATAACTAGTAGAGGGGGGGGGCGGGTGTCGTGTTCGACAGTTCTCACATTCCACATAGAACTCCCGCCCATATTACTCTATTCCTATCGCTAATTCGCGTGCTTTTCCGTTTTCGTTTACTATCTACGCAAGAAAAAAGTGCTGTGGCATTGAAGAAATCTCATAGTCCGCGCGAGACTACGGTAGCCGAGATATCCAAGGGAAAGAGTTCATTTCCCTTTCAGAGCAAACATATGCGAGAAACTCATGTTGGTCTAAGAATCGTTCTCTCTTCACCGGAAGTATCGAAGTGACGAGAGGTTCAGTCTAACCTTTTGGAACGTATAATTTTCAGGTAGAAATAATACAATCAGAGAGATCAGACAAGACCAATTAACAATTGATAAGATTAGATGATGAGATACCCTTGGATAGATGCTTAGAATGATCAGACTGACCTTTCGGATCACCGACGAAGACCTTTGCTGACCCTTCGATATGAGAACCGAACACATAATCTGCAAAAAGGGAAGAGATTGGCGACTTGAGCGAATATGAGAAGATGAAGGACACGAAGATTGACTGAATCACTCAGTCTAACGAGAAAGAGGAGAAGGGAAAGAGAAGCAGCACTGTTTCATAATGGATACGGCTATAGTGAGAAGATCAAGGGAGAGGAGGAAAGGGGGATTGAAGGAAGGAAGGGACTCCTGGATGTAGATTAGAGGGCGTCATGGTAACTCCTTCAAAGAATCAACCCACTTTTCGATATTTAGGACAAATAATAACTTGCAGGCCTAAATTATCCGTTCTAACTGCTAGTCTAGAAGAACTGCAGAAAGTTCGAGCCAAATTTTTAAACGAGGAGACGTTGAAAGGTAGGGCACACGAAAAGATACACGGTGGGAGATTCGGGGAGACACTGGCGCTCCTTGGATATGAGATGCGAGGAAGGAGAGATGTACACTTATCGGGGCTGTTTGGAGATGAGAAGAAGGAAAAGAAAGGGAAGGTGAGGAGGAGGAAACTACTCGCCAGTTATGTATTCAAGAGGGAGGAGAAGACATGGATGCGACCCCGAAGTATGGGAACGGAGAATGAGCATGAAGAATGGGATGGAAGAGAGGAGAGGATGAGATTCCTCCCTTTCACGACCTCATAAGTTCAGTGGACTATGAGAAAATGTCTGAAAGCGAACCGGGGGCGAGAGGCCTCAGGGTATGTTCAAGTATTCTGGATCTACTTGTCCTCTGTTAGGATATACGACACACCAAAAGAATCGGCAAAGAGAAGAAAAAGAGACTGATCAGATACATTTCGCATGCAGATTAGGATTGCAGGTATTAGGACAGGGATAAGAGGATCTGAGCTCTACTTTATTTATGAATCTCTCATTTCGCAATGCTATCTTGCCAGTGAGAGTGACTGAGCGAACATTGCAAAAGGAGAGTCGAGAACATTTCAACACAGCTTAGATAGGGATTCACTCTTGAATGTTCGAAAAAAGGTAAAGATGTATCCACGTCAAGCGATTTAACAGTCGTAATACAACGTTTGGTGGGACCCACTGGTAAGGCCAGCTGCTATCAGTACTACAATACCCTACGTCCCAATGCTTTCTAGGGTAGGTTCTAGGTAGGGAAGATGGAAGCGCGAGTAGCAAATGTTTTGAGAAAGAGAACCCGTGAACAGTTGTGTGTGATGTCAACGAGCTGGGAAGAAAGAATATTCATGCATATATCAAGCGGACGGCGAACGAAAGTGGCGCACAGATACCGGGTTGAATCGTGAAGGGCACATCAACCCGCTCTTAGAGAGAGAGGAAGAATGAAGGGTGTGGGCAGGAAGAGAAGGAAAAGGAAGAAGTCAACGTGAAAGTTGAAACTGGCTAGCCTCCAATTGTAGTAGTGGCGAGTTGTTTGTTTGCCCATATCAAGCGGGCAGGTGTGGTCATTATGCAAATGTTGAAGGAAGAAGAAGCAGAGGCACAAATGCGAGTGGAGGAAGAGAAGGAGTAAGAGGATGTGACTTTCTCTCCCACTCATTCCCCCCTCACGGTTTAGAAGCAACGACCATCTCGGCACCTCTTAGAGAATCACTGTGAATGATGAGGAAGATGAGGGAGGGGATGTCTTCTTCCGAGAATCGGCCCTTATTAATTAATCACTCATCCAATCGCACTGAGTGTCGCAGCTATTGTACTTGAATAATGTGAGTGGGAAGATGAGCGCCAGACAATGGCATGGGATAAGAAAGTGTCTAAAAAGAAGCTATACGACTCGGTAAGGAGTCTGGCGAGGTAGACTTCTGATGGGCTAGACTGTACCGTACGACCAGAGCAGTTTCAGAATATGACCAAGTTCGAACGCGAGGAACATTAGAAGCTAAATTAGATGATGTGGGTCGTCTAACATGACCCGCTTCCGACCCGCTCTGCCTTTATACCACCAATCGAATCATTCTTGTCCTCGATCCCTCGGGATCCTTCATCACTTCTCGTATCGAGTTGTGAACTGTTCTCTACCCCCGCCTTGTCCTCTTCTGTCACCCATCTTGACGTGAGAAGAGAAGTGGATGAGTGCGGGTACACCGACCGCACAAATATTTTGTTCATTCATCCTCGATCTGAGTTCATCGCAGTTCGTTGCAGGTTGTTACACCCCCCCCCCAGAACAACCTAACGTGCACATTATCACGTAGGATCTCATCTTCTTATCTATCATTTCATGTAACTGTTTCACATCGCTTCGTTTCCCATGATGTCTTGCAAAACAACGCAATAGTTCATTATGTATGATCTCATTATAGTTTGTTTTCAGTACAATTTTAATAAATATTTGTTTTCCTCATCATCTAGATTTGCCACGTTGTGTGCCTATTGTTTTTTACTTAATTTCAGAAAACGTTTGATCCAGCGATTGTTGCCAAACATAATATTTTCTTATCTTAGCGTTTTCTCTTTGAGGAAGTTCAATCGTTGTCAATCTACATATTTCGTACCAATCCATATCGCCCTTTCATCAAACGTTTACCAGTTCATAAAATAAACAAAAAAATACATCCTGCAAAAAATGATTACTAGTCTAATATAATACTGCTACTTTTCTCATTTTCACATGTTAATCTTCTAAATTATACAAAAAAATTTCGTGCGAATAACTGTAGGAACGAATGATGTTTCATCTTGAGATGTGGTGATTCGCAAAATCGCAATTATAATCGCATAGGTCTCGCAGTCTTGGAATTCCGAGGAATGGTGAACGTCGCGGTCAACTGCGTAACACGAGGTCTAAATTATGGCGTAGCTTTTCCGTTCTCGCGATTTCAGTTGAAGAGCGCGTGCTAAATATAAAACGAATGGTAAGCATACAGTTTCCATCGTTGTTCCCATCGTTCTCGTTTGTATATTTATGGAAGAATGCACTTCTACTCGACGATAACGCAATAAACACTTTTACCTTTACCTTCCGTTTTACTGGAAATGACTCAATATATACCGAATGGTCATTGTGGTCATCTGATTCACCCACGTGCCTCAAAATATGCCCCTCTTTCGACGTGAATTCGCTCGTTCTTTTTGACGATCGCGTGCTTTCAATCCACGAACATATTGTTGCCTCTCCTTCTCTTTCCCATCTGCAGACGCATTCTATTCACCATTTATACACGATATCCATATACGTTAGCTAAACCACTTCCGGAATCATGTCCTCATGTTGTATATCGTCAGTGCTCACCTAAAATTATATATAAAGATTATTTAGTTAACTCGATGCATTTTCTTATTGACTGAGTCGTTTTTGGCATATCCGTTTATATTTACTGGTGTTATTTATGTCTTCCATGTTGTTCACTTCCGGATCAGTCGCGTTGCAATAACGTTCATGACATTCGTCTAACCCTCAATTATATGCACCGATGTTCACTTCGAAAGTATCACACGCTCATCCGCTTTTAGCCTTGCGAAATACACTCAACATGCTCGTAATTTTGCACGTTAAAATTTTTCTTCTTCTTTGGCAAATTGATCGTTTATCTTGAATGAATCCCATTCAACTCTCCTTGGTGATCGATCGAATCTCACGATATTCCAGAGATCATACAATTTGCACCAATGATACACATTTTACATGTCTCACTGTTTTTATTATAGGTTTCGACTATAATGTGCACAAATTTCCACAAAACAAATTTCCAAATTTCCATAATTTCCATGTGCACAAAATTGAGTTACTTTGATGGACTTCATTACCTCTTCATTACCTATAGTTGTACAAATTATTCCGATGTGCTCCCATGGGTACTATCATATAGTCAAACAACAACTGCACTTCGTTGATCAAAGAAAGGATATAAGGTAAAATTTTGTAGTACCGTGAAGATTTGGTTCGATAGTATTCATATTATGCTATATTCTCAGCAGACAAACTCTGGAAACAGTTTGATGGTTTTGCGACTTGATCGAATCATTGCAACAGTAGCAGAAAGAAAGCCTAAAATAGCTCAAGTGATGCTATGATTTTGTCCTCGATATTTTTGCGAATTCAGCTGGTTGTTTCTCCCACGCGTCGATGAAGGTAACCCGATCATCATCTCTCATTCTTTGTTGATCAACGGTTGGATACGGTATTACAAAATATATTTATCATTTTGGCATTTATTAACAGAATATATCGCTGCAGGTATATGACATAATGAGATCATACAATGCTAACCTAATCAAGGTCTATTTTGAGAAAAAAATGTTTATTAAAAAAATTTCGTAGACAGCGCATTGATCCTCCAACTGTTATGCCCTTCACTCTTGTCCTCGACAGATCAAAGGTAGGTCACAATTTCCATAAATAGTTCTCTATGATGACAGTCGACCATCTGAATCGTGCACGTATCCCCTGTCTCTCTTCTCTCTCCATTATCATCGCTCTCTTCTGTATTCCCAGCCGATCCGCCTCGCTCTCTTCTAACTGAACCAATCACGATTTGCTCCGATACTGGTTGCATTCGCTACTAGTAGTTATCGTGTTCGACATCTCTATTTTTCCGCGCTCGTCTTCGCCGCTTTTTTGTTGTTGGGCGGACGCCACTTCACAATTTGCAGCCGCGTGTTAGGCGACTTTTCCTTCTTCTTCTTCTCTGATGTTCCGCTCGACTCTGTCAACTGATTTCCTTATTTTGTATTCCCATCGACAATCAAACATAATAAATAGATATAGCAGCGCCTGTTTATCCGGTATTCCATGTTGACCAGAGATTGTGGCGCACAAAAGCGCCCCCGACTGTATGCATTCATTCTATTCGTTTCCGAGAGACTGCCTTCTTTCATACTTATGTGCTCACAATTGAATTGCAATCTCGAGATATACTAGGAAGGCTCCAATCAACAACAGTCTCTCCCTATTCCGTCGTGGGTGGTCTCAGCTGCATCCATGTCATTCAAATCCTCAGCCTGTCATGAATCGCCTCTCTTGTTTTGCCGTTCGGAATAACTCTAGACGTTCACAAATCACGATATTAGCGACGATTTCACAGTCACAGTCTCTCACAAAATCCTCCTCTCTCTATATATTTATTCATCGTATCTATATATAATCTTATAGCCTTCAGCTGCCATTTCTGATGCAGCCTGTGCATGATGGTGGTAGGTGTATAAGCAACCCCTATATTCGACCAAAGCACCATCGTTCAACCATTCATTCTTCCGCCCTATTCCTTCTCTATTCAAACGAAGGGAAGACAAAAGAAAACAGGACCACCATATTGAGTCCTTGTACACGGTCTCTCCTTTCTTCTTCCTCGCTTTCTCAACAATATTCGTCGAAGATGCTGAGATGTTTGGCATAGCGAGGAGTGACTGGTGTTCTTTCGTAAGGCGCTCCTGCTGCTTATTGTATTCCCATTTAGCATAGACCGTACTTTGTCCATACTAACTTCATTCACCATTCCATTACGTGAAGCAGGTAGGACGATTCTGAATCGTTGTTTACGAGCATTTACAGGCGGTTAGGGCACTTGACGGCTGTATTCGCCTCACGGCAAACTGTTTCGTGCCTCGTTCAAGCCTTTGCCGGAATGGCGGATTAAGGGCCGTCGAGCCCGCTTTTGTTGGCAGTATCCGGGGGACCCTCAACATCGAGTGGGAAAAATGTCTAGATCCGAGATATTTATGCGATGACTCCCTCCTTCGAGTTGGTAGACAGCTCATACAGTACAGTCAATATGACACAATATGAACCGTTTGCCGCAACTTGCCGGAAGTTGCTGCAAGATCATGCAAAACTGTGATTACGGAGCGGAGACTACTTCAATCACTCTGAAATTTTGGGTGGAAGCATATTTCGTGACCCCCGTTAAAATGACATTTTCGAAAAATCGATATCTCGCACGCGTCGCGGTCACGCGTTGCGGTCGCGCGCGCGTCGAGTGGGCGGAGCTTAGTAGTAAAATTGGAAATTGTGCATCACGAGAGCTCAGAATATTTAAATATCGATAAAAAAATATTTTTTTGCTAATAATACGCGTAAATAAACAAATTGACGTAAGCTCCGCCAACTCGACGCGCGCGCGACCGCAACGCGTGACCGCGACGCGTGCGAGATATAGATTTTTCCAGAATGTCATTTTAACGGGGGTCACGAAATATGCTTCCACCCAAAATTTCAAAGTGATTGAAGAAGTCTCCGCTCCGTAATCACAGTTTTGCCTGATCTTGCAGCAACTTCCGGCAAGTTGCGGCAAACGGTTCATATTGTGTCATATTGACTGTAGTCAACGAATTATTTCCCGAGAGAATTATTATTCTCTATATCTTTCTGCGAAAATTATGCACAAGCATCTGCATTTTCCGTTTTGCTGAACAACAATTTCCATTCTTCGAATCTTAATCAAAACTTTCTCATGCTATTCTATTTTTTTATGTTTGCGCTGATTGGTTATGATCGATTCTCTGTTTCATCTCCGATCATTTGCATGTCATCTATTCATTGCACTTCTCCTCTCTGATTCTCTTGCTTATCCCTCCCTCGATCCTCCAGATGTCCAAGGAGAAAGAGAAGGGGAAGAGAAAACGAAATCGAGTGTATTCACTCAATCATCATTACTCAATTTCTGGCCTGCCGCGTTCGCCTTTTTCCCGCGTTCTTAAAACTCGATTTGAACTTGCACCCCGGGCATAATTGCACTCCATTTAGAGATTGGTCGAGCGCCCGCAACATTCGTAGCCTCTTTTCGTGTTTACGAGTTGTTCTTTTCTTCGCGAAATCTCAAGTTCAGGTAGTGAAAAGCACGCTCAGACTCTTTAAAAGTAGTCTTTGGAATAAACTACGATTGGGATGTTGCACTTCCTCCTCTTCATTGTTCACTCCGCCTAGTGGTCAATCGAGTTACGCGACTGGGATCAACTCAATTGAACGGCGGAAACGAAGCAGTTTTTGCACCATAGATTCCCCACTTCTTCAATATTTTTCCTCAAACTTCTTTGTAGTGCCCGTGTTTCACTAGTATGATCGTTCATATTATGAGCATAATGCTATTGAGAGGGGGTCGTAGAGCTAACACATTTGCAAGCCAAACATGGAGCTTTCGAGGTCGAGTTTCGGGGCAGTTTCCCAATGTTTCCTCTTCTCGATCCCTCGGGTAATCCGAAATAACTGCACAATCTTATCAGTTTGCGCTTGCTTTTCCTCTTTTCTTTCTGTTCTTTATTATTCGCAGTTTCTCCGGCGGAGCGTGAGGAGTTGAGAGGAGGAGGAGGAGGAGAGAGAGGGGCAGATGGAGCATATCAATCCCCTCCCTGCCCCTCATCACAATAAGTCGGTCGCGAGGCCCTACAATAACAGAGATTCATCGCTCGATGACACTTCCCTCTCATTGTGAAGCATTGCCTCTTCATAGCCGCATCTAGAATTTCCTCCCGTTTCCCCTTCTCATTTCTGCGCTCTTTTCGCCTTTCCATCGCCCCCTTTTTGAGCTCCTCAATCAACCTTTTTATCAATGACTCGTCCCGTTTCCTACTAGAACTTGATCGATCTGAATCATCAGCCTGTTTCTATTTCAACTCTCCCCTTCTTCCCCGTCCTTTCCATCCGATACGTCATCACTCTTGAGATGGGGCAATTCGGGGGTATATGGTAAGGGAAGAAGCGTGTGGACTCGCGCAGATCGGAAGGCATTAGGGCCCTCTTTCCCTCCTTTTGTTTGCCTTCAACGTTTCAGTTTTCGATGCCTCTCCAGTCTAATTGTCCGTCGTTGCCCCAAATGCAGTCCCATCGTCGGAAGGTTTCGCACGCAAATCATCGCAAGGACAGCAAAAAAGAACGCGAGGAGAGCAAAAGGGTGGAAGGAGGAGGGAAATGGGCGGTCCACTTCATTCTTCCCTCCTCTTTCTTCCTCCTAGTCGTTCTCTCCTCCTTCCCTTGATCAGATCTTACCGGAGCAGAAGAGGGAGGTCCTCTTCTAACTTGTGGTCAGATCTTCCCGCTAAATTGCTATGGGAGACGGAGTCTTTGAGGAATGAAGAGAGGCATTCTTCTCGTGAAAGGTAGAGAAACGGATGACTACTGGTAGAGAGGGAGGGAAGAGATCCCTCCCGTCTCACTTATTCATTCATAATTGTGACCTGTCACCCATGTCTACGCGGAACGCAACTTCTCGTCTCCTCCTACCGTATTTCTGTTCCTTCCTCCTTACATCTACTTACCATTGTCTCCCATTCCGCATCATTCATTTTCGGATGATCAACCCTTCCCCCATTCCATTCTCCGTTTCCAGCCCAATAGTTGTCCATTCCATCATCCATCTCATGATTATTGCCCTTCTCTTCTCCTATACTCTCATACTCTACAAGTATATCTCTCCGCCCTCTTCCCTATTCTTCCTCTTCTTCTTCTCCGGAGGGCGGCCTCTCCTTTTGTCGTTTTTTGTCACTTTTTCTTCGCGTGTATCGTCGGCCATAATCTCCAATAATTTGGCAGCTAAAGCGGAAGAGGAAAAGGAGAAAGGAGAGGAGAGAAAGATAGAGGAAGAGGAACGGCATTCTTCATACTTCCTGTCACTCGTGGTCAGCGTGAGAAGTGCAGAAGAGAAGCGCACGATGACGGATACGGAATCGAAGGTACCATTTTATTTTCCTGGCTTATTATGAAATAGTTCCTGAAATATCGTCCTCGGTTGACAAGCTATTCCTGAAATCGCCCTAGTATTGATCAATATCATCTGATTCTGACTTCGGTATACCGGTCGTGGGGTGATCTCTATTCTTTTTCTGAGATGACTGTACCCTTTGCCTTGCTTCGTTCTCAATGGCAGTACCTTCGTCGGTCTGACGCAGTCATCCGATTCTGTCTCGTGATCTCTGACGATTGGCCGTCTGTTTTCCTGCCTATGCGTACAGTCAAGTGCATCGTTCGATCTAATTCATCTCCTTCTTCTTCTTCTTTCTCTTCTCACTGTCAGCCACGGTGAACACTGTGTTTTCGCCGCGTCCTGAGAACAAGAAGAAGAAGAAGAGGAAGAAAAGTGTTTTCGAGTTGCTCTCGGATTTCAATCTAAGCGCCTTACGACAATGCGGGGGGGGGGAAGGGGGCGAACGGCCCGCTCCAATCATCAAAATCGGGGCAAAATGGCCAGGAAATAGGCCAATTTCGGGCGGCCTCGAGCAGCTTCTTCATCAGTTTTTTCCATCGTTTTCTTGGGATCCGTTTGGAATCCTTCTGCCCTCGGCTTCATCAAATTGTTTTCGCATTCCGAAAAGTCACCGAAAAACAGTCGTCCTCGTCCTCGAAGCAAGCGGATAAACTAGGTTCTAGAGGGAACCTTCCACAGCATCGTCAAGAATTCTCTGCCTGCTCTCATGTTACCAGAATGCGCAATCAATCACGAGAACTTTTTGCTTGCGGGGAGAACAACGAGAAAGTAATCATAGACACACGGTGGCGGGTAATTCATTCCCTGCCTCCTAACGACTGTCTTGAGAGAGGGGCCTTGTTAATCCCCCCTTGCCTCACTCTGCATTCGGGAACTGCGATTGCTGTAGACGTCGTAGGGGGGGGGGGAGAATCGACAAGAAGGGAAGATTAGGGAGAACGGAAACAACAGATTGAATCAGACCAGGACGCTGACTTCCTAAGGTGCGTGCGACAGTGTCAACAATAGAGAAAAGGCCGTGATTGCTCGGCAGGGAATTCGCCATTTCGTAGAACGGGAACAAGAGAAAAGTGTGAGGGAGTTTGGGCTTTGGCGCTCCGGGTTGCGAGACGGAAGTTTGGAGTGATGAATGGGCGAGGTATTTTGAACGGCCAGTTTGGACACCTTTAAGTGACCGCCTATAGTGAAAGATCAAGATTGTTTCCGGAACTTTTACCTCTTCACTTAAAAAAGCGATCTTTGTTATCAGCATATCAACACACATACCCTACTCAAGAAGTAATAATGAGATAATGAAGACATATGGTCAAGGTAAATGGTGTATCCACGTCAAGCGATTTTACAGTCATAAGACAATGATACTAGACCCACATGATATGGGTTGTTGTATCGAGTCCTCTGAAAAAACCTTCGTCGCTACAAATATGAAAGTGAATCATTTAGATTCTCATCGTGATCGTCGTGGTCGTCATGATCATCTGTACGATGGCGGGTAATGCGATGGTCTGTCTCGCTGTGCTCCTCGTTCGCACACTCAAGCAACCACCCAACTTCTTATTGGTAAGGGAAGACAGCAAGGCCGTTCACAACTGTAACGCACTCCTCATTTCACATGCCCCCTCGCTGATCAGAAAGAGCGAGAGAGCATTGCAAAAATTAGAAGGGCGTTAAATTTTTGAGCGGCCCTGATGAACAGTTGGAGACGGTAATCACTCCTCTTGTAGGTCTCCCTCGCAGTTGCGGACTTCTTCGTAGGCTGCATTGTGATGCCGCTTGGATTGGTCAGTGACCTCTTCCTAGTGACCGGGAAGTGGTGGGATTAATGGGTTGTTCTCTGCAGACACAGCTGCTCACTGAGAACAACAAGTGGATTCTGCCGTCGTTCCTTTGCGGCGTGTACACCGTATTGGACTTGGCCTTGTGCACTGCATCCATTGTGAATCTGTGCATGATATCGGTCGATAGGTAAGATATCCAGTATTGATAACATAGGGCCTTACTAGTGGGTAGCACCTAGTGTTGTCGAACGGCAGTAAAACCGCTTGACGTGGATACACCTTTACCTTTTATTGATAACGTGTCTTGGGTACTCATGTAGAAAGAAACCCAGTACGCTGATCATTACAACAAGAAAGTCTGGTGAACAGCGGTTAAGAAGTCGATAGGTAATTCGGCCCGCATAACAAGGGTTCTAGTAACAAGGAATATCGATGAGTAAGATCAGTCTTCATAACAAGACTGAACAGAGTCGAGAGCCTCATCGCTCATCTTCCCTCCTCTCCTCAATGTTTTTGGACCCTCTTCGTGAACCACCCACAGTAAACATATCATGTGTCGTCGAGGGAGAGGGGGACAAACCACAGAGTAATGAATGAACTGGTCGAGTCGAAATGAAGGGAACGAGAATCACGTACGCACTAGGTCATTCGAAGAATATTTTCAGATATCTAGCGATTTCTCGACCGCTTCGATACTCTGCCCAACGAACCACGAAGAGGATACTGTACTACATCGCGGTTGTCTGGATTGCTGCAGCCATCGTTTCCCTATCCTCGATCACTTTCCTCATCATGAAAGAGGAAACGGCGAAAACCGAGGAAACGAAGCAAACGTGTGATGTGAGTCACAGCAATTGCCGGTTGGTCTTGGGTGTCCTAGGACTCGAAATAGCCCCCCTTCTACTTCTTTTCGCCTCATTGTTTCGGCACACACACTTCGGCCTTTCCGCTTTAACCACTCGCCGACCCTCCATAGCCTCACTTCCCTTTCGCTCTGACTCCAATCACTACGCATATGGGCCATTTATTTATATGGAGCAGCGGGGAAGGGACCGAAACTGAGCAAGAGGAAGCGAGGAGTTCGGGGCTATGGGGCAAGAAGAGAAGTGGGGAAAGATTTACGAAGACTTATGGTCATCCACAGAAGCGGAAGAGAGAGAGAGAGAAGAGGAAAGTGAAGACAGCTGTTTAGGAGGGAGAAGGAGAGGGGCTATTAGGGAGGAATTAGGTTGTGAAGAAGTTCAGCGTAGAGATCGACGGCCAATGCAATGCATTAGGGACAAATGGAATAGACTCAAGAATGTTCAGGTGCCGCAGAATAAATGGTACCAAATTGGAGCGACCATCATTGCCTTCTATGCACCCACTGTAATCATGGTGAGTGCATTCCATTGACGGAAACTCTCTCGATTATGCATGATCTCACGCTTTGTTTGACTAGAAAAATGTCGAATCGAGCGAGAAAATGTCGTAAAAATAGCGACAATTGCGCAGGTGATCGTGTACGTGAAGATATGGAGAGCGGCGAAGAGATTGGCAATGCAGGACAAAATTCTCGGTGTGGAATCGTATGTGAACAAGGTAACATCCTCCCTTCTTTTCACAACAAAATTGAATGATTTAGACCATTCCTGACCGTATTCCTATACCGGACAAACGAGTAAGTTCTTCAAGTCAAACGAGTGAGGGTGAAAGGAAACTTCTGCACCGACCATCATTCATCCTTCATAATCTCAAGGTACTTCATTTCCCCTTTGTGATTGATCTTCGCCAACTTACCCCCATTCTTCTTCTTCCTCCCTAACCATCATCCCTCTATTTCTCACAGAACTATGGGACTTATGCTAACTTGTACGAGAAGGTAAATTCTCTCTGGTAGTGGTGCTTTTCTTCCATCGTATCTTCTTCATTCTTTCCTTCTAACCCCTCGTGATTCGACTCCATTTATACTCGTTTTTTATACTTTCTAACTACAGTTTTCGTTCATTTTTCCTTCGTAGAATATTCTTGAATTTTGCGTGTCGCCAGCTCATAGCTAACCGCTATTGCTCGGCCTTCTTCTCTTCTCTTTCCATTCACACGAATAACGCTTTCTGTGAACGAAAGTAATACATTTTTTGTTACAAAACGGGTCAAATTTCGGAACACTGCGTCATTTTTCAGTTCCACCACGCGCGTAACTCAACTGAGCACTCTCAGCGATCAGAAAACAAGGTAGATCATCCCAAGATTTAGAGAAAGGCAAGGACAAACTCTCTTCCAGGCACAGAAAACGCTCGGAGTTATGATGGGAATCTACATCGTTTGCTGGCTGCCCTTCTTTGTACGAGCACTCTACTGTGCACTGCGAGAAGTCACTCCAGATTCCAAGTTCGATCTGGTGGTACTGTGGTTGGGATACTCCAACAGGTACTGTAGTCTGTCTTCAGCTACCGTAATCAGTTCGATACTCTCAGTATGCTCAATCCGATGATCTACTGCAAGTACAACAAAGAGTTTCGCGTTCCCTTCCGGGAGATGCTCTGCGGTCGTTTTTCCACTCTTCAGAACGTTATGCGCCATGAGGAATTCAATAACAAATTCGGAGATATAAAGTAAGTCATTTCGAATGGGCGAAATTGGAGATTTCTTTTCCTTTTCCCCGTCTATTCCTGAGAGACGAGGACTAGAGTATCCTATGAATTGGTGGAGAGGAAGGAAAGTCTGGAGGGGGTATGGGGCTTTTTGTTTGAGCATCTAGGGGCATATGGTGGTGGTGGGTAAAAATGGAAAGTGGGAGGTTGAGCGGGGTTTGATCAAGATAAAGGTTCCACGATTGGTTTTGAAACAGGTATAACCGGGTACGACGAGACCTACATGATCCCTTACTGGCCAGTCTTCTAGGGCACCTTTGATCAAGGAACAAATTATAATTGTCAGGTGTCCCCGACGGGCGGAATCGAATGGAAACGGAAATGGACATGGAAATGGAGAAGTGCAGATGACAATGTGAAGTGGACAAATTCCACTTCCTCCCTTCTTCTTATTTTGACGATTATTCTCCCCTGCCATAACCCGATTTGAATAATAATTGAACCGATTCGCCACCAAATTCACCAGTGCTTTTTGTCACTCTTCTGTACCTATCACGCCCTTTTCTCCTTTTGCTCTGTGCTACGAACTGAATTACGAGTGCCCCTAATTGATAATCCCCAGTAATAATAAGCCTTACCGAGTAGTGTTAGTGCCTGTTTGTCCCTTTGTCATCTTAGTTGTCTTACTATTTCTCACAGGTTGATCCTCCCCGATGAGTTTACTTGACCACACACGATTCTCTCCAATTTTCTCATTCGAAGTGCCATTGCCAGTGCACGTGTTAACCCATCTCTCTCTCTCTCTGACTCGATTTCATCTTGTCGACTCGATAATAAACTCATTTCATTAATCCATTGCTACAACAACTGAGGATTGACAAAAGGGGTAAATGGTAGACAGAATACGGCTGATCTTGCATACGGGGGCTGGAGAGGGATGGATACACGTGATGGGCTTCATAAAAGAGTACTACAACTGCTACAACTTCTTGGGAAACAAACCCACAAATCTATAGTAATGGTATAGGATCAGCAAACAAGAACTACACAATCTTTTATACTAGAAGCATAGGCTTATCTCCCTCCGAATCTCTCTATGGTCTCAGTAAGTCGACCTAATGGACTGAACTGCCGCATGGGCCACGAGGATCTCAGCGATGAATTTAGTTTCGAGATGAGCACGAGTGTCCTTAACCCAGTCGACCGCGAGAATCGATGGCTCGCCCGTTAACAGATTGAGAATCTTGGCGGCACTCTCGAGATCGTCCCGCTCGATGAAGTACTTGGCACGAGCAAGCACCTGCAATGAAATGTTGCATCAATCAATCAATCAATTTATCATGCCAGGCGGTAAACGCTCAGATTTGTCTATATTCTTCTTTCGGGCATTCCGTTTAAATATAGCCCAATCTCAATCAAAATCCCTTCCTGAAGGTGCCAACCTACCATGGCCTTGATTCGAGGATAAACATGTAGAGCCTAGCAATTTTTTCCTATCCTACTCATATCCAATCATCCACGATGTGTGATGTCTCATTTCTCTGTTCCATTTGTGACCGAAACCTTCTAGTCCAACCCACTAGACAAACAGTCACGAACGGGGCAAATGCGTCATGCTCTAGGATAAAAAGGTCGCTCTCAGGTGTGGATGTAATCGCCCTTCCGGAGACTGCGAAGGTCAAACAGCATCTGTTAAGTGGGAATAGGGCGCGCGATGAAACACGATATTTCCAGGGTTTCTTTATTCCACATGATGCCACATCTGCGAGGCAGCCTCAGGGAGCATGGAGGAATAGGAGAGAGTGCTTACCTCGAGATTGTCGATGGAAACGGGATCGATCTTGTCGTCGTACGAGAATCTGCGGGGAAGATCGACGAGGAAGAGGGATCGAACGTACGACCACGCATATTTCCCGATCGTTCCTCCGTTAGTGTCGATCTGCGCCGTGCGACGACCGGTCGAATAGAGCTGAAAGACGTATAATTGTGCATTATTGAAGAACGACCGACGATAAAAGGTTGCACTCGATTCCGAGCAGAACCAAATCGTGTTCGTGTTTTCGCATAAGATTATCGTCGATCCCAGATCACGAAGCTCCTCAACTGCTATGACAACAACTAGAGATCCTCAAGCAGGTATGAAGATAAGATAGTAATGTGCAACTCCAAAGAAGGGAGTACGATACCTTATCGAATCTGTTCTTGAGGTCCTGGTGAGTGTAGCAGCCAGTCTTCTTAGCCTGTTCGGGAATGACGGAGATGACAGAGTCGACGAATGAATCCTCCCCGTTAACCTGAACAACGTGAGATTATTCAAAAAAAGGTGATACGTACAAAATCCAAAAGGAAATGGATAGGCTTATCTCCAATGGGATCTCCAGATGCTCACAATACGTGGACCGAATGAATTGTCCACTTCTCTCTTTTGTACACACCTGCTTGAGGATCTCGAGTTGCTGTCCAAGTGGTGCTCTTCTGTTCTCCATATCCTTTCCTGCCTTCTCTCCATGGACAATCGACTGGATCAGATTGTGGCAAGCGATCCAGAATTGCTTAGACCGACGGTTCTCTGCGTCCTAAATTATGTTTATTTATGGACTGTTGCCAACATCACAAATATAGGTATTGTGATGTGAAATTTATTTTCTACAGTGTAGTCTTTATTGTGTGTTTGAGTGCAAATGTCCTTCCTCCAAGGTATCTCATTGCTCCATTTGGGTAGGAGGACCTCGGATTACCCACTAGAATAGCTGCAGTATTTTGAGCGTGTGCGCGCATTTCCGCCTAATGGTCCACTACTGCTCGAATTTCTTCAGTCATTCAAGACTCTCTGGGAAACGTAAGTGAAAATGCCGCGAATAACAATCGATCAATCGGCATAAAGAGTTGTCGAAAAGGATGACAAGACATCAAAAAACAGCGACAGGAAGAAGCGATAAACACAGGCTCTTCAAATGCATCAGAGATGAGCTGCGAGTACCGTTCTTCTTCCTTTTCTCTTCTGTAACATCCGACTGAGATAGTCAACTGGATGGGGTGCCCTCTGGATGAAGAGGGACCAGTACACCACAACAAAGAACTCTTCATGTGATGAACACATACTTCTCAGCGTAAATATTGTCAGGATATGGCAACTTGTTTTCATTGAAAAATGCATGGCTTGATGGATGGGGATCATCTAAAATTGTGCAGTATTTGCATGTTTGTATGGTTTTTGTATATTGCATGATTCTGGATATTTATAGGGTATTGTGTACCTGACAAGGGTATTGTGGGTATTGTGTTCGTCATGGGACGGTTGTGTGTTCACTATTCAGGGTATTGTGTACCTGACAAGCTATTTGTTTGGTCTATATTAGGGTGTTTGGGTCTATTTGTGTTTCGTTTCCTTACCAGTGCGACCCTGCTTCCGAGTGCGCTTTCGATGCCCTCGAGACGAGAAAGAGCCGCTCCGACATGACGAGAGTGGAGATCGCGCTCGTTACGGACGGCCTGAGAAAAAAGGTAAAGGTGCATCCACGTCAAGCAATTTTACGTCGTAAGACAACGCTAGGTGGGACCCACTGGTAAGGCCAGCTGTTACCGATTGAATAATTATAATAATTTATTCATATCAGTCAGTCGATGAGCATAGGTCTGCACTCTTTATGGTTATTCATTATCGATTAATCGATTAGCTACTATTCGGAGAATCGATTGATCACTTCTCTTTAAAGTTTCATATGCAAACTGAAACGCATGCTTCACTCTTATCCCGCGTGAGCAAACACAGCTGAAATGCAATAAACGCTAACAAGATCATCGATTATGCCTAAAAAGAGACGATAAACTGCACGAGGGAGCTATTTTCACATTTCGAAATGTTATTCTGAAATTCGGATTTTCTTCTTACCTCTTCGACCTTCTGGTTGTGCTCAATCTCGAAGAGCTGACGCTGAGTGCGAACAACCTGGAGTTATTAAGTTTAAAACAGGAAATTAAAAAAAATAATTAAATTTTTTTACAGAAACCCTAATATTTTTGACTGAAAATGGTCTCCTTGCTAACCTTCTCGAGATGCTCCGAATGGGCAGCGGATGCTCTGGTCAACTTCTCCTCCGTTTCAACCTCCCAAGTGGATCGGCTACGACCAACCTCCTTCTCCACCTCGACTGCTGTCGTGTCCTGTTAATTTCATCATTATTATCATCTTTATAAATTTTACGATTTCTCTAAATTCCCTTACTCTGAGTCTCTTGAGTTCGAGTGCGAGTCTCTCAGCGGAGGCCTCCTCATCAGCTCTCTTTGTGACTCGATCGCCTTGCCGATGTGTTCCTCCTCTCGAATCTGAAGAAAAAGAAAATTTTCTGATTTGTGACCAAAAATCTGAAGATTTCTGAAGCACCGCAAATTGTTTTCGAGGATATTTTTTCCGCCATATCCCCTTGATCAAGAATCTGACTGAATGTGAGGATAATAATAATTAGAGGTGGCAGAGATGCCCGGTCAGTGAATCTCAACAACTGTCCGGAAAACAGGGATCAAGTCACTTGGTGTCCAGAGTTCAATCACCCTTTCTCCCCAATTGTTTTGTTTTTTTTCTCCCCCCCCCATGTAAACTCGGTTTCCACACGTCGGAGCTTCCTGTGCCCCTTCCGTTCTGTTGCACCAAGTGCACAGGATTTTCGAGAAAACAGGGATCTTCGAATTGCGAAAATAGATTTAAATTATTTAGATATATTGCTATACCGGCTGTTTGATTGCCGAATGCGAAATGTTTGTACACTTCTTTACTATTGGGTGAAAGATCACATCAATTTGACTTCAAATTCAATGAAATCAGTAGCTATCCCAACTAGCGAACAGGGAGAAATGGACGTGAATGTATGAGTGGCAGACCGTCCCATGACGAACTATGAACGATAAGGAGAAAACAAGCTAAAGCAATTCTGTATTTGCGCTCTATTGAATCGCCCTTTTCTCGAATATTACTTGTTTTCGTGTTTCGCACGCAAGCTTAGTGGTTCGGATATTTACTATACCAAGTGAAGAATTATGAGGGGTCTGCGATTAGTTTGACAATTGAAAAATTTCGCGAACAGTACTCATTCAAAATGTGCGTTCCCTGTACTTAATCTGACAATGAATTCATTCTTTCTCTTCAAGTATGCTATGCACATTATATTTAGTCCTAGATTTTACGAGCCGTCTCAAATCCACCCAACATTGTATATATATAACATACTGTTTGTACCCGTCGATCATATGCTCCCTCTCTCACCTGCTGTTCAGCCAATTGTCTTCTCAGTTGATCCACTCTCAGATGAGCGTGAGCAATGAGAGCATTCAGCTCGTCCTCATTCAGATTCTTATCCTTAGCGTTCACGTCGACGTTCGGGACGATAGACTTGAGCTCCTGTTAACGATGATTGATACGAAATACAACAGATGCGACAACAAGAGCAGCAACAAAAATGAGAAACGTGCACACACTACTCAGACATTCACTTTCTTTATTATTCTGTGAATATTTTTTATTCAAGTCATGAGACAAATAAAACTTAATATACATTCAGCATTGAAAACATGTGTATGAACAAACCTGAGCGAACTGTTGACGAGAGCGGTCAATGAGATCCTTGTACTGAGTGAAGACCTGAGCCTCTTGGCGAGCCTGTACAGATAAAATACTGATTCAAGTATTTCGAAAATTAGTTATTACCCTGTTGACGAGGACATTGAGTTCATCAACTTGATGGGAGAGTTTGTTGGCAGTCTCCATGGCATTGATGAGGAGAGGATTTGAACGACTGTTGATGTTAGCCTTTCCGTCATTGATCACCTGCAAATATTAATTTGTTGAAAAATTTGCAGAATAACAAATATTCTTTTCAAATATCAATATTTATCCTCAAATCGTTCAAGTTTACAACAATGTAGCGATGAAGCCCCTCGCGTTTGCCCTCTAATGATATCGATCGAACAAGCGAGAGAGTATGGATAAAGAAGAGCACCACTCCAATATTTACCCTGTGGCGTTTCTGTACCTTGCTAGGAAGATCAACTTTGCCCCACAAACTACTATCGATTCAAAGACACGATCTTACCCGAAAAATATAAGTCTTGAGAAATTGTTTAAAAATATGTATTTTGTAAATATCAAAAACAGATGACTATTCAATAACATTCCTTTGATTATCAAATTAGATTATCACATGATTATCAAATTAGTACAAAAGTTTGAATCGTCGTCATCAACCGTATCGCTCACCTTCTTCAGCGTATCAATGTAGTTCTTTCCATCCATCTCAGCTCCAGCGTCCTTCTTAGCCTGTGCCTCGGTTTCAGCGAGAGCAGCGTTCACACTCGCCCAGTCTCCCTTCTGACCAGCATCTACCTGTAAAATACGATTGTTTTAGCAATAAATAAAAATTTCGAAAAATGTCACTGATGCAGCGTTTCGTAGCGTTTCCAGGTAATCAAGCACATTTTCAAAAATAATGTTAAGACACTGGCTCAGTAAGATTCGAGGGTAGGGCCGTTAGGGCCGGACATCGATATCAGCGATTTGGCCCAAAAAATTTTTATGAGTACCTCTTTGTACCCCCATCATCAAATGGGACTTTATTAGATGAAATATCAATTTCATCAAATGGGACTTTATTAGATGAAATATTAGATGAAATATCAAAAGGGGCGGGGCTTCAAACTTTACAAACTCGTAATTCACCATAAATCAATGGTGATACCTAGGTCCAAAGTTAGTGTGGTTATATTATATACTGACCTAGGCAACAAAAACGCATATTTTGTTGATCCGAAAATTCGATCACAAACTGGTTTTTCATGTTCAAAAATCGGTTTAAAAAATATAAATTTTTAAAAAAAGTTTCGCTACCTCTAGTTTTGTGGTCTTAGTAGAACCATAAAATCCACATAAAATGAGCATAAAAAGAAAAAAAAACGGGGACCGTGCTTACCTGCTTACCTGCTGGGACTGCTTTTTGGCAAATTGATATTTCATCTAATAAAGTCCCATTTGATGATGGGGTACATAGAGGTACTCATAAAAAATTTTTGGGCCAGATCGCTGATATCGATGTCCGGCCATACCTGGAGAATTACTGAGCCAGTGTCTTAAAAGGTGCTTACCGTCTGTTTGAGTGTGTCGGCGTGCTTTCTAATCGCTTGGATGGTATTCATCTTCGCTTCGGTCAGCGACTGCACTTTTCTCTCCGCTGCAGCGAGCGCGGCCATCAAACGCTCCTCCAGTTCTGCAATATTGAATTTTAACTATATCTTAATATCGTTAATATTCCATTTACATCATATTATAAAAAATATCTTTCTTTAACGCAAATGCATATTTTTTAATATGTCTGTGGAATTAAATAAGACTCACGAGCATTGATCTTCTTGGCCTGTTCCTCACTCAGTTTCTTCTCAGTGATCACGGGAGGCTTTACATCTACGGGGTCGACGTGGACGGGAGCTTTTTCTCAATGGGAGGAAGCTTCTCGAGAGGAAGAGGAGGAATGACATCGGACTAAAACATGGAAAAAGTCTTCTTTTGAAAATATCATAAATTTTTGAAATGTTCACTATTTTTCGAAAATAATTTACAACAAATAACAACAATAAAAATACAATATTTACCTGCTTCCTCTTGGGAATGGCATCGATCACTCTGTTCTTGGTATCCTCGATCGACTTCTTCGTCTTTCTTAAAATATATGAATAAATATAGTAAACAATATGCATTTCGTACTCTAAATATCGTTGTGAATTATACAAAATTGATCAAGTAAATGAACTCACTCGAGGGAGCTCTGGCCGAGAATCGAGTCGAAGACCTGCTTGGACTGAGGGATCGTGCTCTCAACCTGCAATTATTTTCAAAAATACACATAATATTTTACACATAATACATAATATACACATAATATAATATTTAAAAATACACATAACAACTCATAGTGCTATAACGAAATCATTGCGAGATTAGCAGGTTAACTATGATAATGGTTTATGCTAAAATAATTGCAAAAACTCAAAGTGACCTTGTGTCTGAACTCGGGGTCAACATAAGCGTATCCGATCACTCCTCCGCCCGCAGCAGCAATGGTCGCAGTCGTCGCCAACAGCTTCTTCCCGCCTCCGCCACTCTTCCTGAACCAATGATTTAATAAAAATCGTGTAAAAATTGATTGAAATCGGCCAGAAAACAACGAAGTTCATGATGTAAACAAGTTGCATCATTGCCTTTTTCCACTCACTTTGGCGGTCTGGGAGTGGGCGTGGGCGTCGAGGACTGCAAACGGGCGCCCGACTGACGAACAGTCGATCTCTGGAAGGGCAATCGATAGATAAACAAAAGTCTTAACCGCGATGTACTTGATCTCTACCCTCTTCACCCCACACCCTTGCTTCCACAAGAACTCGACAACGTCGACGGACATCCATATATACTCAATTCTCTCGTATTTTCATGTACATTAACCGACGGAACGAATACAGAGGGAATTAATGAAAGGCTGATCAACAACTTACAGTTGCCGCTCTCAGCATGGTCACTTGAGTCGACCGAGTGGTGAAATACCTGTAATTTTGCGTGTTTAGAGACAGGAATGGGGTTGTGGGCATATTGTAAACATAAGTAATGCATATTCTATTGAGACTTGGTTATAGTCGGCGATTAGTTGCAAAAGGGTTGACGCAAATCGCGAACCGCGTCAAGGAGATGGAGATGGCACCGACCCAAATAATAAAGGGCGTCAAGCAAATACACAAAGCGCGCGCGTTCAAAATCTCATGACGAAATGCAATTTGTAGTGTTAATCGCGTAATATAATATGTAATTTTATTTTTACTTCATTGGTCACACTAATGTGTTACTTGTATGCTCCAATAACGAGGACAGGACTAGAACGTACTTTATTTGCGTACAATCCGAGAAAGATCGACTATAAATACTGAATTCGTTCCTTACAAAATGTGGTTTTGCCAATCATACAATGTCACTGAGGAAATTACATTAGTATAAAATCAAGCATGCGGGACCGATAGTTTTAGTAGACAGTAAAACCGTCAATGCATCACCCTAGAACTAACCTCCTCAAACCAAATTTCAACTGAGGGTGGATTTTCACATGGTCAATCGATAAATCAAACAAATTTTTGATAATTTCTTAAAATTGAATTTATAAATCCGTTTCAAAGTAATTTATCGTTCCGCGACGGACAGACGCTTCCATTGTTTAGCGAATGAAACGCGCGGCCCCGTGACAGTCTCCGCCCCTCTCTCTCTTGTCATCACGTGAGCAGTAGTGCTCTCGTTGTCCTCTCCAGTCGTCTCCTTTTCTCCCTCCTCGCCCCTCTTCTCTTCCATTCTTCCCCTGACCAAGGCTGAGTTTGGCTACTCCGTTGACTGACGAGGGTATTCACTGATTGCAAGTTGAACCCGTAGTCAAGTCTACGGAGCAGCCTCTCAAGCCAATCCCAATCCCTTTCCCCCGACCACTTCCTCCATGAATGAGGGAGTGATTGAACACGATGACCGCTCGACGGGAGCATCCATTGCGAGATTGCACCCGTAGTCCGTTATCGTCTTCAATCAACTCCAATCTCATCATATTCCACCTTTCCATTCACTCGAGAACACATAGAAAAGAAAGAGATCCATGAGATGTATTGAAGCATGAAATGAATGAAACACACGAAACACAACACAACAATGAATGATGAATGAGAGCAACTGAACTAGCGTATGCGAGGGTACAAAACGAGGGAAGAAATGACTCTAATATGTCGCGAAATACGAATATGCACGAGGATGAGAAATGCTAACGAAAACCCGATTCTCATCATACACGTCCTTATTAGACTCGTTAGCGCCGCTTCTTTCCTTCTCTGTCTCTTCTCGACATGCTCTTCACTCGAGCTTCAAATTCTTCCATTGACGAGAGTCTGAAACACGAAATATACTTGAAAATTATGACGAAAACAGGTATTTTCGAAATTGGCCTATTTTGATTTTCATTTGAAAATTGACCGTTTTTCTCGCTCATTTTTGTGTTTAATCACTTACATGGGGCTCCCGCCTTCTGGTAAAATTAGATCGGCGTCCTCTCTGGGTGGCCATGCTGTACTTGGAGGAGATGGAGGAGATGCCGAGGCGTGCGAGGGCCACGTCGCTTCTCTTTCTGTTCCATTTCATTCATTCTCTCGATATCCCTCTGTACATCTTGCCACGATAATGGTTCATATTCGGGCCCTTCTTGTCCTCTCCATTGTATACTGACTGCATTCCCACCGGAGGTGGAAGGTTCGTCGAAATGTTTCCGTTTCAGCAGCAAATCTTCCTTATAACGAGAGGCTTCCATTCTCAACGGACTTCCGTTTCGGTCGATTGGAGATTCATATGAATGGTTCCGCGAATGGTCTGCAAAATATCAATTGGTTACTATAAATAAATATTAAATTAAATTATATTTAGAAATAAGTTAATTGTCGATTAAAAGAACTAACGTCGTTGGTCGAATTTCCGTGAATTTCTTCGGCTTTTTCTTGAAGATTTTGAAGTTGTTTCCTTACGTACAAGGTTCGTTTGACCTGCAATCAATAGAGAATGATCTGGAGCCCATTGTACTTACTGATTTTAACAGAAAATTTGTGATTAAAAGCGTTTAAAAATGGCTAAAAGATACTCACTTCGCTCGCCTGAGTGGCCCAGACATCTTGCTATGTTGGACGGGGAACCACTTGAATCTTTACGTCTTCGGTTGAATTGACCTGTAATCGATAGAAAATGATTTGAGCCCATGGATATTGCAAATTGTAAAATAGAATTTATATTTAAAAGCTTTTAAAGAATAATCGAACGTTACTCACCTCTTTCGATAGAGTGGCTTGGTCGATTTCTTGTTGAATTGGACGGAGATCCGATGGTATCGCTACGCCCGAGGTTGAATTGACCTGTAATCGGTAGAGAATGATCAGGAGGTTATGATAAATACAAACTTATAGATATAAAATTAAATTAAAAATGTTTTAAAAATCAACAAGCGTAACTCACCTCTGTCGCCGGAGTTACTTAATCGATTTCCATCCAAATTATGCGAGAATTCATTTGTTTCGCTACGCACAAGCCTCGCTTGACCTGTAATCGGTAGAGAATGATCTGGAGCCCGTATTAAACATAAATTTTAAGATATGATACAAAATTAAAAGTTTTAAAAATCGTCAAACGTTGCTCACCCTTTTCATTGGAGGGGCTTAGGCGATTTCCAGGTAAATTGGGTGGGTATCCAGTTGTATCGCTACGACTATGCTTCGTGTGACCTGTAATCGATGGAGAATGATCCGAAGCTCATGCTGCGTTTAAATTTGAAAAAAAACAACGAAAAATGAATGTGTTTTAAAAATGGACAAACGCTACTCACCTCTGTCGCCGGAGTGGCTTGTTCGATTTCCATCCAATCTGGGCGGGAATTCCGTTGTATCGCTACGACTAAGGTTCCTTTGACCTGTAATCAATAGAGAATGATGTTAAGTCCAAATATAAAGATAAACTTTAAAGTTAAAAGTGTTTTAAAAATCGTCAAACGTTATTCACCTCTTTCAGTGGAGTGGGTTGGCCGATTTCCAGCTAAATTAGGTGGGAATCCAACTGTATCGCTACGATCAAGCTTCGTGTGACCTGTAATGGATAGAGAATGGTCTCGGGCCCATCTTAAATACAAATTTAAAGATAATATAAAAGCAAATGCATATTAACAATCGTCGGGTGATTTACCTCGCTCGCCTGGGTGACCATGCCCATTTCTTGGTGCATTGACAGGGGATCCACTAGTTTCTTTCCGCACGGTCACCGGTTGACCTGCAATCGATAGAGAATGGTTCAAAGCCCATGTTACATTTCAAAAATTAATCAAATATCTTTATTTACTATTTTTAGAAATGGGTTGAAAGATGCTTGCCTCGATGTTCTCGGTGTCTCACTATGCCGTCTCTTTCACTAGAAGGAGTAATACTACTTTTACCGTTCGATTGACCTAAAAATATATAGAATTCTATATTTAAAGTTTGAATCTCGGATTTATCTTACTGGGCTGTTTTGAAGTTGATGGTTTGATTCCATTTTCACTTGTTGATGATCCATTAACTCCTTTCATCTTTTGCAGTTTCTCCCCTGCAAATTCCCAGATTTGTCTTATACATTTGGGTTAACTGTTCACTTCACTGTGTTTGCGAGTACCTAATTATAGTTATTGAAAAAACATACGTATTTTCGCCACTTTGCTTGACGTTTCCTTCTTCTTTAGTATTTGTTTCCGATCGCTTTTAGTTAGATTCCTCAGCCTATTTCTGTCCTTCATCTCTTGAGTGAGAGGACGATAGGCTCCTTCGGGTTTCGCCTTAAACAAAAGTTTGCACACATTTTATCGCTTTTAGTCAAATCAGAATATGTTATCTGTCAATCACCACACGATTTTCCGATTCCACTCGGCATTCTTTTCTCGTTTTATCATTTGGAGATAGATCTCTTTTCGAATCAAGATAACGAACGAGTGATATGAGATCAAGACCTAGATCTCTGAAAATATTTAGTTATCGATCGACTCACTCTGATTACGGCAATTCGATGGTGGGCATGAAGATGGGAACGAAGTCGAGTCATATTCGTCTTAGCCGCTTCCTCACTCTCGTAGGTCGCATAGATGACGTATTCTCCATATCGATCTTTCGCATCCATTCGATACACACGAACTCGCTGAGTTCTGTCACCAGTTCGCTCCAATAGAGGCTGAAAGAGGCAATTATAATCGATCCCACTTGATGGATTCTGCTCATTCAACCGTTTTGAATAGCACATCACACTGACAGGGAGAACCGTCCAATATATAAAAAAAACTTTCAAAGAATAGTTGAAGATGGTTTTTTTGCAGATCAGTTGGTTTTAGATCCTTTTATTTCGATTAAAGTGACCATTCAAATGCATTTCTCGTGTTCTTCAATTCCATTCTCACCATAACTTCCTCAGTCGTTCTTCCCAATCCGAGTCCTCTCACCCATATCGACCGATTTGCAAGAACCTTCTCAACTTCCGGATCAAGTTCCCACATCTGTCGTGGAGCCTTCCGAATTGGCTCCATCTGCAATGAACTATTAGTTTCTGTCTCCATTCAGATGTAATTCGATGGGATTCATGCTCAATTCTGACGCGTGTAAAGCGCAAAGTGACTATGGTGTGAGTGAATACCTCAATACTAAACCAGGAAGAGGAATCTCTCTTTTTTTCCTCTCCCCTCTCTCTCTCTCTCTCGCTGTCCAAGTTGGAGAGGGAGAAAAGGGGACGAGACGTGACACGAAAACAAGAGGAAGGATCACGGCGGCACCGTCCTAGTCTATACAAACAACAACGAAGAGGGAAGGGGCGAGGATGGTAGGGGATGGGATGGAGGGAGAGTTGTGTGTTGGGGGGTGAGTAGTGGAGTGGAGTGAGTGGACTAGTCAACAAGCAACGCGGCCGCTCCGCGCAAAGATTAGCGCGTCCTTTGAATGGGCCAGATACCCTCGAGATACGGGAGGAGAGTCAGCGGAGTCACTCAGAGTACCCATTAATAGCCTTTGTCTTTTCCTCTGTTGTAATCTT
Organism: Pristionchus exspectatus; assembly: GCA_911812115.1. Classification (NCBI taxonomy): domain Eukaryota; kingdom Metazoa; phylum Nematoda; class Chromadorea; order Rhabditida; family Neodiplogasteridae; genus Pristionchus; species Pristionchus exspectatus. The sequence continues at coordinate 26,080,396 of OU461583.1, read as the reverse complement.
GGTTGGTTTTCATCTTCATCTCTCTTTTTCTTCTTTCTCATCTCAGGTCTACGCTTTACTACGGGAAAAATGGCCGGCAGGCAGGGGGATCGGAGGGGAATGGCATCCATCACACTCTCCCTCCCCCCCCTTCCCCCTCTCCCCTCCACTCCCTATACCATGCATTGCACGATTCATCGACTGTGCCATGTCAACCCCACCCTCATTCCTCATCTTTCTCCACCTTTCCATCAGTTTCTCCTCTAAGGTCACTTAGTCTTCTCTCCCACAATTCGCTGTGTCGCGGGCCTTCGAATTGGGCTCAAAAAGTGGATGGATAGGGTCTGCATAGACAAGGCCAATGTGTCTCGAAGGAGGCATAAGGGAGATGCAGGAGGTTTAGAGGGAGAAAGGGAACGGCTCCTTCCCTCTCTCTCTCTCAATAGAGGCAGAGTGAAGAAGGGGGTAGGGGGAGTGGAGCTAGGACGTACCATCCACCCAGTCCTCTTTACTCTCCCCCTCTAGCCATACTCCACCCTCCATTCCCTCAACTCCTCCCCCTTCCCCTCCTTCATTCAGTCTCCATTCGAATCGGCTCTCCGAACTGGCTGCTCACTCTGGATCGACCCCTCCATACCTACCTTCCTACCGTAGTCCCTACCTCCCCTCTCCATCCTCAGTCATATTCCACTACGGCGACATCCTTAGGAGAAACAGAGTGTAACTCGATAGATTTCCCTGAGGTTCTCGCTGCCGTGGATGACTGAATGGATGCCTTGTCCCATCTCCTCCTTCTCCTTCTTAGTCTTCCCCTCATCATCAACTCCCTTCTTCTCCTCATTCATCGATCCACGTAGGCTCTCTTCCCTCTCTTTCGATGGGAGGCTACTAGTGTCTCCTCTTTTTTGGGGCCAGTGATGAAATTGAGATGTATGCATAGAGGAGAAGAGAAGAGGGGACAAAATGCAGCCATAGCAATTCAATCGATGGTTGAGGGAAGTGAATCGAAGTGGGAGAAGAGAAGAAGAGAGGAAGAGAGAGGAGTAGACAGAGGGGGGCGAATCAATTGGTAGTCAAGAGGAAGCGAGAAAACAAAGCCGATTACACTAAGCCCACGCCTTCCGGCGAATCTGCCACTACAGTAGGAATCTCTTTCCTTTTTCCTATCTTTAAGGTAATCTCTTCCCGAAGATCTCACAATCCTATGAATTCCCTCGTTTTCATCATTCTTACTCAACCGCATTTCGAAGAAGAGTTCTCTCGTCTGTTTGCAGAAGAAGAGAACGGTTTGAGAACAGAAGGGAAGGTGAATCACATCGAATCGTGACCACCCTCTTCCCCCTTCATTCCGTGTAGAGGATGAAGGAGATGAATTCATCTGTCATTCTATGCTGAAAAGGTCTTTCTGGGTAGTCACTCTTTCTATGCAAGAGCAGCAATTGTGAGTTGAAGTCGGAGTCCTTCCCTCAATGGGGTCATTCCGTCTCGTTTTTCGTGTCTACCCGTACTAGTCTTCGGATACCTTCCCCTCCTCCTCTCCAATTCACTCAAATGGCTACTTTGCCCGTCTTCTCGGGGCCGAAATTGAATCGATTCCACTTTCTTCGGCAGTCGCTTTTCGTTATATCAGAAGGCACCGAGGGACACGGGCGAACGAGAGAGAGAAATCTACTCCCTTCTTCTCTTTCTCTTTCTTCTCCCATCTCTCTCTGGTCTACTGGACGTCCCTCTAGATGAATTGGGGTGAAAAGAGGTGGAAGAGGGACAGAAGCCTCCATTGCAATATCCGCAATTAATACTTGTATAGGGATGGGACATGGGAGGGAACGGGAGGCGATGGAACAACCGGTTCCACTAGTGTGTTCCACCCCTGACAAAACGACAAAACAACGCTCTCGAGAGAGATCGCAACCGATTTATCTGCGAAATAGAGTAGGAGAGAGTGAGATGAGGGAAATCGACTCGTCGTTACTACCGGTGACTTGGACAAGTCACTGGTCACTTAATGACCGGTATACGATCATCTTCCGAATGAGAAATACGTGCATAGAAGCCCATTCTTTCTCATCCTCGAGAGTTTTCATAGTCCAGTCATTATGTGACCCAGTGCCCTTGATGGCATATTGAACAATTACTGGCATGCTATTGAGGCCACGAGAAATACGAAGAAGAAGAAGTGAAGTGGGTGGGGATCTCATTTCGTCTTGATTGGTCTGCTATTGTTGACCTTAGGGAAATGAGCGGCGACGGTTTGCGCCGAAATCCATTCTTCCTCCAATATTTCCTCTTCTTTTATGGTCGCTTGGGCGTCTTTCATTGCTCGTTTCGCCGTTTCTTCGAACGATTCCTCGATGGTTGGAAGTGTTCGGCCGATACCGGGACGAGCGGGGACCATCTGAAAGTGGAGTTGGTAATGATACTGTAGGGTATGAGGAGACACGTTTTTATCGAATGGAAAGAATTATCAATATATATATATATATATATATATATAATATATATATATATATATAATATATATATATATATATATATATATATATATAGATATATATATATATATATATATTTTCATTCAGTTTTTAACCAGATTTTTAAAATGAAATATTGGAAGTCGCATTAGTATTCTCTTGATCGCAGAATAATTTTGAATAATTATGTGTGATCTTTTCTGCATTGAAATATGGTATACAATTAAAACAAAAATTGTCATAATTTAATGGAAATAATTGATGCCACAAGTCAGATTCCGAGAACGGTCAGCTTACGGTAGAAAATTTTTAGTCGTAGAATTTTTTAAAAAAATTACTGTGGATTGTTTTCTACGTAAAATCTTGTTCCGTTAAGCCATCTCGACTATGTGTTGTTAATTGACTCACACTCGGATTTCTACGTCTTGTCATTAGTGAGTGTGACGTAAACTTTTAGGTAAAGTTTGTTCCACGTCAACTTATATTAAAGATGACGATGATCAACAAGAGCGTTCAAAATACATTTTTTCAGGACATATTCACTACGTTTTTTTTCGTAAAAATTTGAGACTTGTCAACTGACCATAGGGACGGGCGGATACGGCAGGAGACATAGAGCTTGCATGTTCTCAATTACGAGCCAAGCCTTCCTTCTACGACTGATGAGACCACGGAAAATGTTCGAGTTCTTGTGTGACATTATCTGAAAGAATAAGGATATTGCCAGTGAGAAACGCACAATGGAGTAAGACAGATACGATGAGGAGATGGAGTCAGAAAACTATGAATTTTAGACGAGAGGGAAAGACCAATGAAGAAGTGGGAACAAGACTTCTCACTGCCTCTCGAAAGGCTGTTTATATGAGTGAATGTGAATCCTCTCGGAGGGAGGAGTTGGGATTAAATCAGATTCTGATTCTCCACCCTCAAATCCGAATCCTTCTTATCAATCATAGTAAAAGCTCGAACTCGGATTCGATATCACTTAAGGAAATTTTGTTCCCGTGATAGGGAGGGCTTACGAGGAAACCAATCCTTCTTTAGTAACATTATTGGAGTAGTTGTTGAAATCTATCGAATTGGCTGGTTTTGATTAATAGAAAGATTGAATTTCTCTGGATGAGCCGAGATTACAAAACGGAAACGAACAGTCCTTGCGAAATACGAATACTACTGTAACTTATTTCTGGCATTTCCGCAGTTAGCCAGTTGTGTAATCGCTAGTCTGGAAAGTCTGTCATTTCAAAGGGATCAATTATCAAAGTCTGTGTCTTTCATCGAAGATGTCTGTGAAATGTACGATTTTTCTTGAAAGCATTACCAACATACACAACTTGAACTCTCAATTGTTCGATCCTGATCGAGAACTCTTTGCTGATAAGTGGAATCGTTTTTGGAGACGAAGTGCCTGATCGTCTCTCGAATTCGTCATGTATTATCCCCCTGCCAGATGACTCAGTGAGTACCGTTCGGAGAGAAAGAAGCCAAGGGCAAATAGAAGAAGAGAGAGAGAAGAGAGAATAGACGCCAGTTTGATGTTGGCCCTCGGGGCACGGGAAGAAGTGAGTACTACAGAGGTTACTTCCTCCTGCCTGTGATATCATGCGACCCGTAAGTGATCTTCAATTTTGCCCTATTTTTTTTTTTGCCCTATCCTGCAAAAAGTGTGCAATGATCGTAGAGCGGCGATTATCGAGAAAGAGACACAGTTATGAGAGGCCACTCAATAGTCCAATCGCTCTTTCGCGCAGCCGCTAAGTAGCTCTTGGCTCTCTCTCTAAGCAGGTCACCAGCTCTCCCTTGATCGATTTCCAATCATATAAGCACGCGGCGCACGAGCAGGGTTGCCTCTTTGCCTCAGTCCCCTCTCAAATAATCGCACCTTTATTCGTCGAACTCGCGAGGAGAAATGGAGAGAGTAAGCAGTTCCTTCCCCTTCTTCTCACTCAGAGAAAGGGAAAACAGAGAGTGGTGGGAGAGAGGTAATTCGGACAATCAACCGTGTGTCCTGACCCTATCCTAACCGCTTCTTGTCCCGTTCCTTGCCGATCATTTCCTTGCCTAATCAACTGATTGTGACGTATTCAGATCATGGCCTTCAGTGAGAACAGTGGGAGGCATCTCATTGTTATTCGGCATGGAGAGAGATGCGATTTCGTGTTCAATACGCCAGGTGGAAGATCGTGGGTGAAGAGAGCGTTCACTGATCATGGAGCGTACGTTTATTCTTGACCATTTACCTACTCTGAAGAACAAATTTACCCGTCCATTCTGGGTGCGAGTGTAACTGGATAGGGTTTTTTTGGTCGAGTCACTCTAGTGAAAGTTTCGTGATTAAAGGACCATCCTCAGCTAAATATCTATAGTGTAGAAACTTTGATATCGACATTTTGAATGAAGTTATGGTTAAAAACTAAAATTCAATTCTAATAATATGCAGATACACTCCGTTCGACTGTAATCTTCCTCGGAACGTTCCTCGTCGCTCTGACGGTCACGAAGGTTTCGAGACGGACACACCACTCACAGAGATGGGCTATTTGCAGTCCAAGCTTATCGGTAGGTCACACCCCCTCCCTCAGTTCGAGAAAAACGCCCGCGTACGCAGTCAGATATAGACGACTGCTGACGATTTGGCTAAAGTGGGATTTCACAAGGTATGATGACGGTATACCAAGTTCGGGAAATGCGCAGAGGAATTCTTACGAATGCTGACGTTCTTTGACTAAAACATGGTGGGACTTCCCTGACGAAGGTTTGGTGGTATGGCAGAACGAAAAAGGGTCCGATTAAAAGAAACCTGCACTTGTTCCGCGCATTGGAAAATACGCGGAAGACAGAACTATCTTTACCTTAACGTTTTAATGAAAAAGTCTATATTTCAGGTCGAGCTATGCGTGATCAGGGAATCCAGATTGACCACATCTACACTTCATCTGCACTAAGATGTATACAAACTGGAGTTGGTATCATCAAGGGATACGGTATGTGTATTGCAGTTTGTCTCTGACCAAGGTCGAAACATCATCGCACCCCTCTTGATCTGCGTTCGAGTAGAGAGTGTTTTGAGAGAGGAGAGTGTTCTCGTGCAAGAATGATGCTCATCTAGTGTACCGAAAGCGAACACGCTTGAGTGGATCAAGAAGAGAACACTCCAAGTGAAATCATCCATTCCATTTCCGAGTCGTTTGTTTTGAACTAGGGTACATCTCCAAATCGGAAAAGAAGGGTGTGGGTGGATGTTGACTGTAAATCGTCTGAGTGAAGCCAAAGAAATGCCAATGCCAACGAAATCATAATAAACTCTGACAACATTAAGGACTCGGTCGGGGTGAGAATCGGGAACTAACAATGAACATCGATGGTGGATTGTACGAGTGGATGCAATGGTGTAGAGGAGTGAAACCATCCACGATGGAACACTCAGATTTACTCAAGATTGGTGAGATATTTCGTAATCTTTTCGAAATTTTGGAGTGAATAGTCTTAAAATCTACATATCATGTAGTAGCATCAAGGAAAAGTAACTGTAAAAGACTCTCATCCGACCTCCCATCATCTCTCGCAATCTTTAGAAGATCGGCGAGACAATTCTCACATGGTCAGTAGGGAATCGTATTGTCGATCAGGGAAAGATGTTGTTACTCGATTGTCACTTCCGTCATTTAGGCTACCCAATCAACACATCATACAAACCGAGTGCGACAGTTGAAGAACTGAGATTGGATGAGACAGTTCCTCAGTACTATCAGCGATCCAATTCCCTGGTACAGAGAATACTCAAGAAACATGCTACAGGTGATTATTATGACGTTTTTACAAATAAGGAAGCATTGGAAATATTAGACGTTAAAAAAATGGCAGATCCCTGCACTTCACATTTCCTCGCAACGTTGTTCATTCATCGAATGTTTACCCATTCTATTTTTACGTCGTTCCCGGCAAAACATCTCTACTCGAGAACTTAGTTCTCTTTATTACTCTATTCAAGCACTGTTTCCTGGTTTTAGTACTGTCATTGAGAGGTTTAGTGAGTGACGTAGGCTATCCGTATTGTGTTTGTTCTCACAATCAACCGAATGTGGCTGACTGATAGTGCCATATATTTAAAAATATTCATCAAAAAAATTAACAGGGAAAAATTGTCTTGTTTAAAGGGACCTGGACACACAAATGAAGTAAAGTTCAGAAAAAAGCTGATTTTTCTAAGAAAAACTCAGAAAACCGCATATTTTTCGATTTTTTTAAAAGAAGTTATGATTTTTCAAAGTTGCACATTTTGACTGTGCGCCCCGGCATACTGTGTTTAGCGCCGCTAAACACAGTATGCCGGGGCGCAAGGCTAAAATTCGCTACTTTGAAAAATCATAACTTCTTTCAAAAAATCGTAAAAATATGCGGTTTTCTGAGTTTTTCTTAGAAAAATCAGCTCTTTTTTCTGAACTTTACTTCATTTGTGTGTCCAGGTCCCTTTAAAAATGACTCACGTCAAAACATTTCCTTATATTTTTTTAATATTAGAATATGTGATCAACAGTATCCTGTACCCTATCCCTTCTCAATTCCCAGTATCCCCTCTCAATTCCCACTCGCAGGCACAATTCTCATGATCGGACACGCTTCGACCCTCGAGGCGTGCACTCGACAATTGTGTGGAGGAGAGATTAGAAGCAACGCAGACTTCTTCGCTATGCTACGGTGAGAGAGAGAGATGCACAGATGATAATGACCTGAGAAAACGAAGACGATTAGCGACTCCGTGTATTGCTAAGCCCTCGAAGAAGCGATCTTTTGGTGTTTCGAAATTGAACAGGACTTTTTTTGCATATCATAATCGCAAGATGCAAAAATTATATCATGGCTAAAAAAGGCCAGGAATACTCGAATTTTGTACCAAAGAAATAACCTGTCAATATATGTGTTTCAGGAACACTCCATATCTGGCATCTCTCCATGCCTTCGAACACCCACGTCGTGGATGGGAATTGAATGGATCCGTCGTTCCCTCTCTCACCCATTCGAATAATTACTCCTTCGATCCATCCATATACAAACTGGAGAAGGACGATATCAAGAAAAGAGCGGAGAAAGACTTCAATTTCGCTCTATAATCTATTATGTATTATTAGCACTACTCTAATATCCTTATGTGATTCACCTAGGCCATCATTCCAACCTTTTTAGAACCAAAAAACTATTATTCTAAAAAATCATATCATTGATACGAAAGTAGTGTTTTCTTTGCCTCGTGCAATTTTAAACGGGTGTAGTCGAGTGATTATCATGCTCGTCTTATCAACTTCCAGTATTGCATCGTATCAATCCCCATTCTCTAGATATGCCAAACAAGAGTAAACGAATGATCATTTGCTGTTCGTCACTTGACAAATCGCATGGTAGTGAAGAGACAAAGGGACGATCGTTCACTCATTCCTTACTCTGATCATGAAATTCGAAGGTAATGACTCAAATCCATTCCCTTTGTGACGTATTTACTGCTGAGGTCATTGGAAAGAGATCCCCATTTTAATGTCCTCCTTCCTCCCATTGACTCGATCGATCCTCAATCGATATTTCAAAAACAGCTCAATTCTCGACAGACAAATCGATAGGATCGACCTTTTCAGTCAACCGACAGCTTGTCTTCTCCTTCTCCTTCTTCCTTTCACGTTCATTCGTTCTAAATGGCCAGCCAGTTTTTCCCTTCTCCTCTGATCTTCCTCCCTTATCTCACATGATCCCTTTTCCCATTCCTTCACTTTCCCATCCTTGTCTTACCTTCTTCGATCGGGCTATTACTCAATCTTCTCAAACCCTTTCCTCCTCTCTTTCTTCCCCCCCCCTCTCTCTCTTCCTCTCATCACTCTATTCACCGGCCATCGAACGGGTCTCAACTCGTTTCCAATTGCCGAGATCCAAGCTAAATCTTCCAGTTCTTCCTGCCTTTCTTCTCTCTCTCTCTCTCTCTCTCCTTTTCTCGCTTCCTTTGGGCACAACACCGCAGCTGCGAAATGCCCACTGGATAATATACTCTTTCTGGTGTAGATTTATGCTAGGTACCCTCTGGTCTTGCTTGCGTTTATACCGATGAGTATCTGTAGACTATTGGACTAGTGTTAGGTGCCGAATCAAGTGATCAAATGCCCTCTGGCAATGCTCTCTAAGACTGCTTCTCTATACGGCACAGTGCACCTATCTGGAAAATACCCTCTGGCTATGCTTGCTTCTTATAGAATCCAGATTGAAAATTATGTATCTTCGTGCCCACTAGCATGCCCATGATGCACAGTTATATGATTGATTCAAAGAAGTAACCGGAATTCAAGGAAGAAAATATGCATGATTCATTGTCTACGTTACTCTTCGTGCACCATTTTCGGGAAAATGGCATCGCATCACTTTATAAAATGCACATTCCTTTAAACCCAGACAAGTGAACATCTTTTGAACAGTCTCTCTCTCACACTGTTCATACACTCACTTCACCCTCTCATTACCGAATAGATCACACTGAGTAAATCATCGGCCCTCAACCTGTTCCTTCTCTCCCCTCCTTCAAGTGTCATGCTGACCCCTCTCACAAGCTCTCACTTAGAAGCGGTAGTCTGAGAGAGAAGGTCTCAAGGTTGATCGGGCTTGTGAACTCTCTCCATTTCCTATTCTGTCTTGTGGGTGAAAGAGCATGCGAAATGGAGGTAGTTCTCTCCCACTAATTGTTGCCCTCGTCCTTCCTTGCACTATCTGCATTAGGAACATGCGGGGCTTTCGCCTCACTCGTCTACCTTGACGTAATCCACATCTATCAGTCACCATTGTTCTCCACATGTTCCAATCACTGTCTCTTACTCCGCATCCATAAAGCCATGTCGACCTAATTTTCTCCTTATTTCCGTTGTTCGTTTTGACAGTGACTCACTCAATTGGTTGACGATTCCGCATTTCGCTCCATGAATCAATGGCATTGCGGCTCCCTAAGGGAAGTTACGCTGATTGACTTTTTCTCGTTTCCGTCCTTACACCGTTGCTGCAATGGCACAGTCTTTCTCTTGCGGAACGAGGACCCTATCGAGACAGCCTCTTGATCTCTCTTCACTTATCCCCATTCAAGTTCTGGTGGAATAAAGTATTCCTAAGGCTCTTTCTCCATGTTCTGATCAGCTCCTTTCCTTCCTTTCACTCTCGCATCTCGTTATGCAATCGCGATCCAATCTCCTTCCATGAACCAGAACTCCCTCCTTTCTTTTGTCTGGAACGAACTCCCTATCCAATATACGTCGAGTAGTTTTCGCAATAAGCCCCAGTATGGCTCATAAGAGTGGGACGATATGAGGTCAAGGTGCTTGGGGGAAGAAAGAAGGGAAGGGAAAATACATCTGAGACCACGGAGCGATCTCTTTCTCTCTCTTTGCTCTTCTTCTTCATTGTCTCCACTAGAATCTTCTCACTTCCTCGTATAATCACTCACTCTTCCTCTCACTCTCAAATACTGCACTGATCTGGGAGCGGTTTATCCATGCATTTCAACTCTTCCGCAACGCATTTGCACTATTCCGCTTTTCATGCATTTATAGACTTGAGACGATAGACCTGTGATCTTCTTCCTGTGTCAATTTTATTCTTCATTATCATGTTAGCTCACGAGAAAAATAATTTTCTTAATGTAATTTCATTCATACTTTTTCATAACATTTCTTCATAACAATTTATCTTTTGTGAGTTTTTTTGTGAGTATTAGTATTTTCGTACTAGTATTTTTTAAATTATCTTCCCACAAATATATCATCTCGTATCCTCAGTCTGTACACCTCAGCTTCTCCATCGTACGCAATCTTCAATCTCCTTCTTTGTATCATCGGAGGATAATCCCATCGAATTGGTCTTGGCTTTTTCCTTCTCGCAATCCGATCTTTCATCCTCCTTTGTTTTGCCTCCATCTCCCATTTCGGTCTCTTGACCGTGCCTCTTTGTCCATTTTAATTGGCAGTCAAGCCCTCCTTTCATTTCGAGGGTTTGTGTTCGCTCTGGTACTCAACGGTCATTTATTTCCGTTGTGTCGAGACCCCATCTGCCTCTTTGTTCCCTCTTCGAATACCACAAATCACCCTCTTTAACCCTTCAATCTGTACTGTCAGGGGTGGGTCGACTGAATGATCAAGTGTGAGAGTATGCTCTACTTCTCTCCATTGGGAGTGGCAATTCACATACAATTCTGCTCCACCTCATTTGTACTCAACCTCCTCTTCCCATCATTAGAGTCACTTCTTCCTTTCCTTTTCTTCTTCTTCCCGTCTCCAAATCACAAGCCATATTCTTCTCTCTCACCTCTTCACTTCTTCTATTTGGTGGCGCCCTCTCTCTCAATCGACTACACGAACAACTCGCCTTAATGACTTCTTGCATCCATTGAAGCACACCCTCTCCCCTCCCTCTCATCCCCCCTCTACCCCCCTATCACTCTGTCCTTGATTAGAAGAAGATACAACACCGAGCTGAGCTTGACCGTAAGCTGCGAGTTCAATCCCTCTTTCCCTCCTTAAACCCACTGGCTTGATCTACCCATTCTTCGATGCAGAGAAGCTCTCCTCAGAAGAAGAATAACGAAGCCAACGCAACTCCCCTTCTCCCTCGCACTAAGCCTCCCCCGAGGTAAGTCGCTTACTGATGCTTACTTCCTCCTGTAATTACCTTGCTCACACCACCCCACAATCTTCTCCCTCTCTCAATGATCTCCTTCCCCACTCTTTTTGCGCTTTTGTTACTCTTTCACGTACTCGATAGCGGTGAAACCGAAAAATAGTCGAAACGGTTAATCGGCGCGTTTGACAATCGCATTCGATAGTACAGTAGTGCACTCTACTTGACTAGATCGTCTTCTTACCTCGTACTGCATAGCCAAGTTGTATCCTCATTCTAACCCTCATCAGTCCACTCAAAAGCATCGTCTTCTCTTGATGTGTTGATTGCGACATCCGGGTTGAAGCTGTCCATCATACTTACCACTCTCTCTCTCTCTCTCATCTTAACTCCTCTTAATTATCTTTCCATACCCCTCTCCCTCTTCCTTCCATGCTTGACTCTCCCCTCTCTCCCGCTATGAAATAGTTCCGGTTGGAGTAGGATGGTCAAACACCCTCTCTCTCTCTTCCTCTCTTGCATATATCCTCTCCCTCCATTACCCGATACTTCGCGCGGGATTATAGTTCGAGCTTAGCCCGAGCTGGTTCAGTCTGTTTCAAGTGGCAGAGGGACCGTTGTGTCGCTCACTTGAACCGAGAAGGAAAGACGTTTCTTGTACCAGGGCACACGGGTTCAAGGACTAATCACAAGATCATCATTAAAGGGAACGGGTGACTATCTCCATACTCGATCGGTCGTAAACGATATAATAATAGCATCTGACTAGCCAATATTAATTAACGGAGTAATTGAGATACCTGGATGGATTCTCATATCCAATTCCCTCGTCCCTTCGAATCTTCTACATCTGATCATGGAAAGAGATGCCATTCGATCTCTTCTCTCAATCGCCATAGGTCACTCTCTCTTCTCCTTGCCCTATCATCTTTCCTTCCTCTCCTCGGGCCAATCTCCCTCTTTGAGACACTCCATTATTTGAGCTGTTCACGACTCAAAACACACAAACAGAAGAGGGGACGGTGGTGTGTAGGCATGTGCTCCATTTACCGCCCTTCCTTGACATGGAAGAACCGATTGGAGACTGAGAAGGGAGTAGATCAAAGATGGGAATTGGTGTGAAGGGGGTATCACAATCTCGTCCTCCTTCCACTCAAGAGTACAACATTGGTAGGTGTCACTTCTTCCTCGCCGGGGATCTTTTCCCTTTCTCTCTGTATGCTCATCCCACCCTTCTCCTCCTCCTCTCTCTGTTCAGTAATCCAATCCATATCCTCCAGAGAGAGTGCATTCATTCATCCATTCATTCTGCACACCTTTCCCACCCTTCTGTCACTCTACTAATTCAGTAGTGAACACTCAGTGATTCTTGTCAATGATTCTTGTCATTTCGAGATACTGGGTATCCTTCATAGTAATTCTGGAAAAGAGACAATAAACAAAAGATCGTTTATCATCTAATGAGACATTTCGGGCAGCAGCACATCATGAATCGGCATCTCTAATAATTCAGTCATTTGCGCCAGTTGCCATGAGACCGAGTCGTATCCGTTTCCGACGCGGACTCCATTAGGAGTCCTTTCCTATCCTTCCATGCGTATCCACTCCTCGGATTATTCTCTTCCTTGACTTCCATCCACTTTCATCCCTTTGTGTGAATGGATGGACACCTGGTGCAGATGGTTCATCTCTCTCTCTCAAGATGGCCAATCTTCCCCTTATGAAGGCTCTCCCCTCCCTCTTTCCCTCCCTCTCTCTCGACCCCTTCGGGCATCTTTCATGCTTCACTCTTCCTCCGACTACACTTCACTTCATTCTCACTCTTTACCCTTTCCCACTTCTCTTTCTTCCCGCTCCATGTCTCATTTCATTCACTTCACTGATCGACCTGAAGTGGAACGATCGACTATCATTTTTCGGTGAAGAGAACAAGAAAAAGGGGGATTGTTGATGAGATTTTGCGCGAGCGCATAAAGAATTGGGACAGTAGTAGCAGCAGAAACAACAACGACCACTTTCGCCCTCAATATTATAGTTGACAACTTTGTTGTCGTGCAAGAGGGCTCAATTGCAGAGTGACTTCTTACACCACGTGAATGAACTCTCTTCAGATTCGAAGATCCACCTGATCTTTCTTCACTTTCCCATTAACAAAAAGTGCTGATCCCTCATGATTGTATAGTCACGTCTTTTTGTACTCTGAGAAGTGTAAGTAGAAAGGGAAAGTCTCAATCTGAATAGATTCACCCTCTCTCTCTCTCTCTTCATTTCTTCTTGCATACTTCTGCTCATACTACGAATGAGTTCAGAGGCCATTGTCATTTCTCCCCCATTCACTCTCATATAATAAAGATACGACGTCTCTATCATCTCCTCCAATCGTTCTCGTCATCTTCCTTCTCCTTCTTCTTCTTTCGTTGTTCCCCTTCACCTGTCTACGGGGAGCAATGCTTTTGTGTATGGAAATAGGAGGAAAGCGAGAGAGGTGAAATGTGTCCAGTTCTCATCCGGAGTGAGAGAGAGAGGGGTTGTCCAGGCCGGGAGAGGTTAAGAGAGAGAGAGAGAGAGGGAGGGGGACTCAATTTGTGAGTGAGGTACGCTAGCACAGGAAGTCATCGAAGGAGGGCTGAGGAAGTCAAAAGGGAGGAAGGAAGAGGGAAGGGGAGAACACCCCTCTCTTGGCCTACTTGCACTGTCCCAGCTACTCCTTATCACTCTCACGCTATCAATGGTGACCTTCCCTTCCATCCATCTCCCTCCTTCCTCCAGACCCTTCTGTCCTCTTCCCCTCCCCTCTCTCTCCTCCCCTCTCTTCCCTTCCCTGGGGGGCCTCTCTATTGTTTCTTCTCGCTCCTCGCCTCTCTCCCTTTCTCTCCTCTCACAAACTGAATCTGACCATACCTATCGTATTTCGTCTCATGGAGGCAACTTTTCTGTCCCGCCTGCCCTCCATTTGATCTATTTTCTCCCCTGGAATACTAGTCCCCCTCTCCATTTCGGAATTCTACTCCTTCTAATATCTTGTTTTGACTACTACTTTCTCCTACCACTCTCACTCTCAATCATTAGATGCATTAAACCTCTTCCACCCCTTACCCCCATCTCCACATCCCTCATTAGACCTCCTCACCTCTCTCTTGACTCTCTTTCACCTTCCATTTTCTTCCTGGATGAACCGAACCTCAAGCGCTTTTTGGCCAAACACGAGCAGACGTATGGGATAATATTCACCTTTGGGAGAGGAGACAGAGGGGGTAGGTCAATTGGAGTGTCTGTTCCTCCCTCTCCCCCCCCCCTCCCCATATCCTTTCTCCCACCACCTGTCAATCCCTTCTGTACAAGTCCTTCTCATTCTCTCCTGTCCGAGAACTTTCCATCTTTGCTCTTCTCCCTCCTCCCTTTCTCCTTACCGTCTTTCCTTGCTGTCTAGTGAAAATGGCTTTCTCACAAAGGAGCTACCTTTTCTTTGCTCCTAGAGAGAAGTTGGTTCTCTTGTTCTCATGCATTCTGATTGTTCTCAACTTCTCCTTTTCCCACACTTATCTGATTCTTCACTCTTATCTAATGCTCTAATTGCAATCTATTTATACTTTCGCCGCAGAGATTTCTGAATGTCGCCAGAGGCGCGAAACAATCTATAGAACGAGCGGAGATTGGTACATCTTCAATCATTTCTTGTAGACCCTCATCGTCTCTTCCTCTGGGAAGGGAGGCAACGAGGTCCAACGAAGAAGGAAGAAGACGCACTGAGGAACGCCCAGGGAGAAACTCTCAGGGAAGAGGAGACCACCATGGGTAATTTTAATAACCATCCGATCTTATCGAATTAACCCCCCTGCGTTATTGCATATAGACTCTCAAAGTGACTATTATTTCCAATAACTGAGCTCTCTCATAATGGGTCATAATGTGCCATTGTTCATAATTTCATGAAATTTCTAGAGCTGAGAGCTCAGTCCGGACCACCATGGGCACTTTTCAGCGCGCACTTTAATCGTAGTCATAAACCATCTCTCATTCCTACACTTTCACTGCCGAGATCTATCTGCATGTCTCTTGAGTGGCGGAACAATATCGGATTAGCAGAGGGAGGAGGGGATTGACCTTGATACTGGCCATGATAGACAAACGGAATCAACTGAGGGGTCTCAATTCGAGGAACGATAGCCCCCACAGAGAAGAAAGGAGAAGGGAAATTGGGTTTATCTCCGGCGCTGTTCCTTTTCTCTTTTCTCTACTAGTTGCCTCATCTTGGAACCATTTCCGCCCTCCGCATCGATAATCGCAGTCAATTTAGTGCTATGTCTCTCCTTCTTCTGTCCCTTTTCCTCCCCTTTCCCTTCTTCGTTAATTCAGAGCAGCTGTAGTCGAGAAAGTAAACTAGATAAGAGACGAGATAGAGGAGAAGAGAGGAAGGGGAGCGCGCGCGAGTATTGAACGAAGTCGCGTAGTGTACGATAGATCGATCAATAGCATCATCATCATCATCAGGCATTCCCTTTGTTGGGGCAGTAATTTCCACACTTGAGTAATCATGATGAGGGTAGAGAAGGGGCAAATGCGGGAGGAGTGCTTGATTGAACCTGCAGGGTCAGAGGAGGGGGAGAACAATAGGAGAGGTCATTGAGTTTCGAGGGGTGAAGTGGGGGATAAACAAAAGGTAGAATGATGATGGGATCTGAAGGGCTCACACACCATCTGTTGCGCGATATTCCCATAGGGCAGCTCCCTGTTTCTGGCTAGTCAGTGCTTTTTTTTTAGAAAAAAAAAGTTTTATGACTTTTTTTTCCAGGTGATGGTTACGACGCTCGCCTAATGAGCGGGACAGCAGTTCGAAAGCGAAAACCTCGTCAAGAGATCTCGGCATGTCTCAAATGGATATGCTTCTTCATCAATTTCCTCGCCTTTGTGAGTCCGACGCTTTTTTCCTCAGAGATCTCGTAAAAAGCTGCGATAGCAAGATCGATGTAGCAGATGTCTCTTAAGCTAAGCGGGGCCAACGTAAAAGTGTCGGTGGGTCGTTTACTCTGATCTCCGCTCTGTTCCTTTACGATGGGTTCCTCCTCTGGACACGAGATAGAGAAACCTTCCCAAACCTCCGCTGGTCAATCAATCTCCCAGTGTTTACTCCTCTCATCAGTGGATTATCTCTCCCCTCCTTTATCTTCTCCTCGGCCGCTTCTTCTTATCCTCTCCTTGTCATATTTTGTTCATACTTGAGTGAATCTCAGGAATTTGAAAGAAGCAGCTGACCCACTCCATTTTTGATCAGTCAAGGTCAGAAGATGATCCAAGAGAGTGTGAATTAGCTCGAATCTCGAATGGCCTTCGATCTCTTTTTGCCCATCCACCGATCCCATACTCTTATTACGGAGAGAGAGGAGGAATACGACCTCCGATGAGGTCATATCAAGACTGTGCCCACAGAAAAAGAGAGGGAAAGACGGTGCTGACCCGTCCAAAAAACTGACTACTTTCCCAATCTTTCGATCAGCGCGCGTGCTCTCAATTCCAGAGTGGTCTTTACTCGGACAGAGAACCAGTCTGATAGGAGAATGAAGAAGGGAGAGGACAGGAGGGGGATCATGATGGCCCCTGAGGGGCAGTGAGGGTGTCTCCATTTCACATACACACTTTTACCTTGTTTGACCGACGAAAGATGGGGAGAAATGGAGATGGGCTGAGAAGGAAGGGGAAAATGGCCATTTGCATGGAAAGAACGCTGACGGCCTTGCCGGGCTTTGAATGGGCCACTCGAAGAGATGGCCATAGGGACGCGGATTCGAATGAGATTGTTGTGGAGAATGGAACAAAGAGCGGAAGAAATAGATACCCCCATAGACATACGGAATACCCTGAAGTTGGTTGTTCGATAGGGTCGAATGACGAAGAAGATGCAGATGGAAAGCTTATAACTCGACAAGACAAAAGAGAGAACAATGAGATTGTAATTTCAGTTAATCGGACTCTTCATCCTTTCATTGGGCATCTACTTGTGTGGAAGGATCCACGAGGAGTCTCCGATTGGGCTGATGTTGTACTCAATCCAGCCATCATGTTGGCCATTATAGGTCAGTTTTCATCCGTCACCTTCTACTTGGTTCGAAATGTGATCTTGGTCTGCTTTTTCTATTCTTGCTCTCACTGCAAAGTGATTTTTCTTCTTCGTTCTCTTTCGAGTCTCAAACTGTCACTTCTGAGGAGATGCATGTTCTTTCTCTCCCTTTTCTGCTCGAGCTATTTCGGAATGAGTTAACCGATGCGTAAGTTATGGTTGCTGTCGCCTCTCTCACTCCCTTCACTTTTGGCTGAGTCTCAAGGGGTCAATAGCTCCCCTCCTCTTCCCTCTCTATTTCCATTGTGGGAACCCGAGTCGCTGTAATTTCCTCGCGAGCGAGCGCGTTCGGTCAGAGAATCGGCTACTTCACAAGGGAATTTAGGAGGGGAGCGCAGAGTTTGGAGGGACCATCAAAAAGAGAGGCGAAGAGGCTAATGGGGTTCTCTTCTCTGTGCAACTTGTCAAGGTTCTCACAAAAAGAGTCTGAGAACCCAAGGTAGAACAGTAACGACCTTTCTATGTTTGTTCTACATACCATCTGGTTTCTTACTGTAGAAAGAGCAAAATAGACTCGCACAATTATTTTCGATGGTTGACCAACTATAGCTATAGTCTCTCTCCATCAAAACTTGATGATGACAGGAAAAAATACTGCGGTTGTGTTGGTGAGCATCGTAGTTTTCTTCTCTCGAGACAACCCTACGGGTGTGACCACAAGTGAAAAAGTAGAATGAAGAACGAAGAAGAATACTAGTTCGAAGATCAGTCCCGAGTCAAAACAATGTAAAGATGTACGGAATAGACCTCGAGAATCAAATTTTCCTAGTAAGGAATGATGGATTCTTATGGAGCAAATAAAGATCAGATAATGGAAAATTCGATTGCAGGTTTCATCATCTGCGTAATAACGATGGCTGGGGCAGTCGGTGCCTTGAGGGACAATATCTCTCTGCTCAAGACGGTAAGAATTTGAAGATTCATGACTTAAATTTGATACAATGCTTTCAATATTTTTGATCCATCCCTCCCTAGCATAAGGTGTATTACGGTGACGGATCCACTCGAGTGTGTACAAATCACTCGGCTGTAAATCAGTCGAACGGCCCGTTGTAGTGTAAGAGATCGAGACTGGTCTGGTCATTCGGGGCTGGCTGAACATGGTCACGGTTTGGTACACTACTGTAAGCTTCTTTCGATATACGGGAAAGAACCGAATCCGAGGTGTAGGCGATCAGGGGAACAGCAAAGCGACCACTGAAAATAGATTCACTGCAAAAAAACTTATTCTAAGATCAGGCGTATCCGGCAAATCAGGAAAACAAACTTTATAAAAATAATAAAATAATCAAAATTATCAAAATCATACGTTTCAGTTCGCTATGTCGGTTTTCTTCTGCTACATTGTCCTCGTTCTGGGCACTTTCTGTCTCTTCATTCTCTTCTACGCAGACAATCCCGATGGAATCTCAGCCCAAACAATCCTCCAGTATTCCATTGGTAGATATCACAACAACAGAAATATCGCCGATCTGGTGGATTATATGCAGGAACAGGTGGGAAACAGCATCTTAAAATTTAATATATCAACTGAACATCGTATTTTGATCACATGCTTTGTAAAAGCAAAGCAATGACAGAATTATTATACAACTAGCAAATTACTTGAACCTTTTTCATCGAGATAACAATGAGAGCATACAGATACAGACTACATTAGCATGCATTTTACGCAACACTACCGCAAGATCCTGATAAACTATTGATAACGATTGATTGATAATTACAGCTGGAGTGCTGCGGTGTCTCCTCGGTCGCAGCTGGATTCCGTGACTGGGGTCTCTCATCGCAATTCAATTGCTCCGATACGAATCCATTCCCTGAGAGATGCGGAGTACCCTACTCCTGCTGTAGGAGATCCGTCGTCAGTGAAGCTGTACGTCACTCAAAACAATACGAAACAATATTTCATCAGTGTCGCTTTCTGGGCGCTGTTCAAGATGGGGTATCAGAAGGCCGTTCTTCTTTCAAGACAGTCATTTTGAGGGGTCTCGGGCCAATCGATCGGTCCTCTTTCCTTGTCACATGTCACTCATATATATTTTAAGACCATGACCGTTTCTGAGAACCATTGATTTTATTGTAAAGCCTTCTGCAAAAAATACAGTTCTACTTTTCGCCTCACATGATATCTCAATCGGAGATTGCTTTTCATCCCATCTCGTGGAACCTCCCAGTCTAGCACGGATAATCATCTCGAGTGATGCGAGATTAGATCCGAGTGAGTTATTTTCAGGCTGGTTCTGCAAATCCTCTGCTTCCTGCGATGAGATCACTCGAGTGCTGGCAGAATGCACTCAAGAAGAGACCACAGGATATTGAGGTCAGATATGTGAAAAACGAAAACGTATGCAGTATGCACCATTCATGGAAATATTTCATTTCTCCTCTCAGAATGACATTCACACTCGTGGTTGCCTTCTTCCTCTTCGATCCGTCTTCGAAACTCATGCTCTTCACATTGGAATGGTTGTCGCAGTTATCATCATTCCTGTTGTCAGTATTTAACCAATCATTTGAAAATAGAGATAAGATATCTGGTTTTGCACATTGCATTGAGTGGTTCTGAATTGTACTCAACCGAAAAGTGACTAGACATCCACAGGTCATCTTCAATGCATTCACAATATGAGTCTTTCATGGTCAATGAGTTCGTGAGGGCGGATTCCCAATGAATGTCACGTACGCCTGTTGTGAAACTGTGGCATGACTCATGTGATGTGAAACTCTGAAACGGTAGACGGCTGAAAATCCGTGATCTTTAATCTTTCCAGTCTCTCTCCGTCTGCATTGCTAACATTCTCGCCCGTCAAATTGACCATCAACGATGGTTGTTGGAAAGGGAAGCGAGAAGGCACGACCGGAGAAGGAAGAGGGATAGGTAAGGATATCACCCATCGTAAGAAAACTACAAAAACAGCAACAACAATAACAACAACAGTAATTATTATGCTTCATTAAGATCCGCAGTCACTGCTTCGGCCTTCCGACAGATGGAAGCGGGTGTTCTACCAGAGGTAACTTGTTTTCTCTCTGTTTATTGCTATTTCTTTATTACGTCATCGAACTTATTACTGTTCCAGCAGCCTCTTCCACAGCCGAAGAAGTCAACCGAACGTGCACCGAAGCTTCCCGATACTCCTCCTCCCGATAAACCGCCCGTCGAATTCACGAATCAACGCAAGACAAGTGGGTATTCATTACAAAAAATTTAGTGAAGCCCTAATGTGAGGAATCACTTGCCACTTGTATCTGGATCATCAATGCAATTTTTGTAGTAGTTTATACCTGTGTTCCACGTGGGTCTCAGATGAAGACTGATAAGAATACGCATGATACTAGCCTAGGTCGCGGGAAACAGAGAAGTTGTAGCGAGGCATAAGTAGATTAGATATTAAACGAGATCTTTCAGGTCGGGCGCATAAGGGAACGCGAGCTGCAAGCACATCGCCTAATAGAAAAATGAGCAGTGGAGCAAGGATGGGAGAGACAACAGCACCTAAGAAAGTAAGTGAAGAAAACTGAACAATGTAGATCACTTGTCACTTTAACTGATAGTAAGACAACAGAAGTATGTGATTTCATGCACCATTACAATTATGTCATTCAGGAGAAACGGCAGCGTTCAGTTCCACCTAAGTCGCATCCTCCTCCTCCCGGTGGCTCCAATTCGCGCACACATCACTGGATTCTCCAGCAATCCGATCTAGTCAATCCTCGACCATCCTCGTGAAACCCCCTTCCCTGTGCCATTCTCTAGACCACACTTCCTCTCTAATAGGTACAATCAATTCTGCTCACTTTCTGCAACTTCGCAAAGCTGTTCTCCCCCTGCCATTCCTGCACTTAATCAGCATCGAAACCGTTATCCATCTTGCCTTGCCCCCTCCGAGTATCCCCCCTCCATCTCTTTCACTCCCCATCGAACGGTCCCTTCTATCCTGTCCTCGAGAGCCATACAGGACTATCCTCCTTCCCAATATTCTTTCACTACTGCTAAATTATCGATTACACTGCGAGTAGATCACCCCTTTCTGTCTTCTTTCCATTGTCTCACCCCTCCTTCAGAATTATACTCTCGTCATTCGTACCAATACCTCATCGGGTTTTTCCCTTCCCTTCGCTCTACCAATCAGCTTCTGTCCCTGTATAGGTCTCAGTTCTTTCCCTCAAAATCCCAACTGTGACCACTGTGCTCCGTATCGATAAATCGAACAAATTCTAACAGAGATATTTATCGAGATATAATAGTGTAGTTGAAGAAATAATCTTAGTGGGAGGTCCTCTCTTCGACAAGTGAATCAGAAGCACTGCATGTTCCAATCGCAGGCGTCTGCAATCGGACAGTATGGGTGGTCCTAGTCACGGTAACTTACGCTCAGTGCAGCACAATCCCTGACTCTTGCATGTGCCCATCGCGTTCTTGATCTGATAATTATTTTATTATTATTAAAATGTGGAACTATGTCACCTTGCATCCGTTCCGCTCACAAACGGCAGCCTCCCTGCATTCCTGATCAATGAAACAGTTTGCGGATGTGCAGCATCGATAGAGACTCGTGCAGATGCCGGTCTTGTGCTCGCCTGTAACGAATATTTTAAGTTAAAATATAAACATCCAACCGCATTTCTTTAGGAAGTCTTTATTATCTAGTCTCTTCCTAGCAGTTTCTCTAATCTTTTCGTCTCATAAATCATGTTTGATTTTAATACTGTCACTTCTGCACTACATGATGATGCGATCCACCAAGTGTTTTAGTGCCTCTGTCATCAATTTTTAGGTGATGCTCCCAATGAATGTGCGTATCCGTAGTATGCAATGTACTCATTATCCACAGCATGTCTGTGATCACTGTCCCCTTCAATAATTGACGCAAATTATTCCCCAAGGAGTAACTAGGTAGTTTATATCATGGACCGATCAAGCGCCCTCTAGTTTGTTTGAAAAAAAAAAGATCCACCTTACTGAATCTGCTTGGCGCTAACCGTAGAAACTCATCAAGCTAAAAGCAGGAAGCTCTATGTTCTGTGAAATGGGCTCTAATTCTCTAATCTTTGCCGCTTCTGAGACTATCCACACAGACAAACCACAGAATCTCACGCGGAAGGGAAGTAAAAGCATTCAAATAATTTAGAAAAAAAAGAAAAATCAAGGAAACGGCATGAATGAAAATTCAATCATCAACTCCATGCTCTTATTTTGAGACAGTTTTACTAAAACCAGAAGTGCAGTTATTTGATTTCTCTTAACTTTTGGTAATTTACAGTTTCAATATTTTCAGCAATGACATGAGAAATACGAACAAACTACTTGTTATGTGATAGAACATTTTTTTATATTGGGTAAAAAAACTACCGTAAACTAACTAACCACACTCTGCGCATCCTGCACTTCTTCCGTATCTTCGGTATGGACACGAATTAAGGAAGCAGCCGAAAACTGTGGAGGAAGTGAGAAGAAGAAGAAGAAGGAGAGCCATCCCAAGTGAGTTCATACTGAAGTGAATGAGAGAGGAGGAGTCTAGATGATCAGATAGATTAGAGGAGAAGAAGAGATAAGGGAGGAGCTAAGGGAAGACTCGATTTACGAAATGACACGAGCATGGAGAATGACGATAACGAGAGATTGATAGAGTGCACAGTACAAAAAGTTGAGTCTGACGTGCATAGTGCCGATCTCTATAAAAAGAAATGGCTTTGCTTCGTTATTCTCACGAGCCAGTGTGTGTTTATTCAAATGAATTTTAATGGATCCAAAAAAAGTTTCCAGGAATTGTTTCACAGACCCAGAAAAAGGTTTTAAGAACCATTGTGTGTTGATTCCAATAAATTTTCTGCAATTTCAGATTGTGAATTCGAAGACACTATGTATGAGATTCTTAATACACATTACCAATGGATTTAGCATTACACATTACTATATATCAAAAATTAATTTGGAACAGACATTCATTTCCAAAAACATATTAGAAATTATGGGACCGGAAAGCAATTTATGGGTTCAGCAAATTTGTATTATTTCCAATATATAAATACTGGGAACTATCCCTAGGATCGGAAACGATACTGGATCCGAAAATTTTTGTTCGGACACCTAACACCTCTCAGTAACAAGCACTATCAGGAGAGGTGGCATTGGAATGAGGGTGAAGAATTTTGGAACAGTGAATGGAGAGAAGTATCAACTCTTATATAGATCATCTGTAACACTAAATAAATTTATTATCATACAAAAGTGTAATGATATCCATGAGGAACAAAAGTAGGTGTGAGTGAGAAAGGGTAAGACAAAGGGAAGACAAAGGGAAGAAAGGGGTACATCATCCCACACTTCTTAATGGCCATCCCTTTCTCTTCCGATTCCATATCCATACATAGGAAAGCAAGTAAACGAGGGCGATGATGGGAGGGGGGATGGGATTCGAATGAGGGTGAAGAATCTAGGGACAGACAATGAACGGAGGGACTTGGTATAAGAAGAAAGCATCAAGAATCAGTGTCCGTCTTCATCATGGAGCGGTTGAATAACGATACAGAACAACGATTGTCAACACGTGGTTGATTCAAGGAATGATTGGCTATTCATGACTTGGGCTAATACGCAAAAAAACTCAAAAACGAAGGAATGAATCCTAGATCTAATTAACGATAACGCTTAGTTGGCCTTCTTCGGTTTCTTCCTGTTTTGTACAGTCTGCTTCTCTTCACTCGTTGTAGTATGAACTTCCTCAGTGGCCTTCTTGATCTGATCAGCAAAAGGATTCTCGGGTATTGGCCGTCTCTCGGGCTTCGCTGGTTTCACCGGATCATCCATTACGAAGTCGTCCATTCCTTCAATGTTTTTCTTCCAATTATTAGAACTTGCCCTATTCACCTTTAGCTTCCAATGAAAATACCGTATATTACATTAACCGTCTCTATCATACCTCTTAAACTAGGTAGAGCTCTTTGCTATTGAATGATAAGGTTTCCCGGTTCCTGCTCTATAATAAATGCACAGGATTTGAAAGTGCAAACTCGACTACTCCTTCATTGTGTTTCGCAGAGGGCGCTGTCTTTGGTTCCACAAAAGCGCCCCTTTTCCAGAATACTAAGCATATTTCAAAAAAATGTCATTTTTCAATGGAGTTTAATTCTCGGCAGTTGTTTTACTCGAATAAACATATCTCGTGCTAGTTCCCGATCGTCCTTCTCACCTTTGAGCACGAAGTAGAGATCAGCGAAGAAAATGATTGTGGCGAACACCAAACCGATGGCGAATCTACAATTATTTCCGTCGTCGTCTCGTGTGCGCCTAATCACTATACAATAGAGCCACACACACATGCTATTTTCCTCCCCGGTACACACCGTGATTTGCTCTCCCCATAGGAATTCAAGTGGCACATGAATACTTCGCCAGCTCCCCGGCGGATTCTGAGCACTTGCCATTGTTATTGGCGTGTATACACATGTTTTCGATTCCGATTGGCTACGGCTTAAGCCTCGCTGGTCACAAAACAAAAGGCCAATCTCTCTTGTCTCCAGGGTTCTGGTCTTAGTCACTGTTCTTCCCCCCTTTCTTCTTTTCTTTCTCGTTTACTCGTCTCCCTCGGGTAATGTACTCTTATTCCTTTTATGCATTCATTGAGGGGAAAATAGACCGAATGGTGTCCCCGTCCTCTTTCCCGTCCTCTTCTATTCTCTTTCTACGACGTTCTTAGCGTGCTGCCGTAATGATCTACTCATTCTACATCCACGCAATGGGAAGTTGTTTAGCTACCGTAGTCCTTACTACTCCACCCACTTGCTCGCCAAGGGTATATATATATACTGCCCCGATCAATCACGGCCTTACTTCAGTCTCCCTCTTGTCACCATACTCGCTCTGCACCGAATCTAATCAATTCCGCATAGTAAAGACACGTCTCTCAATCGCCTTCAACCGCTTCACGTAACAGTTAGTTCACAGTTAGTGACTCGTTTTGTTACGCAAAGATATATTGCGTTGTCTGGAGAGCTGTGAGATACAAATGCTTCTTGTAATATATTTTGTATGAGTGGTGTCACAATATACAAACACCAAGCGAATCATATAGGATTTTGAACCAATATTGCATTTTCCATTCTATAGCGCACCTGATCGAAAGATCGATATCGAGATGGGGGTAGAGATAGGTCACTCCTGAGAATCCGAAGAAGAACCCACAGACAACGGTAATAACAACGTTGAAGATAGACATTACTTGCTTGTTCGCCGCTTTCATTTCCTGAAAAGAGCATGATCCTTCCCTCTTCTTATCAAATTCCAATGTTTTTTTATTTCTGTGGGGAAAGCAGGAAAACGTTCTTCCTCATAGATCGATAATGCCCCATGGCGACGTAATGCAAAGATTTCCATCACTCTCCGCCCCACCAAGGCACCCGAAAGGGAAATTGGGAGTGACTAGATCACGCGGTAAAGTAGGTCCGAAGAAGAGACTGGGCTCTCCGGACTGAATTGGCCTAATATTCACTGGCCTAGCAGTGATCTCCCGCAGGACGCAAGTGCCTAGATTAACGGGATGACCTTTACCTTTACCTTTTACCATCACTGTAATATGCATCGTAGCCAGAGGGTAAAGTCCTCATTAGTATGGAACAGCGTAACGAGCGGGTACAGCGAGAATTGATGACATGAGGGAGGTGAGAAGACTCTCTTCTCTTGACACACTCTCTCGCTTTATGGATGACGATATTTGTCGAAGAATCGAGCAAAGATTGGCGGGGTTTAGAGATATGCAGAAGACTGCAGCGTACAATTGTTCAATCATGTTCGAAAATCCCAGAGATTTCGGGAATCAATAAATTGTACAAGTTCCGGTCTTTGCCCGAGTCTATGCACCTCCCTTATCTCGACTCTGCACACTGAAAACGCTGCACCTTGCAGTGAAGAGAATCTTTGCAATCCGTTTCAAATATCGAATTCACTTTGGGATATGATCTTTGAGTCATTTACTCATTTCAATTGACTAATATTTCTACAAGTAGTCCATTAAGCGTCTTCGTATATCAATGATATGATTGATGCAATTATATCGATTTTTGAATTTTTCAACAAAATCAGCAATTTTCAATGCATCTAGCTAAAAATCTATTAAAAAATTTAATTTTCTTTTCTCTAAATTATATTGCGAAAAAAGTGAGCTCTTGGTTATTGTAGTTACTAAACATAGATTTCCAAATTATAATTTAGATAATTTTTTAGTATGCCGTAACCAATTATATGAACTATTATATTTTCTAAATTTGCGAGGGCAGCAACTATACCTAAATAGCCACCCCACTCAACCTCCCGCTGTTTCATTCTAGTGAAGGAAACGTGCGAGTCGATCGATGTCGAACGCAAATGCGCAATAGGGAAGTGAATATGTCTTCCTTTGCACTGATCTATTCGACCCGTCAGTTTCAGACTCATACTTGCGCTAGCTACTTCCCCAATCCACTTTACTGGCTAGTTCAAGAACTTCATTGCCCATATTCTATTTATCCCGCTGTTTTTGCTCTAGTAATCAGTGTTCAGTTCTATTCGGAGTACGGTTATCATAAGTTCAATAGCGTGGAATCCTTAGGGACGGCTCTTATTATATCTTGTTTTGGCAAAAGTTACGGTGGGTTCACTCCCCCTTTTGGTTTTCATTCTTCGCCCTCAAGAAAGTAAATGACACTAACTTTTCCGAATCCTTCCATCAAATTGTCCTTTCCGAAGTTTTGAGATCGATCGACGTCCCTGATTATCCTCTTGTATTCCATATCCTCCTGCAATTCTATTTTCGCAATTTAATAAAAATTCGAGTTTTAATTAATATTAGCATATAAATCGAGTCAACCCACGGGCTTTACCCGCATGCCGCGGGGGTTATCAATCACACCTCGTGTAATGAAATTCATTTCAGTGGGCGAATACCGTAGTGAATTGATGAGAAAAGGGGTTGGACTTGGAAAATGGGCAAGAATTGGGCCTTATTGCTCACCATTCTTATCCTCAGTCGTCGAGTCTTCTCCTTGAAAGCAGCACTTGCCTTGTACTCCTCCACTTTGCGAGGTGCTAACTGAATTTCGCCATTAATAATCATTATTCACTTTTCATCCTTCTATAGGAATAGTAGAGTGTAAGCATGACACACTTGAGTTATAATTGGCGTGATTCATCATTTTTCGGGGCAAAAGTAACAGGGAGCGCAATGGCGGCTCATTATGGGCGCGTATTTACTCACCTTTAGAGTGGAGAAAAATGCGAAGAGTGGCAGAGTGTCAACCTCTTCCCTTCCCAAATCGTCAATGTCCTCGATTTTGACGCGATCCTTCTAGAATTTTTAATATTTACATAAATCCGAAGAATATTTAGACGTTTAACGAACCTTTGCTAGCGCGACAACCTTTTCCTTGTTCTTCTCGCTCAATTGGTTGGCAATTCCAACCAATCGCTCCTTATCCGCCTTCTCCAACAAGTATTCCGCCATTACCTGAGCTATTTGAGATTAAAAACGGTTACATTGTGGCGAAATACAAGCGATATCATCAAAAGTCGAGTGCAAAAACCAAGTTGTCCGGTACCAACGCGGCCACAACTGGGGGCTAAACGCCGAGGGTGCGCAATCGCCAGCACTCGCGGAACGTAATATTCCCCCTCCTCCCCCTTTCCAGATACCTTCCCATTCCCGCTGTTATCTCATAGCGTATCTGCACGTTATCTAATCTCCTTCTGTTTTTCCTTATTTTTTCTCCATTTTTTCTCCATTTTTTATTCCAATCGTCATTCTTTTGTGAGACATTGCAATGTTCTCAGGTTTCATCGCTCCTTCTCCTCTTCACAAGTCCATCTCCATTCTGTCCCCTCCATTCCAACTCTTCTTCTCCATAATTACTCTATTTCTCCCCCCTCCCTTCTTCCCAGCCTTGTCATCATCACTTCCCCTGATCCACAACGGTGGTTGCTCACTCGAATCTTGCACCTTTTCGAAAGGTAGAGTGTGCGAGAGAGCGTGCGATATCGAGAGAGAATCAACGATATCCCCCTCTGTGCCCCTTTGCAGTATCTCGTGCTTTGCTTTCCCATATGAACAACGTGCGAGTCTCTTTTTGTTGAATGGAAGCCACGAGCATAAGAATGGAGCGAATGTTGAGAGAATCTTCCTTCCCTTCCTCCACTCTTCCCCTTCGTCGGCTCTATTCTAATTGTCTTCTCCACTCATCCATTATAACTTTTGCAGACATAAAAGTTTCAATGGCTGAACTGAAAGAGGTCACAAATGTGGTGGTGTCTGTGGAGGAGGTGAAGGAGGAGAAGAAAGAAGACCTGGTGGAAGATAAGAAGGTGATGATTGCTGTGGAGGAGAAGAAGGATGAGAAGGAGGAAGAGGCTCCGATCGAGAAGAGAACTCTCAATGGTCAAACGGTTAGTTGTAATCTTTGATATTTAATCACAATCTTTCGATTCAGTTGGATGCCCGTTTCTCCGTCAAGCTCTTCGACACTTCCAAGTCGCTGTTCAAACGTCTCTCCGAAGACTATGATGACAAGGTAGGCGATATTTCTAGGGTTGTATAGTATCTTTTGGGAAGAATTGAGAAATAACGGAATTAGATTGGGAGGGAACAGTGAAATGATCCTTCTGATTGATCCTTGCAAACTCTGCTCGCTTCCTATGACGATTATGCATCTGTGCTCTACTCTCCCTCTCTGGCAGTGGAAGGGTGGCTTCATTTCGCATTCAGACCAGACCCGTTGAAATCCCACAAGCAACCACAATCGTCCACTATTATCCAATTTTGCGGGCTCTCCTTCTCTCTTCCATTCGAGAGACAATAATAGACAGGCCTTTCTACAATAATAAGGGCTACAGGGAAGGAATACGTGTGGGATGGGGCATTCGCTGTATTAGTCCATTAGAGTGTATGGGGAATGGTGAAAGGCTGGAGCATCACTCGAATCGACGATCACGGGGACTCGAAAATCATCGTTGTTTGGCTCCATTTCAAGAGGAAACGTGCACTTGTTCATCCCAAGGGGGGCGAAAATGAGTAGTGGCTCGTTAGTCTTTCTCGTGATGAAGGCGCGCCGTCGTAATTGATACTCCGCTGAGTCAGGCCATAACTCTGCAAGGGAAGCAATATGTTCGGGATACTGGATTAATGAGCACTCCATATCCACCATGTCTTTCTTGGAAGCCAGAGTGACTAGAGAGTGTGGGATTAGAGGAGAGTCAATTGTCCGGTGATCGTTAATGACGCAATTGCAGCATGAGAACGCTCGTAAGCTGCAAGCCTTCCTCGATTGTGTCCTACCTGGGGAGCAACAGTTTCCCCTCGTGTCTCTCTCTCGATTCCTCGGCCTCCTCCCGCCATGGAACACTGATGTAAGTACTCCATAAAGAAGCACTCTATTCAACCCTTGCACTCTCTCTCTCAGTTTCTCCAACTGGTAAGACCATGTAGAATACTGATGCCGATATTGCCACAGGACTCGATGCATCCATTGCTTCCAGTCTTCGTGGCAGCTAAGATAATGTGAAAATGACGATGGTTTCATTGCCACCAGATACCATTTCTTTTCCAAGCCCACTAAGATGAATGAGTCGAATACTTCCACGGCAACGTTTGTTGATTAGGTGATAAGGCAGGAAAGCTTTTAGTAGCTTGACGTTGGTAGTTGCTCTCTAATGTGAGAATTTTTGGTCTTAACTTGGGAAAGGGGAGAGAGTGAGAAATA
The DNA here is from genome assembly GCA_911812115.1 of Pristionchus exspectatus. Taxonomy (NCBI): domain Eukaryota; kingdom Metazoa; phylum Nematoda; class Chromadorea; order Rhabditida; family Neodiplogasteridae; genus Pristionchus; species Pristionchus exspectatus. The sequence goes on along the minus strand of OU461583.1, from coordinate 26,050,468 downwards.
CTGACGTTGGCCAGAATTCTGCCCACTTTTTGCTAAAGCACAGAGCATCGATTCACGTCGAGACTTATGGAGAGAAGGACAGGTGCAATTGAGAACTTGAGAGACTGAGAAATTATCTCGTTCTCTTTATCTCGCCTACTCGACTACTGCGCATAACTAACGTCTGGCAGAGAATGGGTAAAAATACGAGGGAGCAAAGCGAGCAATGGAACGTGATATATGTAAGGCGATATCCGTATCGATAACAGACGATACTTACAGGGACCAGAAAATATTGAACAGGGAATTGTAGTCCGTCCAACAACTGGCCTTACCAGTGGATCCTACGTAGCGCTGTATTACGACTGTGAACTGACGTAGATAAACCTTTATTACAGGGACTGACGGCTCTCCGTCAGTTCAGCAGACAGGATCGACTCAAGGCTCAGGAAAGTCTCAAGAGGGAGAGAAGCATCGATGTGCCGGTTCGTTTATTGCCAATATCCTAACACTAGCAAACCTCTCCGAAAAAAAACCTTGCATGTATCCTTCGTAAATGAGGTGCTCTAAAAAATAATTAAATTCAAAAGAAAGATTGATGTACCATGATTATTGAGTCATTAAAAGTAGTTATACAAACTCATTTTTGCAGGAGCCGGACACCTCTTCCTTCTCAAATCTCTTCAAGCAGATGGCTGTGGACGAGGAGGATAAGGATGAGGATGGAGAGGGAGCATCGAAGAAGATGAAGATGACCTCTCCTCCAGCTGGTCTCTTCGCTGATGATGAAGACAAACCCGGATGCTCTAATCTCCTCGTCTAGACGACTTTCCTTTATCTCTCTCTTATGCTACGAACAGAGTCGACGTCTAAACGAAAATGAGGGAGACGATCCTTTTTTGACCAATCTATGAAGGAAAGTCCATCATTTTCGTCTAGACGTCGACATTTTTCGCAGCCATATAATCGGGAACATTTTAATCGACGAGAAATAATCAGAACTTTCCTGTAGAGGTAGACTCTTGTACTAGTAGTTGATACCAGATTTAAAAGTCAAACCTCAATGATCAAACATCTACAGTCTAATACGGAATTGGTTTACGTCGATTTAGATGTTTCTTATTCAGTACCAAAGTATATCACAGGAAAATAGAAATACATTTGATTTTTTTATTCCACAAACGCGATAATTCTTACTGAGCCCGCTTTACTGTGGATCTTCTTTGGTACAATACTTATTGCACTGTATTTTGTAGGATGATTCCGAGTTTGCTAGGCAGAATAAGACCAACAGTATTGTTAGAGAAGTTCGGATCAGTCCTGTATATTATTTTGTGCGTTCATCTCATTTAACTATTATCGTGTATGTGCTATACCTGTGGAGCCACTTCTCTTCCTATCGCTTATCATACTCAATAATCCATATTTATGTAATATTACTAAGTGTAGCAATGACTTACCGTACCCACCCCTTCCTCTCCTTTAACTGAAGCCATGCTCTATTCAGTGCTTCTCTTTCCACAGAGAAGAACAACTCTCGTAAGACCCCCATCTCCCACGCTCTCTACTTATCCCCTCACACAACTAGTAGTTTTTCGGCAGTATATGCATTGATCGATAACGTCTTGTTTCTTCTCTTGAGATTTTCTTGCCTCGGCTTCTAACTGTTCCAACTTCTTTCCGAGTGAGTAAAGTGTGTGTGCGCATCTTTCCCGATGATGGATATGTTTTGACTGAACCGACACTGGAGATGAGAGGTCGGTTCCCGGATCTTCCCCCAGACATATTCCCAAGACAATTCACCCCCTTCTTCTCCCTTCCTCTACCCACTCATTAGCATCCACAGCTTTCTTTCGATATACGCACCCAGTAGTTGGTGGGTAATTTATATTTACCGTTCAAACGTCGAGGATGATTGGCATCTAATCATCCAATGGACTTGTTCACTTTACTTATCCTGACTTCACCCAGTTCTTCACTAAGACATATTATTTCACCGACCCCAATCCCTTCTCTTTCCATATTCTACTTACCCATTCACACATCTCGTTATGTATCAGGTAGGTCTCGGTCCACTCCCTTCCTCTTCTCTCTTCTCATCCATCCCCCCTTATCTAGTCTGATTGTTTGTATTGTGCTAGGTTGGTAAGGAGAAGTGTGTGAATCGTGAGAAGAAAAACCGCGCGGATTCCCCATGGGACAGTGACAGATCGTTCATTGGGATAGTTCATTTGCATCATGAGAGGGGTCAATCCATCGGCACTTTGACCCAGGTCACTAGCTAGAGATATCCTCTCCCTACCATATTCATACTTCACCTATACGCTATCATTTGCAGGTTAGCCAGAATCGAGTCATCTCTCAATACATGTTGGTATTCCTAGCATACTATTCGAATCAACTATCTCAGAACTCCCATCCGTTCCTCGCCCTCACCCAGTAGGCCCATCCACTCCCCCTCTTCTTCCTCCAATCTCGCACCTGTTTACACTATCACCTCACTATCGCGGCCATTTCCTCGTATCTCCAGTGAAAGTTATCACCGATAAAGGGCCGATTCGAGAAGGAGTGAGAGCGAACGCTTCCCTTTTGTTGTGATAACGGTCCCCGTCAATACCCAGTACTGCAGTGCATGTACAAAAACTGAAGATTCGTTTGCTTAGCTGGTCGATTTCGTTTTCTCCTTTGCCTCCTTCAAATACAGAGTAAGTGATGACTCGTCCTTTGAACGCCATCACTCAATCCACGATTCCAATTCACTTTTCCCATTTTCCATTCGAATTTTCTCATCCATCCTCGCCCTCCAAATCTGTAATCTTCCCTCCGTCTCGATTAATCACTTTTGCACTGCGGGAAGTGAGATGAAAAAGCGAAAGGAACGGAAGAGGGCAGTGAGAGAGAGAGAGAGAGGATGAGAAGAGGCAGATATGATCACTCCCTCTCCATAGTTAGTGTCCATACTATCACAACATTTGCACCTTTCCACTACTTCTTTGCTCGGAGCAAGTTTTCATTGTATTTCTACGCAACTCTAAGAACTTCTCGATAGTTTGGCTTCCATCATATTCTCAACCCGACAGGGATGCCCCAATTATCCAGTGTGTGCACTAATCCAACACCCGCGCGCGTGAGCTTCAATGTGGTTAGCTCGGGCTAATAAGAAAATAGGTCTTCTCTCTTCTCATTGAATGACTTGATCTTCCGTCCATTTCATTAGCCCGAGAGCCGAGTCCTAATCAAGACTCCTCCTCTTATATTTACAACATCTCACAAGCAGACTGTGCAATTTCGTGTGGGGACGAGTTATGTGTGTTTGTCCACCGCTCTCCGTGTATTGTGTGATGAGTACAGTCTTTTTTCCATCGGGCATACATTTGTCGGTGTTTATTTTTAAACAAATCTTCTGGGACGCTCGTGCTGTAACAGTAGTGCTAAACATCGCCGAAACCAAAAATTGGAAAAGAAATTGGATCGGAGAAAAATTGCCTCTATAAGCCTCAGCCATCTCATTCATAGGAACAACTGACCTAATGACGCCTCCTCCCTATTCTCGCTCTTCCCAATTTTCAATACGTCGCACATGGGGAAATGCGCGTTATTGAGAGGCGAGAGAGGGGACGCGTGAAACCTATTCTTCTCTTCTTTCGTTCACTCCTCTCTTTTGCCTCACTTGACAACCATCTGGTACTGTTCGTCCGTGCGAATCTTTCGACCATTCACTCAATCCACTCCATTATCTCCTCTCCCTCCCCTCCCTCCTCCTCCCTCCCCTCCCTCCTCCTCCCTCCCCCTCCCTCCTCCTCCCTCCCCCTCCTCCTCCTCCCTCCCCTCCCTCCCCTCCCTCCTCCTCCCTCTCTTCCATTCACTGTTTTGCTCCTGTACTGTTTGTCTTCGATGTACGAACTTGATAGGAATCGAGTTATCGCTCGCTCTTTTTATGGGCGAACCCCACTAAGTAGAGTCCATCTCTCCTCTCTCTCTCACTTTGCACGGTTCGGCTCTCCACCGGACGAACATGAAATTTTACACTCTTTGCATGTGCCCAATCCCCCGGTGTCTCTCCTGTCCCTTCCGCTCTCTCTCTCTTTTACTCCCGGTGCCCTTTCCCATTGTGATCCCTCCGCTTTTTCTATCTCTCCCATCACCATTAGCCATCGTTCCCTCTAATGTGCCCTCCACAGATTCGAACCTTCACACTCTGACAGGCCTGATTCCGTCTTGGGAGATCAGCGGAAGGGAAGGCAGAGATGTTGCATCAGGTCAGAATTGCCTACTTTCCCTCCGCAATCCAGTTGTGTAATCCCATTGTAATCCTGACGTATGACATGAATGGGCAACTTTTTTCAAAAAAAGATGAATATTTCCAGGCTAAACGCGGTCCTCCCTCAGAAGTGTTCACTTTCAACGAACGACCCCGATCTCTCTACGACAATCACAGGTTCGTCTATTTTTCCTCTCGAATCGAATCACTTAATGCTCGATTTGGTTCGTATTCGTAACTCGCAGTCAATATTGGCTTCCCCACTTTGAGTGAATGTGTTCGCGAATTATTCAGCGCTTTTGAGTCAGCCCATTTCCCTCTTTTTTCGGAGAGAACATCCGAACTTCCAAGACAATTTGGTTTGGGAAGCATCGTCCGTATTAGATTTACGAGTGCTTCTATGGTAGGAAGATTTGAGTGGAAGCCATGTTCTTATGCGGCAAAGGTCACATTAGAGAACTCTCGGAGAAAAGAGAAAAAAAATTGGATAAAATTAGTGTGATGAAGCCCATCAATGGCCATAAATTTGAGTTAGACGACGACAGATGAGATCGTTATCAAACGTTGAGTGCCAGTTGTCAATAGATAACTGAGATTACGAATCACAGATAAGTCAACGGATAATATCCCCTTTCAGAGACACTCCCTCAGTGTCGACGGATGATTTCGACGTTGGATGGTGTCAGAAACCCTTCGTCCACTATGTCCACTGCCTTGCTGTCGTCCTCAAATATGTAAGTCAAGCTCTTTTTTTTTCAAATTTCGGCCGACACGCGAGGACGGCATTACGCGTATTGTGCATATTGAGTGAAATTACTTAGCGTTACTTAGTTCGCAGACAATTTCCGTTTCTTTGATCGACCCTATATTTGATCCCGACGCTGACTGATCCCGACTATCGAGAGGCCAGTTTCGAGGATTGGAAGTATTTTCTCATTAACCCTCTATTTCCCAACCTTATGGCTGTGAGTCAATCATCCATCGCATCGCTCCATGCCAATCATTCTTATCATTATCATTCCCCTCTCTGGTATGCGACCAACGGTCGAAAACTTCCGTTGTGTGTAGGGTGTGGAGTGATGAGGGAGTGTACAGTCGAGTGCAGGCTGAATCGGGAGCATTTCATCACTATCCCAGGCCCAGTTCATCGTAGACTACAAAAATTACTTCAAAAATGCCATATTGATTTCTTATCATTCGGTTTGCACGTACTAAACAACTTGAAATGTTTGCGGTCAGTAGATACATGAGCATTCTTTCAAACATAATTTCCTTTCTACCCGGAACAAAAAAAAAGCCAGGACGAATTAGAAGCTAAACTCTCTCTCGCCCTCCGTTCTCCTACCCTTCATTCGCTTCGCATAAGTCGAACCATAAAAAGAGACAGACATGACAAGTGAAGTTGGGGGGGGGAGGAGGGGAGTTGGTTAGATGAAGGAAGAAGGAAGGGAGAGGGGGAGAGGAGGGGAGGAAGGGGCGGACTCAACAGCAGTCCAAGAAAGGGGACGTAAAAGTCGTCGTGCAATGCACATGACGGCAATCTAGTCTGCAAATCAATCCCCTCCTACCTACCGTATCCGTCCCCAAGGGGAGCTACCGTACTCCACTATGTGGTTGGCGTTCCAGATGTGTGGAGTGCTCTTCCTCTTCCTATCCTGCTATCTCTACATCCTACGATCCGACTACGTGCCACTCCTTCATAACCAGGTGAGCAAAATCAGAAAAATCAATTGTATTCTTTTAAGATTATAATGACCCTTGTTTAATATCTGCGCATTATATATTCACAAATGGTCCAATAGTCTTATGTGAAATGTTTTGGGTAAAATTCGAAGATCTTCGCAAAGAAGAATGGTTCCGGGGGAAATGACCAAAGCGAAACAGCGGGATATATTTGGCTATAGCAGCATGACGATGTTCATTTCGTTTCGCGACGAGATTGGATGAGATTGGTGTCCCTATAGGGCTCATCATTCATATGTCCCGCACCAATTCGTAAACAAGTCCCACAAAGTGCGTCGTTGCGCTTTGGAGAAAGATTCTGCAGGAAGTTCATGTAATGATAGCGGGGCATGCGATGTGGAGTTCGAGTGCCTTTAGGAGATGGGCTACATTTAGACAACTTGTATAAAAGACGCGAAAAATAATTAAATTTGATGTTCGAAAAACAGTGTGACTGAAAAAATAGAGCTCATTAAAATAATAAATGAATGATTGTTTCAGAACTACATGTTCTGTGTGTCTCTCATGGCTGGAGCCGGTCTTCTCATTCTCGTCAACGGATGTTTATCTTGTTCTGCGATGAACAGTCGATGCGTGTTGTGCATTGTAAGTCACGTTTTGTTACTTTCGAAGGTTGAGAACACTTTTTCACCAATTTGACCAAAGAAACGTTCTAGAAATGGTAATCTTGTGAGTAAACTCCTGCGTACGATTTTCACTCCATAGTTTGTGTTTGCACGATATCTCATGACTTCCCAATTTCCTGGCTTCAAATTTAAGGATGCGAGTCCTTTTCCTCTCCTTCCTCCATGAGAATTGATGAGCCAGTGCGCGATAGAGAGAGAGAGAGTCAAAACTGAGCTCGTCCATAACCAAGTGCTGCCACAAAAAGCATCGAGGAGGGAATCTCGAGGGAGTTTCACAAGATGTAGACACCCAAAGACCGAGTTCTCAGATACTAGAGGCTAGATGGTGAAGGTTGACTGACAAGTTCTCTCTTCATGAAATCAAATGAGAATGACCGCCTACTGCAACCCTTTGACACGGTTTCAGTAACTAGTCTTCTTCAAATACTAGGCGCGTGGCGAACAATGAGAGGGCTTCACTCTCGCTCATAGATTAAGTGCTTTTCATTTTTGATGACGAGGAAGTCCGAGACTGTCCCAGTTGTATTAGATCCATTACAGTACACCCTGATGCTCGTGGTGATTCTCGGTATGCAAGTCGTTCTCTCCTACACATCCTTCAACTACTCACGGGTGAGAAATTGGCCGAATCCAATCCACTGGAGGAAGATGAATCTAGAAGATGAATCTGAGGGACAAAGCCCATTCTTCTTCAGGTGGCTGATTCGGACGCAGAGAAGCATCTAGCGAGGGATCTACTGCAGTACAATAACAACACGGTGCTGACGAGATCCATCGATGTGTTGCAAGTGGAGGTAAGGGTTCTGTATTACGATCATGTCACGTAAAAAGATATAAAAAGGTATCCAGGTCAAGATATTTTACAGTCGTAAGACAACGCTAGGTGGGACCCTTCATAGCGTAGGATGTCGAAATACGTTTTAGTGTAGAAATGAGAGTCTTTGCAATTCCATGTCTGTGTTGCAAGTGAAGGTGAGGATTCTGTACGTCCATGTCACGTAGGATGAGACTTTCGAGAGTGAGAATGAAAGACGCTAAATTTCTGTTCAATTTCCAATTGACTTCATCGCTCGTCACGCATCCATCCCGAATGTTCACTTCCCTTTCTCATTTAGTCGTTTGAATGCGCGAGTGAAGGGAGGGAAAGAGTCATGGGCCCGGTCGGTCTGTCTTCTTCTTGTTTTGAGAGTCCTCCGGAAGGCCGAAGAGGCAACACTGAATGGGAACAATCAACATGCGGGAACACAACAATTTTGACCATTTTCAAACCTTCTTTTTTCGAAAACTTCCTCGTTTTTCAGGGCAAATGTTGTGGGGCTATCGGGTTCGAGGATTTTCGTGGATTCGAACCGGAGACGGAGGACGAGGAATCGGTAGAGATCGGCAATGGAAGGAGAGCGACCAAACAGGTAATTGATACCCCAGAAATATTTCGGATCTCAAATTTCGGAAATAACCACAAAATATTGCAGTATGTGCCGGATTCGTGCTGCAGGAGCATCAGTAATGGATGTGGAAAGAGCGACCATCCCTCCAATATCTATTATCATGTCAGTGGGCTAAGGGAATGTTTGGAGGAAAACAAAAGTTTTGGTGTTTTCTCAGTGGTCTCTCAGAAGTTAGCGGAAAACAACCGAAAGTTATATTTTTTATCCCATGTAGCACATTTGAATGATATCTGGAGTAGAGCGGCTCGAAATAGTCTATGCAACTCCCAATCTCATTACGCATTTAATTATGCGCGAAACTACTCCTGTACGTGTGACATGGGAAAACTAGAAATATCAAATCCGGAGAGTAGTAAAAGGTCAAAATTTGCATTTGTTGACATTCAGGGATGCCTTCGATTCCTTCAACGGCAAGTGAAGCAACACATCTATATGATATTCACTCTCTCGCTAGCGGGAGCCATTCTTCAGGTACGAAAAGAGAGAAGAGAGAACGGAAATAGACGGAATTGGACGAAAAATAACGTGCCGTTCTGTGACAAAACATGGCAAAACATGGAAATGCACGGAAATATTTCTCTACGACATGATTGAATTAATAAAGTGGCAAACAAAAGCGGCAAAAAGCTAGAAGCCCGATGCGGGGCTCGAACCCGCGACAGCCAGATTAAGAGACCTTTCACGAGAAATCGCACCTATCCCACGCACGACATTTTTGCAACCCGTCTCAATATTTCATGGGTGATGTTCCCATACCAAGTGCTGATATTTGGCCCAATATGAAGGGTTCTAGTGCACACTCCGAAAAACGCCAGGCCCAACCCAAAAATAATCGAATTTTTAAAAATTCAGAAATATATGTTCTTTTAAGTTTTGCCGAAGTATTTTTGCATGGAGATTCCAAAAAACTTAGTTTGGAAGTGATCCGATAACGATAAAATGTCGAAAACCATAATTTTCGCCGAATTTCTCTTTTCTTGTAAAATTTTTCTCCTTATGACAATTTCTACCTACGATTTTCGGAATCTACGTGAAAAACTGGTTAAGCTGTTATTTTTTCGCCAAATTTTACCGATGTCCTAGGATTTTATAATTCCCGGAAGATGGTCAACCACACCTGTTTGCACAAAATGGTCCATACCGAGAGGGCTCAGATTCTTTGACCAACAGTTGTTTATGCCTCCAATGATGTTTTTTCGTCATTACGAACCTTTTTACGAAATTTGGTCAACATTTTGACCGTATTTATGGACATGACTTACCCCGACTTTTTTCACATAAGGGTCCCCCCTTATGTGAAAAATCAGGTTAGGGGTGATGTTGGATTTGCCCACAACATCCTATATGATTGCACTTAAACTAACATAAAACTGATTTTTGTTCACCCTAAAGTACTCTTTCTCGTGACGGATGTCATATTTCGAGATCACCCCTAACCTGATTTTTCACATAAGGGGGGACCCTTATGTGAAAAAAAGTCGGGGTAAGTCATGTCCATAAATACGGTCAAAATTTTGACCAAATTTCGTAAAAAGGTTCATAATGACGAAAAAACATCATTGGAGGCATAAACAACTGTTGGTCAAAGGATCTGAGCCCTCTCGGTATGGACTATTTTGTGCAAACAGGTGTGGTTGGCCATCTTCCGGGAATTATAAAATCCTAGGACATCGGTAAAATTTGGCGAAAAAATAACAGCATAACCAGTTTTTCACGTAGATTCCGAAAATCGTAGGTAGAAATTGTCACAAGGAGAAAAATTTTACAAGAAAAGAGAAATTCAGCGAAAATTATGGTTTTCGACATTTTATCGTTATCCGATCTCTTTCAAACTAAGTTTTTTGGAATCTCCATGCAAAAAAACGTCCGGAAAACTTAAAATAACATATAATTTAATTTTTTGAAAAATTCGGATTTTTTTGGGTGGGTATGGCGTTTCTCGGAGAGTGCACCAGAACCCTTCATATTGGGCCAAATATCAGCACATGGTATGGGGATATCACCCACAAAATATTGGGATGGGTTGCAAAAATGTCGTACGTCAACCCTCCACCAAAGCTACGTTTTCTCGTGAAACGTCTCTTAAGAGTCTGGTGCTCTACCGACTGAGCTAACCGGGCGACGCACGCGCTCTCTTAGATTCACTACTCCAGATCTTCGCGATTCTCGTTACGTGCTGCATTTGCGTGAGGAAGATTCGCAAGACGGGACGGAACAAAGAGAAGAGACGAATGGTCAACGGACGACAATACCATTTCGGTGTGAATATTGAAGATAGCGCCTACCTTGAATGATCTCGTTCTCCCTCCGTTTATTCCCAACCATACGGGTGCCCTCTCCATCCTTGCAACCTTTGCCCATTTCCTCGACCAATTTCTCCCCCACCGACTGCGAGTCATATCGGGAAGCTCTCCTCATAGCGTCATAATAACATAGTATAACTTTGCCGACGACTTCACCTCTCCCTCCCTATTTATTATTGCCGAACGATAAAGTATTCTGTAGTTTATTGCGAAGAACGATTTAGGTTACGGTTACAAGCAAATCTAAACGTGGTTACAAAGCAAATGTGGATCGTCTTCGGTGAATATCGATTGATGAGGCCGAGTATATGATCTACTCCTCCTCTTCCTCCTCCGATCCCTCCTCCTCCTCCGCTGAAATTGAACACCTCCGTCACTCAAGGATACATCGTAATAATGCTACTTACTTTTTACATAGTTAAACATTATAAACCTATCAACAAGGCGGTGTTTCTTACAGTGATGCAATGCCAAAAATTTGCAGAAAGTTTGAGTATTTGGTATAGCACTGGCCAAAATCATTGCCTTATATTTCTTATTTGCAAAAGGAACCTCAAGGTCAATTAATTTAGAATTGTAATTGGTTAGACATCCCTAATGCCATACCTCCCTCCTCCTCGGCCTCCTCTGCAGCAGCAGGAGCCTCCTCAGCCACGGGCTCGGGCTCCTCAGCCTTCTCCTCCTTATCCTCCTCCTTCTACAATGGATAGCATGCTAATGAAACATCCCAAATCTCATCAAATCTCTTTCTAACCACACCTCAAGCTCTTACCTTCTCCACCTTCTCTCCCTTCATCTCCGCCTTCCAATCGGGCTTGTCCTCTTTCTTCTGTAAGGGTTCGATTGGTTTTGCTTAGGAAAATGCAAACTTGTTAAAATTCCGTTCATTCAGCTCAATAAATTCGCACCTTGAGGAGTTCATCAATATTCGTCTCCTTCTTGACGACCTTGAGGTTGTTGCGGAAATCGGCCTTCTTCGGCGCCTCTCCCTAAATTTCACAAAATTAATTGAAAAATCATTCAATTTGGTCTATCTCAAGTTTTTACTGTTTTTACTACTTTTTACACATGATCTTTTGGAAATATAGAAGTAATAAGCAATGCACTCACCTCGGTCTTGGTGGCCTGCTTGAACTTGTTGTCGTACTTGGACACCTTCTTCAGGGTCGGTTTCACGCTGTAAATATTACATGATTTAAGTGACAATTCAATTCTCCTATCGTTCAGCATCCAAATGCAATTATCCCATTGTGAGTAATTGTATTGCTCTACTTTGAGTAGTAATTTGTTGTCCTACTGTGTCGAATTCCCAACGATTTTTACGTGTACGCCGCTCAACGTTCACTACCGTATCCCTCAGCTGTCACTCTTCTTACGCAAGGAAACTCGACTCTTGGAATGTCACTGATACTCGTCATGATACTCTCGCAGTAAATTATCGAAAACTGGAGATTTTTGAGATGCGAAACCCATTCGGTGTTACATTCTTATGGTTCTTGAAGTAAAGCAATCGATAACTGACTATTTTCCTCGTAGATCATTGACGGCGATTGTGAGGGTGTTGATCTCGGTTTCCTTCACGAGAACGAGCTGATTGATGTCGAACCTACAGAGGACAAAGATAAACATGTTCTTCAGTGAAAGATCTTATTAATTACATGTGAATTGATAACATATGAGGCCGTTTGCGAAAGAGTCGGGTAAAATCGGATGGGGTTGGCACAGCTCAAAAATGTTAGTTCTCTGAAACTCTGTGATTTGGGGTTCTCGAGGGTGCTGATGACGGTAGGCATATTCATTTTGGTCGTTGAGCCCCCGTTGGCTCCAGACGACGTCACGTCGAAAACGGTTTTTGTGTAATATATTGTGTTCATCACTTCCAGATGTGTCCCGAGTTTAAACCTACTTCTCATCCTCGAGTCTGCGGACAACATCGAAGAGTTCCTCGTAGATTTTGAGGAGCTTCCCTAGAAAATCAGTGATTAGAGTCCTGATTACGGTAGTTTCTGGTAGTATTGATACGATAGATACGGTAGAAATGATAGATACTACGGCAGATACGGTAAGCATACGGTACCTTGATCGTTGATGTCGTCAACCTCGGGGCAGGGAATGGTACGCTGAGCGAGGATCTGGAAGGGAGAGGGAAGTTCTATCTTGTCATTGCATGTCACTCATCGAGAAGCGAGGCGAGAGCCATCATAGAGAAGGATCTATGACATGAGTTGTGACGCACGCTTTCGAGAATCTCGGTGCATTCTTGCCTAATCATTTCATGAATTCATAACTCAGGGAGTGGGGATGGAGTGACTAATGATCCTTGTATAAGCTTCATCCATGGATGAAGAATGATGTAGGAGTGCCACTAGGAGTGCTCACCTTCTGTCTCTCTTGCTCCTTGAGTAGCTGCTGGCTCTTGAGCTCCTCTGCGGCCTTGAACATGAGCAGCTTCTGAAATGGGGAGGGATTACGGTAGTTAACGATAGGTTTCTATCGTATATTGAGAGAGTATGAATATGGTGCTTACTCTGAGCTTCTTCTTTCTCTCGGGCGTCAGGAATCCCTTCTTGGCCTTCTTACCCGCCTTGCCGGACTCCTCGAGACGCTTGCGCACCTGCAACAAACGATTCCCTCACTGTAACCCATCTCCACGCCAGGACTACGGAACAATGATGAAATTATACTGATTGAAAACTGATTTGATTACGGCAGGATGTCAAAGTCGACTACACTGTAGATGGATTACGGTACCTCGGCTTTGCGCCTCTCCATCTCCTCCTTCTTGCGCTGCGCATCCTGCAAGAGTACGGTTTAATAGGAGGATTACGGTAGATCATAGATTTCAGCTATCGCCAACTGATTCGAATGTATAGTACAGTAGAAACTCACGCTCATTTCGTCGGCCATTTTTCGTTCGGAACGTCGACTTCGACTGAAGGAACGAAAGAACTGAAAATGTGGTATGAGGTAAGAAGGGAAAGGAGAAGGAAGAGAGCGAAGTGAAGTGCACTGAGCGGAAAACGAATGAGTTTGACGGTTTGAGGGAGACATGGGGAGAAGACTAAAAAGTGAAAGATGATAGGCAGAAAGGGAAGGGAAGATGCGGATCGAAGAGAGCGAAGAGAAGGAGAAGGGAAGGCCTACTGTGGTAAGAGGATACGGGAGAAGGAATGGGAAGGATGAAGAGGGAGAAGAAGCGAATATGAAGACGGAAGTTATTTGATGCCCCGATTATGATCCGAGAGAGGAGAAATGTGGAGTGAATTGCTTCAGTCTGCAGCGAAGTACTCTTGACGGGCAAGCCGAACGCCTTCGTTCTTCCCCTTCGTTCTTCCCCATTCCCTTCGTTCTTCCGTAGTGGATGATCGATTGAGATTGATCGCTAGGAAAATTTCAGCTACGGTAGTGCATGATATTTTTTTTATATTTTTGTGCACTTCACCGTCCATTTTTCTTATGTGTTCCACTTTATGCTGTAGCTCATCTATCAGCAACATTTCTTCAACTACAGCAGTGTGAATTGAAGTTACTTTCTTTCTTCATCACACTCTTCTCCTTTCATACTTGATGTCTATCTTCAAGAGTTGGTCCCTTGTTCTCTGAAATCATCCTTTCGTAATCATTCCCCCCTCTCATTTGCCAGTGCATTATCCTCTCGCTGATTTGTCTTCCCAATCACCTGCTATCTCCTCTTCTTCCTCTCTCATGGACTCTCAACCTTCCTCTAATCCCTCCCTAATGTCTCTTTAATCACCCTACTTCTCTTCACTTTTCATTCTACTTCTGAACCAGATGCCTCATCCCCTCTCCTCCCTCTCCTCCCTCTCCCCATGCTTCCCGTCTCCCTTCACTTCTCCTCCGGTGTAATCGACGAGAGGGAGGGAGAAGCAGAAAAACGTAGCAGAGTCCAGGAAGAAAGAGAAGTGAAATGTTGTGTAAAGCCCTCGCTCGTCTCAACCGCCCACTCAGTGGAGGAGGAGGAGGAGAGAGGAAACCCATGAGTCAGATTGAGATGAATGGATCGATTCGCTTTATCGATTTGAGTACACGAGGATATACGTGGAAAGAGAAGAAGATAAGCAAAAGGGAAATAGTAAGGGGAAAGATCGTGAATAGAAGGAAGAAGTGTTGGACTATGAACAGAGATAGGACAACGGAATATTGACACGATTAAAGGGCGTGAAAGGTAGAGAAGATCGGATAGAGGAAGATGATGATGGGTCACTTCTTATTCGGCCTCCGATGCCTCAGCCTCGCTCACCTCTGCAATTTGTCGATTTTTTGAGGAAAGTCACAATTATTCCCTCACAGAGGGTCTACACCATAAATCACTTGAGCTCACCCAGAGACACGAAAAAGAACAAATCATTCAGACAAATAGCCTAAAGGTTTCGTTTCCCTTATAACGAATGTGCGTGTCATCCTTGTTCTCAGGCCACGCTAATCTTCTCCGTATTGTTCCATTGTTAGTATATGCTCTTTGGAATGTACACATCAACAAAGAATCACTGAATTAAAGAAGTAGCGTACCCTCAGCCTCGCTCTGCTCAGCAGGGGCTTCCTCTGCAGGGGGAACTTCAACGGGCGCTCCCTTGACCTCCTCCTTCTTCTCCTCCTCCTTTCCCTTCTTCGACCACACGGGCTTCTCCTTCTTCTGCAAAGATTCTCAATTAGTCAACCCTCTCATAAATCAATCAATTAATCATTTCAATCAATAATTGCAAGAGAAATGCCAACTTCTCCCTTTATTTCTCGGAGATGCTCTCGAAATCTCTCTTTTCTTTCGATTTCTCTTTTCTCTAGCTCAATATCACAGATCTTGGAAAGATAAGATCACTTCGTTAACCAAAGTAAAGATGACCTTGTCATTGGAGAGCATGGAGAAGACGTTCTCCTTCTTCACCGTCTTGAGGTTGTTGCGGAAATCGGCCTTCTCCTCCTGGGGAAATCAATGAAAAGGGATCGTTATTCACTATTTCATGATTTTGCGAAAATACAACGCTAATTCTTATAATTTTTAAACAGTCGGTCGATTGTCAGTCTGTAATAACAACTCGAGAAAAGAAAGAGTACCTTCTTGTTGACCTCGGCCATCTTCTTGAACTTGTTGTCGTACTTGGACACCTTCTTCAGGGTGGGCTTCACGCTACAAATAGCTCATTTAGCTTGACCGAGCAACAATGCTCACTTTTTAACAGATGATTCGAAAATCAAATGCTACGAAAAATGTTTTCCACTCACAATTTTCCTCTGAGGTCGTTGACGGCGATGGTCAATTCGTTGATCTCAGTTTCCTTCGTGAGTACGAGCTGATTGATGTCGAACCTGCACAGAGATTAAAGATCAACTCGGAGCGACCTTCTCCATCACTACTCGATACTAGGTGAACGGTAGCCAATCGATAAATCGATAAGTACTAAAATGCTAATCGAAAATAAAAAATCAATAAATCAATAATCATCCGATAATCACTGACTTCTCCGACTCGAGGGTGCACAGACGCTCGAAGAGATCGTTGTAGATCGACTCGAGCTTGCCTGCATTCAGCGAATTCAGCAACCGATTAGGTGATAAGATATCGATAACTGACCCTTGTCCTCGACGCCATCGACTGCGGGCAGAGGGATCGTGCGCTGGGAGAGAACCTAAGAGGGAGGAGTTGATCTTTGATCTTTAATCTATTCCAATCTTTCAATTCTGTATAAAATGATAGGAGTGGGCGTAATACTGTTCTTAACGGTATCAGATTGAACGTTGATCTTTGATAATTCGATTTCTATTTTAATCACGATTTTTGCAAAAAAAGGCAAAGAAGTGAGTGAAGGCAGATAAAGATGTCAGATTGAAATTCGATCTTTGATCTCTGGCCTTCTGTCTCTCCTGATCCTTGACCAACTGCTGCTTCTTGAGGTCCTCAGCGGCCTTGAACATGAGCAGCTTCTGAAATAGGAATGGTTACGGTAGAATACTGTACTCTTCGAAATCTGGTTACTATAACTACCGTAACAGTACTTACTCTCAGCTTCTTCTTTCTCTGGGGCGTGAGGAATCCCTTCTTCTTCTTCTGGCCGGCCTTGCCCGACTCCTCAAGGCGCTTGCGCACCTGAACAAATCGATAGTCAACACACCTACCGTAGTATTGTATTGTACCGTACTACAGTACTCATACCTACCGTAATAAAAATATGCTAAAAAAACGATGAATACGGTACCTAATAGGAGCTACCGTAATCGAAACTACAATAATCAAAAAATACCGTACCTCAGCCTTCTTGGCCTCGCGCTCGGCGGCCTTGCGCTGGGCATCCTGAAAATCGATCGATAACTACCTGTATAGCTGCCCTTTTCCCTGTTCGATAACTACCTGTATAGCTGCCCTTTTCCCTGTTCGATAACTACCTGTATAGCTGCCCTTTTCCCTATTCGATAACTGCCTGTATAGCTGCCCTTTTCCCTGTTTACTCCTTCACTACCGTACTCTCACGTGTGTCTACTCTATTCCTGTCCCCATCTCTGATCTCTGCCCGTCATTCCATCACCCCCTATCTCCCTTCCCTCCTCCTCACTCGCCCTCACACACGTACACTCTGAGTCTGCGCGTTCTCCTCGTCAGCCATCTGCAAGAATATTGATTAATGTCAGTTTCCGGAAAATGAATTCGGAAAATAGATCATCGCGGAAAGACAGGGGTTACAGACATTTGAGAAGCGATATTTCGAGATAGATCATGCATTTATTTTTGGACAGAAATTTGGTGAAATATGCTCAAATTTGGAGCCATTTGGTATGGCTACAGTAACCAAGACTTCTTCTTACAAGTATGTCACAAGTAACTAGACTGTAGCTCTCTCTATCAATCTCTCTTTCTCTCTCTCTCTCTCGATGATCTAATCAGTGACGAGAAATCGTCGATCCCTCCCTGGGTGCATCTCTCTCCTATTTAGCTCCCCTTTTCCCACTGCGACAAACGAAACGAGTTGCGCCACTCTCACGAACTTCGAACGTTCATCGTTCAGAGATAAGAAGAAGAGATGAGAGATGAATTGACGTGATCAAGGGAGAGGAAATGGGAATTGATAGGAGAAGAAGATGGGAATGGAAGGGGGGAGATCAGAAAGAGACACATGCACGTGGGTACGTATTTGTTACCCAGCTAATAGGAACTTCCGGTAAAACAGAGTCGGGAGCCAAGGAGGAAATATAGAATTATGAAGTGATTGGAACGGATGAAAAGGAGAGGTGTGATCAAGACCGAACTCGATTGTGGAAATGAATCTCGGGTTGAAATGGAGGGACGGGATCGGACTTGTGGATGGCTTTAATGCTGTAATACGTGCCTGGATGAGTCTGGATGAGTCCCACCCCCGGGGGGAGAAGGGAAGGTGTCATAGAGGAGATGAGAGAATGGGTGATCGGGAGAGAGCCAGAGAAAGAGGGGAGAGGGGGAGAGTAGGCGGGAAGGGAGGGGAAAACACCTCGAGAGATCCCACTCAGTATTCAACGTTTATCGCTTATTACAGTGAATTTACGATGAGAGAGATGAAATTAAAGCACATCGAAATGAATCGGAAGCCGCAGATTTATGACTGAATAAGAGTGGGAGATATACTCGTAATGGGTTTGGTTGTACTGAATGAATGAATGAAAGATCAAAGATCAACTGGGTTAGAATATGGTGATCAGCTTAGATGTACACTTTTCTTCTGAGGATATTCAACATGGAGAATCTCTTCTGCATTCGATATACTGCTCCATTCTCGTCAATGACGAGCTCTCCACTGTCAGAATTCGATCCTTCCCTGCTATCATCGTCTCCATACGATCGAGGATAGATCTGAACGGAAAAAAGTAAAGGTGTTTTAAAGTCAAGCGTTTTTACAGTCGTAAGACAGCGCTATGTGGGGACCCCACAGGCAAGACCAGCTGTTATCCGGACTACAATACCCTCCGAACGAATGATTGTCTCAAATATCACCACTCGAAGCCGTCCGTCCCTGTTATCCACCCCCGTCGTCGTACCTCCTTCCCCACCTACTCGCTCCCGTCTTCTCACTCTCACCTTTCAGCCGCCCTCAAAACAGCCGGATTGCATTTCACCCCTTCTCCCCCCTCAAGACTGACTCTCACATGTGACACTCGTTTAGCATGCGGATGAATGAGGGGAGCGGACTCACTGGCTCTCCTGCAACAAATCCGATCGGTTTGCGGACGTGAAGGTCCAGGTCGGGTCGGGAGTAGATGGAGCGTTGCTCGCGATAGGCTGAGTAGGCATCGTAACAGGATACGGTGGCCAGAACTGAAAGGGAGTACGCAAAAGCATGGATCAAATGAGGAGTGGAGTACGGTCATACGGACAAATTGAGGAATACGGTACCTGGTAGTCTTCTATACCGTTCTTTGGGTCTCTTAGCACTGTAGGGGTACGGTAGCGAGTACATGATAATAGAATGACACTCACTTGTTGTGATGACAATGAGGGCGTGCTGCATCGTGTGATCGAGGGAATGCACGCGAGAGTGGCAGTGAAACTGTTGACGGACTAAGGAGTGAATGCTCCTCCTCCTCCTGTCTTTCCCCTCCCTCTTATGGACTAGATGGTGGGCACGCTTCAACCGCCCCCTTTGTTCCACCTATGATCTTTAACTGAGCAAGAGCATGCAAATTGAAGAGATAGTCTCTAATCCGACTGGTTATCCACCCCACAAGCAGAGTAAGTGATAAGGATGGCATCAGCAAGGTTGCTGCAATTGATGGCAGTTTACGAAATTCGCATACCACGTGGTAGTCTCGACTTTGTTTTGCACCCGTCGCCTTGGGAGGTGCAGACACATGGTGGATTGCAGAGAATCCACTGATTATTGTGATTCCTGGCTACCTCTAGAATGTCTCCAAAATTCGTGAAAGCATCCCAGCTCACGAACCAGTGGAGTTTAACACCTTCGTAAAAGTGGAAACCGCATAAAGAAGTGCTCCATTATCACTAAGCGATTGTTCGTATGAGTGCAGAGATCGTAGATCGCACTTGCCTTTCAGCTGTTTATCCACGTTGCAAGGGCGGTTGCTGCGAGCGATTCATCCTCTCCATTACACATACTCTCTTGAGGGTGCGAAAGAGCTAGAGCCTAGGTGGTTTGAGTCGCTTTCTCGCTTCAATGTCAGGAATATCCGTGATTAGAAAGAGATTGCCGAGAGGGAAGAACGATGATTACAACGGGCGGTTGAACTGTCAAGGTGACGAAACCCCCGAGGGAAAATAATGGACGTTCTCGAACTGTTCCAGCGGGAAGGACGAACGGTGTAAAAGAAATGATCCGAGAAAAGGATGATGGATAGGAATCATCGACAAAGACTTTGATCAGACAGATCTTGTACATAGCACGTCACTTGTTGATCACGGTACATCGAAACAGCTCATCTCTAGGTGCGAAGAACTAAAAAGTCGGAGTGTTACAGATCAGTTTTACCATTCTGGTTGACTTTACATTTCTTATAAATACTCTGCACTTATGAAGACTTTCAGCCCTTTGGTATTCGTCATATATTGTTTTAATCACCAGTTGTAATTATTCTGTAGAACAAAATATTTCCTGTATTTGATTTTGACAGGTATCATTGCATCATTGCTGCAAAGTTGTTGCAATTGAAGACTTTATTCGAAAATGTTCAAGATCGTGGTAGTCTGTAGTCTCTATTATCAAGTCATGTCATCTACACGTTCATTGTAAGATTCTCGTAACTAATACTTAATTACACTTAATCCATGGAGAGGGCTGAACATCTACAGTAAACTTTAAAAAAACGAAATATATAAGGAAAGGAGCAATTTGTTGACCAATTAGGGACTACCTCGTCCTACAGTACACCTGTAACGGAGAGATTGGGAGATTCTCTCTACAAATATCATCGAGTTTCTCGCTGCTTGGTGCTCTCGCCATGATGAGATACCGGAAACGAAAGATGAAGCCTAAATTTAGTGAGAGGGAAGAAGAAGCTGGGGGATAATTGAAGAATGCGGTAGCTTTGTAGAGAGAGGGGCTATTATTCCAACGTAATTGAGTGAGGGGAGAACTTCGTATCAAGTACGATCTACGATCTCAGCTCACATTCAACAGTGGGTTCAATTGAAGGAGAGAGAGAGAGAGAGGAATGCAATGTGTTGTGTACTCGTGAGGTAAGCGAATGAGCTCACAGTCTAACGACTGAAATTCGGTCAATACTGAGTGATTGCGCACTCGACGAAGCGAGCGAAGTTGAAATAAGTCAACTCCAAATTATTCGAAACAAAAAAGTGTACAACGCCTACTTTCCCTTAAAAAATATTGGCTATGGTGTGTATGTGCTCATTCCTTTCACATGTTTCGCAATGCGCTCCGAGAATCCTACTGTATCTCCCTACTGGTATTTCATCAACAAGACGGTTTAACGAATTGTACAAGATACAAGAAGTCAGTGTTATCATCGTCTTATAAATTGTCAAATTGTATATTATTATCTATTATCTAATTGACAAATGTTTGTTGCCTTAGCGTTTCACGGGCTTCGCATTGACGATCGGGGTTAACACGTTTATCGTAGCACATAGTTGTTGGATAAATCTGACTTCATGAGTACATATGAACAGGGACAGAACTGATTTCCTTTAGGGAAGATCATCACACTTGGTGAAGTTCTCTCCTCCGAAGCACTTGTTGCATCTCACAAAATCGCGAGCGAAAGTCGCGATCCGTCTCTTGTACGTCCAGTTGCCATAAGCATCGGACTGAACTTCTTGATGAAGCGGAAATCAAGGCTTTTCGAAAATATAATGCACGCCTCCTTTCACATGATCACTCGCCGGGCAGAAAGAGCGAGCGAGTATTGCGAAATAATGGGTGCATTACATTTGGGAACAGCTTGTCGCTTACCGGATGGTCAATGCACGGGAAGTAGCAGGCGAAGTAGATGACAGTGATCACAACGATCGTCATGAAGAGGTAAAGAGCTGTTTGGATCTGCAGGAATAGTCAGAAAATATGTAAAAATCAATGAATATCCCGCCCTGGACCACCCGTTATTGAGAACACCCTATACCATTCTAAACGTCCCTATACCATTCTAACTGATGTTTACTATTGTTGACCAATTGCTAGATCTAGGGATATTGAAGAATTTAGTAATATGGATATTCTTGAAAATCGTATGGAGCTCAAAGTAAAAATGTACCTTTTGGATCCGATGAAGATTTATCGGCTTCATCCCAAGAAGATCAAGGGATAGAATGAGGAAACAAAGAAGGCGAAATTGAAAAAGGCCCCACGCCCTCTTAATCCAAATGAAACATTGAGATTCTGAGGGCAAAGAATACTGGGAAATTGCATTTCCGAGGTTTAATGAAAATCAGAGTTGGAATTAACACAGAATTGCACAATCCCTCGGGCTGTGAATATTGTTCAACGTATTCAGAGTTAACGTATTCAGAGTTAGAGCCTGTTTTGAGATGTTCGGATAGCAATGATTGAAGGTGCCCACGAAATCTTTCATTTAGTGCATTCAACCGAATTACTCTGCTGAAGGAAGTGGCCTAACATGAACAAACTTTATTCTCATCTTATGAGTTTACGTTAACTGTAAGGAAGAATGCATGGGAAAAATGCCGAAGCATTTTTAATCTCATAAGAGCCCGTTTGCCTAAGAATCGGGCAGAGGTCGGCACAGTCGAAAAAGTTCAATTCTCTGAAACTTTGTGTTTATGGGTCCTTGAGGGTGCTGAAGACGATGGACACTTTCATTTTTCTCTCGGAGCCTTCGTTGGCTCCAGACGACGTCACGTCGAAAACTAATTTGCCCCATACAGCCCCAGAGAAAAAGAGAAGAGGAAAGGTTTCGACGTGACGTCGTCTGGAGCCAACGAAGGCTCCGAGAGAAAAATGACATGATCCATCGTCATCAGCACCCTCCAAAACCCAAAAAACCAAACTTTCGCAGAATTGAACTTTTTTCGACTGTGCCGGAGTTCACATGATTTGTTCGATTCTTACGCAAACGGCCTCATAAAGGAGAAGCTGGTAGAGCAGCCGAATTAGAGAAAGTCGTGATGGGGATAGATTGACTTCTCACTCGATTCCTGTAGTAACAGGGAAACAATTCCATTCTGACTTTAGTAGAAGTAACAAGAAGGAGAACAGGCTCAGCGAAAGAAGAGAGCGTATTGGGAATCAAGTACTGAAATGACGAAGATAAAGTGATAATGATGCGTTTGAATTTACGGCTCACATAGTTCAAAATTGTAGCTTGAAGTTCAGCTGCATTCGCATAGAGTGCAACGAACCAGATTACATGAAATTGATCATTTATTAAGAGTTTGGTATGAATTGAAGAATGAAACCTGAAGAATGGCTTTGAGTAGGTGAGTTCCAGTGAGAACAGTAGCATGGATTAGTAGAGAACGCTCATATTTGGGAATAGATCGAGAAGAAGAAGTTAGAGCCTCAAGAAACTAATTGTTTTTCCTACCTTTTTGCGCTTACCAATCGATCCTTTCTCAATCTCCATATGGCTATTCCACACATGGGAATAGTTGTGAAAAAGAAGAGAATGTATCCCGCAGTACCGAATGCCTTGGCTAGCTAAGTATTTGCTCCTTGACATATTTCCATTGAGAATTGACCAACCTTATACCAATGTCCCTCAATTCCAAGGTATCTTCCATACCCATCAGGTGTCGTAGCAAATACGGCTTCTTGAAAGGGATAGTAGATGAAGGCGAGAAAGGGAAGAAAGTACATTCCGAATAGAAGAGAATATCTCTTTCGTTTGGCCCAGAACTAGAAGTTGAGAAAATTTTTGAAGAATCGCTATAACATACTTTTCGATGTGTGGTAGGCATACAAATAGATGTGAATCGAGTCATCACTGTCAATATCTTTCCAAGAGTCAGACAAAGTACAAAATAGTGAGATAACCATCCCCCAATATTGCACATTAGATCTACAAACGAATGCTTGGTTATATTATAAAAGTGTCTCGACCTAAATTTACAAACTTACCTCTCTGCAAGAACCATCTTGTTCGAACATCGATTATTCTTATTCCAAAATTGACAAGAACATTGGAAATTGCGCAGATACCTGAAAATGCAAACTGGTTTTTGAAACTAAATTTCGAACCAGTTGCCATGGTGTAGAGATAGAACTCAGATTGAAAGGTTGAATTTTTGCTTTTATAGAGCTTGCAGATTCCATATGCGTAAAGGATACAGAATATCGGTTCGAGTACATCCCCATACACTAGTTGAACAATATACAATACGGACATCTACAAAGAAGAAATCGATGGGATGTGCAGAGGAAAAGGAAAAGTCACGAAAATGAAAAAAAATCTGCGAGAGGCAATCAGAGAGTGTATCGTATTCACGAGTTCGGAGAATTGTGAAAATGAATGATGTTCGTTAGAGATAACGAGATGTTTCAGGATAGGATGCACGCGAATGCGTGTTGAGGTGGGCTGGAAGAGTGTTGGATTGGTCAATATCAATCCTACTCATTTGCAAAACACTCTTGGTTACAATTTTTTTTACGGAGAGCCAGCAAGCGTTTCGTGCAAATTTCACGTCGGAGCGAAAAATATGAGGTATTGTACTTCCTCTTCATTTGTATCTGAATGGATGACGAGAGGCCAACAGGGAAATAAGGACACTGAGGGATAAATGATTGGACTTTATTCTCATCAGATGAGCTATATGGGAAAGAATTTGCATGGTGAGAATAATGTGGATGGATGGTGTATGAACATGTTATAACGTAGAAGCTGGTAGAGCAGCCGAAGTTGTGAGAGGGGTAGAATGACTTCTCACTCGATTTAAGTAGAAACGAGGGAACAATTCCACTCTGACTTGGGAAGAAGTTATGATAAGCAGGACCGGCTCAGCAAAAGAAGAGAGCGTATTGGGAATCAAGTACTGAAATGAGATAAGGCTATTAATATAAAACGATGACCTGAAGACGGTGAACTCACATAGTTCACTAGTGTCGTTTGTAGCTCAGTAGCTCCTACATAGAGTGCGCCGAACCAGACCACATGGAATGTGCGATGATTTACGAAAGTAAAATGCATTTTAAACCTGAAGAATGGCTTTGAGTAGGTGAGTTCCAGTGAGAACAGTCGCATGGATTAGAAGAGATCGTTCATATTTGGGAATGGATCGAGAAGAAGAAGTTAGAGCCTCAAGAAACTAATTGTTTCCCCTACCTTTGCGAGCTTACCAAACGATTACTTCTCAATCTGCATATAGCTACGCCACACATGGGAAGAGTTGTAAAGAAGAAGAGAATATATCCTGCTGTGCCGAATGCCTTGGCTAGCTGAATATGTACTCTTTTATCAATTGCCACCTTGAATTCACCTACCTTATACCAATCTCCCTCAATTCCAAGGTATCTTCCATATCCATCAGGAGTGAAAGCAAAAACTGCATTTTGGAAGGGGAAGAATCCGTAGGCAATAATGGAAGGGAGTACATTACGAATAGAAAAGAATATCTCTTTCGTTTAGTCCAAAACTAGGAACAGAGAAGATTCAGATAAGATTTGCTGTAGAGCGCATACTTTTCTTTCTGTGGTAGGCATACAAATGGACGTGTATCGAGTCAAAACGGTGAGAATCTTTCCGAGAGTCAGACAAAGTGCGAAATAGTGAGATAACCACGAGTCAATATTGCACAGTAGGTCTGCAACCTATAATTGATTTTCCAACTGAGTACCCATCATACTTTTTGTGGCATGACAGTCAAAATTACCTCTATGCCAACCATCTTGTTCGAACGTCGATGATTCTCATTCCTAAGTTCAGAATAACATTGGAAATTGCACAGATACCTGAAAATGCAATTTGGACCTTGAGACTACGAAACGTACCAGTTGCCATGGTGTAGAGATAGAACTCCGTTTGAAGATTGGATTTTTGCTTTTAAAGATCTTACAGATCCCATATGCGTAAAGGATACAGAATATCGGTTCGACTACATCTCCATAGACAAGTTGGAGGATATCCAAGAAGGACATCTGTAAGAAAGAAATTGACTGAATGTGCAAGGAAAAGTCATGAGAATGAAATGTGTCTGCGGAAAGTAATTAGAGAGTGTCAAGTATCCACGGGTTCAAAGAATCGTAAAAATGAATGATGTTCTTAAAAATGTATATCGAACAATGTACTAGAATATAAGAAAATGAACTAGAATAGGATGCTTTCTGGAAATTCGGTAAAAAGAACTGAAAATGTCAGTAAGAGTGTCTGCGGTAAGTAACTAGAGAATGTCAGTAGGACATTTTCAGACATTTGAAAATGTCAGTGAGATACCCACTCATTGATCCCCCCCCCCGTGACATGATGCAGAAAAGGATGGATGCAAGGAAGGTGAAAACAATATCGGATTGAATTTAGACACATATGAACGTTAAGCAAAAGTGCAGACATGGGTATTTGAGTTGTGGAGAGAGGAGTGAAGCTTGACACACAGTCTACGATTAGAGGTTCCAATTTGAAGGAAAGGATGGAAAAAAACGACGGAAATAGAGGGTAGTTTCGGGGTACTAGATGCCTCAGTTTGAATAGCAAGAAAGCGATTCGAAAGGCTCCCGAGTTCTCTGATTTACTCATACTTAGAGAGATAATAATAGAAACCTCCACTCTCGTGCGCACAATACGACCGGTGAAAGCTGAGAATTTTCGATGCCCTGAAGGAGACCTGAAGACCTGAAAAACTGAAGACCTGAAGGCCTGGAAACCTGAAGACCTGAAAACCTGAAAACTTGAAGACCTGAAAACCTGAAGACCTGAAGACCTGAAGACCTGAAAACCTGAAGACCTGAAGACCTGAAAACCTGAAGACCTGAAGACCAGAAGACCTGAAAACCTGAAGACCTGAAGTCCTGAAGACCTGAAAACCTGAAGACCTGAAGTCCTGAAGACCTGAAAACCTGAAGACCTGAAGACCTGAAGACCTGAAGACCTGAAAACCTGAAAACTTGAAGATATGAAGTCTGAGGACCTGAAATCCTTAAAACCTGAAGATCTTAAGACCTGAAGACCTTAAGACCTGAAGGCCTGAAGACCTGAAGTCCTGAAGACCTGAAAACCTGAAGACCTGAACACCTGAACACCTGAAGACCTGAAGACCTGAAAACCTGAAGACCTGAAAACCTGAAGATATGAAGATATCATTCGAATCGGTTCGTTTTTTTCGCTCTTGCACATTGGACTCAATGATTTCGTCATTCACCTCCTTTATAGTTCAGTTTGTTGATCGCGTGATCGAGTATTCTTCGAAACACTTCCTGTATTTATCACCGAGACATTCTTCAAATGGATAGTCTTTTAGTTTGCCAACTTGGATGTCTGTTTTCATTTTTGATTGAGCCGATATCTTGGAGTACTAGACACCAGACAGAATTAAATTGGCTCTCTATCATACCCTCCTCTCTATTTTTCTCCAATCTCGCGCTCATTAGTATAAATGTATTCGTGTTTTACATGACGTTGCTTCGTCACCCATCTCAGTGAAGATCTCAGTCTGGAAGAGTTTTTGTGTCAGTCATTGGCAATGCCTACCATGCGATTGCTAAATCCAGTGGGCTTCGTCTGCTATTTTGTATCGTTCGTTCTCTATGGACTCTCCATCGCTGCAACTATCAAGTATTGGACCAGAATGTATTTCCCTGTAGTTCTCCTCATCTGCCTCATTGTGAAAGCTATGGTAAAACTATTTGTTGTTCCATTTTGTTTGCTACACCTAATCATTCAAAATGGAGGAAGTTTTTGATAAATCTGTAATAATGAGTACGTTGTTCAGGACCACGCTGCCCATATGTATGCATGGATCATGTTCCAGCTCGGCTTCCAACCTGATGTTTATTTCTTTTTTAAAGGGACTGGATTTGGAAATCATCCAGTGAGATGCACACAAATCTTTGCATTCGATAGGTGAAGTAGCAGGGAGATACGTCTCTGACTGTCTCTTTATATTCTAGAGTCACAAGAAAACAGAACTCAGGGTTACAAATACTACGCTAACTACTTGTGCAAAGTCTAAACAGAATAGAACATTTTCAGGTTCAATCTCCTTCACTGCGGCAGTTCCTGTTTATGGACGAATTGTAGCAATATTCCCTTCCGTTACAATGCATAAACAAATCCGAATATGCATCATTATCTGTCGAGCTCCTCCCATTCATGCGAGTGTCATCTAACTCAATATATTATTTCTCACATATTGATATATCAGCACATTGCGAAAATAGAAATGATGAAAGAAAATAGTAAACAACCATCGACAGAGCAAACAGAGTATGATTTAGTTGGAAGAATTGGTTCAGAGGTAGAATAGGACAAAATGGTTGTGAGGTAGAGTAGTTTCAGCAATATGATTAATAATGGATGATCTGAGTTAATTTTTCTTCGAGTATGATGTCTTCAAGCAGCTGACGGTGCACTTGCTTGAATCAGAGATCTCGCACGGGCAAATGGCCAGGCGGGCATGCCCACTGCCCCTGAAGAAGTTATATGATTGAAGTGGATATGATATTCGTAACTTATACTTGATTGAACTTGACTCACATTAATTTATGTTGTAATTTAAAAAAAGGATCTAATCGCTCACCAGCAGCACCAGTCAATCGAATCCTTCCGATACACCGATGCCTTGCAGTGAATGTTGCATTCAGGAGCTTCAACGAATGCTAAAAATGGGGCATGTAGAGTAGCTATTGATTGAAAATACGTTTCGTAGGAATTATGGGAAAATTTCAACACTATTATTTTCTGGACTAATATCAACGGTTTTCATCCCAACTCTCACATTACTTTAGTGATTACCTTCTAAGGGGTAGCCGAGGTGGCCTGTGCTTCGAGAGTGGACCGAATAGACGATGAAGGAAACGAAGAGAAGGACGATGAAGTACAGTTTAGTCGACATATTTTCTATAAATCTTTTAATGTTTGCGAATTCTCATAATTAGTGTGAGCAATTTGCGAATATTCCGTATCATAAAGCTGCGAATGAGCCAAAACCGGATTCGAAACTTGTAAGAACGAGTTTCAAAATAGAGCTATTCTGTATCCTCACATCGAAAATTTCTTCTCAAGTAAAGCAAACAGATTTATGTTGGATGTTGCATAGTAAGTGGCAGTTGTTAGAAATGTTTGTTCCCTCTCCCATCCGTCTCTCTACTTTCCTCCGCTACTCTCTCCCCTCTCTCCTCTCTCTCTCGTTCCATTGGTCGGAGAGAGTAAGGGTCACTGCTTCGGAAAGACACTCTAGAGAATGGACAGCCTCCATTTGCTTCTTCTTCTTCTCCAAGAGAGAAAATGTTGCCAACGAATGACGTCAAGAATCTCTTCTTGATAGGGGGTCGTTAGATGAGAGATACTAGTAGGTGATAGGGTGGATCACATTACGAGTGGAGTCGGGAAAGAGAAGAACAATTTGAATCTCGAATATGCCTCATCCAACTTGTTTGCGATCGCCGGAGTTGCAGAGGATCCTTCGCCCAACAATGGACAACGAGAAAGTAAGTGAAGAAGGAAGAGAGAGGAGATGAACACATTTCTAATCTCGAATATGCTTCATCCCGTCTTCAACTTCGAATCGTCGACTTGGTTTGGATCGCCGGATTATGGAGGGCTCCTTAGCACACCTTCGGGCTATGAGAAAAGAAGTGAGGGAGAGAATATAAAGATGAACTAAATTTGAGTCACGAATATGCTTCATCCGGCCCTCTACTTCGACTTATCGACACCTGTTTACCATATCCCTGTTTTGTAGTCATCACAATGACTCGTTCATTCAGCTCATTAGTTTCTCATCAGAGCTACTCATTCAATTGAAGAAAAAGGATAGGGAAGGAGCGGATGTCATCTCTCGTTGTCAGATCCAACGAGATAATGCACTGGATGAGGATACATACGCGAAATCCTCTAATTATCCCCTACGTAGCCCTGATACCACTCGACGAGAATCATGTGAGTACTCCAAAGGAGGAATCGTATAGTCTCTCTTGCTTTCTCTCGTGTCAGATACTCATTCCAATCAGGCGAATATTCCCTTTCCAGAATATGTCGCTTCCTAACAACTGCAATGCGTTTCTTAAAGAACTGAAAGAAAAGGTCAGGTATCCTCATCTGTTTTATGCTTAATTTTGAATTCAGTTAATTGTTTGGAAGAGTAAACGATCGCAATTTCAGGCTTCGCACTTTGCTCAGTCACAGAATGACCGCCTAGGTCATGTAATAGTCGATGCTCTCAATGTTTTACAAATTATAGAGAGCGGAGGCATTACCAGTTCCAACATTGTAAGTTCATTTTTCCAAACATTCAGTATTTTGGTACAATGTATCGTTTGTGGTAGTATTTTGGAATAATGTATCGTGTCTTTCAGAGCCTGGATATGGCTAGTAACGCCCTCAGCTCGTCAGGCTCTTATGCGTTCAGTCAAGAATCAGACGACAGGTGTGGCAATTGTATCACCGAGTGTAATTCTCGGCAAGAATTCAATTCTATCAGTGATTCCATTCGCACTCTCGTATTCGGTCTTTGCGAAGCGCTCAGTCGTACGGTTTCATCGCTGATTCGATCAACGACTGAAGATGGAGATAATAGTAACAGTGCTTGCCCCGTTCTTAATCAGGTTCGTATTTTTAATGCATTAACGACTCCATGTTTTGCAGAATGATTCTCTGAAGAGTGTGATCAGTGGCGAGACTAACGGTACAGAATTACAACCTGGTCCCCAACCAAACGATTTACCAGTAAGTGAGCTGTTAATTATGCTATTTATCAGATAATCAGCAAATAACACATTAGCAGAACTCCTTTGTTCCCACTGGCACATCAACAGTGATCTGCACTCTACAAGGAGCGATGGCCTCTGTGCCCAATGCCGCAGGAACGTCAACGGTATGCCGCGCTACATAACGCTTTAATAACTTGTGACTCGACTCTTTATCATAAACTCTTTATCATAAAAATGTATATCAGGACGTAGGTCTCCCTATGCCATCTACTTCTTGTAAGGCGAGACAGGAAGGAGCAGCAACATTGGATTTTGATTTCCCAGCCGGAAACTCTTCTGCTACCGAGGTAGACACACAAAATTTCATGTGTTAACATAAGATGACCATTTTTACATAAGGTACTCACAATCACATAAGGTAATCATTTTCAGAATGAGCCTGCAAACATGCCGAAGATCGTTCCGTCTGAAAGTGAGAGCCGTGAAGTGCAATCTTCCTCTAGTACCGATCCTTCCGAATACGCCGGATATAGACAGGTTTGATATTCACAAGCTTCAAAGTTTAAAAGATCAATTTTATGGTTTCATGCTTGAGCATTCTAGCCCGTCCTTGCGAGGATAATACCAAAGCACATTTACATTTTTAATTCAAATAAGCTCAATTTAGAAACCGAAAAGGAATACTGTTGGTGTTCCTAACTACACCGAAGGGGATGATACTGAGGAGGAGCACTTTCTGTTGCTCACTTCGTCAATCGAAGACAACGTGAAGTTTGCTTGTTCCCAGTGTAGCAAGTTATTCACTACCGCTCATCGACTCAAGTGTCATGAGCGAACGCACTCATGTATTTAGACATTACGTGATTTAATTGACATTACAAATTATAGATCTTCGGTGTCCTCTTTGTTCACGGTCTATGAAAGATTTCAACGCACTAGAGGTTCACATGAGCAGAATCCATACCAATGCTGGAGTAAATGGTGAGCAAGTGGAAAATGTTCGGCAAATAAGAATTTAGACAATATGGAAACTGATGCAAATGAGCCACCAACGAAGAAGAATCAGTCTACCCACTTCAAAGATGTATGGGTTTCGAGGCTTTGAGAAATCAATGAAAAATGCAGGGAACCCAGAACATCGCGATTCAGAGAGAAATAAAAGTCGAACCGATTGATTGAAGGCAAATACTGTTTTTGACAACAGAAAGCAATATTGCAGATGGAACTCATCCACCTACTTTCCGATATATATATTGATGTCAAAATCTACGTTTAAATATATTTGATTCAATTTATTTGTCTTATTCATAATTGTTAATTACGCCTCATTCATTCACTCCAATCACATCATGTACGATGTTCCGAAGTTTTCCGATGTCTGAAATAGTCGATATCATTGAATATTTGTGATTCTTTTAGGGATTCAATGACCCTTATGTTCAATAATATAAAAATGGATACCCTATAGCTTGAATAACACACAAAATTATTAGTAGTGCAGTGAATAGTTCATTTTTGACTCTTTCTTTGAAATTCCCAAATAAGTCAGTATCAAATCACGATAGGACCAGAAAATACACACGGCTGATTTTTATGTGTTGTTTCCGCTTTCATCTCACATGGGTTTTTGCCCTGTCTGATTCCTAGAGCCAATGCTTTTTTTTTTCTAAACATTCGAATTCCAATATAAAAAAAACGCCTTGCTCCTTTCAGATATTTCCCCTATCTCGACTAGTTCTTAATCTACCTTTCTTTCGTAGTTTCCCTAGAGACTGGAATCAAAGGCCCAATGAAGTACTGGCACGTTCTACCTCTAATTTCCGTTCCTCGTATCAATGTTGAAGCGATCCGACAGACGGACTTGATTTGATAATAAAGTCTCCTTCATTCCAAAGGGAATATCATTCTCCAGCAACTGATAAGCACACTGATGGGAACAGTGGGAAGAAACACCGAAAGAATAAGTAGCATGAACAGCATGAACGGTGAATGTGATTGTTACGAAGAGTCATGACAATATATAAATAAACCACCTATTGAAAAGCCCAACTACTGATCAGTGAAAACAAGAGGCAAGAAATAAGACCCTTTCAAAAGTTCAGTTTTTTTTGGTCAGTCTACTTCGAAGCTCATAATCAATTCTGATTCACTTCCCGAGTGGTCTCTAAAAAGGGCCACTGTCTGCGTTTTTTGCCCAATTTCTCTCACGTCCGACGCTTTTTGCGCTGTCTAGCGCCAAGTAGATCTCGTTAGTTTCCCATAGAAGTCAGTGCGTGCGGTCACATAAAGGCCTTCGTCTCCTTTTTCAGATGGACTACTGATCCCTTCGGTTTTCGATCAGGAACATTATTTCCCGGAGTATTCACAGTTTCCACATCACACACATACTCAATCAGTACATATTCCACCTTTTAGGGACGATTTGTTTCGCCCAATCATTTTCCTAACTCGAATCAACGATGAATTATTTATTATTCTTGAGAGCAACGGTTTTGACCGGAAGGAGCTTTCCCCTTCTTATCATTGAATATTTCGAAAATCAATTGCCGAAAAAAGAAGTCGAATGAATTTACTAGATGAGCTACTTCATGGAAGAAATTCTCACTTCGTAGATCTTTATTTGAAGAAAAGTGATGCTATCGCGTCACTGCCGTCCACAGACTTGTTCCGTCGTACTCCTGTCAGTAGAGCTTATCTATTATGTTTATCTGTAGACGGATCGTCCAGTGAAATCCAGATAAGACGACGAAGTTCGAGAATTCGACTCGCCCTCTCTCATTTATTGATTGACGTGCACTTAACTCCGGAGTTTTCTTTTGACCTACTTCATCGATTTTTCATTGAATGTTGTAATAATCCTCATTGAAAACGATGAATAGAATCGACTTTATAAACCATTGATATTTAATGTCTGTTGACAGCCCGAATCACCATATCGTATTTACTACGCTTCGAAGTTGACATTGGCTTACCTTCATGAAAATTCGAGAGTTCGAGATTTTGAGAAGAGAGGCCACAGAGATAGAAGTGATACAACAAAAGGAGTGGGTGGGACTGCTTCTCCCTATAATAAGGGCCTTTCTCACTCGTTTGGATATCAGTTCGGTCTTGCGTGTTCTCGCATTTCAATCTCATGATGGATCCCGAGCCTTCTCCTAATCTATCTGCCGACGCTCTTATGGATTCCGTAGAGGAGGAACCTGGTGATCCACCTGGTGATCCTCATCGTGAAGATCCACTACTAGAGTCGGGTCACCCTCAACCCGTCACTATTCCCCGTACACATTCTGTGTCTCAGCAGGTCAACACGGTCAGTTATCTTAGTTTCTTCACGACTTGATCAACTCGCTAAAACGCAGCAGATCTGCAGTACTGGTTTTTCATCCCATTTAAAAGCATCTCTTCACAGAATCGTCATCGACTCGCGCACCTCGTCTTCACATCCATCATATTGGTGAGATGATGAATAGTAATTGAAAGTACGCAACAATTTCTTCCAGATCGTCTTCTTTCTCGCCATATCGTCCGTCATTCTTCTCGGTGTTCAATCGCGTAAGCGTTTTAGCTTTATCTAGGCGATTTATAGTTCTATCAGAACCAGGGCAAGTAACTCATAATTTTGACATTTTTCATCAGCCCTAGCCTACTTTAATTTCTCATTTCCCCCACTTATTCCATTCAGTGGTTGCTCTTCTGTCCTTTGCAATCATCTGTGAACTGCTCAAGGAATGGGCACAAGTCCAGATACCAATCTGGTATTATCCTGGAATGTGTCCTCCCGGCCCACTTCCTCTGCCTATTCTAGGCCACCTAGCGATGGTTAGTGTAGCCAGAATATTTTTGAGTTTTAATTTTCATTCGCATTTTTGTCAAGATCGAGAGCTATTTTAGATCAACTCTCGAGAGCCACAGAGAACGATGATCGAACTGTCGAAGAGATACAAGAGCAAAGTATTATTGCTGTATCTTCCTCGACCCGTCGTTGTCTTTACGGGCTACGACGAACTCAAGATCGTCTCGAGAAGTTAGATTCTTCAAATTATTTTAACTTGCTGTTATTAAAAAATGGACATTGAATCCAGATTATTGGTTCTTCGTACTTACAAATTCAAGAAGCGTTTTCATTACAGTGAGCAAGGCACAAGGAAGACCTACTTCCTACTTATGGACTATCTTTATGAGAAATCGAATCGACGGGATTGGAGTAATTCTCTCTTCGGGACTGACATGGATCAAGGGGAGGAAATTCGCAATCGAAGTGAGTTATTTTCACTCATTACTTAATCTGATGATAAAGTCTGAATCGTGATGGTAATGTAAAATAATGTTGAGCATTTTCTAGTTAGTAAAAATGGTATTTACAGCATCTTCGCAGACGCAACGTGAACAATTCTGGAATCACGAGGGATATCGAAGAGGTCGCAAGCCGAATGATCGGACACATCGAGAATATTATCGGATCGAACACTTCAAAGGTTTGCTCGTTAGCCCAAATATTGGCTGATCTTTGATCTTTGAGTCCATCAACCTCGAGCAACCGGTCGCTTTCGCAGTTTTCTCCATTATCTATGATATAGTGCTGGGAAGAAAGTGAGTTCCCCATCGCTTCCAAGACAAAAAAAATTAAAACTTTTATATTCCAGATGTACCGACATCGACCATCATGAAGTATGGCAACTGAAAGAGAAACTGGATAACATTCTTGAGAGTGTAAGAACTATTATGACTATATTTTCCGCAATGAGTTCCCATTACTTCCGAATTGAGGAATAGTCACCAAATTTACAGGTTCAATCAGTTGCTATGGTTATCGTCGATCGGTATCCGTGGATGAAATGGATCATGTGGACGGACTATCAATACAGAGAGCGAGGGAATGCACTAACGGTAAGTCATGCAGACTACTCTGCACAAGGACAACCAAAGAAAATTCAGAAATTCTTCGAGAGAGAATTCACCATGAACAAGGAGCTCTTCAACGGAGCTCACAATGACGAGATCAACAAGAACAACTTGTTCTTCTCTTATTTGAGAGACCCGGATCAGCTGGAAAACGGGTGAGCATATTCAATGGATAGCATTTGATTCTTCATTTTTCGACGTTTTTTTTGATAACTATCAAAGGCGTAGGAATGCCGAGCTTACCATACTCACGAAAGTAAAAGTAACTATTAGATATCTCCAATCGAGCCGGCGAGAGATTGTGTGAAATGAAGAGACGGCGGCTCATTTCTTGAGACCTGGTAACTCTACTCTATTAAGATGCGCTGATATCGTCACGCTCGCCGGCGATATCTGGACCGGTGGGATGGAAACGACAGTGACCACTCTGAGATGGGCAATAATCTATCTGATGAGGAATCCTGACATACAAGAACGACTTCATGAAGAGATACTCGAGGTCAGCAGACATTTTCATAAGTAGAGGCAAAATACCTTTAATTTGTGTGCGAATTCAAGATGGAAAAGTGCAAAATATGTCATTTTTCAGAGATATCCTCCCTACTCTGACTCATTCGACTATGCAACACGAGCGGAACTCCCGTTTCTGTGTGCTACCATGGAAGAAGTCCTCCGGTTGTCGAACGTATTGCCCTGGAATATCCCGCACCGGTAAGTGTGTAAGAAAGTGTTTATAGAAATTATAGATAAAATCACCTCAATAATTGAATTGACCAATTGCAACTTCAGAGCACTGGACGATTTCACCATCAACGGGTTCGAGATCAAGGCGGGAACTCAGCTGATGCTCAGCTACTCGGCTCTGAACCACGATGAAGAACACTTCCCTGATCCGTACACTTTCAATCCCGATCGGTAAATGTCATAGTAGTTATCCGAAATAATATTGCCGATGTGATATACTGCAACATAGTATATTTTTAGATTCATTCGTCGAGAGGCTAGTGAATCTGAAATGATCGATTGGAAGAGGAGAGGCAAGGATCCTAATGTATTCATGGCATTCCAACAGGATCCTCATCTCGTCCCAATCGGAATGGGAGGTCGTCACTGTCCGGGAGAGAGATTGGCTCGTGTGGAGTTGTTCGTCTTCTTGATTACACTCGTGCAGAGATACCGCTTCTCCATCGATGGTAAGTGCAATTCATCTGATGTAATAAGTTTAATATCACGGGGTTTCTGTAAAAGTGTAGGAAAATGGAACCACTTTGCTGCATATTTATGGTTTCAAAGTCCTTACGTTTGAGGCACAGTATCAATGGAAATGAGTTCCTTTCAGAATCGAACCCACCTGATCTCACTCGACCTCGCGGAATGACGTCAGCGCCCAAGAAATACGTGACGATGGTCCATAAGCGGGACAGCTGGTACAATCGGTGAAAATAGGAGAAGAGAAGGAGTTGAATCGATCTCAAACATGGCATTTCAAATGTGAATTCTTCTGTTCTATCTATGTGATAGATGTTAAAAATAAATTGATTGAATCCTGTACAAAAAGAACAACAAACAACGAACGGATTATTAGCAAGATTTGTATGACACGGACGAGGTTCCTCATCGTCATGTTTTTAATAAATCAACGAACGCTTTCTCCTCACTGAGAAAACGCAGTGGCATACTCATTGCAAGAATATGTCGAGTGATTCACCCCAAAATCATCGTCTTGAAAAGACACCCAGTGTTCACTCATGCTAACTTAATCATTGATTAGATGTTCAAATTGAGAGTACTCGTCGTCTCAACATTTCTTCAATTATGTGTATCATACACCAACGAGAAGTATGTTAAAATCGTTCTAAAATAATAATCAATCATTTCATAATCTGCGCTCAACTTCACACATTGACTCCAAATCGGCTACTGCCTCCATCAACTGATCATCGAAGACTGATCCTTATTACTCTTGACGGATTTCGTTATGATTTTGTCAATAAGACTACAGTAATAGATAATATAAAGTAATAAAAAAATATTTGCTCTTCAGATGCCTACTCTTCATAGATGGATCAAAACAGGAACCCACTTTGTGAATGGTGTACAGTCACAGTACGCAGTGTTAATTTGTGTACATTTAAGTTTTCTCATTATCTAACATTTCTCCACTTTTGATGATCTTATTCAGGGTTCCTGCTGACACGGGTCCAAATCATGAGAGCATTGCAACCGGGCTAACTTCGGAATCCCATGGTTATGTCGTAAACGAAGATCTGCCAATGTCTTCTCTTGCAGGAATCGTCGCAAACATGTTCTATGATCGAGCGATGGGAGAGAGGTAGGTAAAGGTATCTTCGAGACTGCCCTTGCGGGAGGATACGGCTAGGCCAATCTCGCAATGATTCGGTCTGATGATTTGTGTACATTTAAGTTTTCGCCACCCCTCGCCCCGTACCCTTCTTTTTCGCCAGACCTATTTTCTGCGTAATGAAGTCAATCTTATATAATTCTGACCACAATTTTCTTCTAGTTTCGACCTATTCAACCATTCAAAGATGCCTGGCGTTGTAGCCAAGTCGAGGGATCAAAAATGGTTAGCCACTCTCTTGAATACATCAGCAAATCGGTGCTCTTAGGTATTCAGCAACTCCAATCTGGGAATACAATCGAAGATTCGGTGGTCGATCGGCTATTGTCAAATGGCCGTTGCGAAACGAGAAAGCAGAGAACGAAGAAGGAACATATTTCAGGTACAAATTCAGTCTTCTACGACGAAAATGTGAACATTTTTAGAGAATTTGAGTCGAGAGCCCGGTCGGTTGACGAGTTATTCGAAAGTGTGCTTGATATTGAGATGTCGACCGAATGTGGCGCAAATTTGATTGTTTGGTACTTCGTCGATTGCAAACTAAAATCAGTATTAATTTCTCAGGTACATCGAAGAGCCAGATTCTGTTCAGCATGAATTCGGACAACATTTCGAAAGAAAACTCATGAAAATGCTCTGTGATTTGGACGAATTATTCGGAAGATTTCTCAATCGTATGGAGAAAAGGGGTGAATCATGATGATGATATCGTGGTTGAGTAACGGTCGCGTTTCTAGGATTCCTAACGTCCACTGATGTCATTCTAATTGCTGATCATGGACATCATGAGGTTGTCTGGAGTTGAAATTAAAATCGTAATTAAAGGGGTTAGACATCAATTTTCCATCGCTCGTTGCCTGTACGATCTGGGTGGGTACACAGATCATTGATCATATCTTTTCTCTGTTCAAGGAAAATAGAAAACATGAGAGTTTCGAAAGTGTCATAGGGCACCCGTGACCTATATTCCGTCGTCGAGAACTCATCTATCCAGATATTGATGACACACCCCAAATGCTTCATTTTGTAGATCACCAATCTAGACTCGGTTCTATGCATTGATCAAGAACTTTCTGGAGTGGCTGGAATTGACTACAATGTTTGCTCTACTTGCACTTTTCATAATTGGAATTATGTTTCAGGTCAGTGACGCATCGATATTTGCTCAATCTGATGCACACGCAGAAGAAATTTACACAAATCTGACGAATGTCATAAGCAACCGACAACTAGGAATCAAAATGTATCGAAAATCGGTAGCTTTGAATCGTGAAACGTTGACCATTTCACAATCTTGCAGGAGTTGCCCACTTGGTGGCATTACAACCATCCTTCGAGAGTCGGTGATATCGTTCATGAACCTTCGCTTGGCTTCGAAGTGCGAGCTAAATGCATGGGGTAGTTAATCCTACAAAGAAACTATACAGCGTGTGTGATTCAGTAAATGGTTGAACCATGAGACGTTTCACGTCTCAACTCATGGCTCTGATCCGCGATCTCCTGAGATGAGAGGATTACTGGCGATGATTGGACCCTCGTTTAAACGATACACCGAGGTTAGTTATTTCCATTGTGGATCTAACAATGTTCTTTCAGATCAAGGAAATTCCACAGAACATCGATGTATTTCCTCTGATTGCTAATGTTCTTGGAATCACTGATATTCCTCCGAGTGAAGGGAACTTATCAAGAATTGAGATAGCATTTGAAAAGAAGGCTGTGGAATAATGCTCCAAGCTACGCGATACTCCTCTCATCATTGCGTTGTCCATGATCGTTTATTCAATTCTGAATCAGACTTTTTTATATTTGATCTGTATTGCATATGATTATGAATTCGGCAAAAACTTGCTGTCTTGGTGCGCGGCTCAATTCATTACCCTCTGTGTTATGCATTTTATTTTTATGGCTAGCCCATTTCTCACATTTCACTCCTCCATATCGGTTTCATTATCAATATGCAAATATAAGGATTGAATGTACAATGAGCACAATGAATTTCCATCTCAACTATGTGGCTTTTTCGCTGAAAACCTAAACGTGTGGGTTGAATATTCTGTTTTATCTTCTTATCTCATCTTCTCCACGTCTCAGTTACACAGTTAGCTCTCCCCCAATCATTCATTCTGATTATTTCTCGAATCCATGAGTAGTGTATCTCTCCCACTTGAACAGCGTTCATTCATTAACCATGATTTATACTTCACATTATTGGTTCCATATTTCTTAACTGGCCTTCTACTCTTCCGCATTTTGACCGGTCGCTTTGAATTTCTAGTGAATCATATTCGTCTTTTAAGGGACTGCTCTTTGATGTATCGGGCAAAAATTTTGCGGTGAGCCCAATTTTTTTTTAGTATTTGAACTGCATGATACATTTGAGTGTTCCCTATGACCGAAGTTTGCTGCGTCAAGACGGAACTTCTCTTGTCTCATCTACAACAATTCTCCATGTTCAAGTGAGTTAGTTTCCCACTTGGCAAAGGGTCCTTCAGAATACAAACATACATAACTCTATATTTTCAGAATATATATGAAACAAATACGACAATTTCGCCCATTGACCAGTTCGAGTTGGAAAAAGTGAGAGAATTATGAAGTGATACTTAGAAAAAGCTTGCATTGGCAACTTACTCTTACATCGTGATTATGATTATGATTATGTTGTTTTTCCATTGCAGGGAACATCATCATCCTTTACGCACGACACATGTCTACAGTGTTTGGTGTCTCAAATCGATTCAAATTCTTGCTGTTCACTGGATCAAGAATGGGCTATTGGATGGCATTGTCCGAGATGTGGTCCACTCAAGCAGTCAAAGGAAATGGTGAGCTATTTGCGAATTTCGACTTTCAACCCGTGAACGAGCACATGTTCAGACTACAACATATCTCTCGGGTGCACTGACCAACTGCTTAGACCCGCTAGACATCAAGCAATACGCTGTGCGCAATTTTCAATGGACGAACGAACCGGTTGGTTTGATGCTCAATCGTATCCATTGTTTACCCTGATTCTGTGAAAAGAACATTAACACAGGGCTCTAGAATCGACTGGATCGGCATGATGCTAGCATGTGTCGCCCAAAAAGACGGAAGCAATCTCAGAGAGGTTTATGATTCATTTCTTATTGTACTCATATCCGAGTCTTGCATTTTTCAATTCACTCAAAAATCCGTGTGGTAAATATGATATTGCGCGATAAAGTTTATACATTTTTCAGGCACTCGGAAATGCCGATTTCTTCGGAAAGTACCCAATTTTCAACAAATTGGCTAGATCATGGAGCACAATTTGCGACTTTAGCTTCACTGCTGTCCGTATTCATGGAGTAATCATGGTGTGTCCTATGGGAACAATGTAAGATAATATAGAAATAGCTTCAGTTCTAATTGCGCAATTTCTACAAAATTAAGAAATTTAATTATTGTAGATCGCTTGAAGGAGAAGAGAGAAGGAAGGAACTGAGAACCTCAATTCTTCCTCAGAGTAGCCGGGATTCCAGAGAGGTAAAGTGTAAATTTTAAAACTAGTTTAAAACACGACGCGAAACGATTGTTTTTGTTTTATCAATATCATTTTATTATGGTTAAGGTCTTTCAACTGCGCATGACTCGTTCAGAGCTGAGCACTCCCGATGGAAAGTCGATATCTTTTTCGGTCTACAGCAAATGTAGAGTGACAACTGGTGAGTGATCTCACAGAAAATAAAGTTGTTAAAACAGATTCATCAAGATGGTGAACCGATTATCTACAGGAAGCCAAGTAAATGGAACACCGTCGAGCATGCAAAAAACTTGTAAGTTTTTTTTCTTTTTGTGTTCCTTCCTAGTAACATTGCAAAAAGAGAAGTTGATTCCTTCTTCATCATAACGCATTCTCAGCACGATGTCTCGAGCGATGGACTGCTTGCTCACCGGCGGTACGAAGATCAGTGAAGGAGAATTCGGAGACGAGGTAAACCTCATTTCAATGTTGCAGCCACAATATTTTTTTCCAGTCTTCAATATGGACTAAAGACAGCTGTTTGGCCGCTGTTGATACTTGTGATGTGCAGAGATGCTGGGACTATCTGATCCATACTCTCACACTCATTCAGGTAAATAGAAGAGGGTTGTTCAAGCTGATCACTTATTCCACTGACGCTACTTTTCTTCTACATTTAGATATCCTATGAAGTTGTGGATAAATGCGGAAAATATAATATATTTGTATATTTAGGAGTGCCTGCCAACGGATGGAGAGTACTGCACAATCACGATGAGCTCGATAAGGATTCGAGGCGAGTTAGGACGAATTATCTGCGAGAACAATGGCCCCCTTGATCCCAATTGGTTCCATAAGGATTTTGCGAAATCATTCGGGCTCTAATCGATCAGTTGTTTTAGAACTATTCCGCGAGATTGCATTGTTCTCTAATCAAGGAAAATTTTATCGTGTTGACACATTTGAAATTGCTAATATATTGTTTGCAGGGAATCCAGAAACAATAAAATAAAAAAGAACAATTAACAATAAAGAATAATTAAACAGCATGAAATCACATGGAAGGAATCATATGTACATAACATAGAATCTAGATATGTTGAAGAGGATTTCAATAATTTAGTGGGTATTTGTCTATTGCAAACTGAAAAAAAAAAGAATTCTAGAGATTCTAGGTGAGAAGGAACTCATCAAAACATAAGTCTAACATTATATATCTTATTTACATCTTCTCATTTTATATCTTGTCTTCATATTCGTCTTACGAGAGATCTCATTTGCAGATAGAACTAGTGCAGGAGTGGAACAAGAAGGTTCCCATTTATAAAATTGTTTTTTCTCTCGAAAATACCAGTTCCTCACGTGCGATGTTTTTGAATCCATAACATAATACATTTCTAAGCAGAAATTCTTATTTGAGAGCAACTGCTGTACTTGTGCATGGAAGTGCATATACTGAGACTCATTCTCTGTACCAGGTTCTCGGATACTCTATCAAACTGCTGGATACAGTTGACTAAAATGGTTAGTACCACTTTCCGCATCGATAATTGCACAAGAGAACGCAGACTCCATGGAAGATGTGTCGTGCACTCTCTGAGGTATGATTTCGTGCTCTCTAGAACATTTCGAACTTAATTATACA
Organism: Pristionchus exspectatus; assembly: GCA_911812115.1. Taxonomy (NCBI): domain Eukaryota; kingdom Metazoa; phylum Nematoda; class Chromadorea; order Rhabditida; family Neodiplogasteridae; genus Pristionchus; species Pristionchus exspectatus. The sequence continues at coordinate 26,007,949 of OU461583.1, read as the reverse complement.
TCTGATACTAGTAATTTCTGACAATCTCGTCTCAGTTGTTTCAGCTAATATCGCACAACTTTCTCGAATCGATATCGCAAAGGACGCATTCCTTCCATTTATTTTTACAAGCCATTACTGTTATTGCGTGTCTCCGCTTCGGAAATGTGCTTAGCGTAGCTCCTCAGAAACAACTGAGGAATGTCATTCCGTAAGGGAAGGCAAGCTGATTTATCCGTGGAGCTTGATTTTCTTTTCCTTGAGACCATTCGCTATTGATTCTTCTTGAAACTTATATTATTGTCTAATTAATACATCGATTTTCTCCTCCATAGTTTACTTGCTCGTCGTTAATTATTCCTCTCACTGGTTACGATTCAAATGGAGTCACAGGGCAAGAGAGCCCGCTTCAAATATCGTTCTCTCCTCAATATTCCCTTCCTGATGACTCAGTACTAGGAAACTCGCGAGCCTCCCACGGTCTCAAATCGCAAAAAAAGGATTTGTGGCCGACACTCACACGTTTTATCTGATTCTAAAGACTCTTAGGAAAACAGTGAGACCATCAGTGCGTTTCACTCAGTCGCAGTTTGATTGCCAATCGTAATATTGCTCATTTCTCAGGCATGAAGCTGTATTCTCTTCTGAAAATTGACATCCGCAACCTTCCTCTTTTCTATCTCACTTGGATTCTTGTGGAAGTCACTGTGATTATACTCATCGGAATGATATTCTTCCCTCCGGAACCAATTGAAGACGATGACTCCGAGTACGAAATAGATGAAGACGATTCTGATGAAGAAGAAGAGGTATATATTTTATTATTTTATTGTGAGCGGTTCGTGTGAGGTGATTTGTATGCAAGAGAAGATGACTTTCGAAAAACACACTTTCGAGCTTACGCTGACTCCCAAATTTTGGTCTCTCTTTGACATTCATTTCCTTATCAGTATCCTCCAACGGATGATAGGGTTATATTAATTTAAAACAAAAAAAATTTAAAGGCGGATTTTGATTTCGAGGAGCTTAGTCTGAGCGAGAGACTTCAATCACTTCCCATTGTTCAATGCATTCACAGAGTATATCTCCCTACTCAATCGCTCTTTGTCAATTCAATCGGACAAATTGCAATTCATCGTAAGTGCCTACTCACAGTTTTCAGTTTTTCTGATGTTTAATCACAATTGTAGTATTCTCTATAATTATCGCAATGGACTTGCATAAGTTCCTTGATGTTGCTATTTCATCTCTCTTCTGGAATGTCAAGATCAAGAATCGTCTGTTGATTTGCTCATTTTGCAATGAACACGACCTATTATTTCAGACAAGGATTATGCCGACATTTTCGACGGTCTTCAGCTATAACTCTATTCTCTGTTTCTGATTTGAATACTGTAAAGCCCCATCCTCGATCGTCCCTAATATTTAGAATGTAGCTTGGATTAACTGGAGCATGACTTAATCATGTAAACACAATTTACGTTTTTTTTTATTGGACAATGTATACATAGTGGTCCTTGCACTGCGAGTCGGCGTACCGTACATAAACTCATACAAATACTACAGTAATATGTAAGTAATAGAGAGAGAGAGAGTAATTAACATTTATCATTATCATTATCATTATCGGGATCATTATCAGAATACAATTACTGTCTAATGAAGAATCGCTTGCAGATAACACCATTCGATTCGAGAGTCTGAATTTGATCACTTGGTCAAATACTAATTTTATGACCTATAAGAAGTGAGAAATCGTAATCGAACCTGTACGAGTTCCTCACCCTCGAAATGAAACTTGTACTCGGCCTCTTTCTGCTCGGCCTGAATATCGATTTATTACATTTTGATTTATTATTGCCTTTCGTCTCACATCTTCCTTGATTGGCACGTGCTTCTCGAAGAGGGCACCGCCACGCAAAGTGAATGTAATCTGAACACATCGACCTGGATGAACCGAAGACGGGGTTCGTTCGTCCCTCCACGAGAGAAATCACAGAACCAAGAGGAAGGGGGGAGGGTGACTAGCGAACATTAGATATGTCTCATCCAGGGGTAAAGAATAAAGTACTACATAGCGGCTTATGGGGACACATTTCCACAGAGTACAAACCTTTTGTTGGGATCCATCTAAGCCATCTCCAATGAATTCCTTGCCCAGTACGATATCCTTGTAGCGTAGACTCTTTGCCGTCCAAAGATCATCGAAATTGAACGTATTCGTCCCGGTCTGAACTCAATCTGGTGATCATTCGAAGCGTTTGAACAAACCTTGGTGAACACTTTATCCACACTCGCAAGCGAAACGACGCGACGAGTCCACCAACCGTAACCTGATGTTGATTGGATTTGGACTCTCGTTGGTTCTGAGGACTGTCAGGAAACAATGTAGATTGATGTGGATTCTCACCCTCTTCGTACAAATAATCATCAAAATTCTCCGATCGATCGAGGGAAAATGTGCCGAAGTACTTTTCGGGAAGACTCTTTGCAGTGACAAAGTTGATGACGAGTACAAGACAAATGACCGAGAGACACTTCATCTTGAATGGTCGATATTTTCAGAAGAGAGTGAGGTGGGGTGGACAAATCCTCTCCAAGAATGATTAATCTAAACTAAATGAGAGCTAAATACCCAGTGCTTGCTAAAAAAAGATGCTGCTGTTGTAAACTGTAAACGGTGAGAGAGTAGGACGTCACTGGGGCTTACAGTATCCAATTTAAGAGCTGAACATCTCAATTTGAGCATTATGAAAGATTTTGTAACTGATCTGCATAGGTGATCTACAGAACTCATATGCTGCCTCCGTCCTTGTTCCCGAATCAGGTCTATACGCTTTTAGGATCAATCGTGTTGCTTACTCGAAACGTTGCCGAGATTACAGATTTTATCAATAAAAAAAATAATGATTGTGGCTGCGAGTGCACTCCACTAGATCATTCATCCTCAGCGAAAGAGGAAGTCACAAAGAAGGGAAGATCCGACTATTAATCCAGTCTCCCGTCCAATAAAAAAGAAGCGAATGGGGGAGAAGATGGGGATCACCGTGGATACTCAAAGGTCTCGTTTATGATCTCCTCTCCTTCCTCGGGCACAGATCCTCACTTTTCCTTGCTCGAGTCGCATACAACGTATGCTCGTTCTCATGATACTCCAAATCTCTGACTTCTCCGACATATCATCAGGATTGTCTTTGCTCGAGACTCTTCGGGAATATATCGAGTCTGGCAGCGTCATTGTAGAATTCCGTAGTAGGAGGATACTGAAGCCGATCCCATGTTCCGATGAAACAGACGATATTATTGCTAGGTTTCGCTACGTTTCTGACTACTTCTCCGTTATATTAATGAGTGTGATAACCCACTCAACTAACGGGAAGGTCTAATTTATCTCTAGCCGATGAGACAGCAGTAGAGGGAAACATTGTCAGATAGCGAGAGAATATTCTAAGAAAGGATAGCTAAAGAATGAGATAAGAGTGCAGGTAAACAATGACAGAGCTGAGGTAGTTTCTACCTCACATTCTTTTCCGTTTTTGTACCAATCCTTCTCTTATAGGAGGAGGTGTTCAACATTTCCCATTGATTCTCGATATTATTAGTCATTAATGAGCCCTTTCGCGCTTCTTTTCATCTATATATCTACGATTCCTTCGTAGAATGATATCCGTCGGATGAGAACCGACAAGATGAGTAATTTTTCCAGTCGGTTCTCATCGGACCTAGTACCGGTCGGAACCACTGACTTCACACATTGTCTGTCCGTAACATGCATTGAAAATGTATAACTCACCTGTTAATTTAGTGTTATCGTCATTTAAAATTGAGTAATTGGATCCATTCCATCTCAGAATGTCTCGTCGTACTCGCACTTCGTCCATCACTTCTCTCGATCTGAGAAAGACGATCGTTTCGACGATCGCCCGTATCTCGTCCTCCCTCTCTTCCACTCCTCGCAGCTCTATTCAGGTAAGGGGGAAATGGATACGATCTGTCTCTGGGTTAGGAGAGTCTAATAGTGTGTCATATGCACATCATCGATCCGTACTCGATTATCTGAATGGTTTGGAAGTTGGTCCCCCGGGAAACAACGTTGATCTTTTCGTTGACCAAGTGACTACTACAAAATTTGAATTTCTCTTTGAAACATTCCTGACACCTTTCTCTCCGTAGTATGCACTAGGATTCAGATATTCAGACGACTTCTCCGCAGTTTCTCCTCACTCCCCCACTTGCTACAAATCGCGATTTGTTCATTATAGTTTTCTGACTGCAACTTGTTGATATATAAATCCGCCCTAGGCCTTCCCCCCTTTTTCTCCATGAGTCACTCGCATCAGAATCTGCGTTCCCACTGCATAGTAGAGAGAATGCGAGAGAAAGAGTAGAGATGGGCAAGATTGATATGTAGATATCACACACAATCGAGAGAGTCCTCTCTAAGATGAACCTATTCGGTTTCCTTGGCGACGGGAAGAGATGAGTATTTGACATTCAGTAAAGGCTGAATGTATTATGGAATGCGGGGGAATTGCAAAGGGGAACTATATTTGATGACTTATGGTAATCGTGAAAACTCTTGATCGGTTCTCGAAGATCAACAAGAAAAAAACATTATGCGATGACCTCTGTTAATACCTCTCCTGACAATCAAAAGTGAGAAATCGCATAGAATGCGGATACAACAAGTCAGTGTCCGTCCTCAGCTTAGTTTCAAGCAGCTTTTCACTCGTATTCTATTCATATGAAAAGAATTTTTTGTGTTGGAACACACTGCTTCATATTGTAAATATCCCGTTCGTAAAAACATTCAGATGGGCAACTTCGTTTGTAACGATAATGAGGATTCCTATTTCTACCAGAATTTTGCGCTCTATCTCGTGGTGATTTCGAAAAGTGACCATCATTTTTCGTTGTCGAGATATAAGCCTTTTTTGATCCGAGACTTAGCACGAGCGAACCCGTTCACAGTTGAAAGAGGAGACTCTCCTGATCATTTTGGTATATCGGGTTGGTATGTTGACCTTTGCCAAAGTTCTTTAATATCGACTTTTCTAAAATGTCAAAAAATAAAATTTTCTGAATACCCACATATTGGTGCTCATTTTGAAGAGCGAATTGAACTGATCATTTTTTGTGAAGACATCATATCATTTAAACCTCCCTGTAAGAAGTTACAAGTGCGGAAAACGTGCATATCCGCAACCCCTCATGAAAAATGGACCTCGGTCTGTTGTAACTTCTTACAGAGAGGTTTAAATGATATGATATCTTCACAAAAAACGATCAACTCAACGAGCTCTTCAAAATGAGCACCAATACGGGGGTATTCAGAAGAATTTATTTTTTGACTTTTTATAAAAATCGATATTAAAGAACTTTGGCAAAGGTCAACATACCAACCCGATATACCAAAATGATCAGGAGAGTCTCCTCTTTCAACTGTGAACGGGTTCGCTCGTGCTAAGTCTCGGATCAATAAAGGCTTATATCTCGAGAACGAAAAATGATGGTCACTTTTCGAAATCACCACGAGATAGAGCGCAAAATTCTGGTCGGGGAAGTGAAAATTATTTCCATTTTGACCTATTGTTAAAGAAAAAACAGCGCAAAACCGAGTTTTAGGGCGAAATGAGGGGTACCTCCCTGGAGCGGAAAGGGGACATATTGCGAAATCTACCTTACCAGGTTGTTCAGCATCAAAAATAACCCCTAGGGCCAACTTTTGGGCACTTTCGATTTTTGACCTGTTCCAAACCCCCGTTGAAACTTGTTGAACCTAACGTAAACGGCCTCATATGAAAGTGAGGAACACAACCCATAATGTTAAAATGCCTGTGCTCATCTAGAAAATGAGAGAAAATTTTCCTGCAGCTAGTTGCTTATGCGCAAAAACAAGTTGATATCTTGCTCAGACATGTATGTATAATTGCTTTTGTTCATGACAACACAGTAATATTTGTTTATCGATAGCGGTTGTTATTCGTGGGAAAGTCTAGTGGAATCTCGGGGAAAGCCTTCTTCATTTCCATGGAAACTTCGACAAATTTGCAATTTCATTCAAATTCGTCTGTGCTCCTCAAACGATCGGCTTCTCTTTCACCTCCACTGTAAGAACTCTACAAGCTCTTTTGTCCTTCCTCATCTACCTCTTATCTGATTAGGCATTTATAGTACTTCCAGGAGATGTTATATTTCAATTGTCTACAAAGAAAGTAACTATTAGAAATAGTCATTTTGCACGATGGGATGTTCTAGTGTTGTACAGCGGTAGATTATTGGGAGCAGATCGAGAAAATCGCATACGATACTGCATTTTTTTATCCTCTCGACTCATTCACTCTTGCTCTCTGATATTTTCAAACCTTGTTTCCCTTCTCCGTTTTAATACAAAACCGGAAGTGAGTAGTCTAATCAGCATGTCGCTTCATAAAATCTGCGATTGAATAGGTGGTTTTAATTCATCTCATTCATTCCCCCGCGTTTTTTTCAGTATCTCGACAGAAAGCGTGGTCGTCTGAGCTGTAGTGTCCATATTTGGTCAATCAGACCGATCTCCCTGGTTCTCATTTTATCATTCGCACGTTTACTTCTACCGGGATTCTTGTTAGTGGGGAATTGAGATGAATGTTGATTCCACAAGATAGAAACGCCTTCGCTTTCGTAACAATGACTTGCGTTTGCTATCTCTGTTCATCTCACTTGTTTGACGAAAATAAGATATCTTTCGTCATATCTAAGTCGTGCACTGACCCAATAACTCGTAGTTCAAATCATGCCTCGCTCAACGCATCGTTTGTCTTCTCCTCGCCTTCGTATACCATCTCCCTTCAACAGGATTATGTCCTCGGGAAGGAAAAATTCTGGAGGAATCCCAAGTCCTAAGGTAAGGTTCCTCCCATGACGTAATTTTCAGAACGTTGTCTAAGTCCACAAACACTTAACTTTTTAAAGCATGGTAGTATGAGAAAAAGCAGATCCTATTGGGTCTCTCTTCCTAGGATTAAGATCACTTTCATCTTGAGACAATTTGTTGCTCGAGGTAGTTCAACCCCGCATTAAGCACCTTTGGGGAAGGGTTGCCTCTCGCTCTCAAAGTTGTATGCTCTCTCTCCAAATCTGTATCCCATTAGGTTTCTTAGTTTATCTGAGTCCAGCTCGTATTGATCACATTTTCTGTCAGAGCTTGTGAGTATGCTTAAGGTAAGTCATCTTTTAATCTTTGTTGTTTCTTTTTTTTTGTAAACATTAACTTCAGGCGAAAGTCAGCTCGAGCCGTAGCGAGGTCTCTCCAAAGGGCGCCAATACTCCTCTACTGGACAATAAGTTGGAGAAGTTAGCTTCTTTTTATTTTGAAAAAATAAATATTTCCAAATTGCAGATACACGGAGGATGAACTCAAGGAGTATCGTCAGGTGTTCAACATGTTCGATACTGGTTAGTTGTGCTGTACAGAATTTTAGTACTTACCGTAGTCAAAAATATTTTGACATAAAATTCTTGAGATGCGCGATGAGAAAAATCAACTTTCCCTCTAGAACGCGGTTGTCATGGAAATAAGAGAGACAGTGTTAGGCGAGGAAAGTTCTCTTGAGGCTGAGAGAGGGAAGGCAAATAAATTAAAAAGAAGACAGAGAGGGGATTCATGAGTGACGTGCCTAAGTGATAAGCAGATCGAATTACCTAAAAAAATTACATTGAGAGAGCCGAGTAAGCAAATTGGTATCATCCTTCTACGTCGTTAGTGCTGAAATCGAGACGGTTATGATCAATAGCATTTTTTCAGATCGCTCTGGCGCAATCGGTCTCGACGAACTCGAGGCTGCAATGAAGAACCTCGGACTCGAATCGACGAAAGACCAACTGACCAAGATCATCGATGAGGTTATTTTACCGTTGACACTCTTACGTTAAATTCATCCTGAGATTATTGGCCATGCATGAGTAAAAATCGTTTGGAGAGGAATGGGATCTTAGTGTTCAATTATTTGTGGTAAAACCTTCTACCCTTAAACGATGTCGCGAATAACGCGCAATATCGGAGAATAAATTCGTTGGGTATATGCATGCCTTAAGTATCAACCGTAATTGTAGGTGGACCAGCGTGGAAACCACGAGATCGACTTCGATGAGTTCTGTGAGGTAGGAATAAAACTTTTTTTATTAAGACAACATTTTTGTGTTTTTTGAGTGAACAAAAATCTTCGTTTTGTGTCCCCGCTCTGTTAGGTCTCTCATATTATCCTTACTTCTTTCACCGTAAATAATATTTGCAGGTGATGCGTCGTCTGTACGAGAAGAAATCATCGTGGAACGACGTGATCAGACAGTGTCTCGACGTATTCGATCAGGTGAGGGATTGGTGGTTATTTGCTTTGAAGAAATACACAAACTGCAGGCAGAGACGGGATGGGTTACCAAGAGAGACTTCGCTTGGGTTCTTCGCGAGTTCGGCGACATCACCGACATGACCATCATTGAGGATATCTTCAATGAAGTTTGCTTTTTTTCTCTTTTTTTGCTTTTTTTCATCCTACTTGGCACACTGATATAGTGAAATGAGTTCGGTGAACAACAAGAACGCATATGCAATGTTTAAGAGCGATGTCGACGGGAATGGACTGATCGACAGGGACGAATTCACCTTCATGTGTCGCAACTACCTGACCGATGACGATTTATAGATGAACAACCCGTGAACCCGTTGCTTCTGTGATACTCCCCCCTTTCTACTTGCAATATTCTGGGATATTATAATACACTAATCTCGGGATATTGTATGCAATGATTGTGATAAAGTAGTTGATTTTAAAAACCACGTAGTTCATTCCTGCGCAGAGGAAAAAAGTGATCATGTAAATTGGAAACAGCTGCATCAGTTCTATATCGACCTTTATCATCTCTCTCCCTTCCCTCACATATAAATAAATATAAATAAATATGGCAATGACTAAGATTTGATTGAACTGATCATACGACGTAGACGTCACCGAGAGCTTTCTTCTGTTGTCTTTCTCTTCGTCTTTCCTTGGCGTAGACTTCGTTGAGGTGATCTAAATCATTAGTTATAAAACAAATTTAAAAATAACTATACTAAAATTAAAAGAACTTACACTTGAGGTACTCGTTGTTTCCCTTCAACTCATTTCGCCGTGCCTTCTTAGCAAGGAGACGAGCGAGCTCGCGCTTTTCCTATAAATAATATTTAGAGGATTTACTGCTTTTGGATTAACGGTAGCATAAAGTGATTAGTTTTTGCTCGAACTCATTACTCAGTCATTATCATGTAGATCCAAGTTACAAATGCATAGGGTTTAAGCAAATGTTGTATGCACAGATACTCTCATTTGAAGTCTTATCAGAGACTATCTGAGAGAATTTAGTAAGGGCCGTACAATGATTTTGGACCCTATGGTGAAAAAATGGCCCTGGGGTACTTTTTCACGTAGAACTCGAAAATCGACCTTAGGAAGCCATATCTCCAACCCCGGCACGCTATGGGTCCTGGTACCGTACCAGGCTGTAAGAGCAACTTTGCGACAGGGGCTTCAAACCTATCCATGTGATAGCGCATTTTGTAGATCTCGTCGAGACAAACATTTTTTGTGAAGAAAGTGAAAAAATATTTTCATTGAAGAGAGTTATGAAGAGTGAAAATAAAAATTTTCACGTCGTGAAAAATTTTTGCCCGTGCCGTGCAAATTTTATTTTTCCAATAGATTCAGCATCGTTTTTTACCCCTTCGGTCAAAAATTGAGCGAAATCGAAGGTGACAGTACCCGACTTTTTTGCGCCAAAGCAACAACACACCAAGATCAGCGATAATCGATGTTGCGAAATCGGCCTTTTTTGACGGTTATTCGTGTCCCATATGCTTATATTGTTATATTCACGTTAAATTGAGTTGATATTGATTGTATTTGATATTATAATGAAAGTATTGTGCACTATTGAATGAGATGCAGCGATTCTCAAGTGTCTATACAAGATGGTCAGTCATCCCTCTCTCTCTGCGCACATTGATTAATTTTTATGCAACCTGCAGCAAATATCGACGAAAATAGTTTTTCCCAGTAGATCCGACATCGTGTTTACCCCTGCGTACAAAATTAATGGTAAATCGAGGAAAGTGAAACCCATTTTTCTGCAAAACATACCATTTCGGAAATCTTCGTTGTTGCGAATTCGATTTCCGTGCTTGTAATTATTGTCTGAATATGTAGTTTCATTTTGTTGCCATTCAAATAGATATTCTTTTATTTAATCTTAATTGGAGAACTCTTTTTCTTCCTCTTCACCCTCATAGTAATGACAGATGGTCAGAAGATCAGCCGTTCTTGCATTGTTTGTGCCCCGGCCGATCTGGCTGACCTCCCCACAACCAGCCATTGGAAGAAAGGGCGGGGGATAGTGTAATCCGCTGCTGAGGGGATAGCTAAGGAAAAGCTAATGGGATGTGTAGACTCGTTTTGTATTTGAGTCTGAATCTCGATCCGTGATATTTTGAGTGCTGTCCCCCATGTTATACTAAAGTATGATTTAGGATCTTCAGCGATGCTCATATTTCTGCTCCTTCTCTTTGCACTATTCACATCAATCTCTTTGTATCCTGCTCTTCCGTTGCAAAATATTACAACTGATATCGAGGTTAATTTTCGCATTTTGTTTTGCCATTTGATCAGGGCATAGATTCCTGCTCTTAGTGCCATTCGTGTCATTTCACTTCGGGACTGCTGAAGATAGACGAAAAACAGCCTGCTCTTCGCGGATTCTTCTTCATCAAAGGCATGGAAGCGATCGACGCAATTACCATGAGACCAGCCGGCAAAATTCAAGCAACAACATTGCTCTGCAGAATCATTTGTTCGTGAGTTGCCTTTTAAAAAAAAGTATATTTCTGCCGAATTTGCGTTTTGTATCTACCAATCAAATGTTACAGAATGACGGAAGGAAGAGCTCCTGCAAATCAGCATCCTACACAGCAAGGATCGACGCGACCAATTTCTCCAAAAGATGAAGGAAAATACCAAGATATGGGATCGTCTGGCAATATTCACAACAATGATGAAACTGGAAAGCGACCCAAATATAGACAGAAATGCAGAAGGGGGCGAAGAGGAGGTAACATATCATATAATAACATATCAGTTATTCTCGGAAAATTGATAAATGAAAAAGTACTTTAGGAATAATATATAATACAGTCATTCTGCAAATGCACTTTCGATGAAATGATTTCGGAAAAAAATTAGTTGGGAACCGCAATCTTGTGAAAATCGCCGATAAATTATTTTCCTTCTGCAAGAGAGAACGATAGGAAAGAATGAAAAAGGAATCCTTTCCATTTAGATATTTTGATCATTCTATAATTCTCGATTCTCACTCCACTCATTCCACACCAAGCTTTTCGAGATTCTCAAAAATTCCGATTAGACGTTTCCAAGAGAAAAAATTTGACCATCAACCGAATTTCAGTGAAGTTTCGAACGGGAAGGGAAGCGCCGATCGAGTCACTGCCAATTGCAAGTCCAAGATGCGTCGTTTGATCAATTCTGGAATGGATATGGAGAATCAGAATGATCTGATTACCCTACTGGAAGCCACTCCACTCCTCAAAGGATTGTCCTTCTACCTCTTTGACATTTTCGACAGCCCCACTCCCCAAACGCCATCGAAGATTGATCGAATTGTTGATTATAGTCATTTCGAATATGAAGAGGATGGTGTGAGAGCCTGGAAGTATAGAGGGATCGGAGAAGGAATACTCTTCAAAGATGACCTTCATTCCAATACTCTCCCATACAAGATCATTCGATCAGGAGGCTTTCTTCCTAATGAAGATTCAGCGGCGTGGGATCCATGGAAGATTCGTCGCGGAGAGAGAGACACATTTTGGCATTACGATCCGAAGAATATTGCTCCAAGATCAGTCGAGCACGTCGATGTGGATGAGTCGGCAGTGGATTCTGATGCAGCCACCCCCACAGAAGGAAGAGATGGTCTCCTCTTTACTTGCTGGTGTGGGGCATCCTATGTTCGCCATGGAGATTTGCTGAATCATCTTGACTTTGGAAAGCACCAGAGTCACCCATGGAAAATGACCTCGATCGATTTATCTCTGAACTATTACAAGAAATGTCTCGAGAATACTGTACAAGTGAAATCCCTCATCCCTCTGCAAGATTTCATTGAGAAGATTTTCGACCATTCCATTCCCCCACTTCCAATGGGTTGGGCACTTCGAGGAACAAAGAAGAACTCGCCCTTGCCCGAGAAAACAAAACAGTTCATCCAAGAATTTTTCCTGGAGAAGACTAAAATTGGAAAAAGAGCGGAAGCAGAAGAGGCGTATCTGAAAATGGTTTCGGATCCTGCCATCCCAATTGAGGAGCGACTGACGAAAGAACAGATCAAGCGATACATCAATAGACTCGTCGCTACTCCGGTCAAGAAGAAGGTTGTCGTTCGCGGAAAGAGATCGGTCGATATCGAAATGGATGAAGATGGAGATGCGATAGAGTGGAAGATCGAAGAGAGAGATGATGTTGGAGAGTGGAGATGGAACCAGGATGTGAGGATGAAGAAGAGGGACAGATGACTTTGGCTCATGAGTATTCGGAATTCATTAGAAAAAACAAGAAAACCATTTTACCTGACTCATTTTGACCGAAAATTGTTGATTTCACTTTCTTCGATTGATCAATTATCGATTCTGATTATCACTGGTCTGCACGAATAATATTGCTTATATCTAGCTTAATTGTTCTCAGAACAGTGAATATTAACTCAATTTATCGTGAATATAACAATATAAGCATATGGGACACGAATAACCGTCAAAAAAGGCCGATTTCGCAACATCGATTTTCGCTGATCTTGGTGTGTTGTTGCTTTGGCGCAAAAAAGTCGGGTACTGTCACCTTCGATTTCGCTCAATTTTTGACCAAAGGGGTAAAAAACGATGCTGAATCGATTGGAAAAATAAAATTTGCACGGCACGGGCAAAAATTTTTCACGACGTGAAAATTTTTATTTTCACTCTTCATAACTCTCTTCAATGAAAATATTTTTTTTCACTTTCTTCACAAAAAATGTTTGTCTCGACGAGATCTACAAAATGCGCTATCACATGGATAGGTTTGAAGCCCCTGTCGCAAAGTTGCTAGTACAGCCTGGTACGGTACCAGGACCCATAGCGTGCCGGGGGTTGGAGATATGGCTTCCTAAGGTCGATTTTCGAGTTCTACGTGAAAAAGTACCCCCAGGGCCATTTTTTCAGCATAGGGTCCAAAATCATTGTACGGCCCCTGTGGAGCCTAACTAAATTCTCTCAGATAGTCTCTGTTATTGATTCATCACCCTAGATGTAGATAACGCACAAGTTCTATTAGTATAACTGACCTGTAAGCAGTACCGTCAACTGGGAATAAAACGTTCCACAGACGATATTTTATCATATTTTATCATAAAACACAATAATGGCTCCCATTTCCGACAGAGTTGATGAAATTGCACAATTTTTGGAATTTGAGCGTTTCAAGTGATGGTCTTTAAGACACAGATAAAAAGAAATATTCAAAAACTCAAGAAAGTACAGTATCAAAAGCGTGGTGTGTGGTGTGATTTCGAGCCGCGGAGTGAGTGTGACATGCACCGGTGCAATTCTCAATTTGCCATTTTTCGCACTCGAGGCTTTCAATTGATACATTTTGTCACCATTTCGTATTTCAACCGATATGTGCAAAAAATGACAAATTGAGAATTGCACCGGTGCACGTCACACGCATTCCGCGGCTCGAAATCACACCACACACCACGCTTTTGATACTGTACTTTCTCGAGTCTTTGATTATTTCTTTTTATCTGTGTCTTAAAGACCATCACTTGAAACGCCCAAATTCCGAAAATTGTGCAATTTCATCAACTCTGACGGAAATGGGAGCCATTATTGTGTTTTATGATAAAATATGATAAAATATCGTCTGTGGAACGTTTTATTCCCAGTTGACGGTAATTAGAAAAAGACTAACCATCTTTTCCTTTCTCATTGTCTGTGGGGCTGTATCATCATAGCAGGGGCAAGTCCACACCAGATATCCACACATCTGATGAGTGCAATGATAATAAATATTCCTAAACATATTTGTATCCTGGAATCGACCCATTGGGCTCGCAGGTTGGTAACCTTAGGGAGGGGATGTGACCCTTCGTGCTCAGTGTTAGTCAAAGTAGGCCAATGATCAATATAAGGATAATAAGGTCTAATACATTATATCTTACCAATTGAAGACTTTTGGATGAGAGAACTCACAATGAACACAACGATGTATACGTTCCTGACGAAGTTCGGGTCCTTGAAGTTGCTAAGTACCTTGACAACTCCCTCAATAGCATCAGCCCAGATATGGGAGAGCATTTCGAATACCGTACCCAGGGAGGAGAATCAACGAGTCGGAGAGATTGAGTAAAGAATATGAAGCCCGTTTAATTCCGGGCAAGTAATGAAATTCATGAGATTCTTGGCAAGCAAAGGGAAGTAATTGATGGTTTCTTTCATCTGTCAACGACCAATTCCCATTCGGCTAGCTAAAAAGGAAATTAGTTTTTATTATCTCGAATTGGACCCTAATGATGGCTGAATATTGCTCTTCGCAATTTATTTGTTTTCTATATCAGGTGGATTTCACACCTCATTCCCCTGAATACACAATGAACAATGTGCAATAATCCCACTGCTCTCCTCCTTTTTTTGATTAGTCTCACTCTCTTTTCCCGAGGTTCCAGTTACTCCCAAAGTGATATTCTTATTTGAAGACATTTTGCAATAGGTGAACAAGCATGTGACATCATTTTATATGTAATCCAGTGCATATTGTACTCGTGAAGAATCAGTCAACATTTGCAACTTGAAAGGCCTAGATACAAAATGGATTGAACACACCGATTCATCTCAATCGCAATTCATCTCGATGCACTGGCCGGAATTGGCGCTCCAGAAACCTGGAAGGTGCTCATGTTCTTTCAGCTCCGTGCCAATTATTCAAATGATTTTATAACATGAGAGTTAGTACTACTAACCAGAAATATTGAACTATTACAGTCAACCTAGTGGTGTGGTGTATTGTGCTCTGGACTCATTTGGCTGAGTATTGTAGATGTCACAGTTACACAAGTCGGCATACCTTGTCGATCACTCGAAAGATCGCATCTCTCAGTCCGCACGGAAGAAGGGAGAGCGGGAGAAAGCTGTGAATAACATTGTACTTTATCGAACAGCTTAGACTCACAAGAACTTTGCGTCCGCACCGATTTGATATCGTAGTCGAGGGAATCGAGAGGTTATGGCATGATAATAGCCATCCACAACAAGATGAATATCGGGAGAACCGATCTTCTCGAGAAGTTTGGCTGTTCGCTCACGACCGCGAAGTAGAGCATTATTATCTTTTATTGAAATCGAGCAAGGAGTGTTTCGACGGCTTGTTATACATTTAGAGGGTTCAGCATATTGAACTCACTATCTCGGTAGAACTTGTCCCCGTATTCCTCCTTTGTTGAAAGAGGTGCCATCTTCCACATGGTATCGAGACGATCCTGAACGATTCTCTTTCCCATCAACCATATAAAAATGTGTAGTAGGAAATATAGTTGGAGCAAATGTAGTATGCCAGTGAAAACGGCACCCACACAATTGGCGTGCCCTACTTTATACCGAGCGACACTCTTTAAATTGGTATTACATTTCTATTTGTAAGCTTTGATCTATTCGAATAATGGAAGTATTTAGGAATTTCGACAGACTTACTTGAACTGATTTCGCATCGATCATTGGGGTCTTGAAGAAGCCAGGTTCAATAATGTGAACCGAAACATCGAAGAAACTCAATTCTTGCCTGTGAATTGAACGATTAACATCCAAGAGACTAGGACATAATGTCCATGAAGTTGCATGAACATCACACGCGTACAGTTTTTCGATATTGTGAATGTTATTCACGGACCTGATGACTTCGCAGTAACCAGTTACTGCGTATTTGCTCACTGAATAAGGTCCGAATCCCATTATTCCAACCCGATCGCAGATGGATGACATAGTAACGATGCGGCCTCTGAAACAGTGTTTCTGGAAAAACTATGACAGGATATAAAAACTCGAAAAATTGCATCAATACATATTTGAAATGTGATATATGGGGTGTGATTAGTGTGGCAACTAGTTGAACTATGCATCCAACAACTAGTTGAACTATGCAAAAGTTGAAAACCGTTTCAAATTTTGCATTTAACGTTAGATTTCTTATAATTGAACTATTTCAATCTATGAAAATCGCTCAACTAGTTGTTGGATAGGAGCCATAGTAATTACATCCATATATGGTTACTCACTTGGACTTCTTGACGAGGTGCTTCATCGCTTGCGTCACTCTGATGACCCCGAACGTATTGACTTCCGCCACATCCTTGTATTCTCTAGCAGTGACAAGATCATCGAAGAATGAGGAACCAACGATTCCTGCGTTGTTCACGAGAGCGTGAAGACCTGCAATGTACGGAAATAATTGGCGTGTACCAGAGTAAATTGCATAAAGATAACTTCCCTACGTCTTAATAGAAAAAGCACCCAACTCTTCCGGAAAATAATGAAGTTTCAACAATTTTGCCATAAATTTTAATAATAAGCAAAGATCAGTGAAATGAGATCTCGCCTCCGTACGTCTCCGTCGCTTTGTCCAGTTGTTTTGCTGCTCGCTGGACACTATAGTCAGAGGTAACATCGATTACAATTGTCTGTAGCATCCCTGAGAGATTCTTCGAAATGTGCTTGAGATTCTCAGCTCCCTGAAAGCTTTTAATAATCTGGAGGAGGAAATTCGACCAACCTTCTCAGTCAGACATCCAGCGAAAGTGGGAATTCCTCTCTCGAGAAGTTTGATGGCGAGAGCTTGACCGAATCCTGTGAAAAGCTCATCTTCCGCTGCGCCTTCTTCCTATTACCAGCCGCGCGCCAAACCCGTCAGATTCGCTCATTCCTTGCGGGAGTTTCTCTGATCTGCTCACAGTTGAGCATATTTTCTCTTGATGACTAAAATAGTACGATACTAACCTGAGTCACATCCAGTGATGAATACGGCTCGGTTCTCCAGTCCACCTAGTTCGAATTTACCGAGTATCTGGGAATGTGAATTAAAATTGATTTGATGTGATATTAACTACTCACTCTCTGTCCGACAAAGTAGAGTTGGAAAATGAGGAACGTGACAGCCAATCCGCGAACGAATGAGAGGTCTGAATTATCAAATAAGGGCACTAGGTCGGATAAGTACAATCGGATGATAACCTACTGGAAGAGAACCACACTTTTTTCCGTGTTCTTCCGATTGTGGGATTTAGAGCCTACTGACAAAAAACTACAGCCCTCAATTGTTTAATCATCAGCATGTTCTCATCCGACCTAGTCCCCGAATAAGAGGAAAGGATGCGGTTGAATACTTACCGCTGAGCGAGTAGATAACGAAGATAACTCCGGGGATAGCAAGAAGCCACAACAACCCGAGTTTGAGTGGCATCTCTCTGTGAACACAAACTGATTGAGAGACGGCAAGTAGAGCTCTAGAAGAGATAGCTCCATCTCATCATTTTGCACTCTCTCTCCCCCGCTCGGTCGCCGAGAGAGAGTGTGAAATGAAGAGACGGTGGAATCATTTCTCGAGCTCTAACGGCAAGTGCTCACTTAGGGAATTGATCAAAATCGATTAAACGGGAGTAAAAAATGATTGCCATTAAAGTGGACTTGTGCTTCTCCGTATCACCCTGAAAAGCGCACGGCAGACAGTTTTAAATAGAGAAGGTCAGAGAATGAGAGGAGAGAGATGAGGGAGAGGGAAGAAGAAGAAGGAGAAGAGCCATTGATCAGTTATGAGAATGACGATGAATCGGAGCGATCACTCCAGTTATGAGAGAACGATTGGGAGATCAGAAAAAGGTAAAGGTGTACCCACATCAAACGATTTTACAGTCGTAAGACAACGCTTGGTGGGACCCACTGGTATGGCTAGCGTGCGATGGAACCGGAGGAAGGGAAGGACGAGTAATATGCCCCATCTCTGCCACTCGACAGCTGTTGTTTCAGCTGAACTTCCGCAAGAACACACCTGTCCTCCTTTACAATCACCTCCACTATGGCAGAGATCAATATGAAAGGAATGGAATGGATGGTGTCTCTGGAACTAGACTCTCATTCGAGTTCCAACCTATACCATTGAACTGACAGGAAGGAAGGACACACTCTCGAGCATTTTGCTATGCGTTAAAGTAGGATAGGCATGAGTTTTTGGTCACATAGACTGGCAACGTGGTGCGGTGGGTAAATATTAAAGTTTGATATCGCAGGCAGAAATTGGGATCCTGTACTCGATTGATAGTAAAAAACGGTAATAGTGAGGAGGCGAACGAGAGGGTGCAGGATAGCTGGGCAAACTCGCAATCGACTAGGCTACGAGCCTTTTTAGTCTTCATGCCCAGGTCACTCTATTTTGTGAGCCCAATGACTCAGCCTGAGTGTTGAATACGGTAAATTTATCAGAGACTATCTGAGAGAATTGAGTTAGGCTCCACAGGGGCCGTACAATGATTTTGGACCCTATGCTGAAAAATTGGCCCCAAGGGTACTTTTTTACGTAGAGTTCGAAAATCGACCTTAGAAAGCCGTATCTCCGACCCCCGGTACCCTATGGGTCCTGGTACCGTGCCAGACTGTAAGAGCAACTTTGCGAATGGGGCTTCAAACCTATCCATGTGATAGCGCATTTTGTAGATCTCGTCGAGACTAACATTTTTTGTGAAGAAAGTGAAGAAAAATATTTTCATTGAAGAGAGTTATGAAGAGTGAAAAAATAAATTTTCACGCCCTGAAAAATTTTTCTTCATTTCGTGCAAATTTTATTTTTCCAATCGATTCAGCATCCTTTTTTACCCCCCTGTGCAAAAATTGAGCGAAATCGAAGGATACGAAACCCAATTCATTTTGCGCCAAAGAGGCAACACCCCTTGCTTCGGTTGTTTCCGGTATTGCGAAATCCAGCACAACTCCGGAAAAAATGGTCGGAATGTGCTCAAACTTCACCAGGGAGACCCCCAGGGGCAATATAATCTGTCACAAAAATCTTGACCCGAAAAGTTGATCTTTGATCTTTGAACTCGCAAAAAATAAATTTCAGATTTAGGTATCGTGTGATAGCTCATTCGAAAGAGCATAAAAAGTTGTGCTATCTCATAGATTTTTGTCAATTTCTGTCCACTTGGACCCGAGAAAAAAATTAAAATATGCAATTTTCTGCTATTTTTGGCTCAAACAGATGGACTACCAAAAAAGTACGAATCACCTTCTTCTGGTTTTTTGATATAATATGCGGAAACCATTCCGAGTTCAACATAACCATGGTCAACCACGCTTATTTTCACAAAAGGGCTCAGAATATTTGGTCAACGCTTACACTTATGCCCGAAATGATGTTTTTTTCCGTCATTATGAACCAGTTTACGAATTTTTATCACTTTTTTCACATAAGGGTACCCCCTTCTGTGAAAATTCGTCAGAAGGTCATCGCAAAATTGAACGCAATATCCTGTATGATTGCACTAGAAGTAGCATAAAACTTATTTTCGATTACTCTAACATGATTTTTCTTGAGTCGGAGGATCTATTTCAACATGACCACATGACCTGCGTATTCACATAAGGGTCCTCCAATCATACAGGATATTGCGTTCAATTTTGCGATGACCTTCTGACGAATTTTCACAGAAGGGCCCTTATGTGAAAAAAGTCGATGTGAGTCATGTCTAATAATAAGGCCAAAATGGTGATGAAAATTCGTAAACTGGTTCATAATGACGGAAAAAACATCATTTCGGGCATAAGTGTAAGCGTTGACCAAATATTCTGAGCCCTTTTGTGAAAATAAGCGTGGTTGACCATGGTTATGTTGAACTTTCAGTTCTTCGGCACTGTTTTAGCTGTGATTCAATTTTCGGAATGGTTTCCGCATATTATATCAAAAAACGATTCGGGTGATTCGTACTTTTTTGGTGGTCCATCTGTTTGAGCCAAAAATAGCAGAAAATTGCATATTTTAATTTTTTTCTCGGGTCCAAGTGGACAGAAATTGACAAAAATCTATGAGATAGCACAACTTTTTATGCTCTTTCGAATGAGCTATCACACGATACCTAAATCTGAAATTTATTTTTTGCGAGTTCAAAGATCAAAGGTCAACTTTTCGGGTCAAGATTTTTGTGACAGATTATATTGCCCCTGGGGGTCTCCCTGGTGAAGTTTGAGCACATTCCGACCCTTTTTTCCGGAGTTGTGCTGGATTTCGCAATACCGGAAACAACCGAAGCAAGGGGTGTTGCCTCTTTGGCGCAAAATGAATTGGGTTTCGTATCCTTCGATTTCGCTCAATTTTTGCACAGGGGGGTAAAAAAGGATGCTGAATCGATTGGAAAAATAAAATTTGCACGAAATGAAGAAAAATTTTTCAGGGCGTGAAAATTTATTTTTTCACTCTTCATAACTCTCTTCAATGAAAATATTTTTCTTCACTTTCTTCACAAAAAATGTTAGTCTCGACGAGATCTACAAAATGCGCTATCACATGGATAGGTTTGAAGCACCATTCGCAAAGTTGCTCTTACAGTCTGGCACGGTACCAGGACCCATAGGGTACCGGGGGTCGGAGATACGGCTTTCTAAGGTCGATTTTCGAACTCTACGTAAAAAAGTACCCTTGGGGCCAATTTTTCAGCATAGGGTCCAAAATCATTGTACGGCCCTTACTAAATTCTCTCAGATAGTCTCTGTTATGAACACACTCCTCATAACTCATATTGGTTATGTTTCCGATTACCGAATACCGTTTTCCCCAAAATCATATAGAATTCATCGATCGATTCATCTTTGCAATCGCACATTTCCCCACTCTACTTTATTATAGCATATGTGATTCATTTTTATTGCAGCTAATTCACACTCTCCTTCTCTTTCTCCCTAGCTCTCTCTCTCTGGTATAAAAAGGCCGATCTTTCCTCCATTCTCATTCCTCTTTCCTCCCTTCTCTTTCCATCATGTCATTCTCCTTTATGCTTCATATTGCAATATCAATAACTGCTAATGTTCCAGCAATCTACATTTGTTCAACTTATTCGAATACATCGATTCATATTCATGAAAAAAGAAGAAGAAATATTGAAAATATGAGGTTAGTGAACTGATATTTCCAGTGGTTTATATTCTGAAGGAAAAAGGCTCAATTCTCTTGTTAGAATTGAGAGGTCTGAACAACGCCATTGGATTGGAATAGTCTCGTTAATTCACTCCTTTCCAGAGTCTGCTCTTTAATGTAGGAGCCTACGTCCACATATGCGGACTCTCTCCGTAACCAGGTCAGCCAGTGATTAGCAATTGACAATTAGTAATTTAATCATTGCAGAATCTCGATTACGGTGTTGTGCTGATTGATCTAAGGGAAGAGTGGAATTCCACCAGACCGGATCAGTGATGAAGTGCAGGGAACTAAGCTGCTGCTAAAGCACTATTGGAAGTTGAAGAAGAGTTGATGAGATTGCACTCTGAAATGATTGTCCTGCCTTGATAAAGATGAATATAGCAAGCTTTGTGCTCACACATTTCTACTTTGCTCAAGGGAGTCTTGCATTTTTTTTTCTCAAGAAGTGAATCCGCACATAATAGCATCCGCACTTCCTCCGTTCTCTGATTCTATCTTTGCATACTCTCCGCAGATGCAAAATCGCGCTTTTGGATTTTGTGCGCACACTGCCACTGAAGAAGTGCAACAAAACGGCCCTTTTCTGCCTTTTTCGTTGAAACATTCATCTCATACAGTGAAAGAGAGAGTTTTATATGCAAAAGAAGACCGAATGAATCACGGATTAGATTATTGCCACATATCAAGAAATACATAATTTACAGAAATTCCTATAGAATGCAATTGAGAAAATGAAATAATATGACGAAAGAAATTTTAACGACTCTATTATTGGTTTAATTGACCCTTCTCGGTATTGACGAGCTCTTCCCAGTTGACACGACTGCCTTTTTTCTTCGTCACTTCCTTCAGTCTCTCTTCCTGGGAAAGTATAATTGTTTATTTAAAGATAGCCAACTAGCCAACTTTTTATGATGCATTGTGTATATTATTCAAATGAAGACTAAAATCGCACTCTATTTTCGTACTGTTGCGTTTCTTTGAATTAATTGACAGAAACAGATACACGCATACCCAACAACATTGTCATTTAAAAGCCAACCTTCTTAAGATTAACCACGTGTAGCCAGAACTGCTTCTGCTGCCATGAGTAAGAGACGCCGTTTTCGAGCATCTCAAGGGGCTCAACATCGAGACGGGAAAGAATATCTGTAAGAACAATGATTGATTGCACTGATTGACTTATTTCAGGTCGAGAATCGTCGGTTGAATCTCAAAATCGAATCTTACTGTAATTGCCGGAGGTGAAATCGGCTTCTCCGTGGGTGAAAACTGTCTTCATCGTCTGTCCTTGTCCTCTTTTCACTCCTTTTCCCTTTCCCAACATCTGAGCGGTGATGATACGACAACCGTGTCCCATCTGAAAGGAGTACATACTAGAGTTCGAAATACGGGTCGCCGTCTCTTCATTTCGCACACTCTCTCACCGGTCAGAGAGGCGAAAGAGTGTGTGAAATGAAGAGACGGCGGCCCGTATTTCGAACTCTAGTACATACTCAACGTCGAGAGTACAACAATGATGGAAATGAGTAGAAGAGTTTTGTTAAATGTTGTGAGATGACAAATTGGATGTTCTATGTATTTTGCATTAAATTTTTCTAAGTTCTCACTTGGTACACGAATTCTTCGAGTTTGTCATTCGTATCGCTTGAGAACGCCGTATTGTGGGCGAAAAGGATCGTTGTCTTCTGCAATCGAACAATCATTTCAAATATGTTTTATATATAACTACCTCCATAATACGGACGAAAGTGTTCGATTCATCTTTGGCCTCTCCCCAAGTGTTAAAGTCGCCAATAATTCCGTGCAGTGGTGCGAAGCCAAGGCCGAGTTCTTTCGCTTTTCTGAATTTATCACGATCATTTAAGCTTAAACTGGAATTGGCTCACGTTTCTAAGCCAATCTTGAATTTTGCAATAGGCTCCTCGAACTTGGGATCTATTTCAATACCGGCCACTCCTTGCATCTGCAATCCGTCTATTAAATCCCGGTTCTCTTCCAGTTAAACTCACGTCCGGAAACCAGAGAGAAACAACGCCCGTCGCCCTGCCCACTCCCATGCCTATGTCCGTGAAGAAGTCCTAGAAAGAAGTTCTGATTAGTTTTTTTCAGAAGTTAAAGATGAATCGAACACATTCGTCCGTATTATGGAGGTATATCTTTAAGAGACCTTCCACGATAAAACGTAGCTTTTGGGATGGGGCCCCGGATGAGATTTCTGCAACCCATCCCAATATTTTTTTGGTGATGTTCTCATACCAAACGCTGATATTTGGCCGAATATCATGGGTTATAATGCACTTCCCGAAAAGTTACAGACCCCGCCCAAAAAAATCTGATTTTTTCAACCAAAATAAATACTCTCTTTTTTTAGTCGTTCCGTAGTATTTTTTGACATAGAATCCAAAATAGATACTTAAAATGACATGCGGGATCGTTGAAGAGTCGAAAATCATGATTTTCTTCGATTTTTATTTTTCCTGAAAATTTTTTTCACCTGTGAACATTTCTAACCTCGAAAATCGGATTCTACGTGAAAAACTACACCGGGTAGTATTTTTTTAAGAATTTTAGAAATACTCGCCCGGACAGCGAGAAGGATGGAATAAGGCCGACAGCGCCGTTTTTCACAAAATGGCTCATACTGAGAGGTCCTAGAAATATTGACAAGCACTTTTTTATGCCTCCAATGATGTTTTTCCGTCATTATGGACCATTTAAAGATTTTTCATCAACATTTTGGCCATATTCGACGACATGACTCATCTCGACTTTTTTCACATAAGGGTCCCCCCTTATGTGAAAAATCATGTTGGGGTCATGTTGGATTTGGTTGTAATAACATGTTCGATTGCACTAAAAATAATATAAAACTAATTTTTAAGCACCCTAACATTCTTTTAGTTGGGTCGGAGGTTCAAATCCAACATGACCCCAACATGATTTTTCACATAAGGGTCCCCCCTTATGTGAAAAAAGTCGAGATGAGTCATGTCGTCGAATATGGCCAAAATGTTGATGAAAAATCTTTAAATGGTCCATAATGACGGAAAAACATCATTGGAGGAATAAAAAAGTGCTTGTCAATATTTCTAGGCCATCTCAGTATGAGCCATTTTGTGAAAAACGGCGCTGTCGGCCTTATTCCATCCTTCTCGCTGTCCGGGCGAGTATTTCTAAAATTCTTAAAAAAATACTACCCGGTGTAGTTTTTCACGTAGAATCCGATTTTCGAGGTTAGAAATGTTCACAGGTGAAAAAAATTTTCAGGAAAAATAAAAATCGAAGAAAATCATGATTTTCGACTCTTCAACGATCCCGCATGTCATTTTAAGTATCTTTTTTTGGATTCTACGTGAAAAAATACTACGGAACGACTAAAAAAGAGAGTATTTATTTTGGTTGAAATAATCAGATTTTTTGGACGGGGTCTGTAACTTTTCGGGAAGTGCATTATAACCCATGATATTCGGCCAAATATCAGCGTTTGGTATGAGAACATCACCAAAAAATATTGGGATGGGTTGCAAAAATGTCATCCGTGGGGTAGGTGCGTTCTCTCGTGGAAGGTCTCTTAAATTCTTTATTAAATTGGTATCAAAAACTTTAATGTCTTTTTTCAACAACACGAACCGCGGCCGTTGGTGTAATCCTGGGATGGAGAAGGAACGCGCGCAACTGGTGCTCATTGATCTCGCCATACGTCTGAATTATGCAATTAATTAATTATTATCAATTTTCATTAATTTATATTAAATCACTATAACACTCACTAGATCTCCGGGCTTGTTTGAGTTCAATTTCTTCGGATTGGGCACGGCACTGTAGCACAGCGGATTAGTATACACACGTACTCCCGAGCTAACCTGGCATAGGCAATCTCCAGACAGTGGAGGACTTTGTCTTTATGCGAGGCAGTATCAACATCAATTGTCACGTACTTATCTCGACAGCAGCTTCCTCTTTTCTCATCCTCCGTCAGTGCCGGGCAGGAATTCTTTAAAATATAAGAATTCAAAGTTAAGAGATTTTGATTGATCTTACCTGTGCTCTCGTGGCGATCGCATTCGTGATATTCTTTACATTTTCTTTATTTAGAGCTCGCGCGAAAACTCTGGCTGAAATGATAACGTCAGTAGTTATAAGTCGGATTAACGGAAAATTATAAGTAATTTGCTGCTCACCTATCAAGGGCGGCCGTGCTCCATTGTACCTGCTGGAGGGCACTGTTGACCAGTACGGCAGAATCAGATGTGAGCACTTGTGAACCTGTGGGAAATATACTTTATCCAGAGCCCTTTGAATAAAAAATACAATTTATTTTTATATAAGAGGGTGTGAATACGATGGCTCTAAAACCCGAACTAGTTCAATTTTAAGACGGCCGCATCGCTCGGCCGCATCGCCCCCTCCCCCTCGCCAAGCCGGCGATGCGGCCGAGCGATGCGGCCGTCTTAAAATTGAACTAGTTCGGGTTTTAGAGCCATCGTATTCACACCCCCATATATCCTAATATATCTGCAAACATTTATTTATTTAAATTCATAACGAAAAACGGCTCTCACAAAATACTTCGTTAAAATAAGATGTTATAACTTACACAATAATATTGTGATACCCATCTCCGCTTGCCCGTCGTTTTCCTCACTTGATAGTCGCACTAGAAATGCATATTTCGGATAGTCGATTGAATACCCCCTTACCTGGCCGTTTTCTTTCCTGTGGTCGACGATGGCCTCAATGGACGTGTCAATTGACAGAGACATGAATGAACTCTGAAACCATTGAGTGTTCGGAAGAAGCGTAAACCATACAAATGAAATTTCGAAGAAAAGACAAGTGCCCGAACACAGGTATACAAATCTAATTTTAGGCACTTTGTAAATACAGTATAACACGTTCGGCGCACTTAAAATAATAAAATACGACTCATAAAGACAATATACGGTGTACAGATAGCTTGTCTGAAATGTAGAGATCACCAACAGAGCAGAGGGAAGGGGAAGGGTCAGCCACTTGCTCGAGGGCTGAATGATTAGAGGCGAGGAATCCCCTCCTATATTTAGCCAGTGAAGTGAGGATGATCAAGTTCACAAGCACACCAACATCAAAAGATGGGATTGTCCCCCTGAAGGTGCGTGGGAATGGTGATAAGACTAAAAAGGTGATTGTGATTCAACGGGTTGATGTCAGAGATAAGATGGGTAACCAGTAATAGAACGATCTCACTAATCGCTTAGTGACAGCTTGAAAACGATAGTTGTTTTCGATTCCAATGACAGAAATAGCCAAAA
This sequence comes from Pristionchus exspectatus, assembly GCA_911812115.1. Taxonomy (NCBI): domain Eukaryota; kingdom Metazoa; phylum Nematoda; class Chromadorea; order Rhabditida; family Neodiplogasteridae; genus Pristionchus; species Pristionchus exspectatus. The sequence goes on along the minus strand of OU461583.1, from coordinate 25,981,389 downwards.
AAAGAAGAACACTGGTCAATCTTCTTGGAGTAGCGATTGGAGAGAATGAGAGTACTCTTCTTTCCCTTCTCCCAGTCTCTCACATGCACCGTCCGGTGAAACCAGCAAGTGCTCCCCTCTGAGGTAACCCCATTTCACACCTCGGGGCCTCGACCTAGGCTTGATCCGAGCCAACAGACTGCGCGTCTTTCCCGCAAAACAATACTTCTGGTCTCGTTATCTCGCCGCCAAGATTAGAGACTATCTTGAGCCCAGAAAGATAGGGATAAGGAACTACCACAATGTCGACAAGAGGGGACAAACAAATATTTCCTTCGATAGGCAAAGATCTCCCTCTCCACATTCCGTTCACTCTCTTGCCCTCCTCTTCCTCATCCCCCCTCCTTCAGCTCCTGTAGCCCCAGTAATCTTGGAGGAAATGCTTACAATTAGAGAGTCGGAAGTTCGATCTCTCTCCCCATCCTACGAAGATCAGGATATAGAGGATATCTATATCTTCTTTTTTTTCGGATGTTTATTGGTTTGCAATGGAGAGAAAATTATACATTTGTTTATTTTTCCAATTAAACTATTACAATCAAATGTCATTTCGCTCTTCCTCATTTTTAGAACTCTTCCATCTGTTTTCCGTTTTCTATTCCCGTTTTCTAGAGTCTTCCTCATCCTAAAATCTTCCTTCTCAAAAACGCATCTGCAAAGAACGTATTAACAGGGCGACGAATAATTAAAGAACTTCTCAATCATATTCAATATTCAGTCCTCCGCCCTCAATCTGGAAGTTGCAGCGACCGACATAAATATAACCGCCCTCTTACCTCACTAGTCACGATAATGTGTTGGGTGTGCGCACATATCCGTTTTCTTGTGTATATTATTGAAAAATTCATAGAATATCACCATTGTGGCGGTGTAGACGCCTGGAATTATTGAATTGATCAAAGAAGACACGATTGGACGGTAGCACAAATACTACAGAACAAAGGCAATCAATAAGGTTGAGACTGGAGGGAACATTCGAAGGTCAATTACGAACTGTGTTCTAGTTTACAATAGAACGATTGAAAGGGGTATAATCAACAGGGATCGGGATAATAAACCACTGAATGGGAGAAGAAGAAGAAGTAAAAATCAATGCTAGGAAAGACGATTGAAAAATCTGTATCATCCAGGACAGCTCCTATATTTATATTATAGCCTGACAAGCGAGAGAAAGAGGACAGAGGGGAGAAAAACGGAAGGATATTGAACGTTGAAGCCACAGATGTGTAACAGTACAATCCGAGACACTGTGCGGATATGAGAGGGAATGAGACGACTAAGACGACTATGATTCATAGACGAACGGGAATGCCTCTGATGATAGGATCAGATAAGTGAAACGGACATTGCGAAGGTTCAAACTAAGAAAGTGATTCAGTTACGAGCATCGATCAGCCTGGACCGGTTATTGACTTGTAGATAAGGAATGTGAAGTGTGACTTTGCAGAAGATTTACCGCGAGACGGACGATTCGGACATGGGATTAATCGTCAATTTCGATAAGGAACAAAGAGGTGGACTGTGATTCATTGGACGCGTTTTTTGTGATTCTCGTTTCAAAATATGAGATTTATCAGTAAATACCGGACAAATTAGCAAAACACGTTGATTGACAACTTCACTCGAAATTATTACCGATACATATCATAGAACACAAGAAGCACAAGGATAATATTGTTATTATTTTAATAAGAAGGAACGAAGAAGCGCAAGCATGAAAGAGGGTCTACACTACAATAGAAGTGAGACGTGTAACATGTGAGACAAATAATAAAATACTGTCACAATCAGAGAATCATGTGAATAAAGCAAGAAGGAAGAAACATTACCTATACAAGCATTATTAGGAGAACGAGTGAGAGAACGACAGGCAATATCAATCAATACAATCGATATGGAAGGGAAGTGTACCATGCACAGGTAAAGCATCGAAATTGCAAAGTGAACAGAAGCCGACACGATAACGCAATCAGGATGGAACAGAGAAAGTGAATCTTTCAAAGTGAGACAATCGAGATACCTTGTTGCAAAAATGACTTGTAATGGGAGAAACACGGCAGGAATCGTAACGGAACAGGCAGTGCGTCTTACTCAATGAAACAATCGATATTCACAGAGTAAAAAGAAGAATTACGAGAATGAAGAGGCTACGAAGGATCTTCCATACTTGACAAAGAATGTTCCAGACGGAGATGATGGCTCGCTCGACCTTGTCTGCCACTTCCTTGACATGTGCTTCAGCATACTCGAGAATGAGAGAGGCGACTTGGCTCATTGGCCCTTCGATGGTGAGGTAGTAGAGATAGGCCATGAAGAAGGAGAGACCGACGTGGACTGAAAGAGTGCTAATTGTCAGGTTTGATTCAACAAAGGTTTCCCAGAATAGGAATGCTACCTTGTAAAACACCGATATCATCCAGAGAGGGGCGAAAAGATATGTTTCATAAATTCCTCGACCTCGGAACAACAGTCTAGGGTGGTGGCGGGGCTTGAATACAATATGACAAAAAATAAGCTTACATGGCCAGAAGCAGAGCAGGGAGAAGGCGTTGTCGATCTTCTGGAACGAGTTGAGATAATTGAACACGTACGCGGCCGGCATGTGCACTAAGTAAGCACTAAAGCACAATTTGGCCGCGCACGCGATCGACCAGTGGAGACGAGGGCTGAAATGTCATTATTATCTCAAAAAAGGTAAAAGGTAAAGGTGAATCGACGTCAAGCGATTTTACAACGCTAGGTGGGACCCACTGGTAAGGCCAGCTGTTATTATCTCACGATCACACCTTTACTTGAATACAACAACCTGAAGAGAGTAATCATACATTCGAACTACTTCCATTCAGCCTCGATTCGCATTAGGATATATTTTCCATACAAGTGACAGTATTACATTCAACACTTCTCAATGGGGCAAATAAAAGAAGGAACTCACGGCCTCTCGAGAAGAACAAAGGACGAGATCATTGCTAGGAGAGAAACGGCGAAGAGGGTCCTGAAGGTCGCCGTGTAGCCGACATTGAAGAGATGAGACGATGGCATGTCGGGATTCCTGCAGTTATCAAAATGAGTAATCATAATCGACAATGTGACTAATGATCACTGCAGGGCGAATATTCAATGTCAATCACCTCTCAACAAACCCCCTCTCAACTAACAACACCTCTCTTTCTCTCACTAGTCCGCTATTGCTCTTTTCCTTAGGTGCCACTATCCTCCACTCCAATGAATCGAGTGTGACTTACCAGTATTGGTAGGAGATGGCGTAGGTTACGCCGATCGAACCTGCCAGTCCACTCCTGAAGAGAGCTCTCGACCTCCTGTAAATGATTGATTTGAGACGATTGAGTAGCTGCCGCCATCATTGATATCTTTCTCAAAGAACCGTAACCCTCGGAGGGGGGATAACCCAGCTCAGCTCTGATCACCTCTCTTCCTCTCACTTTGCGATAAAATCACGCTGATCGCGTGTTCCCGTTGCATCTCCAATGATTGGGTAATTCCTAACCTACCGTACCTCTCTTTTCCTAAAAACAGAAATTAAGTAGAGCACGAACCCGATCGTGATGGTCACTCCTCGCTTCTCCCAGACACCGACGATGATCGCGAGGAGGAAGGGTCCCATCTTCGTGGGGATGCGGCCGTACTTGTTCCACAAGCCGGCGTACATCCCCTCCATCTCATCGCCTCCGAGGGCGGCGATGTGGATGAACTGGAATGAGATACATTTCGAAAATCACAATTACTTCATCGTCACAACAGCTATGCCTTAAACATAAACTATCGTGAATGCGTTGTTAACTTGGATTACTGATTATAATACTGTGAAGTACTCACGGGGATGTCGACGTCCGACTTGTGGCACGTCGAGTGGCTGAGGCAGTGGGCGGCCCTCCAGATGATGGACAGGAAGACGAGACCGATGATGGTCCACATGCTTGCCTTCCTTCTTGATTCGCTCGCCGAGAGCAGACCGGTGACGAGAAGAGGGATGAAGGCGATGTGGAGCTGCGCATCCAGGCCGAGGTACCTGCAATTATTTGAATCGAGCACGCAAACGAATTTTTTCAATCTGAAGAAGAAATAATGAAGCAAAACGCCGCAAAAGCTTGTGCGAATTCGTGAGAATTTGCTCTCCACAAGAGGCTAGAAAGTGAGCGTGCATCACTCTAGTTTTTTCTTTAGGAAGTCTTTTATTATCTAGTCTCTTCCTAGCAGTTTCTCTAATCTTTTCGTCTCATAAACCATGTTTGATTTTAATTTCACTCTAGTTTCACATGACACACCAACTACACATGCCAGGATACTAATGGATGAAATAATTGAAATGAATTGCTGACCACAAGTACCCCAGGCAGGTGGGCACGTGCTGGTAGTTGCCGAGGAAGGAGAGATGGGCGAGGATTCCTTTCCATCCGCATGCCGTACACATCGTCCCGAAGAAGCTGAAACACCCTCATTTGTGTAAAATAAAACTTCTCAGAGGTCGTGAAAGACTTTTCAATCATTTTCATTGTAGAGAATCATCTTAGATCTTTGATTCTATTTCTATTATAAAGTTTTATCTTTAATCCTCACTCTCAATTTTCATTGCCTACTCACCGAGGGATGACGAGACGGAGCTGGGGAGAGAAGGCGAGGAAGACGAAGGAGAGAGTCGTTAGCCAGAGACGAAGACTCCGACGGCACATGTACAGGAAGAGGGCACGCTGGAATTGGTTACTTGGAAGTTTACCGATTAAATAGTTAAACGGTGTTCTGAATATTTCTTGAGAACTTGCACTGATGAAATGAATTTGAAAAAGAAATTACACTTATGAAAAAAAACCTAAGGCTAAAGGCCTTAGCGGGAGCAGTGTGCGAAATAGATCAAAAAGATATACGATACGTTGATTCCAAATTCATGCAGTATGCTCCAAATTCATTGAAAGTGAATTGACTCACAATGGCGGCCTCATCAATCCTGGAGAAGGACCTCACAGAGAGTATCGATCCGAGGCAGAGGAAGATCTCCACTCCCAATGCCGAGTTCCCGAAGAAGGGCCCCACGAAGGGATGGGCATGAATTGCGTCCTGCAATAATTAATGTCTTTCACTATAACGACGGTGTTCATAGTCCCTCAGCAGAAGTGGTTCTCTCCTTTCCCGGACCAGTATCTATCCTCGTCAGTGATACTCTACTCTACACAACTTATACTGCATGAGATCACTAACAAGTCTAGACGAAAATTAGGGAGACGATCCCTTTCATTCTGGCCACTCTTTTACGGAAAGAAAGGGGAGAATGAGCAGGATGCTCTATCTCATTTGCGTGTAAACGTCGGAACTGTTGGATGCATAGGTAATGAGCTGACTTTGTACTTCTGCGCCTTGGGATCTCTCTCGAGGACGTCGACTCGGCCCTCGCTCCCCAGATGGTTGCCCATGACCCATGTCATCGCACCCACTCGGAAGGCATCGAGCCATGCCAGCCGATTTCCTCCTTCTCCACGAGGCTTGACCAGCTCCTAAATGAATCATCAACTGCATGAAAATATGCTGTACCGAATCAAAATCGAGAAAAAAATGATGCAGGGAACGATAGGAACGAGGAATTCGAGGCCGTAAACTTACGTTATGCTTTTCCACCATGTCGAGGGCCTTGACGATCGGATAGTTGGCCCAATTGAGCAGTTTCTCATTGGAGTCATGGGAGATCTTGGGACGGAGCCAGTTGAACGATCTTGAGAGTGGGCGAGAGTAGAGACGAAGGAGAGTAGAGAAGCCGACGAGGGAGGAGTAGACGACGATCACCAACGAGTAGATGAGAAACTCGGCCCAACTGTCTGGATCGAAGAAGAGGCCGAACGGCCAGATGGCACGCCCATCCTAGAATGAACTAATCAATATTCACTTCTCCCTGCTCTCCCTACTGATACTGCGTCTTCAAGTACAATTCTTCAATCAGACGTAGAATAATGAAAAATCATATCCTTAATATATCAAAAAACTCACGATGGGGCAGGAAAGATTGGCCGCCATCGGGTCGAGATACGTACCGATGGGGCAAGGCATACCTACAAGAAGGATTATTATGAGATTCTCGGATAGCGGAAGCAGAGAAATCAAAGTGATTGATTGAGCAAATGAACGCCAATTGATGTTCGAGATGGAATGAGAGAGAAATGGATAGGCAAAGGGAGGAGGAGGAGTGAGTGAGACTTTTTTTCGGACATCTCTCTCTCTATATCGATGGTGCAAGATTGGGATCACTCTACACCTCTCTTCTCTCTCAAATTTGAAAGCGTTCTAGAACGAATGACGCTCGGAGTTCAGGGGAGGTATTTGTCTAGACCTGATCACAAATCAAACTATCTTCCTTCTCCCTTCTTCTTCTCCATCTCTCTCTCACTCGCAGTGCAAACTTCTCGATTTGCAAGCGCTCTTTCCCATCTGCAAGTGACGAAAAGTGAGGGGCGATTCTCGATTATCAGTTCGATACGTGAGGAAATTGAGAAGACGAGCGATTGGTTTCTGTCTGAATCCCACTGAGATCACTCTCACCATGCTGATATGACGCTCTTTTCCTCGCTCGAAATGAATCATTCTTAGCTACAAACTACGAAACGGCGAGATGACCTACGTCCATCTCTCTCCCTTTCGAACAGCAAGAGAAACGAGAGCAGTTTTTTTTGCTCTTGATTGGCGGGCGATTATGGAAAGTGAGAAGAGAAACTCTTCTTCTTCTCTTAAAAAAGGAATGGGGGGAAAGGTATTGGGCAACGAATGATCACAGACAGAGGATATATCTTCTCCACAATTCGACGCTTTCCTGGAGATAAATCGCCCCCTCCCAGCTCCTTTTCTCCCTATCATCAATCGCGTGTCGCGTCCACTTTTCAGCGGCGTGCCAATTGGTCTGAGGCGGCATTCCATCACGTAGAGTGTAACTCGAGAACTGAAGGAGGATGAGAATGAGAGGGCGGAAGCAAAAGCATTGACGTACTTTAAACATTCCATCCGGAAGGTTTGCGATTTCCTACCTAGGTCTAGTCTGGAATGTGGACCGAGGAAGAAAGAGAAACTCTTATCGCATTTCGAAAGTCGGCGATCATAGGTAGAGAGATAGCGAAAGATGAGTTTGCGTGCCTACATGATTCTCAAGTAGTAATTCATGCCCTCAAGACTATCAGTGATCGATTCGTGATCGGGACTTCCTGTCTGGAAACAGGTAGACAACGACTGTCAATCACCCTCTCTTATCTCTGATTGCAAACACTAACTTATTCAAAAGGGCGTTTATGGAAAACGAACGAACGCACACATGCATTTCCCTACTAATCTGCTAACTTTCTAACGTAGCGGCTCTATAAAATTAACGAAGTAGTTCAGTAATTATCTATATCATCTTTCGAATCAGGCGAGTCAGGTAAATCGTCCACCACAACTTCTACGGACATGAGACTGGCAGGTCAATCATACGCATCTCATTAGACACTGCATAAGCATCGAGAAAGTCTGCGTATACCTTCTCCCAATGAATACCCTAACGAATAATGACATATAAACCTATCTGAAGAAGCAATGTGCGGAGAGTAAAGATCGAATGTGAGGTAGAAGGGGACAATATGGAACTTCTTCCGTGGGAGAAGCTAATGTTCATCCTAGCGATAAGTTCGCCTTTTGAAATGATCACGAGTGATAAGAACACTGACAAAGGAAGTCGGGCAGTCGAGTGGAAGTCGTGATAAAGCAAAATGGAACGCAAAAAATGAAGCGCCTAAATATCCCGTGAGTAATGGAGCTAATCAGGGCAACAAAGGAAGAGTCATGATCACGTTTCATATGGGAAATTTGGAGGAGAAACGGAGATAAGAATGGTAGAAGGAAAGATCGCTGTTCAATGTACGCTTCTTGAAATTCGAATGCCAGCCTCACGTGCGCCTTTTCACCCCTCCTCCTCTAAGATAAACTATCAATGATGAATCATTTTATAAAAATCAATGTAAACACTCACAGGTCAAGGGTCATTTGGGTCAAGGGTTTTGCTCAAAATGGATCTCTGATCATAAAAGGGTTCAGAAAGTGCATGATTAGCACATGTAGGGGAGAAACTGACTGTGCAAATAGTGCGCACTTCTAGAATCTCTGCACGATGAGAGCTCAACGGCATTCTGTCACTGGTCTCCTCTGTGTGCATTTCTTCCCCTTTCACAAACTTCAACTCAGAACCTTTGGCCTCTCAATATCACGTTCTCAATATTCTTCCGGGATCAAATCTGAACGTAAACTGCTCTTTCGTCGTCTGTTCGAAACATCTCGATTGCGTATCTTGACATAACAATTTTATTATCAACGCAATAAATAAGTTGCATTCTGAGCAAGGGAATGGATTGTGTAATGGAATAGCTGTCAACAGAACATCTCACTATCGGGGGCAAGTTTGCAGCTTAATCTAATCGAAGTAATTCCCTTGGTAAGAGCCGAAGATCTCTCTAGAAACGAATTCGACCGATTCAGGGCAAGCAACGAAAGTGTGTCTGGATTTGAGCTGTTTCTGAACTGGAATGGGAATGGCTGTTGGCATAGACGAGAATGAGCAAGAGAAAGGGGGCAAATCTCATGATAATTGGAATGGCTTATCAAAAAAATATACTATCGACACCTTGAGAATATGGAATTAGGCTCACCATAGACCTGTTATTGTAACATAAGTGGAGTCAACTGATAAAGGCTAGCAACGTAAACTCTTAACGGGGCGTATTTAGAAAACCATATTTAAACTGGGAAAGTGAACTAATCATGGGATTATCGGCGTGAAACCCTAGTAATGACTTAGAAAAACGATAAAACTTGAAGTAAAAGCAGAATTTGACTATGATTAACTCTTTGGCTACCATCTCACTGCATAGCCGCGCGTCTTCTGATCATTTCATCTCCATGCAGAAGTTTGAGCCCGAGCGTCGTATGGAAACCCTTCTCCGTGATGTATCTGCATTAGAGGATGATCAGAATCGTATTTCAGGTTATCAATCATTCAATCAATACTGTCTCAGGATAGGTTAGGGCTAAAGTGCATGACTCGATTTCGATTCGATGTCATCGGCAGACCAGCTATAGACGACGTAAGAAAGCACTTTAACACAACCCTATTTCAGATTGAGGCCAATCCATATTATTTGACAAAACTAACCCAGAGATGAGATCGGCCTTGGTCACATCAAAAGCGGGGTTGAATACGGGAGTTCTCGGCTCGCAGATGAGAGAACCTGCAAGAACAACACTTTCAGTTCAAAGTCCGATTCCTCTAAGGTACTGAAGAAATTTATGTGTAATTGCTACGTATAATTGCATGTATAGAATAGTATGTATAGAATATGTTTAATTGCTGAAAAAAATAAGGTGCTTTCTAATTATTCTTACCATTGAAGTATCTCATCTCATCATCCTTCCTCTGTTCGATGATAATCGAATTTCCGTCCTCAGTATCAAAGTCGAAGGTGTCGTATGGAAGAGCGACGAAGAACGGAATCTGTAATGATGGATAATGATCGAGATCATTCAATTTCAGATGATCAATGGACCGGAGAAGCAAAGTTACTGACATTGAAGTACTTGGCAACAATAGCGAGATTGAAGGTGCCGACCTGAAATCACATGTATACATTATTGTTAACATTCAATATACATTGATCGTGACATGCCTCGAAGGAGAGCAATTTAGTGTTCTCGTTGACACTCACATTGCTCTGTTTCACACTCTTCGCGCCCTTAAACGGCATTCAAACACCTTCACTGCACTCGTCTCTCATTCACTCTCCCTCTTTCTCTGTTCATTGATCACAATTCACTGTCCGTAGTACAACGCAGAAATAGAAGGCAGGTACAAGGAGCATCGAGGGAGCTGGCGTTCGTTTCGCCGTAATTTTTGCTAATTTTTTAAGAATAGGAAGTAATCACCTTGTTGGCAGTATCTCCATTGGCGACGACTCTATCAGCACCGACGATGATCGCGTCCACTTGGAATTCGGTGATTGAATATGCAGCCATCGAATCACAGATGAGACGGAAGTCAATGCCCTTCAAAATGCGTGACAATTGCGTACAAACATAGTTAAAAATTTGAACTATTGCTGAAACATCCTATAGAGTAAAGAGAATGTCCTTAAAATTGCTTGTATATCAATTTAAATTTTCTTCTTATTCCTAAAGAGTAAAGAGCCAAAAAATCTACCTGATGACTCAACTCCGTGGCGGTCAATCTGCTTCCCTGGTTGTACGGACGAGTCTCAAGGCAGATAACACGGCGAAGCATCTTCTGATCGTGAAGACCCGAAATCACACCTGTAAAAAATTCCAATTCTGTCAAAAAATTAACAATTATTCGTCAGGGCAACTGCATGTTAAGAAATTTAAAAAGGAAGATTTGGTGCTCGATTTTTTATGAAATAATTAATAAATTTAGATTTCAGTTCATAATAACAAAAAGGGAGCAATAGTCCGCGGTATTGGCTGATGGTTGTACTATCCCCACGGATCCTCACGGAGGTTCCCCCACATACCAAGGGCGGTTCCCCACGAAGTCGTCGCGAGCGATCCCGTATTGCAGATCGTCATGATCGTGTATCCATCGGGATTCTTGCGAGGAACCGAACTGATCTGCAATCGATCGATCACGGAAGTCCTCACTGTGAAATGTATCTAATTTCGTAGACTAACAGGTCTCCCTATCACACGCCTATTAGATTTCGAAAAAAAGGTAAACAAAGGTAAAGGTGTATCCACGTCAAGCGATTTTACGTCGTAAGACAACGCTAGGTGGGACCCACTGGTAAGGCCAGCTGTTATTTTTTTCGATTTCGAAAACGACCCAGGCCATCTTAGGCTTATGAAGTCGTGTAGTTATTTCCCTCTGTGTCGTCAATCAGTAATTACCGTTTGCACTCCATTCCAGCACAACTGTCGATTGTCTCTCGCCTCGTCGATGAGTTCCTTGAAGCTGAACCCGCGAACGCTGCAAAGATCAAAGATCAACATCTGAAGATCAAAGATCAACTTACGCTTCGATGAGCGGGATTCCATCGAGTCCAGCTGTCTCCTTGAGGAGTCTGTTCATGACGTTCCTCAGGTTGACGGCAGTAGGGCGAGTGTTGATCAGCTGCAGGATCTGTAGAAACGATGTATTTGTCAACAAAATATATATTACTTTTAATTTCCACTGTAAAATAACTCAAAAATCAAAGATCCAAATAAAGCATAGTATTTTTTATTTAGAACATTTTTTACTATTAACTTCTCCTGTAAATTATAAATATGAGCAAGGAACGAACAGCGTTATTCATGAACTCCCTCGTGAAATTGGCCCCTGCATTCTGGAAGGATTCCATGCACAGACCGAACACGGCGACTGAAGCGATCAAAGGAGCTCCTCGAACCTGAAAATCAAATCAATCTTAATTGAGTTCTAGTAGTTCGTTGAGCAAACTGGCCACACCGGTAGATCGGTAGACAGGTAGTGAAAAAGCTTGAAAACGCACGCAAACTATGACAGAAATGCATTTCGATTCAACTTGTACATTATTGTGTTTTGCACCAGTATCCAATTTCCTAGATGTTCTCTCACCTGCATCTTCTTAATGAGATCAGCAGCCGATTCCACTCCCTTGATCTCCAGATACTTCTTCTGGCCGGGAAGCAGCAATTGGTCGAGAACCTCAACATAGAACGTTGTATAGGGAAAATGTTCAAAATATCTGATGAGAAGATACGATGAATCATATTTCCTAGAAGAGGAATATACCTTAATCGATGGCTTGGTCGTTCCAGTGTCGATTGTGATCGACGATAGTCTGCGCGATTCATCGGCAAGGAAATTCTTGTCGGTGACCGGCCACTCGAAACTCATCCTGAATCAGGACTGCGATTGAGTGAGCACACTCCCTTCATCGAAAGATACACGCTCGCGAGGTTTCGGAGAACCATCCAATCCAAAGCACGGAGCAGGAATTAATCGAATCCAGTTTATCGAAAGACAAAGAACGATGAATAGAGTGGAATCGTCAACGGGGTGCAATCACTCTGACAGACTCGCGAAAATGATTGACCTTGGGTGAAAAAACGACAACGACTTGCAGGGAAATAGGTCTTATGCATCAGTGTACGCGACGATTAAGATACAAAGAGAGAGAGTTGAAGATGTCTTCAACGCCATCGCGCACTCTGATACATACAACCTATTCTCCTGCAAGAAACGAGCAATGATATTCTAGTCACTTCTCCAGTCACTCTTCGATCGAATCGAAAGTGGACAGAACGAGATGGATGTTCATTGCTCGAGACTCCCTACCACACACACTTATTCCTAGGGCAGGCTGGGAAGCTATATAGAGCAGGAAAGGAGGAATCAAGCTAGTGGAGGAGAGGAGGAGTCAGAATGTACAGAGAGAGAGGGAGGGAGGCTGAATAGTGGGCGGGGCTACCCGAGGGATTGGTACGACTGAGGTCTGAGCAAGGGTATATATGGGAGGAAGGGGAAGTGGATATCCAGAATGATATTGATGTACTGAGTATGATACAGGTATGGTACAACGTGTGAGACAATTGAGGCAAATTAGACGGCGGTAGTCCAGAAATCTTGTTCCGATCCGAGTTGGAGAAGGTAATCAAAGGCGCGTCTCTCGCACAGTCCCTCCTTGTTGAATGAGAATCGATGGAAGGTTCCATTGGAGCAGATTGCAACGACAGACTGGAAAGAGTGAGGGGTTGATGACCTCTTATCTTATCAATCAGACCCCGACAACCATCGCAACATTCCCATCAAAGAAGACCATTCTAGAAATCATTCTAGAATTTCGAAGCACCCTAAGATACAACGCATCAGAAGAACTAAGTGCTTCTCAGAATTTCGATTTGAAAAGGATAAACGAAAGCGTTTCCGGAATGATTTTGGTCTGAACTCCTGAAATAATTTACCATCTGAGAGGGAGAGGTGGAGACGGATTCTCGCGATTCAGAGTTTCCTTCCGCTTCTTCCGTCACAAATGCAAGCTTGGCTACCGTGTCCTCGGGCAGGGAGAATTGGGCGCAGCTCCTGAAAATGGATTGTTTTTTTATGTGAAGAAGAGTGTCTGAATGGCTCTTCCCATACCTCTTAGTGTCATCAAAGAAGTTCTTTCTATTCCAAGACGTTCCCTCATTCCTCTCCCTCGTCGGGAAGATGTGTACGGTGGATTTGTCACTGCTCGCAGCGAGGAAAGAACCGCACGGAGAGAAAGTGAGACTGAAATCATCATTATTCAATCACATTTAATTGTGCTGTCGTATTCAATCCGTCTTTCTCTTTGGACTGCGCCCTCCCATTCTTCTCATAAATAAAGCCGCAGGTGTTCAGGGCGACCCCTTCCATTAGTTGCCTGGAGCCGAGAAAGGGTGGGCCCGCGCAAATAATGGCTCGGGAGGATCCAGACACCAAGTGAGAATCGATGAGCGGAAGATGGGAGGAAAGAAGGACAAAAGTTTGCGTAAGGCTATTTCGGCACACACTTCCTCCTCTCACGCTTCGCTTCCAATAAGCAACCGAGGGAAGAAAGGCAACATCTTTCTGCATTTGGGAGGAGGGGTGTAAGTGAGCACAAGACCTTGTCGTTTAGTGGAATTTTTTCCTCGGACCACCTGGCTAAAGAACTTTTTTTACAAAGACCGGTTCATGTCAATTAGTCTAGTCAAGGTAACGGTAGAGTCATACAGGAAACGAACCAATGAAGAGTGGATGGGTCCGTTCCTCTTCGGAGTTCATTCAACTGAAGACGAGATCGAGTGTCGAAAATGCGAATTACCGTGCCCTGGAAGAATAGTAATTAGATGACAACAATAATTAGAGCACGGAAGAGTCGAAAGATTGAGAGTCTTAGCAATTGAGATTCACAGCTACTACTCATATTCAAATTCGCAAGACGGATTCAAGGATAAAGTATTTAAAAAAAATGCCTTAGCGGATCCCGTAGCGAGCAGAGTTCCTTGAGTGTTCACAGCAAGAGCGGCGATTTCTCCAACGTGAGCTGAGACGACAGAAGGAGCAAGAGACTTCTCACTATTCACTTGCTCGAGAGCGACCAACTGCAAGTACTCTACTTGGAGTGCCAATTGGTATATTTTTGCTTGTTGTTTTGCCATATATTTTGCGTGAGTTACGTTAGGACTGAGTATAGACTTGTATAACTCTATGCAAGGTTCTTGACTCCCTACAAATATTAAAAAAACGATACTTTTAGCGCATTCAATATGTTTTTTTTTATTCTTATGCATGAGTTCCTTTAGTTCTGAGTATAGACTTGTATTACTGTATGCAAGGTTCTCGACTCCCTTCACACTTTCAAATACCTTCCTTCTTTTCCCTTCGGAGTTCTTTTAGATCTAATCTAGTCTCAAGATCAATGCGGCACTCATGCCAAAAAGGTGAGTTTCCATGGTCACTTTTGTATCGCCAGCGCTTCAGGAAAAAAGAAGTGTTGAGTTTCAGGGACCTCGCACACAAAATATTACATATTTTAAGTGGTGAGCACGATAAAAATTAAAGCAGACAATTTTAAATGTCACTTTTTGTGAGTTTTTACAGTACAATATCTAATCTTTTTTCACATATATTTCGACTAAAGGAATTTCACTTGTTCTTTGTTCAATACCATGTATATTTTCAGTTCTCAACTGTTCCTCTCTCATTTCTCTGTTCATTGGTTTCAGTTGATTGCTTGTCCTTGAGTGGGGCTTACACCGCGAGTACAACCGAGAGAGAGAGGAAAGAGGGGAAGGGAAGGGGAAGGGAGTGAATGGGGGGGGGAGGAGGCGCGCGATCGATTCTCACACACGTTCACTCGATCAGCAGCACCTGACGTCAGTTAGAGACGGTGTGACCTCTCCCTTCTTTCTCTCTCTCTCCGCTCTCTCCGCTCTCTCCCTACTCATACTAAAAAGAGGGACCAAAAGCCATCTGCCTAATTTGCATTTCCTAATGGAAGAGCGCGCATTGAGTGGACTAGGCGGAATAGGATATCCGTCTGAGGGGCTCCAGACTGAATACCGAGTCGTTTTTTCCATGATCGAAACGGGAGAGGAACGAGAGGGACTATCCTAGTCTCCATGCATCGCCGAACCTCGATTCTCTACGAGGGTAACCAGAGATGATTACAATGATTACTATACCTGGACAGTGCCCAATTTGAACGAGGGGAAGACGAGGATGGCCGAGTGACTTTCTCCTCCCATTGCAGCCACTCCGATCGGATTCACTCCCGATTCCTCAGCTCGAAGGAATCGAAGAGGTTGCAGACCGAAGATGTTCACTCGCTTTGATTGGACGAGGACGAGACTGCAATGATTCAGGAAATAAATACAACAGAAAGCACAAAGTAGATCTATTTCATTAGTGTTGGCACAACTTACCGAGATGAGTTGATGAAAACATTGAGGATCGGCCCTCCCTGCACCGCGCACTCGGCAACACAACGCTTCTTCGAATCGTCCCATAACATTACTGAAAATATGATAATAAAAATAAATACATTTATGTATTGATAAGTTTTTTTTCGTATACCTAGCATTTATATTCGAATGCAAATCAATCATCTCAGTACACTATCCACTTCCGCTTGCCACAGGACAGCTATACGAGTCCAGTACATCATCGCACTGCCTACTAATCATAAGAGACGACACCTGCCTATTCATATTATTGACGATGCACGCATCCCTAGATACCGTAGTGCTTATCTATTCTTACGATACCAACAAGCCGATTGAATTCCCCAATATATCTGGTAATAGCAAACAACATGATAGTCCACGATCAGCGTATTAATTTAGATAAATAAATAAACGAACGGGTATTGGGCGCATATTTGGGCCGAAGTCCTCCCGAGACGAGGGCGATTATATTCGATCGATGGAGAAGTTGAGCGATACGAATGCTTCCCACTTGATCTGAAATGATCTTATATGCTAATCAACTGGACGTTTCTGGCTCGACTGTTAACAATCATAAATTTAATTAATTTATGGCCAAAACAGTGAACTATAATAACTGTGAGGTAATATCTTCTATTACTTCTGAATGATCATATTCAGTGATTTGTTTCGATATTCAGGCTCGACTACACGAATCCTGTATCAAACTTGAACTTCTATAAGACCAGTTTCGAAATAAAATGGCTCATGAATCGACCTGTCTGGTTAATATAAATTTCCATGATATATGGTTTGCAGACGGCACCACCAAGAGTCAAAGTAATGGGCAAAATACCTGGTCGCGCCGGCGAAAAAGGGAGCTCACCTTCATTTAAATTGACAGCTTCTGTGAGTGGATGACAGTTGAATATACGCACGCCCTTGTCTGTCGCAACCACAACGCAGTCTGGAATACTGTTTATTTTAAAATTTTCAGTTTTTTTCATGATAATCGATAAATTCGCTTGATATATATATATGAGGCCGTTTGCGTTAGGATCAACAAGCCCCACCGGGGGTCGGGAACAGGTAAAAAATCGAAAGTGCCCAAAAGTTGGCCCTAGGGGTTATTTTTGATGCTGAGCAACCTGGTATGGTCGATTTCGCAATATGTCCCTTTTTCGCTCCAGGGGGAGGCACCCCCCATTTCGCCCTTAAACGCGTTTTTTGACCAAATCTCGTCGGGAAGTGCATGAAATGGCACGAAATCTCGCGCTCCATGACAGAATTTTGTGCTCTATCTCGTGGTTACCTTGAATTGTCATGATTCTTTTTCGTTCTCGAGAAAACAGCGCTTTTTGACCCAATTGCGTGCGGGAAAAATCCCTTCACCAGATGAAAGAGCATTTTCTGCTGATCATTTTGCGCTATTGAAAGTGGTATTTATTTGAGGCAAAATATATTTTATATCGATTTTTGTGCAAAGTCAAAAAATAAAATTTTCTGAATACCCCCGTGTTGGTGCTCATTTTGAAGAACTCGTTGAGTTGATCATTTTCTGTGAAGATACCATATTGTTTAAACCTCTTTGTGAGAAGTTACAAGTGCGGAAAACGTGCATATCCGCAACCCCTCATGAAAAGTGGACCTCGATCTGTTGTAACTTCTCACAAAGAGGTTTAAACGATATGGTATCTTCACAGAAAATGATCAGCTCAACGAGTTCTTCAAAATGAGCACCAACACGGGGGTATTCAGAAAATTTTATTTTTGACTTTGCACAAAAATCGATATAAAATAAATTTTGCCTCAAATAAATACCACTTTCAATAGCGCAAAATGATCAGCAGAACATGCTCTTTCATCTGGTGAAGGGATTTTTCCCGCACGCAATTGGGTCAAAAATCGCTTTTTTTCTCGAGAACGAAAAAGAATCGAGACAATTCAAGGTAACCACGAGATAGAGCACAAAATTCTGTCATGGAACGCGAGATTTCGAGCCATATCATGCACTTTCCGACGAGATTTGGTTGAAAAACGCGTTTAAGGGCGAAATGGGGGTGCCTCCCCTGGAGCGAAAAAGGGACATATTGCGAAATCGACCATACCAGGTTGTTCAGCATCAAAAATAACCCCTAGGGCCAACTTTTGGGCACTTTCGATTTTTTACCTGTTCCCAACACTTGTTGATCCTAACGCAAACCGCCTCATATAGAACTAGCCAAACCCCGAAGTAGTGTTATTTTATTTTAATATTTTAGTTATTTATTGTATTTGCCGATTATTTATTAGATTTGGCACGCGCAAAAACACGTCAACCCCGTCCGCACATCATTGTTGAGTGTAGGCGGGCAGCAGTAAACAAGGCCATTACGATAACAACCGACTTTCACGTGGAATTAGGCGAAAGTAACGAATATTTTATATTTCCAAGCATCCACTGATTGTTTTATCATGATAATCAGTACAATTCGCATTGATTTATGCATAAAACAAGCCAAAACCCGATGGAATAGGCCAGATTATGACATAGCAAAGTTTGAGAATGAATCATACCTTGCTGCATGTTATAGCTGACCCATTTGATGACGTTGTTAGATGGTAGGGTGGGCGAGGCAGAAATTGTCATCGAAAATAATCGATATTATTAACAACTAATGGTAAGAAACGGACAATACCGCAGTAAAGGTCAGCTGATTTTCGGCGGTGGTGTGCCTCGGTGGAGCAATATGCGAGTGGGGCCTACCGTAACCGGTACACAACAATTATCGTCATTTCGCGATTCACTCCTGTGTTCTTTTACGATATTAAAATAAGTATTTTAATTCAGATTAATTTTGGCTAAAAACATAAGCAAAATTAACAATTCATATCCGCATTATTAGTTAAGATGGAGGAATTCAGTAAATGGATTAACTCAACATTTGATAGTGGGGGAGGGGGATACGGTTGATTCTTATCAAATAATATTCAATTTTGCGTTCCTTACTATAATCCATGCATTATCCTTTTTGAAGATTCTAGAGATTCGAAGTCACCCACCCCGTTACTTAGTAATACCCATAACGACTCGTCCTCTCTATATTGCCTCGAATCACATCAAAACCGCACGAATCACTAATACTTCCTCCGAGAATCCCCCGTAGACATACTTTCGGATATGCATGTATAAGAAATGTATATTTATATTTTTTTATTTGCTAAAGCACTCAAGTGAGCCGCCCACTTCACTTCACGGACGACTTCGGGAAGGATTACTTCCAGAACATTTAAGTATATCCTCCCATAAAGTAGAACCCATATGGGTATATGGGGTGGAAGCCGTTGACATTTGGCATCATCCTTTTTCTCTATTCCGAGTAGCTTCGGACCCGCCCTCTTTTCATTTCGACAAAGATGACGGATTTCTCTCCTCTCTTTTAGAGTAAGGGTTCACTCACACGAGTACACCAATACTTTCGGGCCCAAGTTTCACTTCACTTGTATTTTCTCCTTCCATTTAGACTGTGAGAGACATCTCAATTATAGGATTTCACCACATATCAAAGACTCCATGGTGATTTCGAACATCCCATGGCAGTTTCCTCTCACGGTTCCCTTCCCTCCCTCCTCCTCCTCCTTCTCCTTCCTCCCTCCCCCCTCTTCCGCCTTCTCCTGCTGTCATTTCAGTGCAGTGCAGCCCACTATTGTCGTCTCTCCTCCGTTTCATGCATATCTCGGGAGTCGTTTGAACGTTTCACGAGATTCCAGAAGCCTTTTCACGATCACTCACACCCCGCCCACTACCTCTGCCAAGAACAATTCATTCGTTGTATATCCCCTGTTCGTGTCTTGACTGCCGTACCCCAAAGTGTTCCATCTCTGCAGGTAACCCATCTCGAGATGCATCTATCGTCGTCCCTTCTCGTCGTCATTCTGGTGATTGGCACCCTGCTCGCGCCCATCGGTAAAATTGCCACTCTTCGCTTCTATCCCTAACAGCTTCACGCTGCCGGTTTCTTTAGAAATACCAGGGCTGGAAGTGTCTGTCGCCGGTCTCTAATTGGTGAAGACCAATTCGACGTCTTTCCCAAGAAAGGGACAATCAAAAGTCACCCCACTTTGTTACTCTCTGGGAAAACGTGAATTTCCAGAGTCTGTTGGACATGACGAATTTCTTCTCAGCTTAGTTTAGCAAGGCAGCAATTGTGTTGTCGTCATTACAAGTTGTTTGAAAGAACCTTATAACAGCTGCCCTTACCAGCGGGTCGCACATAGTGTTTGTCTTATGACTGTAAAATCGCTTGTCGTGAATACACCTTACCATTACTTTTGAAAGAACGTTGACTTTGCAGATGGCTACAGTGGAATGGCCAAGCTGCCTTCCGACGATCACTACCGTCGTCGAATTCGCCCCCTCGCCCCGATTCCCCCTCCTCGACCCGCCGTCTACTACTACAGACCGGC
Source organism: Pristionchus exspectatus (assembly GCA_911812115.1). Taxonomy (NCBI): domain Eukaryota; kingdom Metazoa; phylum Nematoda; class Chromadorea; order Rhabditida; family Neodiplogasteridae; genus Pristionchus; species Pristionchus exspectatus. The sequence goes on along the minus strand of OU461583.1, from coordinate 25,961,487 downwards.
ACTGAACCCATTCTTCCCCCAACTGAGACGAATGGCGTTCTCCAATCGGTATTAGTACTCATCATTGCTCACTACTACTCATCTTGTATTCATACATTACTGTTGCAAATAATCTCGCGGAACAACAATACAGTGGCGAATAAATGCAGAGACCTGTGAGAACAATGGCTTCGAGAGAACAATGGCGGCGATTGGGGCAGAAGAACTACGTGAGGACTAGAGGGAACCGTTCGGGAGGGAGGGGGAGTCATGAAGTGACGAGGGGGTTAATCTACGAGGACTCCGTTTGACTTCCTTCCGTTACCAGTTGGGCTACTTCCGGAATGAATTCGGAGACCTTTCGGATGACAGCCTGAAACAAACTACTTGAATTGAGTTTGGAGCGAGAGGAAATGAGGGAAGAGTAGCAGGGTCTGAGGATTGGAAAAGGCGCGAGGGAGGATGACAAAATCACACTGAGAATCCTTATTGAGGAGAATTGTGGACTAGTACTCAGAGATCGACATTGGGCAAGGAAGTTTCAAAACTATGAAAGATCAAAGATCACTCACATCAACGTCATCGGTTTCATCGAGCTGCTTGAGAAGTTGATTGCGATCTTCCTCACTCATATTCTGCAATATCGAACGTCATTTCATTTTGTCTTTTGGAACGTTGTTTCAGGGTGTTCGGACATATGTTTGCACGGCACACACTCATATGGGAGGCATCTCATTGGCGGTTATGGGAGGAAGCTCTGGGAGGGGGATTGGATGAGACTTGCCTTGAGAATATCGATGGATTCGTCGGTCACGTCATTGCACATGGACGTTCTTCGCGAGAGCCGCTCGAAGTACAACTTTTGCTGCAGGGCAATCAACTTGTTCGAGACCTGCAAAGTTCTTCATTTGTGTTTCTTTTCTTGAGTTTTTATGGTGGAGTATTGATGACGACGAATGGTTATACTGATCATCGCTCAGAATCCGATACTGATAAATTAATTACTCAATATTAATTTCTTGAGTTTTTCTAGGTCCATTTCCACACGTCGCTTGTGCAATTTCTATGTACGAGTATACTATGCAACTTCTTCAGCGACGAAAGTTCATGGCATTCAAAGGCGTCGTAAATTATTAACCAAAAGTAGTCGACTCTTCCCCTTAGGGATGAGTAGGTCGCAGAGAAAACATGTGCATGCTGATGACTCTTCGGGACTCACACATATTTTGGGCATCGCCTATTATTACTTGAACCTCCCACATTCCCAATAGCAATATGAATATTGTTTCAGGGAATCATTCATTCCCGAGAACCCCTCAATCTTACCTTTTCCCTCTTAAGTGCTCCATCCCATTCGAGATCCACCAATCCTCCAGCCTTTGCAATTGCCTTCTTCACTCGACGAGCGAAAGCAATCGAATCCTCGCCATCCTGAGAATTTTCCATGCTTTCACATCAACGATTTATAGCCGTGCATGAAAATAGCGAGCCAATTCACGACTTCCTAGACTTCATGGGAAGGACTACGAGCTTTTTCACCACCAACTACATTTACGATGCTCGAAAATTCTTAGGACTGGTTTCGCTAGATTTTGGAGGGGAGATCTGAGGTTTGTATCCAAAACTCGTGGCAAATACACACTTCCTACATGTAATGAATTCCATCCCATATGAGCACTTGTCAATAGAAGCGATCCTAATTGGTAATGGAAGCAAAAATGCGAATTGCCGTCCGAAGCAACTAACCAGTCTAGTCATGGGCGGGAGATACCAGACATCGCAAGTGATGGCCCAACTCGTCATCATCATCCACATGTACTCTCCATAGGATTGCTTCGATGAATTCCAGAATGCATCTCCAAGACGGGAATCGTATTTCATTGCGATCGGATAGATTGTGGCACTGATCTGAAACAGTTATCGATAAGCATTTACTGTCCATACGATTGCTTATTGAATGTAATGTTATTCTGCGAGCAGTGTTTATACGAAAATAAGAGAGACGATGCCTCTCATTTTACCACTTATTGACGAACAGAGATGGGAAAATGAGAGGGATCGTCTGCCTCATGTTCGTCTAGACATCGCTACTGTTCTCAGCTAGAGTATTGAAAGAAATAAAGAGGAATATACTTAGATGATAATTGTTCGTATCTATCCATATACAGTCTTGATTGATTTACGACGTACATGAGTACGTAATATGAAGGCACATGGCTTAACTGCTTTCCCATTCCATCAATCAACCTAATCTAAATGTCATGAGACAGAATGTCATGACTCGTGGGCGATATTCTGCATCTGTTGCAAAAACATTCCGGAAGCGCAACAGAAAAGAATGCATTGACAAGCGTGGGGATGTTGATAAGGAATGTGACAAGATGTGAGCTGTTACAGAGCGAAAACAATGTGTAAACTAAATAATACAACTGTAAATCAAGGCACTTCACTACTAGGCCATTATTGAAGTCAGCGCGGAGGACTTAATCAATTTCTTACTTAATTCATACAAAATCTGTGAATCAACTTTAGATCAATTTTTTCAGTTGATTGATCATTATTTCCATACCTCGAATGATCCCTTCTTGAACATCATCACACTCGTGTTGTTGATGCAAGTGCCCTCAGGGAAGATGATGATCGGCAGTTTGGTCGGGTCCTCCACGTGCTCGCGCATTCTGCATATATGTTCACTTTTTTGTTAATTCTTGAAGCCCTCCCTTTATATAGACTAATCTTTTCAGATAAAATTGTGTGAGAAAAAAGTATGAGAAAGGGACTCATTCAGGACTCTCTCTCGAAGACACCTAATATCCACGACTGTATTGTAGTTGTCGTTGTTGCCAAAAATCTGGCAAAAAGATCTGAAGAGAGTGGGATTCGAACCCACGCCTCCGAAGAGACTGGTGCCTTAAACCAGCGCCTTAGACCGCTCGGCCATCTCTCCACAACTCCCGCTCTCTGCAGGAGGGAAGAGATAGCGAGATGCCGTGTGCATGTAAACAGAAAAGGCCGCGGCTTGAGTTTCGATGCATTTCACAATATTCCAGGAAAGTAAATACAGATCACGAGTATTTTCGGGTGCTTTTCTGTTGACTCTTCGCATAACTGACCTGTTGGACACGGCCTTCCTATCGTTCACTTCACTTCTCTCGAACCAGATATGATGCTCGGCCTTGCTCAACGATTTCTGGATGAATCCTGCAACAATTATATTAAATACTGGAGCAACATTTCTCTGATATACTGCTTTTCTGTCATCAACATTATCATGGTCGTTTACAATTTCTCTTTCATTGAATATAACTCACCAAGAATGCCTCCTTGCTTCTGTCCAACCATAGCGTAGCAGTTATCACACGAAAGGATCATCACATCCATGGGCGAAGTGTGGTTGGCAACGCAGATTCCGCCTTGGTTTGCCCGGTTCTGACTGCAAATTTCGAATTAATAACCGTTTAATCTTGAAAAATCGTTTTATTTGTAGGCCACTGACCGATCATGGAAAGTCACAATGCTGGAGAACGATCGAGAGAAGATTCTCATGGACATAAGCATGGCACGTCGATTCATCCACTTCTTGATACTGAAAATGTCCTATTATGTTTCTATCATTCTATCATCAATTTTTTTCTATCATCAATTTTCGAAGACCTATTGTCTGAATGGAAATTCTTACGTAGGATTGGGAATGTATCCGACTGCCGACGTTATGAGTACCATGCTGGCCATTCCAACGGCGAAGAGGCAAACTCGAATTGGAACGAGGATAAGGTAACGGAAAGCGAAGCCAAGAATCCAGAGAACTGTGAGCTTCGGACTGCAATGAATTGGTCATATTCTTCGAGAATTTTATGCAATACAACCCGATTTCCTTTGCAATGGCTGGCAAAGTTCCCTTGCATTGCATGACTAGTTATTCTCATGTTTTCGCGTGGATTTCACTCAATGTTCCTCTGATCAATCCGATTTGCTGCATACAAATCAGTACTCATCACTACATCTAGTGATCTTTGCACTCAATTATGAGTGCATAAACTTCGCTCGATCACTTCGCTGTTTCGTTACTCTCTGTGTTTGATCTCTTCAGTTGTGATTTCCTCTCGTTCACTCACTTCCCTTTCCCTCTTTCCTTTCTACCTTCTCTCTTCTCATCAACGTGAGCTACACGAACAAACGCTAATAGGCTGGATGTACTTTCACCTCTGGCTATGAATTGTCAACACAGTTGAGCACATCTCGATCAAAGTTTAAGGAGCGGCAGCAATGATCATAGGTCAAAGAAAATGTACCTGATGTGCTGGAAGTCATATTTCGTGCGGGAGAGAAGATTCCATGAGGGCAGTTGCTCAGCACTGAATCGACTGGTCACATTGTCCTCGATTATCGATTCGATTCCTGCCTGGAAATAGATCCCATCGATTTTCATCGATTTTCTCCGTTTCAATCCATTTTATCAGTCCATGGAACATGCTGGATTGTCAGAGACGGCGGATTATAGCCTCTAGCCAGACTTTTCGATGCCAAATTACTTTTCGATGCCAAAGTTAAGATTAGGCGACACGATGAAACTGATAAGGAGAGATTATTCCGCTCGAGTGAGAACCACGCGCAAACAAATACATTGCGAAGATTGCGGCATCGATTTGTTTGATTGCCGGCAAAATACGGGATGAGCGGACTAGCAAACTTCCTTGGAAAAACGGCTGAGCTTCGCTGAACTAAGTAGTGAAAGAATGCTTGCAAAGGACGGTGAAATGATTTTCAACTTATAGAAATTAGCGTAAAATTGATCTTTGATCTCACCGAGATGAAGTCGAGTGTATCGTCAACGAGGACGCTGACAGTCGAATTCTTCTTCAGAACATCCTGTCCTTGCAGCTTATTGTCGATGATATCGGAGTGCTCACGCTTGATGATTCCTTTAACATATTCCAATAATATTGTCCGTCCCACCGCTTTTGAGCTACTGGTTTATGCATTCGTACAATCTACCTTGTAGCGATAATCACTTTACTGTTAAAGATATTATTGTCACCAATCAATCCTCGCATCCCTTCTAACTCTGGTCCCATCTGGTAAACAACGACAGTTGCCACTCGTTCAACGCACGTTCGTCTCCCAATCTCGTAAACACCCTATTTTTTGCAAGATCCCCTTATCGAAATCGGCCAAAACTCACTCAAATCACTGGACGAGTGCCTCTTTTTGATGGTTGCCGGCTGAGTTTCCTCTACTTGTTTCTCCTCCTTCTGTTCCGGTTCCAATTCCTCCTCAGGAAGATCAGTCACGTCTGAGCCCCACTGAAAGAAAGAATACAACTGTGAGCTGAGGATATTAGGTAAATCACCTCAAAGATCCAGATCAGTAACTGGGCGACTCTTGCTCTGATTCCCAATGAGAGACCGGCAGCAGACAAGAAGATGACCAGAATGACGATGGAGAAGATGAATGGGAGATAGAGGAGCGAGGCCAGGCCCGCTATGAAGTGGATGATCATCACTGCTTCTGCAACGAGAGTGGACTTCATTTGGAGTGAATGAACAATTAAGCAAATCCGGGACAGAGATACTTATCGATTCTCGTCACAATGAGATGAAGGTGGTAAACAAGGGAGTAATGAGAGAGAGATCGAGAGCGGGAGCTAAGGTCACTGGTACAAAGGTCAGCGGGTATTATTGAACCAATCGAGTGAACATAAGTGATTGAGAACAGAGTGAATTGGTGTGGAGATTGGTTCTATGGTTGAGTGTTGGCAAGCTAATCACGAGAGTGATCTGTTCCGCGGGGCGAGTCAAGGGAAGAAAACGAATTGGCAGCATCCCTCTCTCGCGAGAGTCGAGGAAGAAGAGAGAGAGGGTGAGGGGGAGGGAGGGGGAAGAGGGAAAGGGAGAAGAAGAGGGAGGGGGGAGATCGAATAGAGTGACTACAAACTATGAGTGAAGAGAGAGAGAGAGAGAGAGAGAGAGAGAGAGAGAGTGGGATAGAGTGCATCGATGTTTTGACCTGTGGGCTCTCTTCTCTGCCTAATCATGGCCACTGGGTAGATTGGCTGAGTATTGCGATAGTCTGTGTTCCTTGTACTCTTTCCTTGACTTGTGTATTGCTCTGTATGATTCATACGACCTGGTTGTATGCAAATGTGTGTTTATCAAGAGCCACAACCGAGAGCCACGCGAGACCGAGAGAGAAAGTGAGATAACACAGAGACAATTATCGGGCGAAGCGACCGCTCACTGACCAGCGCCCTTGCCATGAATGAGCGGAGACGTCTCAGAGTAGTCGGAGAGGACGAAGTACGGAAGATGTTCCTCCTCCTGAATTATTCTATATATTAGAGCATGAGGTCGCCGTTCTCTCCACCTCCCAAGCAGGTATCTATTGTGCGGTCTAGCCTTTTAGGGGATTAGCGAATCTCGTTACCCACCACAACGAGACATTAGGCATGCAGACTATGAAGCAGTTTAACTATGGATTCGTCATCATTCTCAGCTCAGAATGAGCGACCACCCTTTCATCATCTCACCTTCTCATCCTTGTTCTTCATCGTCTTCTTGATCTTGCCATACGTGAGACCACAGAAGATGGCACAGTGGACCACCTGAAGGAATACCGTAATCCCAATATTCGAAAATGTAAATTGAATTGAAATATTTCAACCGTAAATCAGTTCTAAATTACTGGATCAGCTCTTTGTAGCAATAAAAAACCGAGCGTATGACACTAAATCTCTATTTTGTAAAACAAAAAAATAACCGTGAATACGATGATGATGCCTAGCATGACACAGATGAGAATAAGAACGAAGGTGAGAAGGGTCGAATTCTCGACCGGTGCACTGGGGAAGAGGCTCGTCATGTTGCTCTGTAGAGGAATGAACGGAATCTAAGGTCTTGCGACTCAAAAGAATAAGAAATGCGTCTGGGGGCAATCAATTACGAGCGAAATCGGGGAACAATGGCCTTCTTTTCTTCTAGAACAGAAAGGCGCGAATAATAAGCGTATAGTGAAAGCACGGTTTGTCGTCGTAATTATTGCCTCGATTTGGAGATGCATCGCAAGAAAACAGAAGAAGGATGTCCTAACAGGTGAGCATTTAGTTCAGTAGAAGGATGAATAATCAGGAATTTCCTGATTTTCACCTCCTTCCAACTGTTCTCTACTAAGGAATGAGAGAAACTTTGTGGGAACGAGACAGCTCTACCAACAAAAAAGGTCCCCGTATCCATGAGGATTCTATTCTCCTTCTCCACAAATCTAAGAGAAACAAAGAGAACAACCACAAATCCCGGCCTACCTTACCAAAAAGGAAAAAAATAAATCTGAACACCAGTACCTTATCCTTGGGGCCACATGCTATCCCACTGGCTACCGTAGCTCGTTCGCGTAGGTAATACGTATTACCGTACTTGGGTTAGCCATAACCCGTTCCCCACCGTACTTTATCCCTTGGGAAGGTCACATAGACTACCGTACCTTGCCTGCCTGATGCTTCTGAACTGTCGTTCGGAAGGAAGGATTCCTCGATGTGTTCGAGAATGCGAATCTTGTGCAGCAGACTCGGGAGGCGGAGAGAGAAAGACTGAATGGGCAGGTTTCACACAATCTCATAAAAGTGATGGGCGAGAGAAGAAGATTGGAGGTATGCATTGGATTGTACTCGATGAGAAACAGCTACAATTCCATTTTATTCATTCCAATTTCTCATTCAGAAATGCTCCGGGCGAAAAATTTATGTGATGGGATAGCGGGATGAGAAACAATAACATTGTTTGAATTTGTTAAGCAAAATTGGTGTGGAGGAAAAAGGGATTTAGATAGATAACTGAGAAAGGTAGCGGAAGAAGCCTTCGTTTTGACTCTATAGAATGAATGAGATGAATGAGTGCAATCTGAAGGGAGAAAAGGGAAGAACTCACGACGTCAGGAAAAGGAGCCCGACGAGAATGTTGTTAGGGGAGACTCCCATTCTGATCCCCTCTCCTGTCCCTCAACGAACGCCTTTTTATGTACGGAAAGAACACGAGAGAACACACATAAAAATGCAAATTTTATCGTAAAAATTGAATCAATGTCTTTTGTAAAGCAGTGAGGGGAGCCCGATTCGGGTTATGATCTCGTTGAGAACTGACAATGGTCTAAATAATTCGGTTCCTAGACTCGTATGCGGATGCGAACTTTGAGTGAAATGAATCGTAATAAGGTTGTGATGACGTCATGGCAATTGGATAATTACTAGGGCACGCATTCTGATGGGAGGAACAAGTGAGAAGGATACTGAAGGACATGGAAGGAAACCAGTGAGAGGAGTGAGCGAATCACGAGTAATATCAAGGATAGGGGGGGGGGGTTCCATTAGGATGAACTCATAAGAAGGGACGAAAGAATAGGACCTCCTTAGATGTACTTGGATATCTCATAATATAGTGAGATAATGAGTGCGCCAGAGACGGATCGGAGCATATTGGCATTGCCTCCTTTGTAGAGAGAGTAGCAGCCTTCGTTCCTTCAATGGGAAACCAAATGAGATGTGAGAGGGAAGGCGCGATCCATCAAGGAATCATCAACGAATCCCTTCTCCACTTTCAGATTATCTCCTCCTTCTTTCCAATACTTTCAAGGAGATAGCTTACTTGAGTATTTGCCTGCACAGGGCGATGGTCTTCGGATTAGCCCCATTGCTCGCTGATTCGACCATCATGAGACGTCGTCTGACGGTGTCGATGGGATGGCAGAGAGCGGTTGAGAAGACGAGACACGCCTGCAACGAAAGAGATGTAAACACGTGTTAGTCATAATCAGAACCGGAAACACTTGATGGAAAACATGTAGCGTCTCGCAACATGCTCATCTACTTATCTTCTTATCTATCTACTTATCTATCTAAAGATATAGTCCAAAACATGATGTTATTAGCAATTAAGGTTAATGCTAATTTGATTTACTTACCATTGAAAGGCAGAATGTGGATGTGAATGACATATTCTTTTGGTCTTCAGAATGGTATGTTCGAGCAGTGTCGAACAGGCCAAAGAACACTGCACGAGAGATGAAAGTGTGGAAGAGAGCAGAGGAGAAGCCCCTGCAAGGGAAGCTGATTACACTCCATTAGGGAAATTAGAATTATCTGAATCATCCCGATCCCATGGCCACTATGTTTGAGCTGATAATTAGGGAACGTTCGTGATCATGTCTAACGCTACCTCTTCGACTAAATTAGTTCGAGGCTTTTTTAACGCAATGTTTTTTTATTGAAACTAAGCACTGTTGACTAAGCAAAAGTTGCCGTACCAATTTAAATTAATATCTGAAGTAAGAACTGACCTGTACCATACTCTGATTCCATCTGTCCTCTTCGTCTGCAACAAACAATCGATCCAATGCTTGTACGGCTTCGTCCCATTCTTTTTCTGTTCAATGGCCATTCGAGTACGAGCAAAATCCAGAGGATAGAGGAGTGCCAGTGCCGTTATTCCAGCTAGACCTCCAGCGAGGAGTGAGCCTTCAATTGATAAAATGATATTGATATTTATTTCATGTTCGTACTTCCGAAGTATTTGTAGTGGTCCTTGGGGGCGATTCCCCTCAGCAAGTATCCTCGATAGTAGTCTCGCAGGACGATATTGAGAGGATGAGTGGGCACGCACTTGATTACATTTGCTACATTTCCACGCCACAGTGCGAGCACTCCCTGAAATGAGATTGACTATCAGTGTGGCACGTGATTTTCATGACATTTCTTAATATATTCCTCACTCAAGACTTAGTTTAGTCATTATTCCAGTCCTTAGTCGAGTCTGCGAGACTGCTAGACTAGACTAAGGACTTGGACGCGCTTACAAAATCAATTTGGTTGCATTTGAAGGTCACGGATACGGTATTGATACCTCGTTCGATGCAATTCGAGCGAAGCAGTCGGCCATTCCATTGTAATGGTTGATTGCTACTTGGCCACCGCTTTGAACCTGAAATAAAATAAGATATTAATTTTAAAAAAATCGATTGGTAAACTGTAGGAAACGTGCTGCCGTGTCCACTGCTTTGTTTGTTTGTCTTTTTCCTCGAAAGAACTCGAACCAGTTGAAGTGTAGTGTTTCCTCGCACGTACCATACTAGATCTAGCGTTCGCTGTGTCAATGATACGGTACACAAATTGTTCACATTCCAAAAATTCATTTGTGCTAAAGATTACGGTTAACACCAGACATTTGAAATTAAATAATAAACTAATTGCGTATATTCTTTATTCACTAATCTACCCTTCGACTACTACTAACCAACTATTACTGTGCTTCATTTCTAACGGAACTAATGCCGACCATCGCTACCGTAACCTGTCCCTCTGAAGACACTGATTCATACCTGCATAAGCAGTTTGACTCTCTCGAGCGGGGCAGTTGCAGACTTGGATATCACTGCAGCCGAAGCCCCGACCGCCATTTTCTTCATTGTATCCGCGGTGCTGTCGAGCATCTGTGCCGACGCCCCCATGGCGAGTCTGAATGGTTACTGTAGCAATCAGTTATGGTAGAACGAATCGCAAACTGATCAAGATAGAGAGAAACACGGTAAATATACGCCCAGTAATTAGGCCACGTTCCAGTGCTTTGCAGGGAACCAAGAGGTTTTAACTGGTTTGGAAGAAGAAAACAATTCAAGGGCGGTAAACCGATATGCGAATGATGTAAATTCGAGAGGAGTCCCCACTATCGGGAGACAATCATCCGACGGAGTGGTCTGTTTCGCGGAATCTGATAACAAAGGGGGCACGGGGAGAAGAGAGTGGGGTGATTTTATCACTCATCTCCCCCTCTCTCTCTGCTCCATTCTTGCAAAACGAGCAGCAATGAAAGAGAGAGAAAAGAGAGCGGAGGAAGCATGACGAAATTGTCAACGAAATCGAGCCGGTCCACACTGTCGATTGGAGAAGTTGATAGAGTAACGAGTGATCGGTGACATTTCCCAAAGAAGGGAATGGAATGAATTGACAACTGCCCCACCCTCGCTGAATAATAGACAAGAGTAGGGCGAATGATAACTGGGAAACAGAAGACTACAATACATCTATTACACCGTGCCAATCACCCCAAGGGGGATCAGCTGTGTCCCCTAGATCGATTGAGAGAGAGAGAGTGGGAGAGGGTGGAGTGAGTCAGCGTCTTTCTCTGCCGTCTCTTCACATCTCTTCCCTCTCTCGCTCTCGGCCTCCTCCCCCGTCCTTGTGGGGTTCACGTGAAGAGGGGCCGATGGCAGAAGAGAGAGAGAGAGAGAGGAGGGAGTGGGTCTGATGCAATTCTTGCTAGCCCCCTTGCAGATGCATACTTCCTTCACGTGGCCACATTTATTCCGCCCTGCCAACTGTCAGGAAGAGTACACTGGTCAGCTGTCTCGCTTCTCTCTTCCGAATAGCACACACAAATACACTTTACAACGACGAGTTATTATTATTATATTATGAGAACTACACGACACACTAAAACTATAGATTGCACTGAAGCCTTTGGGGGATTGTGAGGGGTGACAAGGTCAATCAAGACCACCAAATCTCTTTTCGCGGAGATGATAGCATGATCTGTAGTGAGTGACGTGAGGAGAGGATTGATAGAAGAAGGACGAGGGCATTCGCTCCCGCAAAGACCCAAGTAGAGATGGAGGAGAGGCAGACGTTGTGGAACTAGAAAGATCACGATTATATAGGTACTGTATGTGAGCACAGGGTACGGTAGGGTACTGTATCTCCCTCACTTCATCGATTCTCGCCACTTCATCAATCCAACTCCACTTCTGCGCTATTTTCCCTTCTCCAAGGGCGGTGCCCACGCCGATCAACTCAATTGACGAGGAAGAATTTGTGGTGGTGGCTGAAGAGAGGGAATTGTTATTGAACACATCCGAGTGATCTCCAATCAGAGCAATGTGGAACACCAATCTTCACATGCTCTGATGACACGCTGATTGTTGGGAGAAGGAAGAAATCAAGAATCATGGTATCAAAAATTTCTTTTTCGAGTTTATGAAACTTTTGAAACAGAGGAAATTATTTATGTTTCATTATTGGATATTCCTTTACGTAAATCTCGAGCAATTATACTGCCGCCTCATCAATTTGCACACTCTCTCGGACGCTAGGTGTACGAGAGAGCGTGCGAAATGGAGAGACGGCGATATCTTTTTCGCTCCTTACTTACGTGTCTCATATCTTCCCTCTGTCTCATTCAAGAAGTGCGATCGACGACGACGAGGCGGGTCAGGGCAGATTGGCACCTGGGAATCATAGGAACTGATGAGGCGTTTTGTGATTTTTTTTATACAGGTAGAGGTACTTCCCTCCCGCCAGCGCGATCCCAGGCTCCAAAGTACCTCTCTTGTATATTTCAGCAAAATTTTAATGTCAATGCAAACAGGTGAGCATACTCACATCACAGTACTCCTGTCCCGGTTCCTTGACAGTGATGGATATTTGGCACTCGAAGAAGATTCCAGACTTATCCGCGTACTTGTAAACGTGAGCCTCTTTTCCGGCCATGAGATCGGAGGTGTACTCGAGGTTTTGAAGAAGGTACTTGTCGTGGGCGCACCTGAAATGAATGTTCTTTGCTATCTGTTGTTGCATACTGATCACTAGCAATTTGCGTCACACAACACTTGGAGAAATGGCAGGAACAGGAGAGTGAGAGAGAAAGAACACCCGATATGTCTCATCCATGAAGCACATTGAACTAACCCCCTCTCATCCAGCAGTTCCACCTTGTTGCCATCTCCATCGTCCACAGTACACGAGTGGACAACCATGCAGAATGTGTCCTTTGTGTCCGTCTCGCACGTCCATTTGTGGTAGATCTGAACGGAGATTAGACATATTGTTGACTTCTTTTCGTTCTTTTTCTTTAATTCGCCCCTAAAAAGGCTTGCAGAAGATGATGCTCAACGAATCATTATTATTTTCTTATTTTTTTTAGGATTTCACATTTTCTTAGGACCAAGATGTCTGCAACGAGTTCTTTACAAGTTCCATCCAGGTTTGAGCATCCCTTCTGAGAGTGAAATGCTCCATCTCGATAGGCATAATTCGCTTTCATTCCGATGGTGACAAACGAGATCTCTCGAGGTTATCGGTCCTCTCCGATCTCATCTATTCGAAATGGAATCGAATCGAAAGCGAAAACAGGATACTTATGATGACTGGGCATTTCTGCGCGATTGTAAGCGCGATCCGTATTGCGAAACCACTCATATTTCATGGAATAACGAATCTTGCAAAGATTACTCGGGCTGGAAGCCTGAGCATCACGGGTAGCGTTGCTCAATATATAGTAACATAGCTTACCCTAATATTAAAGCATATTTCTACCCACCATTTGCCCGATTTGTGCGTAGTGAACTGGAGGGCCGAACGGAGTCTTGTCCAGCACTTCATACTTGCAGATCGGCATGGGGACGACTGCTGTTTGCAGCTTGGGACCGGGCATGCTAAAATGAGAGATGACGGCTTTCCCAACGTGTTCACATCAACAATAGCAACACACAACACTATCAGAATAGAAAAAAGGTAAAGGTAGGCATTATCCTCGAAAGGCGGGCTTTTGAATCGTCTAGTCTCACTTAATCTTAATCGTCCTATCCTCAGTCCTTTCCATTGCCATGTAGTAGCACATCACTTGATAGACTCGATCGTGTTTGGTGAGGAACTGCGGATGGAAAGCGACCACGATGTTAGTCGTGACGAACATTCCAGGAGGATCCATCTGGAATTCACGACGCCAATATTGTTGACCCACTTAGCAGCTACCCTATTCAGTAAACTCTCAGCAACTTAGAAGAACAACCTAGTTCATTATTTTCATGTGTAAAAAGCATGACTATTTCATTCAAAAAGCAGAAATATCTTACCGATAACCGTCGTTCCGTCTCACAATCCGTCAGTTTTATCCTGATAGACGTGTTTCTGTGCCAGTGCTCATCGGCTGGGGGACTCCTGCACTCGGGCTCCTCGAGCTTATTACGCACGAAAACCATTCCCTGCAATGATACAGTCGTCACGTTCTTAGAAATCGGGAGGTGAAAGTTAGTCAGTTATTTCAGTGATGGCGTTATATGTTTTCATGAATAGTTTGCAGGTACCTTGAAGGGTGCTTCAGTATCGAATGATATGGTTATATGTCCCTCTCCGCAGTCAACTCGCGGATCTCCCACTACTCCGTTCACTTCTTCGTGTTGGACTGTAGGCTTCTGCAAAAAGACTACGTGACTTTCTTGTTACATTGCTCGACTGCACTTTGCTTGCCGCCATTCGATCTTCACAAAAGAACAGTTTCAATTATCGGACTACGCAAAAACTTGAAGAAAGTCTACAGACTTTCAATCGGGCTAGTTTTGCCAATATTAAGAGATCACTGTTGATTCTCAAGATAGACAAAAACTATTCTAAATCAGTTAATATGTTTGAAAATCAAAGGGAACATAAAAAGTGATCAGAATTCCTTTTCTTGAATAGTGTTGTGAATAACGACTCACCGCTGTTATCATCAGCAAGATAACGTGAAGCCATTCCCGCATTAGAACCGAATTCTGCCTGAAATTAAGTGAAAACATATCACTCATTAGATGAAGGATCGCGATACACAACACAGAGTATGAAATAGGGTCCTTAGAGGGAGCCTAGTGTCTCGTGCTTTGTGCCAACGAAAAAGCGAGAGTACGGCGAAAAAAAGCGAAAGTGGTGAGGTAATGAACCATCGAGTAGCCGAGAGAGGAAATTATGAGGGGTTGGTCGAGTAAGAGAGAGGATATGGAGGAGAAAGGGGGGGGGAGAGGAGAGAGACAGAAGATATGAGACGGGTCTGGTCCTGATTCGATCTATCCAATCGGGAATGGGCTTTCCCTTTGCCTTTCCCATCTCAGCCAATCTATCAGAGTGAGGGATATAATTAACTGACCAAGCAATGAGCTCAACTTCTTTACTCATACAAAGAACAACCAATGGCAATTGACAAAGAAATACAATGAGAATGAAACAATTTATTCATTCAGGTTTGATTGGCAATCGTGGACATGATAGTTGTCGTGGTGGGGTCCTCCACGATTGGTTTGGTAGAGGGAGTATCATTGGTTGGTTTGGTAGTGGCTTCCAGCGTAGTTGTGGAATCGAGACTAACAATTGTCGAGGAATCCATGGTTGTAGTAGTGGATTCGTTCGAGATTGGTTTAGCAGGTGTATCATTCAGAGTTGTTTCAGGTTCCGGTCTCCTGGTGGTGAAGGTTTCATTCGTGTTGTATCTTCTATACTCTTTGTACTGAAATTAGTGATTATTTTCAGAGTACGTGTCGAACCACTAACCGCATTTCTTTCGAGAAGATCTTTAATGAAATCATCGACTTTGCGCTTGATCAGTTCGGGATCATTTTCTTCTCTTGAATGAAGAAAGATGCGTCCAGAATTTTGCTGAAAGTTAAAATTCTACTTACATTAAACTAAATGTAAACCATTTTTTGGTCAAGCTCCGTAATCTCTCCGAATCTAATAGTTGTATTCGCGTTCAAATCCTTGATTTGCTTATCTGAAAAGCTATGTTATTTTGGGGAAATGTGAGATACAACCATGAATGATTGGGAAGATGCACGAGTAGATGTATATCAGTTTCATGTAGGCTTCATAAATTTCGGTTTGAGTTACACAAGCTCCACCAATTATTCTCAATGCGAATATTTGATCGAATCGAGGTTCTGTTAATAGGATTAGTTTGAAATTGGCCCAATTTCTACTCGGAAAAACAGTAAAGTACTAACCATATTGTTCTTTGAACTGAACGTTGGATGGGTCTCTATCAGCCACCGGACACGAACGGGCTTTGCAAGTCTCAGTGTCGTCCACATTAGTTCCATTCACTTCACATTCCAATCTTTCCGAATTCGAAGTCGAGATGAGGAGAAGGAGAAGGAATACTTGGTGAAGACGATTCATTGCTGACTGATCGGCCATCTCTCTCCTATTTCAGTGGCACACCCGGAACGGAAAGTTCAATCAGTGGTGAAGTCAGCATGATATTGGTTTTGCTCCTCATCTTCGCTCCTCTTACTATCGATTCGACCGCACTGGAACGAAGTCATCGCAATGGTAATTTGCATTGAACTTATTTGCTTACTGAGCATCTGGTGGTGACCACGTCTAAGATACGACCTAATGAGTGTATAACTATCAGCTCTACTCACCTTTGACGAATGGGATCTCAACAATGATTGCTTCGTAACTTACGAAGAGTTCATCAACTATTTCCTCGACATGTTATTTTCCATTCGACAGTTCGAGGCCAGAACGGTTAAGAGTGAGTATTTAAGCTAAATTGTTGCTCATCTCTGATATTCAGATGCCAACAAAGCGCGCATCCTAAAGGAAGAGGATTTCGAGATTGCAGCCTCTAATATTACTGCAGATTGGGGTCTTCTTGATGCAAAGAAAGCAAACGAAAGAAAAATCATGAAACTCAGGCTTGAGATCGTAAGGGAGCTAATGAAAAATATGGTAGTGGCGACACACTTGTTATATCGCTAGTCAAATTGTTTCAGACAATTCCCGAAGTATCGACAGTGTTCAAAATTCGAAGTGTGATCAACTCAACTTTCTGGCATCGTCCATAATCTATTTCACCTGATCTTGTTCCAGCATGATAAAATTATAGTAATCATAAGTGAAGCATACCGCATGTGTTGATGACGTTCAAAAGGGATATGTTAACAAAGTTTTGGTAGTTCATTCACTGCATTGCTGATACACTAGAAACGATAATGCAAGGATATTCAAATGGTTTATCTGAATGGTTACTTTGAAATACTCTTTGCATTACTCTAGAAGTTCAATGGAATCCCTGGCAGTTTCACTCTTAAACACCTTCTTCGCATCTGCATGTTCCTTTGTTTTCTCACTGCAGAATTCACGATACAATTTGGGCTTTCCTTCGTGTCCGTGGTAATTTGTGTGATTGAGATCTTTGATGAATTTGACGAGATGCTCTCTCAGATCTTCTCTCCGCCTTTCTTTTGCTGATGCAGGTAGAGACGTCCATTTGGGTTGGTTTGCTGAAGAAACATAAATTTATAAAATATAATGAACTTTCACCATGTGTCTGTCTAGATCCGATACGTCTTGGAACACAATATAGTCGCGGTCTATCAAAGTGTCGTTCATGTCTGAAAAATAATTGTTGCTGATTCACACTATGGTACCTACTTCGTATGGCTGGGAATATGCACGAGTAGAGATATAGAAGTCGAAGAAAAGCATGCTCAATCTCATCACTACAGACCACAGATCCGCCAATGAGATGGAGTCGTTGCATTTGATTGAATCGAACGCTTGCTGGAATAATATAATATGCTCCGTCCCAATGGTGTATTAAACTAACCTCCAGGGTAGAATGGCTGAGTGGTATTGCGTTTCTCGTCCAGCTCCACCTGTTTTCTGCACTTTAATGATTTTGTTGTAGCTCCTTCTTCCTTCAATTCCACATCTGAAATCGATTTTAATTATTTCATATAGGATAGGCAGCCTTACTGATAGATTTTTTTACTTCGTACTCATCATCGATGCATTTCTTGTTCCTTATTGCGAAAACAGCGATGAACAAACATAGAGCAATAAGCAGCCGCATTGCAGAACAACCGTTAAAGGATGGAGAGCAATCGAAAGTGATTGTGTGACTAACACGATGATTCCTTCCCAATCAAGCGGAGATGAAACTTCCGAATTCAATGTCACTGATGATGACAAGAACTCCACTGCTTTTGTCGATCTACATTCTTTTGATCCGTTCTGAGGTCCTGGAAAAGAGCTATCAACAGGGCATGTGACTTTCATATTTCAAGATCTCAATCTTTTTAGGGCTTTTATCCTTCTCGGAATGGGATCTTAACCATGATTGTATCGTTACTTATGATGAATTCAAGAGCTGGGTGCTCGATATGCTCATGACTGTGATCAAGTTTCAGGTAATATTTATTCAAAAATCATTGTAATAATAATATTCCAGGCATTGGTAGCAGCAGAGAAGCCTGATTCCAAAGACTTCTTAGAGTCAACGTACGAATCTCTGAGCCGTCGAGTGGTGAGAGTCTGAACTTCTCACGTTTATTTCCCTCCAACTCGGGTTCGATGCCCGGCGGTGATACAGCTCTCCGCCCCAACAAGGCGCCCGAATGGGGATTCGGAAATGACTAGATCACGCGGTAAAGTGGGTCCGAAGAATAGATTGGGCCCTACGGACTGAATTTGCCGTAAAAAATAATCAATGGCCTAGCAGTGGGCTCCCGCAGGACTTCGTGTGACTAGAGTACGGGCTATTCTTTACCTTTTACCACTACTATCACTTGTTATCCATTGAAGATCGAGGATCTCAGTCGTCTGTCTAATCATAATGCAAACGTCACTACGATAATTGATGGATTCTTCACAAGACTTCTTAAGAAATTCGAGGATAAAAATAACTATGTATGGAAGAATGAAGGATTTGCCGTAATTCGCTTCATTTCAGGATGTGAAGAAGATTCAGACCATATTCAAATTCAATTCGAGACTCAACTTGACGTTCTGGTACAATATCTGAGAAATCTCATATATTTATGACCACGAATAAAAGGGCGTTCGATTTCCGTATAGCACAGAAAGAGGGAGTTCAATCGGCGACAATAAAGCACTAGAGTAAATAGTCTGCAGTGAAGCAGAAAAAGCACATACCAGGATAAAATGAAATGTGCGATTCACGCTAACCTCACTAGCAGTGAAACATTGATTACTGGGTAATAATAAAATCTCAAAACCCGAAACTATTTTCGAGAAAATTTACACCAAATCGAAATCAGGTCATTTCAGAATCCGAAGAATATTAAAATAATATACAAATTGCATTCCAGGTATAATTTCCGGTATAATATCTGAGACGAAATCTCCTTTATTTATTCTCACAAATAAATGGTCGTACAATTGCCGCATAGTACAGAAAGAGAGAGATCAATCGGGGAACTAAGGCTATCCAGCTGAATAAAGCACGAGAGTAACTAGTCTACCGCGGGGTTGATAAAGCATATCGAAATAACCGGAATTTGAAGAAGGCAAAACGAAGCGTTACATATGTGATCCACGATTAATTCACTAGCAAGCTACACACGGAAAAAAGTTATCGGGTAAGGATGGTATGACCTGTATTACTATCCCGAGTATTAAGGGAATAAAGATTTCACATCTCTCTCTCTATCGTTGGTGCAAGATTGGGATCACTCCAACACCTCTCTTCTCTCTCAAATTTGAAAGCGTTCTAGAACGAATGACGCTCGGAGTTCAGGGGAGGTATTTGTCTAGACCTGATCACAAATCAAACTATCTTCCTTCTCTCTTCTTCTTCCCCTCTCTCTCTCTCTCGCAGTGCAAACTTCTCGATTTGCAAGCGCTCTTTCCCTTCTGCAAGTGACGAAAAGTGAGGGGCGATTCTCGATTATCAGTTCGATACGTGAGGAAATTGAGAAGACGAGAGATTGGTTTCTGTCTGAATCCCGCTGAGATCACTCTCACCATGCTGATATGACGCTCTTTTCCTCTCTCTCTCGAAATGAATCATTCTTAGCTACAAACTACAAAACGGCGAGATGACCTACGTCCATCTCTCTCCCTTTCGAACAGCAAGAGAAACGAGAGCAGTTTTTTTTGCTCTTGATTGGCGGGCGATTATGGAAAGTGAGAAGAGAAACAACTCTTCCTCTTCCCTTAATAGGAATGGGTAGAAGGGTATTGGGCAATGAATGATCACAGACAGTTGTTAAGAGGAGATATCTTCTCCACAATTCGACTCTTTTCTTTTCTGGAGATAAATCGCCCCCTCCCAGCTCCTTTTCTCCCTATCATCAATCGCGTCGCGTCCACTTTTTAGCGTGTCAATTGGTCTGAGGCGGCATTCCATCACGTAGAGTGTAACTCGAGAACTGAAGGAGGATGAGAATGAGAGGGCGGAAGCAAAAGCATTGACGTATGTACTTTAAACATTCCATCCAGAAGGTTTGCAATTTCCTACATAGGTCTAGTCTGGAATGTGGACCGAGGAAGAAAGAGAAACTCTTATCGCATTTCGAAAGTCGGCGATCATAGGTAGAGAGATAGCGAAAAATAGCATGCGTGCCTACATGATTCTCAAGTAGTAATTCCGATTCAGGCCCTCAAGACTATCAGTGATCGATTCGTGAACGGGACTTCCTGTCTACAAACAGGTAGACAACTACTGTCAATCACCCTCTCTTATCTCTGATTGCAAACACTAACTCCTTCAAAAGGGCGTGTGTGGTTTTATGGAAAACGAACGAACGCACACATGCATTTCCCTACTAATCTGCTAACTTTCTAACGTAGCGGCTCTATAAAATTAACGAAGTAGTTCAGTAATTATCTCTAACATCTTTCGAATAAGGCGAGACAGATAAATCGGCCACCACAACTTCTACGGACATGGGACTGGCAGGTCAACCACACGCATCTCATTAGACACTGCATAAGCATCGAGAAAGTCTGCGTACGCCTTCTCCCAATGAATACACCTAACGAATAATGACATTGAGATAAAAAATGAAGCGCCTAAAATATCCCGTGAGTAGTGGAGCTAATCAGGGCAACAAAGGAAGAGTCATGATCACGTTTCATATGGGAAATTTAGAGTAGAAATGGAGATAAGAATGGTAGAAGGAAAGATCGATGTTCAATGTACGCTTCTTGAAATTCGAATGCCAGCCTCACGTGCGCCTTTTCACCCCTCCTCCTCTAAGATACGCTATCAGAACACAAACTATCATTGATGAATCATTTTATAAAAATCAATGTAAACACTCAGAGGTCAAGGGTCATTTCAAGAGCTCAAAATGGATCTCTGATCAGGAAAAGGTTCATAAAGTGCATGATTAGCACCGATAGGGGGAGAAACTGACTGTGCAAATAGTGCGCACTTCTAGAATCTCTGCACGATGAGAGCTCAACGGCATTCTGTCACTGGTCTCTGTGTGCATTTCTTCCCCTTTCACAAACTTCAACTCAGAGAACCTTTGGCCTCTCAATATCACGTTCTCAGAATCACCGATTCTTCCGGGATCAAATCTGAACGTAAACTTCTCTTTCGTCCTCTGTTCGAAACATCTGGATTGCTTATCTTGACATAACAATTTTATTATCAACGCAATAAATAAGTTGCATTCTGAGCAAGGGAATGGATTGTGTTATGGAATAGCTGTCAACAGAACATCTCACTATCGGGGGCAAGTTTGCAGCTTAATCTAATCTAAGTAATTCCCTTGTTCATTGTCAGAGCTGAAGATCTCTCTAGAAATGAATTCGACCGATTCAGGGCAAGCAACGAAAGTGTGTCTGGATTTGAGCTGTTTCTGAACTGGAGTGGGAATGGCTGCTGGCATAGAAGAGAATGAGCAAGAAAAAGGGGCAAATCTCATGATAATTGGAATGGCTTATCAAAATAATATACTATCGACACCTTGAGAATATGGAATTAGGCTCATCATTGTCGTGAGACAACCTGTTACTGTAACATAAGTGGAATCAACTGATAAAGGCTAGCAACGTAAACTCTTAACGGGGCGTATTTAGAAAACCATATTTAAACTGGGAAAGTGAATAATCATGGGACAATCGGCGTGAAAACCTAGTAATGACTTAGAAAAAGATAAAACTTGAAGTAAAAGCAGAATTTGACTACGACTAGCCTCGTAGGCTAGCATCTCACTGCATAGCCGCGCGTCTTCTGATCATTTCATCTCCATGCAGAAGTTTGAGCCCGAGCGTCGTATGGAAACCCCTCTCCGTGATGTATCTGCATTTGAGGATGATCAGAATCGTATTTCAGGTTATCAATCTTTCAATGAATACTGTTTCAGGATAGGTTTGGGCTAAAGTGCATGACTCGATTTCGATTCGATGTCATCGGCAGACCAGCTATAGACGACGTAAGAAAGCACTTTAACACAACCCTATTTCAGATTGAGGCCAATCCATATTATTTGACAAAACTAACCCCGAGATGAGATCGGCCTTGGTCACATCAAAAGCGGGTTGAATACGGGAGTTCTCGGCTCGCAGATGAGAGAACCTGCAAGAACAACACGTTCAGTTCAAAGTCCGATTCCTCAAGGGTACTGAAGAAATTTATGTGTAATTGCTACGTATAATTGCATGTATAGAATAGTATGTATAGAATATGTTTAATTGCTGAAAAAAATAAGGTGCTTTCTAATTATTCTTACCATTGAAGTATCTCATCTCATCATCCTTCCTCTGTTCGATGATAATGGAATTTCCGTCCTCAGTATCAGATCGAAGGTAGTCGAAGGTATCGTATGGAAGAGCGACGAAGAATGGAATCTGCAATGATGGATAATGATCGAGATCATTCAATTTGAGATGATCAATGGACTGGAGAAGGAAAGTTACTGACATTGAAGTACTTGGCAACAATAGCGAGATTAAAGGTGCCGACCTGAAATCACATGTTTACATTATTGTTAACATTCAATATACATTGATCGTGACATGCTTCGAAGGAGAGCAATTTAGTGTTCTCGTTGACACTCACATAGCTATGGTTCATACTCTTCGCGCCCTTAATCGGCATTCAAACACCTACACTGCACTCGTCTCTCATTCACTCTCCCTCTTTCTCTGTTCATTCATCACAATTCACTGTCCGTAGTACAACGCAGAAATAGAAGGCAGATACAAGGAGAATCGAGGGAGCTGACGTTCATTTCGCCGTTATTTTGGCTAATTTCTTACGAATAGGAAGTGATCACCTTGTTGGCAGTATCTCCATTGGCGACGACTCTATCGGCACCAACGATGATCGCATCCACATGGAATTCCGTGATGGAATATGCAGCCATCGAATCACAGATGAGACGGAAGTCAATGCCCTTAAAATGTGTGTAAATTGCTTGCAAAAATAGTTAGAAATTTTAACTACATATTGCTTACACATCCTAAAGAGTATTGGGAATGCCCTTAAAATTGCTTGTATATCAATTCAATTTTTCTTCTTATTGCTTGAACAATCCTAAAGAGTAAAGAGCCGAAAAATCTACCTGATGACTCAACTCCGTGGCGGTCAATCTGCTTCCCTGGTTGTACGGACGAGTCTCAAGGCAGATAACACGGCGAAGCATCTTCTGATCGTGAAGACCCGAAATCACTCCTGTAAAAAATTCCAATTCTGTCAAAAAATTAACAATTATTCGTCAGGGCAACTGCATGTTAAGAAATTTAAAAAGGAAGATTTGGTGCTCGATTTTTTATGAAATAATTAATAAATTTAGATTTCAGTTCATAATAACAAAAAGGGAGCAATAGTCCGCGGTATTGGCTGATGGTTGTACTATCCCCACGGATCCTCACGGAGGTTCCCCCACATACCAAGGGCGGTTCCCCACGAAGTCGTCGCGAGCGATCCCGTATTGCAGATCGTCATGATCGTGTATCCATCGGGATTCTTGCGAGGAACCGAACTGATCTGCAATCGATCGATCACGGAAGTCCTCACTGTGAAATGTATCTAATTTCGTAGACTAACAGGTCTCCCTATCACACGCCTATTAGATTTCGAAAAAAGGTAAACAAAGGTAAAGGTGTATCCACGTCAAGCGATTTTACGTCGTAAGACAACGCTAGGTGGGACCCACTGGTAAGGCCAGCTGTTATTTTTTTCGATTTCGAAAACGACCCAGGCCATCTTAGGCTTATGAAGTCGTGTAGTTATTTCCCTCTGTGTCGTCAATCAGTAATTACCGTTTGCACTCCATTCCAGCACAACTGTCGATTGTCTCTCGCCTCGTCGATGAGTTCCTTGAAGCTGAACCCGCGAACGCTGCAAAGATCAAAGATCAACATCTGAAGATCAAAGATCAACTTACGCTTCGATGAGCGGGATTCCATCGAGTCCAGCTGTCTCCTTGAGGAGTCTGTTCATGACGTTCCTCAGGTTGACGGCAGTAGGGCGAGTGTTGATCAGCTGCAGGATCTGTAGAAACGATGTATTTGTCAACAAAATATATATATTACTTTTAATTTCCACTGTAAAATAACTCAAAAATCAAAGATCCAAATAAAGCATAGTATTTTTTATTTAGAACATTTTTTACTATTAACTTCTCCTGTAAATTATAAATATGAGCAAGGAACGAACAGCGTTATTCATGAACTCCCTCGTGAAATTGGCCCCTGCATTCTGGAAGGATTCCATGCACAGACCGAACACGGCGACTGAAGCGATCAAAGGAGCTCCTCGAACCTGAAAATCAAATCAATCTTAATTGAGTTCTAGTAGTTCGTTGAGCAAACTGGCCACACCGGTAGATCGGTAGACAGGTAGTGAAAAAGCTTGAAAACGCACGCAAACTATGACAGAAATGCATTTCGATTCAACTTGTACATTATTGTGTTTTGCACCAGTATCCAATTTCCTAGATGTTCTCTCACCTGCATCTTCTTAATGAGATCAGCAGCCGATTCCACTCCCTTGATCTCCAGATACTTCTTCTGGCCGGGAAGCAGCAATTGGTCGAGAACCTCAACATAGAACGTTGTATAGGGAAAATGTTCAAAATATCTGATGAGAAGATACGATGAATCATATTTCCTAGAAGAGGAATATACCTTAATCGATGGCTTGGTCGTTCCAGTGTCGATTGTGATCGACGATAGTCTGCGCGATTCATCGGCAAGGAAATTCTTGTCGGTGACCGGCCACTCGAAACTCATCCTGAATCAGGACTGCGATTGAGTGAGCACACTCCCTTCATCGAAAGATACACGCTCGCGAGGTTTCGGAGAACCATCCAATCCAAAGCACGGAGCAGGAATTAATCGAATCCAGTTTATCGAAAGACAAAGAACGATGAATAGAGTGGAATCGTCAACGGGGGTGCAATCACTCTGACAGACTCGCGAAAATGATTGACCTTGGGTGAAAAAACGACAACGACTTGCAGGGAAATAGGTCTTATGCATCAGTGTACGCGACGATTAAGATACAAAGAGAGAGAGTTGAAGATGTCTTCAACGCCATCGCGCACTCTGATACATACAACCTATTCTCCTGCAAGAAACGAGCAATGATATTCTAGTCACTTCTCCAGTCACTCTTCGATCGAATCGAAAGTGGACAGAACGAGATGGATGTTCATTGCTCGAGACTCCCTACCACACACACTTATTCCTAGGGCAGGCTGGGAAGCTATATAGAGCAGGAAAGGAGGAATCAAGCTAGTGGAGGAGAGGAGGAGTCAGAATGTACAGAGAGAGAGGGAGGGAGGCTGAATAGTGGGCGGGGCTACCCGAGGGATTGGTACGACTGAGGTCTGAGCAAGGGTATATGGGAGGAAGGGGAAGTGGATATCCAGAATGATATTGATGTACTGAGTATGATACAGGTATGGTACAACGTGTGAGACAATTGAGGCAAATTAGACGGCGGTAGTCCAGAAATCTTGTTCCGATCCGAGTTGGAGAAGGTAATCAAAGGCGCGTCTCTCGCACAGTCCCTCCTTGTTGAATGAGAATCGATGGAAGGTTCCATTGGAGCAGATTGCAACGACAGACTGGAAAGAGTGAGGGGTTGATGACCTCTTATCTTATCAATCAGACCCCGACAACCATCGCAACATTCCCATCAAAGAAGACCATTCTAGAAATCATTCTAGAATTTCGAAGCACCCTAAGATACAACGCATCAGAAGAACTAAGTGCTTCTCAGAATTTCGATTTGAAAAGGATAAACGAAAGCGTTTCCGGAATGATTTTGGTCTGAACTCCTGAAATAATTTACCATCTGAGAGGGAGAGGTGGAGACGGATTCTCGCGATTCAGAGTTTCCTTCCGCTTCTTCCGTCACAAATGCAAGCTTGGCTACCGTGTCCTCGGGCAGGGAGAATTGGGCGCAGCTCCTGAAAATGGATTGTTTTTTTATGTGAAGAAGAGTGTCTGAATGGCTCTTCCCATACCTCTTAGTGTCATCAAAGAAGTTCTTTCTATTCCAAGACGTTCCCTCATTCCTCTCCCTCGTCGGGAAGATGTGTACGGTGGATTTGTCACTGCTCGCAGCGAGGAAAGAACCGCACGGAGAGAAAGTGAGACTGAAATCATCATTATTCAATCACATTTAATTGTGCTGTCGTATTCAATCCGTCTTTCTCTTTGGACTGCGCCCTCCCATTCTTCTCATAAATAAAGCCGCAGGTGTTCAGGGCGAGGTCGCCCATTAGTTGCCTGGAGCCGAGAAAGGGTGGGCCCTCCTCTCTAATAATGGGAGGATCCAGACACCAAGTGAGAATCGATGAGCGGAAGATGGGAGGAAGGAAGGGCAAAAGTTTGCGTAAGGCTATTTCGGCACACACTTCTGCCTCTCACGCTTCGCTTCCAATAAGCAACTGAGGGAAGAAAGGCAACATCTTTCTGCATTTGGGAGGAGGGGTGTAAGTGAATACGAGGTGTCGTTTAGTGGAATTTTTTTCCTCGGACCACCTGGCTAAAGTACTTTTTTTTACAAAGACCGGTTCATGTCAGTTAGTCCAGTCAAGGTAATGGTAGAGTCATAAAGGAAACGAACCAATGAAGAGTGGATGGGTCCGTTCCTCTTCGGAGTTCATTCAACTGAAGACGAGATCGAGTGTCGAAAATGCGAATTACCGTGCCCTGGAAGAATAGTAATTAGATGACAACAATAATTCGAGCATGGAAGAGTCGAAAGATTGAGCGTCTTAGTAATTGAGATTCACAACTACTACTTATATTCAAATTTGCAAGAAGGATTCAAGGATAAAGTATTTAAAAATTATTTTTAAAAAATGCCTTAGCGGATCCCGTAGCCAGCAGAGTTCCTTGAGTGTTCACAGCGAGAGCGGCGATTTCTCCAACGTGAGCTGAGACGACAGAAGGAGCAAGAGACTTCTCACTATTCACTTGCTCGAGGGCGACCAACTGCAAGTGCTGTACTTGGAGTGCCAATTGGTATATTTTTGATTGTTGTTTTGCCATATATTTTGCGTGATTTCCGTTAGGACTGAGTATAGACTTGTATAACTCTATGCCAGGTTCTTGACTCCCTTCAAATAAAAAAAAACGATACTTTTAGCGCGTTCAATTTTTTTGATTCTTATGCATGAGTTCCTTTAGTTCTGAGTATAGACTGTATGCAAGGTTCTCGACTCCCTTCACACTATCAAATACCTTTCTTCTTTTTCCTTCGGAGTTCTTGTAGATCTAATCTAGTCTCAAGATCAATTCGGTACCCATGCCAAAAAGGTGAATTTCCATGGTCACTTTTGTATCGCCGGCGCTTCAGGAAAAAAGAAGTGTTGAGTGTATTTCAGGGACCTCGCACGCAAAAATATTACATATTTTAAGTGGTGAGCATGATAAAAAAATAAAGCAGACAATTTTAAATGTCACTTTTTGTGAGTTTGCGTTTTTACAGTACAATATCTAATCTTTTTCACATATATTTCGACTAAAGGAATTTCACTTGTTCTTTGTTCAATACCATGTAGATTTTCAGATCTAAACTGTTCCACTTTCATTTCCCTGTTCATTGGTTTCAGTTGATTGCTTGTCCTTGAGTGGAGCTTACACCGCGAGTACAACCGAGAGAGAGGAGAGAGGGGAAGGGAAGGGTAAGGGAGTGAATGGGGGGAGGAGACGCGCGATCGATTCTCACACTTGTTCACTCGATCAGCAGCACCTGACGTCAGTTAGAGACGGTGTGACCTCTCCCTTCTCTCTCTCTCTCTCTCTCTCTCTCTCTCTCTCTCTCTCTCTCTCTCTCTCTCTCTCTCTCTCTCATCTCTCTCTTTCTCTTCTCCCCACTCTCTCTCTCTTTCTCTCTCTTTCTCTCTCTTTCTCTCATCTCTCTCTCTCTCTCTCTCTCTCTCTCTCTCTCTCTCTCTCTCTTTCTCTCTCTCTTTCTCCCCACTCTCTCTCTCTTGCTCATACTAAAAAGACGGACCAAAAGCCATCTGCCTAATTTGCATTTCCTAATGGAAGAGCGCGCATTGAGTGGACTAGGCGGAATAGGATATCCGTCTGAGGGCGCCAGACTAAGTACCGAGTCGTTTTATCCATGATCCTTCGAAGAATCGGGAGAGGAACGAGGGGACTATCCTAGTCTCCATACATGGCCGAACATAGATTCTCTACCAGGGTAACCAGAGATGATTAGAATGATTACTATACCTGGACAGTGCCCAATTTAAACGAGGGGAAGACGAGGATGGCCGAGTGACTTTCTCCTCCCATTGCAGCCACTCCTATCGGATTCACTCCCGATTCCTCAGCTCGAAGGAATCGAAGAGGTTGCAGACCGAAGATATTGACGCGCTTTGATTGGACCAGGACCAGACTGCAATGATTCAGCAAATAAATACAACAGAAAGCACAAAGTAGATCTATTTCTTTAGTGTTGGCACAACTTACCGAGATGAGTTGATGAAAACATTGAGGATCGGTCCTCCCTGCACCGCGCACTCGGCAACACAACGCTTCTTCGAATCGTCCCATAACATTACTGAAAATATGATATTAAAAATAAATACATTTATGTATTGATCATTTTTTCTTGCCGTATACCTAGCATTTATATTCGAATTGAAATCAATCATCTCAGTACTCTATCCACTTCCGCTTGCCACAGGACAGCTATATGAGTCCAGTACATCATCCCACTGCCTACTAATCATAAGAGGCGACACCTGCCTATACATGTTATTGACGATGCACGCATCCCTAGATGCCGTAGTGCTTATCTATTCATACGATACTAACAAGCCGATTAAATTCCCCAATATTTCTGGTAATAGCAAACAACATGATAGGCCACGATCAGCGTATTAATTTATATAAAAAAAATAAACGGACGGGTATTGGGCGCATATTTGGGTCGAAGTCCTCCCGAGACGAGGGCGATTATATTCGATCGATGAAGAAGTTGAGCGATACGAATGCTTCCCACTTGATCTGAAATGGATAATCAACTGGACGTTTCTGGCTCGACTGTTAACAATCATAAATTTAATTAATTTATGGCCAAAACAGTGAACTACTGTGAGGACAGTGAACAGTGAACTATCTTCTATTACTTCTGAATGATCATATTCAGTGATTTGTTTCGATAATCAGGCTCGACTACACGAATCCTGTATCAAACTTGAGCTTCTATAAGACCAGTTTCGAAATATAATGGCTCGTGAATCGACCTGTCTGGTTAACATAAATTTCCATGATATATGGTTTGCAGACTGATTTTAAGCACCAAGAGTCAAAGTAATTGGGCAAAATATTATGTCGCGCCGGCGAAAAAGGGAGCTCACCTTCATTTAAATTGACCGCTTCAGTGAGTGGATGACAGTTGAATATACGCACGCCCTTGTCTGTCGCAACCACAACGCAGTCTGGAATACTGTTTATTTTAAAAATTTCAGTTTTTTATTCTTGATAATCGATAAATTTCGCATTGATTTATGCATAAAACGAGCCAAAACCCGAAGTAATGTTATTTTATTTAATATTTTAGTTATTTATTATATTTGCCGATTATTTATTAGATTTGGCACGCGCAAAAACACGTCAACCCCGTCCGCACATCATTGTTGAGTGTAGGCGGACAGCAGTAAACAAGGCCATTACGATAACAACCGACTTTCACGTGGAATTAGGCGAAAGTAACGAATTTTTATATTTCCAAGCATCCACTGATTGTTTATTCATGATAATCAGTAAAATTCGCATTGATTTATGCATAAAACAAGCCATAACCCGATGGAATATGCCAGAGTTTGACATAGCAAATTTTGGAAATGAATCATACCTTGTTGCATGTTGTAGCTGACCCATTTGATGACGTTGTTAGATGGTAGAGTGGGCGAGGCCGAAATTGTCATCGAAAATATTCGATATTATTAACAAATAAGAAACGGACAATACCGCAGTAAAGGTCAGCTGATTTTCGGCGATGGTGTGCCTCGGTGGAGCAATATGTGAGTGTGGTCTACCGTAACCGGTACACAACATTTATCATCACTTCGCGATTCAATCCAGTGTTCTTTTACAAGTTTAATATGAATATTTTTAATTCAATTTATTTTTTAGCTAAAAACATAAAGCAAAATTAATAATTCATATTCGCATTATTAGTTAAGATGGAGGAATTCAGTAAATGGATTAACTAATTTGATAGGGGAGGGGGATACGGTGGATTCTTATCAAGTAATATTCAATTTCGCGTTCCTTACTCTAATCCATGCATTATCCTTTCTGAAGATTCTAGAGATTCGAAGTCACCTCCCCATTACTTAGTAATACCCATAACGGCTCGTCCTCTCTCTATTGCCTCGAGTCACATCAAAACCGCGCGAATCACTAATACTTCCTCCGAGAATCCCCCGTAGACATACTTACGGATATGCATGTATAAGAAATATATATATATTTTTTTCATTTGGCAAAGCACTCAAGTGAACCGATTCACTTGGGAAACGACTCGGGAAGGATTACTTCCAGAACATTTAAGTATATCCCCCATAAAGTAGAACCCATATGGGTATATGGGGTGGAAGCAGTTGACATTTGGCATCATCCTCTTTTTCTATTCCGAGTAGCTTCGGTCCCGCCCTCTTTTCATTTCGACAAAGATGACGGATTTCTCTCCTCTCTTTCAGAGTAAGGGTTCACTCACACGAGTACACCAATACTTTCGGGCCCAAGTTTCACTTCACTTGTATTTTCTCCTTCCATTTTCGAAATCTGTGCTTCTCTGAGATGAGACTATGAGAGACATCTCAATTATTGGATCTCATCATATATCAGAGACTCCATGGTGATTTCGAACATCCCATGGCAGTTTCCTCTCACACGGTTCCCTCTGTTTCCTTCCCTCCTCCTCCTTCTCCTTCCTCCTCCCTCCTCTTCTGCCTTCTCCTGCTGTCATTTCAGTGCAGTGCAGCCCACTATTGTCGTCTCCCCTTCGTTTCATGCATATCTCGGGAGTCGTTTGAACGTTTCACGAGATTCCAGAAGCCTTTTCACGATCACTCACACCCGCCCACTCTCCTTGACTGCCTAGAACAATTCATTCGTTGCATATCCTCTGTTCGTGTTTTGACTACCGTAGTGTTCCATTTCTGCAGGTAACCCATCTCGAGATGCATCTATCGTCGTCCCTTCTCGTCGTCATTCTGGTGATTGGCACCCTGCTCGCGCCCATCGGTAAAATTGCCACTCTTCGCTTCTGTCCCTAACAGCTTCACGCTGTCGGTTTCTTTAGAAATACCAGTAGCTGCCGTGTCTGACGCCGGTCTCTAATTGTGGAAGACCAATCCGACGTCTTTCCCTAGAAAGGGACAATCAAAAGTCACCCCACTTTGTTACTCTCTGGGCAAACGTGGATTTCCAGAGTCTGTTGAGCATGACGAATTTCTTCTCAGCTTAGTTTAACAAGGCAGCAATTGTGTTGTCGTCATTGCAAGTTCCCTATTATCTGAAAGAACCTTGTAAGAGCCGCCCTTACCAGCGGGTCTCACTTAGTGTTGTCTTATGACTGTAAAATCGCTTGACGTGGATACACATTTACCTTTGAAAGAACAACGTTGACTTTGCAGATGGCTACAGTGGAATGGCCAAGCTGCCTTCGGACGATCACTACCGTCGTCGAATTCGCCCCCTCGCCCCGATTCCCCCTCCTCGTCCCGCCGTCTACTACTACAGACCGGCACTGAACCCATTCTTCCCCCAACTGAGACGCATGGCGTTCTCCAATCGGTATTAGTACTCATCATTGCTCACTACTACTCATCTTGTATTCATACATTACTGTTGCAAATAATCTCGCGGAACAACAATACAGTGGCGAATAAATGCAGAGACCTGTCTTCTTCGAGAGAACAATGGCGGCGATTGGGGCAGAAGAACTACGTGAGGACTAGAGGGAACCGTTCGGGAGGGAGGGGGAGTCATGAAGTGACGAGGGTGGCTAATCTACGAGGACTCCGTTTGACTTCCTTCCGTTACCAGTTGGGCTACTTCCGGAATGAATTCGGAGACCTTTCGGATGACAGCCTGAAACAAACTACTTGAATTGAGTTTGGAGCGAGAGGAAATGAGGGAAGAGTAGCAGGGGCTGAGGATTGGAGAAGGCGCGAGGGAGGATGACAAAAACAAACTGAGAGTCCTTACTCAAGAGAATTATGAACTAGTACTCAGGGATTGGCGTTGGAGTCAAAAGATCAAAGATCAAAGATCACTCACATCAACGTCATCGGTTTCATCGAGCTGCTTGAGAAGTTGATTGCGATCTTCCTCACTCATATTCTGCAATGCCAAACGTCATTTCATTTGCCTTTTGAACGATGTTTCAGGGCGTTCGTTCATATGTTCGTGTTTGCACGGCACACACTCATATGGGTGGCATCTCATTGGCAGTTATGGGGAGGAAGCTCTGCGAGGGGGATTGGATGAGACTTGCCTTGAGAATATCGATGGATTCGTCGGTCACGTCATTGCACATGGACGTTCTTCGCGAGAGCCGCTCGAAGTACAACTTCTGCTGCAGGGCAATCAACTTGTTCGAGACCTGCAAAGTAGTCCATTTTTGGTTCCCTTCTTGAGTTTTTATGGTGGAGTATTGATGACGACGTATGGTTATACTGATCATCGCCCAGAATCTGATACTGATAAATTCATTACTCAATATTCATTTCCTGAGTTTTTCCTAGGTCCATTTCCACACGTCGCTTGTGCAATTTCTGTGTACGAGTATACTATGCAACTTCTTCAGCGACGAAAGTTCATGACATTCAAAGGCGTCGTAAATTATTAACCAAAAGTAGTCGACTCTTCCCCTTAGGGATGAGTAGGTCGCAGAGAAAACATGTGCATGCTAATGACTCTTCGGGACTCACCCATATTTGGGCATCGCCTATTATTACTTGAACCTTCCACATTCCCAATAGCAATATGAATATTGTTTCAGGGAATCATTCCTTCCCGAGAACCCCTCAATCTTACCTTTTCCCTCTTGAGTGCTCCATCCCATTCGAGATCCACCAATCCTCCGGCCTTTGCGATCGCCTTCTTCACTCGACGAGCGAAAGCGATCGAATCCTCGCCCTCCTGAGAATTTTCCATGCTTTCACATCAACGATTTATAGCCGTGCATGAAAATAGCGAGCCAATTCACGACTTCCTAGACTTCATGGGAAGGACTACGCGCTTTTTCACCACCAACTACATTTACGATGCTCGAAAATTCTTAGGACTGGTTTCGCTAGTTTTTGGAGGGGAGATCTGAGGTTTGTATCCAAAACTCGTGGCAAATACACACTTCCTACATGTAATGAATTCCAACCCATATGAGCAATCCTATCCTACTTGACCATAGAAACGATCCTAATTGATAATGGAAGCAAAGATGAGAATTACTGTCAGAAACAACTAACCAGTCTAGTCATGGGCGGCAGATACCAGACATCGCAAGTGATGGCCCAACTCGTCATCATCATCCACATGTACTCTCCGTAGGATTGCTTCGATGAATTCCAGAATGCATCTCCAAGACGGGAATCGTATTTCATTGCGATCGGATAGATTGTGGCACTGATCTGAAACAGTTATCGATAAGCATATACTCTCCATATCGTTGTCTCGATTGCTTATTGCATGTAATGTTATGATGCAAGCAGTGCTTATACGAAAATAAGAGATACGATGCCTCTCATTTTACCACTTACTGACGAACAGAGATGGGAAAATGAGAGGGATCGTCTCCCTCATGTTCGTCTAGACATCGCTAATGTTCCCAGCTTTAAAGAGTATAGAAAGTAGTGAAGAAGAATATATATATTAGATGATAATTGTCCGTGTCTGTCTACATACAGTCTTGATTGATTTACGACGTACATGAGTACGTAATATGAAGGCACATGGCTTAACTGCTTTCCCATTCCATCAATCAACCTAATCTAAATGTCATGAGACAGCATGACTCGTGGGCGATATTCTGCATCTGTTGCAAAAAAAACATTCCGGAAGCACGCAGAAAAGAATGCATTGGCAAGCGTGGGGCTGTTGATAAGGACTGTGACAAGAAGTGAGCTGTTACAGAGCGAAAACAATGTGCTAACAAAATATGCCCCTCAATTTCTGTATTGATCGACTGTTTTGATTAAATAATAGTTTTCTCATACCTCAAATGAACCCTTCTTGAACATCATCACACTCGTGTTGTTGATGCAAGTGCCCTCAGGGAAGATGATGATGGGCAGTTTGGTTGGATCTTCAACGTGCTCGCGCATTCTGCAAAAAAGTGAATGGTTATCTTTAATTCATATACTCTAAACTTTCTATTGACTAATCGCAATATGTGCAGATAAATCTTTTAGGAAAATACGAGTATGGGACTCATTCAGGACCCCTCAAGAAGAGACTAAACTCCCACGAATGCAGTTGGCATTGTTGCCAAAAATCTGGCAAAAAGTTCTGAAGAGAGTGGGATTCGAACCCACGCCTCCGAAGAGACTGGTGCCTTAAACCAGCGCCTTAGACCGCTCGGCCATCTCTCCACAACTCCCGCTCTCTACAGGAGGGAAGAGATAGCGAGATGCCGTGTGCATGTAAACAGAAAAGGCCGCGGCTTGAGTTTCTATGTATTTCACAATATTCCAGGAAAGTAAATACAGATCACGAGTATTTTCGGATGCTTTTCTGTTGACTCTTCACATAACTGACCTGTTAGACACGGCCTTCCTATCGTTCACTTCACTTCTCTCGAACCAGATATGATGCTCGGCCTTGCTCAACGATTTCTGGATGAATCCTGCAACATTGATATTTTGCAAATTATGGAATAAATGTACTCTGATCAACAGCATCTCTGTCATCAACAGTATCATGGCAGTTTTCGATTTATCTGTCATTGAATATAACCCACCAAGAATGCCTCCTTGCTTCTGTCCAACCATAGCGTAGCAGTTATCACACGAAAGGATCATCACATCCATGGGCGAAGTGTGGTTGGCAACGCAGATTCCGCCTTGGTTTGCCCGGTTCTGACTGCAAATTTCGAATCAATAACCGTTTAATCTTAAAAAATCATTTTATTTGTAGGCCACTGACCGATCATGGAAAGTCACAATGCTGGAGAAAGATCGCGAGAAGATTCTCATGGACATTAGCATCGCTCGTCGATTCATCCACTTCTTGATACTAAAAATATCCAATTATGGGAGATTCTATCATCAAGTTTCTAAGACAGCATTGATCCATTGCCAGTACGGAAAATCTTACGTAGGATTGGGAATGTATCCGACTGCCGACGTTATGAGTACCATGCTGGCCATTCCAACGGCGAAGAGACAAACTCGAATTGGAACGAGAATAAGGTAACGGAAAGCGAAGCCGAGAATCCAGAGAACTGTGAGCTTCGGACTGCAATGAATTGGTCATATTCATCGAGAATTTTATGCAATACAACCCGATTTCCTTTGCAATAGTTTCCTTGCATTGTATGACTAGTAATTCTCATGTTTTCGCGTGAATTCCACCAACTGTTCCTCAATCCGATTTGCTGCATACAAATCAGTACTCGTCACAACATCAAGTGATCTTTGCACTCCATTATGAGTGCATAAACTTCGCTCGATCACTTCGCTGTTTCGTTACTCTCTGTGTTTGATCTTCAGTTGTGATTTCCTCTCGTTCACTCACTTCCCTTTCCCTCTTCCCTTTTCACCTTCTCTCTTCTCATCAACGTGAGCTACACGAACAAACGCTAATAGGCTGGATGTACTTTCACCTCTGGCAATGAATTGTCAACACAGTTGAGCACATCTCGATCAAAGTTTAAGAAGCGGCAGCAATGATCATAGGGCAAAGAATATGTACCTGATGTTGGAAATCATATTTCGTGCGAGAGAGAAGATTCCATGAGGGCAGTTGCTCAGCACTGAACCGACTGGTCACATTGTCCTCGATTATCGATTCGATTCCTGCCTGAAATATAGATCAATTTTCATCGATTTTCTCCGTTTCAATCCATTTTATCAGTCCATGGAACATGCTGAATTGTCAGAGACGGCGGATTATAGCCTCTAGCCAGACTTTTCGATGCCAAATTCGGGTTAAGATTAGGCGACACGATGCAATTGATAAGGAGAGATTATTGCGCTCGAGTGAGAACCACGCGCAAACAAATACATTGCGAAGATTGCGGCATCGATTTGTTTGATTGCCGGCAAAATACGGGATAAGCGGACTAGCATACTTTCTTGGAAAAACGGCTGAGCTTCGCTGAACTAAGTAGTGAAAGAATGCTTGCAAAGGACGGTGAAATGATTTTCAACTTATAGAAATTAGCGTAACATTGATCTTTGATCTCACCGAGATGAAGTCGAGTGTATCGTCAACGAGGACGCTGACAGTCGAATTCTTCTTCAGAACATCCTGTCCTTGCAGTTTATTGTCGATGATATCGGAGTGTTCACGCTTGATGATTCCTTTAACATATTCCAATAATATTGTCCGCCCCACCGCTTTTGAGCTACTGGTTTATGCATTCGTACAATCTACCTTGTAGCGATATTCACTTTACTGTTAAAGATATTATTGTCACCAATCAATCCTCGCATCCCTTCTAACTCTAGTCGTCCCATCTGGTAAACAACGACAGTTGCCACTGCACACGTTCGTCTCCCAATCTCGTAAACAGCCTATTTTTTGCACGATCCACATAATTGAAATCGGCAAAAACTCACTCAAATCACTGGACGAGTGCCTCTTTTGATGGTTGCCGGCTGAGTTTCTCTACTTGTTTCTCCTCCTTTTGTTCCGGTTCTAATTCCTCCTCGGGAAGATCAGTCACGTCTGAGCCCCACTGAAAGGAATTAAACGATAAACTATTCTTGAAAAAAAGGTAAAGGTAATTCAAGTCTTCGTGACTAGGCTCGCGGGAAGATACTGCTAAGCTAGTTGTAGCCTTGAATGCCCCGAGAAAAATAATGGATTCACCTCAAAGATCCAGATCAGTAACTGGGCGACTCTTGCTCTGATTCCCAATGAGAGACCGGCAGCAGACAAGAAGATGACCAGAATGACAATGGAGAAGATGAATGGGAGATAGAGGAGCGAGGCCAGGCCGCTATGAAGTGGATGATCATCACTGATTCTGCAACGAGCGCGGACTTCATTAGGAGTGAATGAACAATTAAGCAAATCCGGGACAGAGATACTTATCGATTCTCGTCACAATGAGATGAAGGAAGTAAACAAGGGAGTAATGAGAGAGAGATCGAGAGCGAATCGAGAGCGGGAGCTAAGGTCACTGGTACAAAGGTCAGCGGGTAATATTGAACCAATCGCTTGAACATAAGTGATTGAGAACAGAGTGAATTGGTGTGGAGATTGGTTCTATGATTGAGAATTGCCAAGCTAATCACGAGAGAGAGAGTGATCGGTTCCGCGGGGCGAGTCAAGGGAAGAAAACGAATTGGCAGCATCCCTCTCTCGCGAGAGTCGAGGAAGAAGAGAGAGAGAGAGAGAGAGGAGGAGGGAGGGAGAGGGAAAGGGAAAGGGAGAGGGAGAGGGATCGAATAGAGTGACTACAAACTACGAGTGAAGAGAGAGAGAGAGAGAGAGAGAGAGAGAAAAAGAGAGAGAGAGTGGGATAGAGTGCATCGATGTTTTGACCTGTGGGCTCTCTTCTCTGCCTAATCATGGCCACTGGGTATATTGGCTGAGTATTGTGATAGTCTGTGTTCCTTGTACTCTTTCCTTGACCTGTGTATTGCACTGTATGATTCATACGACCTGGTTGTATGCAAATGTGTGTTTATCAAGAGCCACAACCGAGAGCCACGCGAGACCGAGGGAGAGAACACAGAGACACTGATCGGGCGAAGCGACCGCTCACTGATGAGAGCCCTTGCCATGAATGAGCGGAGACGTCTCAGAGTAGTCGGAGAGGACGAAGTACGGAAGATGTTCCTCCTCCTGGTCCTTAATATTAGTGCGTGAGGTCGTCGTCTCTCCACCTCCCAAGAAGACATCTATTGTGCGGTCTAGCCTTTCAGGAGATTAGCGAATCTCGGTACCCACCGCACATTAGGCAACAAAGCGGACTATGAAGCAGATTAGCTAAGGCTTTGTCATCATTCTCATCTCTATGTTATCCTTCATCATCTCACCTTCTCATCCTTGTTCTTCATCGTCTTCTTGATCTTGCCATACGTGAGGCCACAGAAGATGGCACAGTGGACGACCTGAGGAGTAATCCTTATCTCGATTTTTGAAGCTAATTGGGAAACTAAATAGTCTGAACGAACCCACTTTAAAATATTAACAGCAGCAGTGCAAAACGAGAGAAAATAGTAATTTTGGATAAAACGATAACACCAAATCTAATGTGATTACGTGAAAATAAATAATAAATTACCGTGAATACGATGATGATGCCGAGCATGACACAGATGAGAATGAGAACGAAAGTGAGAAGGGTCGAATTCTCGACCGGTGCACTGGGGAAGAGGCTCGTCATGTTGCTCTGTAGAGGAATGAACGGAATCTAAGGTCTCGGGACTCAATAGAATAAGAAATGCGTCTGGGGGCAATCAATTACGAGCGAAATCGGGGAACAATGACCTTCTTTTCTCCTAGAAGGGAAAGGCGCGAATAATAAGTGTATAGTGAAAGCACGGTTTGTCGTCGTAATTATTGCCTCGATTTGGAGATGCATCGCAAGAAAACAGAAGAAGGATGTCCTAACAGGTGAGCGTTTAGTTCGGTGGAAGGATGAACAATCAGAGTGTTTGCTGATTTTCACCTCCTTCCAACTGTTCTCAACTAAGGAATGAGAGAAACTCTGTGGGAACGAGACAGCCTTCCCAAAAAAAGGTCCCCGTCTCCATGAGGATTCTATTCTCCTTCCCCACAAATCAAGTAAGAGAACAATCACAAATCCCGGCCTTCCTTACCAAAAAGGAAAAAAATAAATCTGAACACCAAACATATTTAAAAAAATTAAAATCTTTCGTGCAAATCGACAGTAATCGATCAAGTTTTTCGTAAGTATGTTCCTCTTTTTTCACTAATCACCAAATCAACTATTACTGACCAACTACTACCGTACTCTGCGTGCCTCACTTCGAACGGAACTACTACTGACATTTCGCTACCGTCCCCTGACAGACACTGAGGTCATTACCGTGACTTCTGTCTTGGTATTCCTACTCTTTACTATCGTTTTTTTCCGGGGAACTATACCATAAGTCAATTTACAGCCGTTGGGAACTACTGGACACCGTAACGTGCCTACCTGAGCTCATATACTTAATACTACCGTACTCTATCATAACCCGTTCCCTACAGCACCTTATCCATTGGGGCCACATGCTATCTCACTGGATACCGTAGCTCGTTCGCTTAGGTAATACGTATTACCGCACTTTGGTTAGCCATAACCCGTTCAACACCGTACCTTGTCCCTTGGGAAGGTCACATAGACTACCGTACCTTGCCTGCCTGATGCTTCTGAACTGTCGTTCGGAATGAAGGATTCCTCGATGTGTTCGAGAATGCGAATCTTGTGCAGCAGACTCGGGAGGCGGAGAGAGAAACTGAATGGGCAGGTTTCACACAATCTCATAAAAGTGATGGGCGAGAGAAGAAGATTGGAGGTATGTATTGGATTGTACTCGATGAGAAACAGCTACATTTTCATTTTATTCATTCCAATTTCTCATTCAGAAATGCTCCGGGCGAAAAATTTATGTGATGGGATAGTGGGATGAGAAACAATAAAATTGTTTGAATTGGTTAAGCAAAATTGGTGAGAAGGAAAAAGGAGATATACACTGAGAAAGGTAGCGGAGGAAGTCTTCGTTTTGACTCTATAGGATGTATATAAGTAAGAAACCTGCGATGAATGAGCGCAATCTGAAGGGAGAAAAGGGAAGAACTCACGACGTAAGGAAAAAGAGCCCGACGAGAATGTTGTTAGGGGAGACTCCCATTCTGATCCCCTCTCCTGTCCCTCAACGAACGCCTTTTTTATGTACGGAAAGAACACGAGAGAGAACACACATATAAATGCAAATTTTATCGTAAAAATTGAATCAACGTCTTTTGTAAAGCAGTGAGGGGAGCCCGATTCGGGTTATGATCTCGTTGAGAATTGACAATGGTCTAAATAATTCGGTTCCTAGACTCGTATGCGGATGCGAACTTTGAGTGAAATGAATCGTAATAAGGTTGTGATGACGTCATGGCAATTGGATAATTACTAGGGCACGCATTCTGATGGGAGGAACAAGTGAGAAGGATACTGAAGGACATGGAAGGAAACCAGTGAGAGGAGTGAGCGAATCACGAGTAATATCAAGGATAAGGGGGGGACGTCCATTAGTAGGAACTTATAAGAAGGGACGAAATAATGGGACCTCCTTAGATGTACTTGGATATCTCATAATATAGTGAGATAATGAGTGCGCCAGAGACGGATCGGAGCATATTGGCATTGCCTCCTTTGTAGAGAGAGTAGCAGCCTTCGTTCCTTCAATGGGAAACCAAATGAGATGTGAGAGGGAAGGCGCGATCCATCAAGGAATCATCAACGAATCCCTTCTCCACTTTCAGATTATCTCCTCCTTCTTTCCAATACTTTCAAGGAGATAGCTTACTTGAGTATTTGCCTGCACAGGGCGATCGTCTTCGGATTAGCCCCATTGCTCGCTGATTCGGCCATCATGAGACGTCGTCTGACGGTGTCGATGGGATGGCAGAGAGCGGTTGAGAAGACGAGACATGCCTGCAACGATAGAGATGTAAACACGTGTTAGTCATAATCAGAACCGGAAACACTTGATGGAAAACATGTAGCGTCTCGCTCATCTACTTATCTTAGATATATTCCAAAACATGATGTAATTAGCAATTAAGGTTAATGGTAATTTGATTTACTTACCATAGAAAGGCAGAATGTGGAAGTGAATGACATATTCTTTTGGTCTTCAGAATGGTATGTTCGAGCAGTGTCGAACAGACCAAAGAACACTGCACGAGAGATGAAAGTGTGAAAGAGAGCAGAAGAGAAGCCCCTGCAAGGGAAGCTGATTAGAACTGCACTCCATTAGGAAAATTGGAATTATCTGAATCATCCCGATCCCATGACTGCTATGTTTGAGCTGATAATTAGGGAACGTTCGCGATCATGCCTAATGCTACCTCTTCGACTAAATTAGCTCGTGGCATTTTTAACGCAATTTTTTTTATTGAAACTAAGTACTGTTAACTAAGCAAAAGTTGCCGTACCAATATAAATTACTATCTGAAGAAAATATCTGAAGAATCAACTGACCTGTACCATACTCTGATTCCATCTGTCCTTTTCGTTTGCAACAAACAATCGATCCAATGCTTGTATGACTTCGTCCCATTCTTTTTCTGTTCAATGGCCATTCGAGTACGGGCAAAATCCAGAGGATAGAGGAGTGCGAGAGCCGTAATTCCAGCTAATCCTCCAGCGAGTAGTGAACCTGCAATTGATAAAATGATATTGATATTTATTTCATGTTCGTACTTCCGAAGTATTTGTAGTGGTCCTTGGGGGCGATTCCCCTCAGCAAGTATCCTCGATAGTAGTCTCGCAGGACGATATTGAGAGGATGAGTGGGCACGCACTTGATAACATTTGCTACATTTCCACGCCAGAGTGCGAGCACTCCCTGAAAAGTGATTGATAATCAGGAGCTGCTCGTGAATTTCATGACATTCCTTAATCTATTCCTTAGTCAAGACTTAGTTTAGTCATTAGTCCAGTCCTTAGTCGAGTCTGCGACACTGCTGGACTAGACTAAGGGCTAGGACGAGCTTGCATAAGCAGTTTCGTTTTGCATTTGAAGGTCACGGATACGGTATTGATACCTCGTTCGATGCAATTCGAGCGAAGCAGTCTGCCATTCCATTGTAATGGTTGATTGCTACTTGGCCTCCGCTTTGAACCTGAAAGATTATTGATTTAAAAATAATAATTACAAAAATATAATTTCTCAATCGATCAGTTGTTTAAACTGCAGGAAACGTGCAGTGGGCAGTTCTTTGTTTGTTTGTCTTTTCCACGGAAGAACTCGAACCAGTTGAAGTGTAGTGTTTCCTCGCACGTACCATACTAGATCTAGCGTTCACTGTGTCAATGATACGGTACACAAATTGTTCGCATTCCCAGTCCATTTGTACTAAAGATTACGGTAAACACTCATAGAATTAAAAAAATCGTTCCCTAATCTTTCAATTTAACTACTACTAATCAACTATTACTGTGCTTCACTTCTAACGGAACTAATGCCGACCATCGCTACCGTAACCTGTCCCTCTGAAGACACTGATTCATACCTGCATGAGCAGTTTGACTCTCTCGAGCGGGGCAGTGGCAGACTTGGATATAACAGCAGCCGAAGCCCCGACCGCCATTTTCTTCATTGTATCCGTAGTGCTGTCGAGCATCTGCGCCGACGCCCCCATGGCGAATCTGAATGGATTACGGTAGCAATCAGTTATGGTAGAACGAATCGCGAACTGATCAAGATAGAGAGAAACACGGTAAATATACGCCCAGTAATTAGGTCGCGTTCCAGTGCTTTGCAGGGAACCAAGAGGTTTTAACTGGTTTGGAAGATAAAAACAATTCAAGGGCGGTAAACCGATATGCGAATGATGTAAATTCGAGAGGAATCCCCACTATCGGGAGGCAATCATCCGACGGAGTGGTCTGTTTCGCGGAATCTGATAACAAAGGGGGCACGGGGAGAAGAGAGTGGGGTGATTTTATCACTCATCTCCCCCTCTCTCTCTCTCTCTCTCTGTTCCATTCTTGCAAAACGAGCAGCAATGAAAGAGAGAGAAAAGAGAGCGGAGGAAACATGACGAAATTGTCAACGAAATCGAGCCGGTCCACACTGTCGATTGGAGAAGTTGATAGGGTAACGAGTGATCGGTGACATTTCCAAAGAAGGAAATGGAATGAATTGACAACTGCCCCACCCTCGCTGATAGAATAATAGACGAGAGTAGGGCGAATGATAACTGGGAAACAGAAGACTACAATACATCTATTACACACTATGCCAATCACCCCAGGGGGTGATCAGCTGTGTCCCCTAGATCGATTGAGAGAGAGAGGGTGGAGAGT
The DNA here is from genome assembly GCA_911812115.1 of Pristionchus exspectatus. Classification (NCBI taxonomy): domain Eukaryota; kingdom Metazoa; phylum Nematoda; class Chromadorea; order Rhabditida; family Neodiplogasteridae; genus Pristionchus; species Pristionchus exspectatus. Next base: position 25,918,264 of record OU461583.1, on the reverse strand, counting down.
GAGTCAGCGTCTCTTCACATCTCTTCCCTCTCTCGCTCCCCCCCCCTCCCCCGTCCTTGTGTGGTTCACGTGAAGAAGGGCCGATGGCAGAAGAGAGAGAGAGAGAGAAGAGAGAAGAGAGAGAGAGAGAGAGAGAGAGAGAGAGAAGAGGAAGTGGGTCTGATGCAATTCTTGCTAGCCCCCCCCCTTGCAGATGCATACTTCCTTCACGTGGCCACATTTATTCCGCCCTGCCAACTGTCAGGAAGAGTACACTGGTCCGCTGTCTCGCTTCTCTTTTCCGAATAACACACACAAATACACTTTACAAAGACGAGTTATTATTATTATGAAGACTACACGACACACTAAAACTATAGATTGCACTGAAGCCTTTGAGGGGATTCTGAGGGGTGACAAGGCCAATCAAGACCACCAAATCTCTTTTCGCGAGATGATAGCATGATCTGTAGTGAGTGACGCGAGGAGAGGATTGACAGAAGAAGGACGAGCGCATTCGCTCCCGCAAAGACCCATGTAGAGATGGAAGAGAGGCAGACGTTGTGGAACTGTAAAGATCACGATTATGCAGAGTACTATAGGTGATCATAGGGTACGGTAGGGTACCGTATCTCCTCACTTCATCGATTCTCGCCACTTCATCGATCCAACTCCACTTCTGAGCTATTTTCCCTCCTCCAAGGGCGGTGCCCACGCCGATCAATTCGATTGACGAGGAAGAATTTGTGGTGGTGGCTGAAGAGAGGGAATTGTTATTGAACACATCCGAGTGATCTTCCATCAGAACAATGTGGCACTCCATTCTTCACATGCTCTGATGTCACGCTGATTGTTGAGTTAACGAAAAAATCAAGAATCATAGACATACAAATACTTTTCTTCAAATTATGAAATTTTATATAGAGGAAATTATTTATGTTTCATTATTGGATATACCTTTACGTAAAGCTCGAGCAATTATGCTGCCGCCTCATCAATTTGCACACTCTCTCGGACGCTAGGTGCGTGCGAAATGGAGAGACGGCTATATCGTTTTTCGAACTATACTTACGTGTCTCATATCTTCCCTCTGTCTCATTCAAGAAGTGCGATCGTCGACGTCGAGGCGGGTCAGGGCAGATTGGCACCTGAGAATCAGACGGACTTTTCGAGATGAGGATAACGTCTTCGTTTTGTGATTTTCTTGTATACAAGTAGAGGTACTTCCCGTTCCTGATACTGGCTTAGCAGTAATCTCCCGCGAGGCCAGTCTCAAAGACGGAACCTATCTTGTATATTTCAGCAAAATTTTAATGTCGATGCAAACAGTGAGCATACTCACATCACAGTACTGCTGTCCCGGTTCCTTGACAGTGATGGATATCTGGCACTCGAAGAAGATTCCCGACTTATCCGCGTACTTGTACACGTGAGCCTCTTTTCCGGCCATGAGATCAGAGGTGTACTCGAGGTTTTGAAGAAGGTACTTGTCGTGGGCGCACCTGAAATGAATGTTCTTTGCTATCTGTTGTCTCATACTGACCACTAGCAATTTGCGTCACGCAACACTTGGAGAAATGGCAGAACAGGAGAGTGAGAGAGGAAGAACACCGGATATGTTTCATCCATGAAGGACATTGCACTAACCCCCTCTCATCCAACAGTTCCACCTTGTTGCCATCTCCGTCGTCCACAGTACACGAGTGGACGACCATGCAGAATGTGTCCTTCGTGTCCGTCTCGCACGTCCATTTGTGGTAGATCTGAACGGAGATTAGACATATTGTTGAATTCTTTTCGTTCTTTTTCTTTAATTCGCCCTAATCAGTAAAAAGGCTTGCAGAAGATGATGCTCAGGGAATCATTATTATTTTCTAATTATTTTTTTTTAGGATTTCACATTTTCTTAGGACAAAGATGTCTTCAACGAGTTTTTTATAAGTTTCACCCAAGTTTGAGCATCCCTTCCGAGAGTGAAATGCTCCATCTCGATAGGCATAATTCGCTTTCATTCCGATGATGACAAACGAGATCTCTCGAGGTTATCGGTCCTCTCCGATCTCATCTATTCGAAATGGAATCGAATCGAAAGCGAAAACAGGATACTTATGATGACTGGGCATTTCTTCTCGATTGTAAGCGCGATCCGTATTGCGAAACCACTCATATTTCATGGAATACCGAATCTTGCAAAGATTACTCGGGCTGGAAGCCTTCGCATCACGGGTAGCGTTGCGCAATATATAGTAACATTACCCTAATAATAAAACATATTTCTACCCACCATTTGTCCGATTTGTGCGTAGTGAACTGGAGGGCCGAACGGAGTTTTGTCCAGCACTTCATACTTGCAGATCGGCATGGGCACGACTGCAGTTTGCAGCTTGGGACCGGGCATGCTAAATTGAGAGATGACGGCTTTCCCAACGTGTTGACATCAACAATAGCAACACACAACACTATCAGAATAAAAAGGTAAAGGTAAAGGCGTTAGGCATTATCCTCGCAAGGCGGCCGCTGTTGAATCGCCTAGTCTCACTTGATCTTAATCGTCCTATCCTCAGTCCTTTCCATCGCCATGTAGTAGCACATCACTTGATAGACTCGATCGTGTTTGGTGAGGAATTGAGGATGGAAAGCGACGACGATGTTAGTTGTGACGAACATTCCAGGAGGATCCATCTGGAATTCACGCCGTCAATTGTTATATTTGACCTACATGTCAGATTTTCTATTCTTTAAATTCTCAGCAACCAAGTATTTGTTATAAGTTCATTCTTATCGAGTGTAAAATATATTATGACATTCAAAAATGAAATGATCTTACCGATAACCGTCGTTCCGTCTCGCAATCCGTCAGTTTTATCCTGATAGACGTGTTTCTGTGCCAGTGCTCATCGGCTGGGGGACTTCTGCACTCGGGCTCCTCGAGCTTATTACGCACGAACACCATTCCCTGCAATGTCATCACTTACCTCGAATTCGGGAAGCGAAAGTGAAAGTTAGTTAGTAATTTAGTTATTCCAGGAGTAGCAGAAGTACCTTGAAGGGTGCTTCAGTGTCGAAAGATATGGTGATGTGTCCCTCTCCGCAGTCAACTCGCGGATCTCCCACTACTCCGTTCACTTCTTCGTGTTGGACTGTAGACTTCTGCAAAAAGACTACGTGACTTTCTTGTTACATTGCTCGACTGCACTTTGCTTGCCGCCATTCGATCCTTGCAAAAGAACAGTTTCAATTATCGGACTACGCAAAAACTTGAAGAAAGTCTACAGACTATCAATCGGGCTAGTTTTGCCAATATTAAGAGATCACTATTGTTTCTCAAGATAGACAAATATTACTCTGTATCTGTTAATAAAGCTAGCTAAAAGTCAAGCTTCGGGTACATTCAAAAAAGTGATGAGAATTCCATGAGTATTTTGAATAACTACTCACCGCTGTTATCATCAGCAAGATAACGTGAAGCCATTCCCGCATTAGGACCGAAAACTGCCTGAAACTATCACTATGTTTATAATAACAAACTAAACATATCACTCATTAGATGAAGGATCGCGATACCCAAAAAGAATATCAAAGAGGGTCCTTGGAAGAGTTGTCTTCCTAGTGTCTCTTGATTTATGCCATCGAAAAAGCGAGAGTACGGCGAAAAAAGCGAAAGTGGTGAGGTAATGAACCATCGAGTAGCCGAGAAGGAAATTATGAGGGGTTGGACGAGTAAGAGAGAGGATATGGAGGAGAAAGGAGGGAAGAGAGAGAGACAGAAGATGAGACGGGTCTGGTCCTGATTCGATCTATCCAATCGGGAATGGGCTTTCCCTTTGCCTTTCCCATCTCAGCCAATCTATCAGATTGAGGGATATAATTAACTGACCAAGCAATGAGCTCAACTTCTTTACTCATACAAAGAACAACCAATGGCAATTGACAAAGAAATGCAATGAGAATGAAACAATTGATTCATTCAGGTTTGATTGGCAGTCGTGGACATGATAGTTGTCGTAGTGGGGTCCTCCACGATTGGTTTGGTAGAGGGAGTATCATAGGTTGGTTTGGTAGTGGCTTCCAGCGTAGTTGTGGAATCGGTGCTAAGATTTGTCGAGGAATCCATGATCGTTGTAGTAGTGGATTCGTTCGAGATTGGCTGTGCAGTGGGCGTCTCGCCCAGAGGTTTAGCAGGTGTATCATTCAGAGTTGGCTCAGGTTCCGGTCTTCTGGTGGCGAAGGTTTCCTTCTTGTTGTATCTTCTATACTCTTTGTACTGAAATTAGTGATAATTTTCAGAGTACGTGTCGAACCACTAACCGCATTTCTTTCAAGAAGATGTTTAATAAAGTCATCGACTTTGCGCTTGATCAGTTCGGGATCATTTTCTTCTCTTGAATGAAGAAAGATGCGTCCAGAATTTTGCTGAAAGTTCAAATATTACTTACATTAAAATATGCGTCAACCATTTTTTGGTCAAGCTCCGTAATCTCTCCGAATCTGATAGTTGTATTCGCGTTCAAATCCTTGATTTGTTTATCTGAGAAACTATATTATTTTGAGGAAATGTGAGTTAAAACCATGAATGATTGGGAAGATGCACGAGTAGATGTATATCAGTTTCATGTAGGCTTCATAAATTTCGGTTTGAGTTACACAAGCTCCACCAATAATTCTCAATGCGAATATCTGATCGAATCGAGGTTCTGAAAATACGATTACTATAAAATTGACCCAATTTCAACTCGGAAGAACAGTTAAGGACGTACCATATTCTTCTTGAACTGAACGTTGGATGGGTCTCTATCAGCCACCGGACACGAACGGGCTTTGCAAGTCTCAGTGTCGTCCACGTTAGTTCCATTCACTTCGCACTTCAATCTTTCCGAAATCGATGTCGAGATGAGGAGAAGGAGAAGGAATACTTGGTGAAGACGATTCATTGCTGATTGATCGGCCATCTCTCTCCTATTTCAGTGGCACACCCGAACGGAAAGTTCAATCATTGGTGAAGTCAGCATGATATTGGTTCTGCTCCTCATCTTTGTTCCTCTATCTATCGATTCGACCGCACTGGAACGAAGTCATCGCAATGGTAATTTGCATCGAGAATTTACCTAATGAGCATCTTGAAGCTATCAAACGTCTATGATACGATCTAATGAGTGTGTAATTTATTTTCAGCTCTACTCACCTTTGCTGAATGGGATCTCAACAATGATTGCTTCGTAACCTACGAAGAGTTCATCAACTATTTCCTTGACATGTTATTCTCGATTCGCCAGTTCGAGGCCAGAACGGTTAAGAGTACGTATTTAAGCAAAATTGTTGCTCATCTCTGATATTCATGCCAACAAAGCGCGCATCCTAAAGGAAGAGGATTTTGAGATTGCAGCCTCTAACATTACTGCAGATTGGGGTCTTCTTGATGCAAAGAAAGCAAACGAAAGAAAAATCATGAAACTCAGGCTTGAGATCGTAAGGGAGCTAATGAAAAATATGGTAGTAGCGACAGACTGGTTATATCGCTAGTCAAATTGTTTCAGACAATTCCCGAAGTATCGACAGTGTTCAAAATTCGTAGTGTGATCAACTCAACTTTCTGGCATCGTCCATAATCTATTTCACCTGATCTTGTTCAGCATGATAAAATTATAGTAACATAAGTGAAGCATGTGTTGATGACGTTCAAAAGGGATGTGTTAACAAAGTTTTGGTAGTTCATTCACTGCATTGCTGATAAACTAGAAACGATAATGCAAGGTTATTCAAATGGTTTATCTGAATGGTTACTTTGAAATACTCTTTGCATTACTCTAGAAGTTCGATGGAATCCCCTGCAGTTTCACTCTTAAACACCTTCTTCGCATCTGCATGTTCCTTTGTTTTCTCACTGCAGAATTCACGATACAATTTTGGCTTTCCTTCGTGTCCGTGGAAATTTGTGTGATTGAGATCTTTGATGAATTTTACGAGATGCTCTCTCAGATCTTCTTCTCCGCCTTTCTTTTGCTGATGCAGGTAGAGACGTCCATTTGGGTTGGTTTGCTGAAGAAACATAAATTTATAAAATATAATGAACTTTCACCATGTGTCTGTCTAGATCCGATACGTCTTGGAACACAATATAGTCGCGGTCTATCAAAGTGTCGTTCATGTCTGAAAAATAATTGTTGCTGATTCACACGATGGTACCTACTTCGTATGGCTGGGAATATGCACGAGTAGAGATATAGAAGTCGAAGAAAAGCATGCTCAATCTCATCACTACAGACCACAGATCCGCCAATGAGATGGAGTCGTTGCATTTGATTGAATCGAACGCTTGCTGGAATAATATAATATGCTCCGTCCCAATGGTGTATTAAACTAACCTCCAGGATAGAATGGCTGAGTGGTATTGCGTTTCTCGTCCAGCTCCACCTGTTTTCTGCACTTTAATGATTTTGTTGTAGCTCCTTCTTCCTTCAATTCCACATCTGAAATCGATTTTAATTAATTCAGATAGCATATGCAGCCTTACTGATAGATTTTTTACTTCGTACTCATCATCGATGCATTTCTTGTTCCTTATTGCGAATACAGCGATGAACAAACATAGAGCAATAAGCAGCCGCATTGCAGAGCAACAGTGAAAGGATGGAAAGCAATTGAAAATGATTGTGTGACTAACACGCTGATTCCTTCCCAATCAAGCAGAGATGAAACTTCCGAATTCAATGTCACTGATGATGACAAGAACTCCACTGCTTTTGTCGATCTACATTCTTTTGATCCACTCTGAGGTCCTGGAAAAGAGCTATCAACAGGGTATGTGTCTCTCATTTTTCCCTGTCACCAATATTTCCAGGACTTCTATCCTTCTCGGAATGGGATCTCAATCATGATTGCATCGTTACTTATGATGAATTCAAGAGCTGGGTACTAGATATGCTCATGACTGTGATCAAGTTTCAGGTGAAATGTGTTCAAAATTCATCGAAATTAATATATTCTAGGCGTTGGTGGCAGCAGAGAAGCCTGATTCCAAAGACTTCTTGGAGTCAACGTACGAATCTCTGAGCCGTCGAGTGGTGAGAGTCTGAACTTACTAGTTCTCACGTTTATTTCCCTCCAACTCGGGTTCGATTCCCGGCGGTGACACCGCTCTCCGCCCCAACAAGGCGCCCGAAAGGGGATTCGGAAGCGACTAGATCACGCTTTAAAGTAGGTCCGAAGAATAGATTGGGTCCTACGGACTGAATTTGCCGTAAAAAAATAGTCACTGGCCTAGCAGTGGGCTCCCGCAGGACTTCGTGTGCCTAGAGTATGGGTGGACTGTTCTTTACCTTTTACCACTTTATCACTTGTTATCCATTGAAGATCGAGGATCTCAGTCGTCTATCTAATCATAATGCAAACGTCACTACGATAATCGATGGATTCTTCACCAGACTTCTTAAGAAACTCGAGGATAAAAATAACTATGTATGGAAGAATGAAGGATTTGCCGTAATTCGCTTCATTTCAGGATGTGAAGAAGATTCAGACCATATTCAAATTCAATTCGAGACTCAACTTGACGTTCTGGTACAATATCTGAGAAATCTCATATATTTATGACCACGAATAAAAGGGCGTTCGATTTCCGTATAGCACAGAAAGAGGGAGTTCAATCGGCGACAATAAAGCACTAGAGTAAATAGTCTGCAGTGAAGCAGAAAAAGCACATACCAGGATAAAATGAAATGTGCGATTCACGCTAACCTCACTAGCAGTGAAACATTGATTACTGGGTAATAATAAAATCTCAAAACCCGAAACTATTTTCGAGAAAATTTACACCAAATCGAAATCAGGTCATTTCAGAATCCGAAGAATATTAAAATAATATACAAATTGCATTCCAGGTATAATTTCCGGTATAATATCTGAGACGAAATCTCCTTTATTTATTCTCACAAATAAATGGTCGTACAATTGCCGCATAGTACAGAAAGAGAGAGATCAATCGGGGAACTAAGGCTATCCAGCTGAATAAAGCACGAGAGTAACTAGTCTACCGCGGGGTTGATAAAGCATATCGAAATAACCGGAATTTGAAGAAGGCAAAACGAAGCGTTACATATGTGATCCACGATTAATTCACTAGCAAGCTACACACGGAAAAAAGATATCGGGTAAGGATGGTATGGCCTGTAATACTATCCCGCGTATAATGGGAATAAAGATTTCACATGTCTGTGAAACAGTAAAGTGAGTCTACGGAAAGAGAGCATATAAAGCGAGGTTATGGTAATATGGACATGGCAAGTTAGTTCCTTCCGAATAGTTGTTTGAACGCAGCTTTGACTGGCTTCTTTCTTTTGTAATCGAATTCATCGCAGAACTTCAGGAAGATAACATCAATAATCTCTAGTTCTTCCGAGGGAAGGATGATCCGACCGTCCGACTTGATCTGAATCATCGAATGAAATCAGGTATGTGTCAGGCCGTCTACCTGGGACAGCGTGAGAAACCCAGCAGACGGGTCACTAATTGCCGTAATCTCCCAGTAAATGAGCATGTTTTGCATGAACTTAATCATGTTTCGTGTTGTGTCACCCAGAATCTTAGCGATGTTATAGCCGGTGACCTCAAACAAAGGATAGATCAGCATGCGATGAACCAAGCGATGATGGCCAAGCAGGGGAAATGGAAAAGGAGCTTTTAAAATCGAAGCGATTTCACAGCCGTATCCGCCCAAGCCTGGTGGTGTACACAGGCTAGGCCAGGTACGGAAAATAGATGAAGAGAAAGTGCAAATTATAGGAAGCAAGCATGCCGTTAGGAGAGGTGCTGTGAATCAAAGCTTATCATATTATATGTCTTGTTTGCAATTTATAAAAGCTTATGTATGCAATGCCTTTACTGAAGCTAACCCGTCTCTGGATCCATATATCGAAGACGGTCGTCTCAACTAGAAGTTCGAGAAATTCTCTCGTTGCAGGATGAGGCTGCTTATCCACCAGTCGCGCCTGAACGCACTTATTGGTTTGGTTTTCTCACTTTCTCAGTACCTTGGCAGCTTTATCCCAGTTGGAGAATGCTCCGGAACTCTTGATGTGACCAAAGACAGTGGAGTACCAGGTGAGCATCGCCTTCAAATTCATTATTTCATTTTTTTATAGTCGCACATCAGCAATTAATCTGTTAATTAGAGTTGTCAAGCATCTGTACATTTTAGTCATTGATGATCCTCACCTCAGTGCAAGTCTCAATATCATAATCACTCTTCTCCCTCTCGAGTGCCCCTTTGAGTTGATCGATGAGGCTCTGGCCACCTTCCGGGGCATTCCCACACTCTTGCAGTACGAAAGGGTGTTCTTACGACGGAGATACGTCTCCCGCTCGATCTCGTTCATATCTTAATAAATAATATAAAATTGGCTTCGATCCACCCTTGAAATCAACAAAAGAAACAGATGCTCACTTCTGAAACGTCCGAACTCATTCTCCTCAAAGTGTTTGTTGTTCTTGATCGTGAGTGGAATCGGATTAACTAGTCCTCGATCGATATCGAAGAGAACGAAGTCCGTCTGAAAACATAAGTTCGAATCTTGGTTTTAACATTTCCAAAACCTGATTCTTCGCTTCGTCTTTGCCGAGATCCTCGATTACCAGGTGATGGAGCTTGTCCAGGTTGTGTCTGAAAGTTAAAAAAAGGTAATGGTGTATCCACGTCACGCGATTTTACAGTCAGAATGCTAAGTGGGACCCACGACAGGGCCGGATACCAGTAAAGAGATATTCCAGAACAGTGACTAGTATTCACCTGAGCACGCCCATGAGATAGGGCGCGGGCACATCGCAAATCTCGAGGATTGAATCGGGAAGGACGGGGACGAAAGTGAATGGCCATTCGAGAGGACGGAGAAGGGCGTCCATCGCGTTGACTGCACGAGAGACATCGTGTACCTGGAAATTTATTTAATTGTCACGTTTTATCGTTTTGGGATACATAAATAGTATTCTTTATGATATTTTGTGAAAATTACAAGGAAAAAGTGTTGTTTTTGCACAAAGTAGAATTGCTGAAAATGCATACATTGTTTCCAGTGATGAGCACTCTCTGCTCCGCGAGACACGCTGCGATTATGGCAACGACCCATTCCGGATGCAGTTGACGGACGAGATCGTTCACACTCCAACCCTGCAGAGAATGGCGGTACGGGGGATACGAACGAAATACGGGTTAAGAATGAAATATAGTAATAGTTGTAGACTTTTTATTGGCCGCTAAATGAAGGGTCTAGAGGGATACTTTATGATCAGTTTGTGATAGTCGATCACAGTATTATCTACCGTACTCACCGCTTTCATCTTCTTATCGCATCCGAATGAGCAGTGAATCTCCGATCTTTTCCCGTACGATCCAATATCGTTCCTCTCCATCACGATCAGCATTCCTCCTGTGGCTCAAGTATTGATTTGAAAACGGATTTCTCATGTATCTCGTTTCCCCCGTACCCTAAACTGTTTATTTGCGTTAATTACATGATAAATTATTATTATTATTGTTGATTACACTCCACAGTACAGCTATGTATAGATAGTCTGCTCACATATCAGTTGTGAAACAAAGAAATCAATGGCACGCAGTTTTGACGGGAAACGGCTTTTATGCGACAGAGTTGTACGGCTCCTTTGTTTTCGTGACCACCCATGTTTATTTTTGAGAATAAAGTGCGAAAAGTGCGATTACTAGTACCCACTCTGGGAACTACACACAACAACAAAACATTGAACACTCCTATTATTATTGAAACTCAGTTATGAATAGACCTCACACACGCTCACAAACCACACCACAGAGCATAACTGAGAGGACCAACCTTTCCTCGGGTGTTCCTGAGGGTGAACGGTAGAGAGGAAGTTGGAGAGTCTCGCCCTGTCACTGATATGAGCGAGAGCTCTCTTGGCCAATTCGAAGTAGAAGGAAGGATCACGAGTACGAGCGAGAATAGCGAAGACAGAAGGGAAGTAGTCTGAATGCAATATTTTTAACTTTTTCGCGATATTCAGTAGGTGTGTCAGTTTGAAGAAACCGTCTCTTTATGCCCGGCCGCTTTGATCAGTTTAATCGGAAAGATTCTTCACCCTCACACATTCCTAAAATTCAGTTTAAAAATACAAACATGGCTCGGTCTCGGAGTAGGTCGGCTCAAACTTGACACAGTAGGCGTAGGTGCTGCAATCACTCAATTATTTACCCAAACGAGAACGAAATCTCACCGCACCCATCTCATCGGTGAAAGCAACGAAGAATGAGTGATCGCACGAATCGACAGTGTGCTTGCCTCTCCGCAATTTGGTTACGTGTTGGATGTCAGGATAGATGATACTGCCGATGTTCGTAATGCATTTGCCTGAGCAGATGATCTTTTTTCTCACAATGCTCATTTTCTTGGATTGATCTTTGATCTTTGATCTCCCTTTCCACTCACTCGAATTCGCCGGAAAATCTCCGAAGCAATAAGTGATATCGGGCGAATGTTTGTAGGTGCCATCATCATTCTGCCTGGAAACGATAGAAAAGACAAACAATCGGCGTGATTCAGCACTATTCAATACATTCTTCACTCTCAATCGTGTGTGAAACGAGGGGCGAAATTGAGGGAGGTCACTTACGATCGGGAAATGGATACGATTAGAGCTGTGTCGAATAACATCTGCTTGAGGATTCTCGCTTGCTCTTCATTCTAGAATATGATTAAGTTGATACTGACCGGAACATGAAATATACAGAACTTGAAGAGCAATATTACAATTTCAGTTCCGTTTAAGCAGACAATGACGGTACCATACCTGTCCACCGCTGGCGGCTGACCAATGACCATGTGAGGCTCACGTGGGGTTCATGGGTCAGCCAGCGGCCAGAACAATAACACGGTATGAGTAGTAATAACTGACCCGCTTCTTTATTTTAGCCAGTGTTTCCACTCTGATGATTTGCGCCCGATTCTTCCTTTTCTTTAACGCTTCTTCTCCCTACAAATCGATTGACATCACTTCTCTCATCTGAACTTTCCGTGGTCTCTTTGCAGCTCTAAGACGATTCACTCCTATCGCAAATCGCATCTCCTCCGTTCTCTCTCTCTCTAACCGATCTCTCTGGTCACACTCGAGTGAAAGCGAACGATATACCTGACTTCGCTTCCTTCCTTTCCTTCCTTTCACCGAGCTGTTAGCTTCACTTAAATGAGAGCTGATTGGGAAGTGACTAAATTGGAATCATGACAATTCGTGATGCGAATCGCGCTAACATCGCCTAGAAAAGGCCGAATGCCACGGTGGAAATGGCTCAGTTTCGGAGGATGAATCATAATCTATCGAAATAAAAGCAGGATGGGCTGCCACACAATCCGTCCTTTTCTCTCTGTTCCCTCTCTCTTTCTTTTACTGTCTACTCGACACAAAAGAGAAAGAGAGGAGATGTTTGAACAACGAGGAAAAGAAGTGACGATGAGCTTGGAAGTGCTGGCGCAATTCTAATCGAGTGAGGAAGTATTCGAGAATCTTCTCGGAATTACCATTCAGCCAGAGTAGGTTCACAAATCGGATAAGTAACGTTTCAGTGGGGATTGGACCTCACTCAGGAATATTGTCCAGAGTGTACGTGGGTGATGGTGGAGGCGAGGCAATTGTTGTGAGGGGATAGTGCGAAGCGATTAGTGGAACAACTTTCGATAACTGGAAAACAGTAGAGTGCTATGCTCTGATTCGGTCAGTCAAATGCGGCGGGTGTTTCAAGTGCAAAGTGAGGGGAAACGTCATGCGAATTTCAGATGAAATGGTTATTTTCTCACACTTGATGTAAATGTTATGGGACGAATGCTTTGGAACAGTGAGAATTTCGGTGTAAAGTTTCAAAGCGAGAAGACCGTTATTGATACCCAGTGAGTGCTCCGATCAATCTATTGGCAATTGTGTTTACCGATGTTTCGGGTGAAATATACGCCAAAATAGGAACGGAAGGCAGGTGAAAATTCGACCGGAAATGGTAGAATTCACTCGAAAAAAAGGGAAAGGGGATGGAAGAATTGGAATATTTCTCCAATAATATGTTGCTCTCTTTCGCCCTCTCGTCGCCGCGTCACGCATTTTGCTATGAAAAGCCAAATTGCGTGATTCACTCGGTGGAATGTGGGAGGGATGGAAACATAACGACCATTTTGAAATACGTTGGGAATTTCGTAACCGCCCCGCGGGTGAAAGCCATTCAATCATACAGCATCGGTGCTTTACATGCAAAGGTTCATCATCGACTATGGTATCAATTGGATGTACTCGGTAACTCTTATCATAATGAAGATGTACTGTAGCCTTGTTAGTGTAACTAGGAGAGGACAACCTACACTAAGAGCTACACTAAGAAGGCTACAATCGACTATCATACAGTGAATACATCATCTACGTTTTTGATCTACATCTGCGGCGGCGGATACTGTACCGAAAAGCGTGTGTACGAGTGAGCCTGTACTGAAACATGGTCTCAACCGAGTCCACGGCTGATTTGAGAACGAGAGGAGATTCACAGGAAGAGAGGGGAGAGAGGGTGCCGTCGGGGAGAATCTGAATGGGCTGTAATGTAAGTCAGTCAAATTGGACACTCGGCTGGATAAGAACAATCGGAAAATACCTACTGGATGAATCCTAAAAAAGAAAACGGAAAATTTTCGGTATTATTTATTCCGTCAGAGACATTATTCTGACGGAATAAATAATGAATGAATGAATGAACGAATGAATGAATGTTTTCATCCTACCAAGTGCAATCAAAATTCTCGTCGTATACCTCGCAGTTACTGCCATTGACCGGCTTCATCTCCACGACCCTCTCCTCGGGAACTTCCAGCACCTCCGGACGAGTGGGACGCCTCAAATTGCTATTTACTGTATGCTTCGTGATATATGGTAGTAACAAGTGGGAAGGAGACGAAATTGACATTCTTGTCATGTGATCGACTCTTATGATTTGTGTTTGTTCCAATCAATATCATTAAGGAGTCACTCCCACTTCTCTCTCTCTATGAGCATTTCAGACTCGATCTTTTGATCATCGGTGCTGGGAACCGACGGAAGGGAAGATACGAGCAAGAACCGATTAGCGAGCATCGAGTCACGCTAAAAGATCAGCATCTAACTTGCCCAAGAGAGAGGGAGACGGAGGAATGGTCTGACTATCTCATTTTCCCATAATCTCTCGCATTTCTGAACTATTAGATACCAAATGAGAGGGTCAGACGATTGTTCGAGAGAGACGAAAATAGTTCGTTTGGGTGCACGAACCTCTCGAGATTGGGCAGACGAAGAGAAGCATCCTGAGAGTCGAGAGACAGCGTTTCGAACTGAAACGAATCTCTTTTGTCACTGCCTCATTTTCGATTTTCGAAGCTCAAGCGAAAGTTTGCAATGGTCATTGAGAAGAGAAAGCGAAAGACGAACGAATTAAGCGGAAGCGGAAATTCATGAAAATGAAAGAGCACCAAATCCATTACATACTCTCGAGACCATCTCCGCTGTGCTCGTTCCTGATGTAGAAGGGAGATCATCGGCCGCCGCTTGAGCATTCTAAAACAATTTCTCATTTTCCCTTGGCCGAGTACATCATTTTCCCAGTTTCCATGGGCATTCTAAAAGGTAAAGGTCCACGTAAAGCGATTTTTCAGTCACAAGACAACACTAGGTGGCAACCGCTGGAAAAGCCAGCTGCTATCCGGACTGTAATACCCTGCTATCCAATGCTATCTAGGGTAGGTTACAAAAGTTTCCCATTTTGCAGGTTCATGTCCCTTCTCTCGGCCTTGATCGCATTGTTCGCCTCCCTCATTGTCCCCTAAACTCGCCTGTAAAACTTGCCAAACTCTTTCTAAGAACGTCTAAAATCGCTCCGATGCGCCTAAACTGTGCAGAGATGGCGAGAGAGGCAGTTTCTAGTGAGAGTTGCTGCAGTGAGCACGTAGAGACGCAGATGAGGAGAGGGAGGGAGACCATTAAAGAAGGGGGTGAATAAAAGGGGCTGAGTGAGGGTGGGAAGATCAGTGTATTCACTCTCTTCACAATGAACGCCCTCGCCACCATCCTCGTTCTCTTCGGACTCGTCCTCTGCGCAAGGTGATATTGACCTTTGATCATTTGTTGTTAGTATCCAGAATTACTGTACTATGGTCGCACCGTACAAAGTTCCTTCATAGATCATAGCCAGCGTTGTAATACCGTACCATCGGGCGCCTACCGTACCCAATTTATTCCAGCCTAGTAAAACAGTACCATACACCGTATCCAAGGCACTCGATGAGTCTAATCTCGTTTCCTTGCAGCGCTCAGTTCGGTTTCGGGGGCCCCGCTTTCGGCCGTGGACCCACCGTCACCAAGACTATCATCACTGAGACCAGACCCGGCTTCGGCAACAATGGCTTCAACCGCGGTCCCGGCTTCAACAACGGTTTCAACAACGGACCCGGATTCCACCGCCACGGAGGATTCAACAATGGCTTCAATGGGGGCTTCAACAACGGCCCGATCACTCGTACCATCACCACCTTCTCCGGTTAAACGAAGCATCGACCTGCACCCACTCTTTATGTATTATCTGTACCTTCTTGAACGAAGCAATCGATAAATGGATTGGCTCAATGTCTGTTCGATTTCGTGAGAAAGGGAACTTC